>OZ038476.1:2124607-2272107 GCA_964036315.1 Acanthosepion esculentum
AAAAAACCTTCGAATTCTTGATTTAACAATAGCCAAATCAATCTCGAAGAGGTTTTAAAAAAGAAAGAGCCAGGAACATGAAAGTCTGTCGAAAATAATCGCACAGATACAGGTTGAAGGCCCAAAGAAAAAAACCCGATACGAGTAAACAACTAACTAAAGAGCTCGATGCAAACGTAGAGCAAACCTAGTCAAACCCAATGAGCCAGATAAACCTACCAGGGTTTCACTTAGGCAGATCGTCAGGGTCAGCTGGTCCTGACGATCTGCCTAAGTGAAACCCTGGTAGGTTTGTCTGGCTCATTAGGTTTGACTATATATATATATATATATATATATATATATATATATATATATATATATATATATATATATATATATATATATATATTCAGCTATGATATATTTATGGGTAAAAGTGCTCAATATCTGAGATAGAACGTATATAAATATAAAAGTAGACACTGAGGTCAACGCCAAGCAGCTGACCTCAATGTCCACTTTTATATATATACTAGATGACCCATAAACCCGTTGGGTTTCTGTTAAAACATTTCATGATGCAAAATGATGAGGTGACAATATTATCAATTTTATTAT
Source organism: Acanthosepion esculentum (assembly GCA_964036315.1). Taxonomy (NCBI): domain Eukaryota; kingdom Metazoa; phylum Mollusca; class Cephalopoda; order Sepiida; family Sepiidae; genus Acanthosepion; species Acanthosepion esculentum. The sequence goes on from OZ038476.1 coordinate 2,125,208, forward strand.
TAATTACACATTTTAATTTGTATTTAAAGACGTTAAAAGAGTGTTTATTGTTCCACTGGAGTTTCATAGTTAACACATTTGTGAAAATTTGGAGTAATATAGATACCACCAAAACGGCTGCTTACTTTTTTACTGCAATGAAAGTAAAAAAAATCGCGACCCTCTAAAAATATTTGCCAAGTCCCAGGGAATTATCCGATTGAAACGAAAATTTCAAGACTTATTAATGATTGAATAGTTTTTTACTGAATAGGGTATTTTATTAAACACCTTTGGGGAAATATTTGGCGGATATGTTTCATAAACCCTTTTCGATATTGCGTGTATGTTCGTCAATTTTTTTTACAATTCCAATTTTACAAATACCTTAATGCAATCCTGATTTAAAGTATGAAAATAAATTTTTTTACGACATCAATAGATATATATTTTACATCTTTACATTAAAAGATAAATTTATTCCATAAAATGAACTTTAAATCCAAAATTAATTAATATTAAAACGATAAAACGTTTATTGTTCCACATTGCGGGGAAATTTTGATTAATAGCTTCAAACAAGTGTAGTCCTTTTGAAAATAACAAGTATATTGTTTGTTTTACATACTTTTCTTTCTTCTTCGCATTTTTTTCAAAATACGTAACGACAACGAACCAGTTTGCATCAATTTATTTATTTACCATCAAGTCATGTGACACATATAGCTTCTTAACTTTTGAAGATTTTTATTAAAATATAGTTCTAATGTTGTGTAGTGAATTGTAAATATATGTTGTGTTATGCATATTTAAATTTATTTAATAACGTTGTTATGCATTATGAATACTTATTATTTTTCACTGACATAATAGCTGGAATATAATATGCAAATGTTTGTTTATATACGCGGATTGATATAAAAATGTCTATCGAAATCAAATTCTGAATTTCCAATTAAAAATGCCGTAAAAACAGAAAAACGGCGCTAGTTCAAGGAACTACTTTGTCTAATTTTAATGAAATTTGGCACTACACTCAGCAGGGGTTTAAGGTACAATACTGGACCATAGAAGAGAGAATATTATATATATATAAATATATAATATTCTAAATTTAAAATTTTTTAAATGTTTTTGCTGCTATGTTGCTGCTATATATATATATATATATTTTTTTTAGCCTTAAGTTATGTAAGGCCGCCAACATAGCAGCAAAAACATTTAAAATCTTTTTTGAATGTCTACAGTGAAAATATAGATTCATTAATGAAGGAAAATAATAATTTTTTTATTTACTTCTTTTTTATTTGAGTCTTAAAAACATAACAACTATAACAACAACATTTTAAGCTATTGTCCAGTCTGTATTCTATTGTCCAGTCTGTATTCCATTGTCCAGTCTGTATTCTAATACTGCGTGTTTTAGTATTTTTGGGAAGATAGTGTTTTGAAAATTTCCTAAAATAGGAGACTTCAATATGATTTCCTTTCGGCAAACGAGTTTACGTCGATTGGGTCAGTCTCATCTTTGTGGAGACGCATTACCTTTAAACCGCCACATCGCTTTTCATCCATAGTTGATCGTTAGTATGTTTTAAATCTTTTAAAATCTGACAAAATTCTTTCGCTTTCAAGGTTTGTAGCGGATGCTAAGAGAATTAGTCTGATGAGCTTTTAGACTTCACTAATAAGACTTCTTTGTGCTGCACTTAAGGATCTGTGACCTTTTCAAATATTGTTGGAAGATTTGTATTTGCTTTATGAATCTTCAATAAATTGGGTAAAAGTTTGAGCGCAGGGACATGTCAATATCCCCGCCTACCCTGCTTATACATTGCAACAAGAGAATTATTTTCAATTAATTTCTTATGTATCTCGTTGTTTGGATTTTCTGCACCATGCAAAGCATTCAAAAGAACATTTTACATTGTTCCATATTCTATCATGTCAGATTGGTCAAATCTGTCAGCAATGGATGTTGTGACAAAATCGTATGCTTCGAAGAACTTTGTTCTGTACATTCCTTTTGCAGAGAGAATGTTCGGCTTATTTGCTTTCACATAGCCAAATGGATCAGTCAGACATTTTGGACGTTTCCGTTTTCTTAGAAGTTCCGTATCAAGTTATTCTGTTTTTTAGAAACGTATTCCCGAAACAAATTGAATGATGTCTCATTCCTTTCTTGCTGCAAACCTTGTATCCCGACTTCGGCTAACTGGTGGGCTTCAACCGCTGAAAGCTCAGGAGATTGAATCGTCCGACTAAGATTATCTCACTGCATTAATAATATTTTCTCGCCAACCGAAAAGAAATGAAAACTTTCTCATATTCGTCTGCTCACCAATGATTCTACCTTTCATCTCGGTGTCTTTTGTGATCAAAAGAGATTTGCTCCCCTAACGCCATCAACACATTATGATTGGAAATGATGGAAGAGATAACTGTCCCACGCACTGTCCATCCTGTTGGACAAAAGGCATAGACGCACTTTTCTTCATTTCTACTTTCAAGTCTCAATTCTCTTTGCAACTTACAAACCTCCATTGCAGTATCAAAAGTGTCTTTCAAACATTAAACATTTGTACGGGTATATTTGATGGATAGATTGAGTGCATGCCCAAAGAAATGGGTGTACACACACGTTTTAGTTAAGGGTTTTGATTTGAGCAGCCACACCAGATTTCTCACTTGCCATTATTGCAGCGCCATCATAACACTGTCCTCTTGCATTTTCCAATTGTAGATTAATTTCAGTAAGCGTTTCCTTTATCACTTGAACAAGCATATCAGTGGTACAGCTCTCCACGGGTTTCGTGGCAACAAATTCTTCTCGAGCCATGAAGGTATCCTCGTCAATCCATCTTATACGTATCACTACCTGCACTTGATTCGCTATGTCTATTGTTTCATCGGTCATAAGCGTAAAATATATGGCTGATTGTATTTGCCTAGAGACATTATGATGGATCCAAAGTGCTCTTGCCCAAATCAACTCATATTGAATTTCAGGACTGGTAGATTTCTCTGTTCTTCGACTAAACCAATTTGCTTAGCATTTACCCATCTTCGCATCATAGTAAAAGCAGCTGGTGAAAGTTAGACTCAACTTCGCTTGTTGGTTTGTTACTCCAACTGCCTGGAAGTGCCAGTGACTGTCGAGTTAGGTATCTAATATTTGTGACAATCTTTAACAACATCTAGCGGTTTTGATTTTGTTTCATGCAGGCCTCAGATGAAATCATGTTTACAACGTGGTTTGATTTGGCAGTTGAAATATTTCCATAACGTTCCATGGCTTCTTGATGAGTGTTTGAGGTTTGGTGTTTTTCGAACCCTTTCATTTTTCACGGGCTTTCCTCCAATTAGAAAATGTTGTCTTTATAAAGGATTCTCCTTGAACTGAGAGATTTAGATTCTGCAGCTTTTAGAAAGATAAAAGAAAATGCGGATTCTCTTTCTTCGTGATAATGCAAGCGGGGTAACTGTGAAACCAATTGCATTGAAAAGATCTTTCATGACATTTTGGTCCACGTTTTAGGAAGTCTTTTTTCATTGGTTGATTTGGAGTAATTATATGACAAACATCTAGGAGAAGATTTTTCATGCGATTTACTTCTGATGACTTCACTGAGATTTCTAGTGATCCAGGACATACTGCGTTGAATATTAATTGGTTTTGGTCACTGAAAGTAATAGATTCATAGGTTGCTTACATTAACATTTAAAAAACAAGATGTTTTGAAGCAATCACCAATTTTTAGCGCTCAGCGCAGCAGAGTAAAAAAAACTTGTATACATTTTAATTTTATTGTGAGAAACTTTATTTTATTTGCAAAAATATTGATTGGCAAAAATTTTGATATAAAGTTTTTTGTTTTCTCTTTACGTTGAGTAGAAACAAAATATAAGCATTTTAAATATTTGTACCTCCCAAAATTCGCGAAAATTCAAGATGCCTGAGGTTTAAAACGAATTTTATAAACGAAAAAAGTTTTTGAGAGTTTTTATCTTAGTTTTAATTTCAAATTGATACATTAAATTTAATATCTGTTCTTTAATATCTCCACTAATCAAAATACCTGAAAACAAGCTCTTTAAAAAGGCTGGAAGAAGTTTTTTTCTAAAAAAATTTGAATTTAGCGTCATTTTTAGTCCGCGTTTATTTAATGGTAATTCTCTTTAGTCTTTACTAAAAAAAATCTCGCAAAAATAAAAGACAATTTTCTGAAACTTTATTTGTGGAACATTAACTAATTTAAAGTATAATTAATCTCATTTGAAACAACTATTATTTTAAGTTTAAAATATTGTAAAAATGCATTTTTTTATCCAAACAGTAGTTGTCTATTTAAAGAGTTAACATTCTGAAAACATGATGAAACATCTAATATCTTCTACAGAGACCATATTTGAAAAACTTAATTGAAGAAAATGACGTCAACGCCTTCTTTTATATAATATTTAAGTATTCAGTAATCTTAAAAATTAAGGAAATTATTCCCTGTAATCTAACATTTATCGATATTAATAATTTGGGGTTTAAATTTACTACATTTATCGTTTTTATTTCTTGATAATATCGTGTATGATCTTCCGTATTCAAAAATATGACTTTTTATACTCATAAAGAAAAAAATTCCAAATTCTTTTAAAAAAGCTGGAACTGATGGCGTACTAAGCTTTTCAAATTATGATTGGTGAATAGAATTCTAACTTAATAATATTATCATCTATAAAGAATAATTACAACATTTTAGGAAAATAGTGTCCGTAATATATATTATTGATAAAAGCAATTAAAAACTTTTCTAATTAAATAATATCTTAGTTTTATTGCATCTTTTATTTCACGATTTAAAGCAGATTTTCGGTAAATGATGCATCTATTTTAAACGAAAAAAAAATGATGATTTAGATTCTCCAAGGGGTCCTGCATTTAACTAATATAAATATTTAAATCTCAGAATATGTAATTTCTGGCATTTTCGCTAATTAATTATGCAGGTATCAGATGTAGAAAAAATATATTTTTTTACCAAGATTTTAAAAAGTTCTAAAATAATTTCATTCATTTGTTCTGAAAATTTCATTAAAATTCGACAATTATTTGATTTTTACAAGATTTTCCAATTAATGTGTTTGTCACCGCAAAAAAGATGGGCTAACATTTCTACTGCTAATCTATGGCAACTTTGCTGTCGCAGATATTTTAAAAAAAAAAAACAATGTTTTTAAACAAAATTTCGAACATGCTAGAAAGGATTCAAAACTTTAATAAAATAATAAAAATATTTTGGTCTTTCCTCTTAATAATAACATAAACATTTTGACGATAAAAGTTCTTTTTATTAAGTTGTGGGCCTTTTTCAACAAGCTATGCCTTTTGTTTAGTGGATTTTTGGAGATGAAAATAACGTATAAACATGTCTAATTTACGTGAATAAAGACTATATTTTAAATATCTTACTAAAAATAAAATATTCAGTCAATTTTAATAATTTTTAAAATATTTATGCAAAAAATGATTATTTTTTTAAATATCCTCATTTAAAGAAAACTCTCTAAATACCGATCGACTTTTTTACCCCGCCCCAATTTTGTTTAATTTGCTAAGCTGTCTTTTAGATTAAAATATAAGATTTACATGTTTTTAAAGATAAATGATTAAACGAACTAAATTTCATTAAAAATAATTTCCCGGTGTCGTATTTACCATTTCACTGGTGCTTTAATGTGGAAATTAAAAATCGAAAAATAAAATAAAATATCGCTATCCTTCAAGATTTCTTATGTTTTTGGAAATAAGTTTTATTGTTCTTATGAAAATAAAAATTACATTTTTAATTTTATTTTTATACAGATTTTGAATATTTCTAGAAGATTTTCATATAATCGATTTAAACTTTAAAATTCTTTTTTTATTCTTTCTCTTTCGATTGACATTAAACAAAAATGCGATTAAAAATTTTCACCTTATTTTATAAATAAATATACTAAAAATATTTTTAAAATGGTAGAATTGAAGAGAAGCGCCGTGAATTATTTTCATGAAAATGAAGTTGGGCATTAGTTCAAAGAAAACAAAACATCAGTAAAAAAAAAATAAAAACTTGCGATTTACTTGAGTCTATCATTATTATTGGTCTTGTATTTTTGATTGCTTCTTTTTTTAATTTCTCTTGATTAACCATTTTTCTATTTTCGGCTATTTCAAAGAGTAACAAGAGTTGATATTCTGTAGGATATTGCTGAATTGGGTTAAACTGATTAACGGAAAACTTTGGAAATAAAAACGAACAGACTGAAGTCAATGTATAAACAAATAATGTATATTTATTTATTTGTATTTTGGGGTAACGAAAATTAGTTCACGAGTCGGGTTGTTAGTAGCCGTGATAAATTTCAGAAGTAGAATTGTCTGGTCACTGTAGGGCTGTTATCTGTAAAAATTGGGTTCGGTCCTAACGCGGACGGAAAATGTGTTAAGTCGATGACAGCTGAACGCGCCAAGCGCGCTTGTCTGGTTTTTATGATGGCGTGCCTTCAGCATAGTTCTTAATCCTTAGTATTTCTGTCTTGAGTCCTTCCTGTTTCGAGTGCCTCTCTATTCACCCTCCTCCCCACAAGGCAAGATGGGACACAAGGACAGTTTTTAACGTTCCGAGCCCGTAGGTTCGGTCAAAAATTTCTCACTGACCCCGGATACATTGTCTACCTCCACAAATGAGACTCTGCCGTGACCACCGATATAGAAGGCCTACTTCATTGGGTTTCGGAGAAATGTGACGTCATCACATTGAGTCCGACTTTCAAGAATCGTGTCGTTTGTTTTATGTATCAGATTTTTTACGGCGGCATTTTAAATTATTTATTAATACTCTCTTTTAAATATTGAATTAATTTAAAACAAAAACAATGCCTTATAGATGCGTTGTACCAAATTGCAAAGGGAATTATAAAAACGGCCCTAAAGTACATGTATTTTCGTTCCCTAAAGATAAAGAATTATCAGAAGAGATCATTTTTCACCTACTAAATTCAGCAGAGTGAGTATTTTTTGTATTAAAAAATAAGTAAATTTTATTGAAACTTTAATGATAAAATTAATACCATGTCTTTGTAATTCATAACATAAAGTTAATAAGACATAAATCTCGCGAGAAAGTTTAGATATTCATTCTCGAACGTGTTGCTTTTAAAATCTAAAACCTCATTTTTTTTAAGAAATAAACTTTAAAGAAATTTTCGACATAAATTCATTCAAGAATTCCTAAAGGAATATTTTATATACATAAAAAATGATTCTAATAAGTTTAACGATTTTTTAGAATTGTTTTGTTCGTGACTAAATGAAACTTTAATTGAATTTAATTAATTTCATGTCTAATTTACAACACATTTTAAAACAAAGTTTTGTTTTAAAAAGTTATTAAACTCAATTGAAACTTTGAGGATTAAAATAATTTCATATCTTTATAATTCACAAAACATTAAAAACAAAGTTGCGAAAGTTTTTAAAAGCTGAAATCTAATTTTTATAAAAATAAACTTTAAAGACATTTTCGATATAAATTCATAAAGGAATCTTTTTTTTATTTATAGGCATACAAATAATTGAATTATTTTTTAGAATTATTATAATTCTAATAATTTAACAACATTTTAGAATTGTTTTATTCATAAGAATGTTTTTTTATTTATCATTTTAAAAATTAAAAAATGAATAAACGTTAAAAATTCTGTTAGCTTCGTCACTAATAATCTTTTGTTGAAATCTCTCCACTTTTCCTAAAATTGTTAATGCTTCATATTACTGTAGATTTTTGCTGATTGATTTTCTTAGATTTTCACAAGAATTTAAAATAGATTCGGTTTTTAAAATATTTTTAGGTATGTGAACTACATTTTCGACCGGAGGACATAAGGAGAGAATCGTCAGCTTTTGGCGAAAAAACAGGTGTCACAATTGCAGTTAAACTAAAAAAATATATATCTTCGTGATGGTGCTATCCCTAGAATTTTCTCAAACTGTCCCTCATATTTATCTTCATTGAATACTTCTAGAGAGTTACCAGATTCCAGGAGAATTCGACTAGAGAATTCTGCTCTTAAAAGTGCTTTAAATCAAAGTATTAATGATGACTTAGCATATAAAATGCAGAAGAAATTCCATAATAATGATCTAGAAGGGAAATTAAATTTCCTTGATAGAAATTACTGGAGTTTTGTTAGGCAGCAAAAGACACTTATTATATTCAGCATCATCAAATCCCCATATCCAAAAATCAATCTATTCTTATGTAATTGAATCTGATTTTGCAGTACATGTGTTTTGTAGAGATGTGGAAATGCATTCAATAGCGGACTATAAGATTCCTAAACATGTAACTGATCAAAATACTCCTGAAATTCTGATAGAAAACATGAAGAAAATGGACACACAACAACAGCAAACTGAACCTCAAAATATGATTTTTATATTAAAATTAATAATGTCATTTCTACTATTAGTGCAAGAAGAATCAAACAAACATTTTAATGCAATCAAATTTATATATGAGCAGCTAAATTTAATGACATAAAATAAGCTTGATTATTCAACAGAAATGATGATATTTTCTTCATTATTATATAACTGCTCCCCTAAAGGGTACAGATTGTTAAGAGACAGCAAAAATATAATTTTACCTAGCTATTCAACCATTAAAAGACTAACGTTATCAACATATATGAATCCTTTCATTGAGCAACATGATAACAATTTTCTTATGTATATTAAAAATAAATTTAAGCTCCTAGTGCAGAAGGACATCACAGTATCTTTACTTGTTGATGAAATTCATCTAAAACCTTATTTAGATTATAAGGGTGGTAATATTGTTGGCTTATCTGACAACAGCAGTGAAGCTACAACAAGTGCTTTTGCTTTCATGATTAGCAGCGTATTCTCACAATATAAAGATGTTGTGCATGTTATGCCAACTAAATGTCTTAAAGCTGAGAAGTTATTTGACATAGTTAAACATATAATAATTGGTTTAGAGGAGATAGGCTTTCAAGTATTATCAATCATAACAGATAATAATGCTATAAATAAAAAATCTATATCTTTCTTTTTCAGTCCTCCAAAGCTTTCCATTGTATATCCACACCCAGTTATAAAGTCTCGACCCCTTTTCTTCCTTTTTGACTCAGTCCATATATTAAAATGCATTAGAAACAATTGGCTTGGTCAAAAAGATGCAAATAAATGCATGCTGTTCCCCAAATTTTGTCATGATGGAAATCATGAATTAGATAGTATCCAAAGTGCCACATTTTCTACCTTACAGAAACTTCATGCCTTAGAATCTCAGTCAATTTTGAAATATTGTTATAAATTGACCTCAAAGGCATTTTCGCCTACTAATCTTGAAAGGCAAAATGTTAATTTAGTTCTGCAAATTTTTAATGAATATACTATTCAAGGATTAATGGCCTTAGGAAAACAGAAATATTTGCCTAATTTTGCATAAGTTGCAGAATATATAAACATATTTTATATTTGGTGGACAATAATGAATGTTAAAACGCCATATAAAGGTTGCTGGCTTAGAAATAAATACTGCAATCCACTTAGAATGGATGAAGAAAATTTTAGCTTTCTCTCTGTATTCTGTGACTGGTTAGAATCTTGGAATAGCATTTCTGGAAGAAATGGAAAATTAACAAAGGAAACCTTCACTGCTTTGCATCATACAACCTATGCATTTCTAGAACTGACCAAGTATTGCATAGAAGAACTGAAAATGCTGTACATATTACCAGGCAAATTTCAAACTGATCACCTTGAAGCAAGGTTTGGTCAATACTGGCAACTTAGTGGGGATCAGTATAATATCTCGATACGGCAAGTATTTGAGTGTGAAAAAAAAATTAGAATGCAATCAGTTTTAAAATTAAACTTACCATTTAATCAGCAATGCATTAAAATTGATTTAAAGAGTTTACAAGAACCAAACTGGGATGAAGTGACAGAGGAGGAAAAGTTAGACATATATATAAATATAGAATTGATGTTAAAGAGGATGATTTTAATAATTGTAGAGAAGTTCTACCTGTAATACTATACTTAGCAGGTTATTGCTGTTAATGTAGTTTTTAAGAAACGTAAATGCAATAGTTGCAAAGATTTAATATCTGGAAGTGTAAAAGATAATGTGGAAGAAATACCTGAAATAAGCAGCTATATTCAGGGGATTAATAGAGGTTCTCTCTTATATCCTAATGATAAAACTATAAATTTTGTTCTCTATAATTATGTAGTCATTAATAAACTGATAAAAATCATTCTTTTCTTCATTCAGTAAATCAAAGAAAATTAGCCATGCATATAACATTGAATGTTTTGGCAGATGATGAGCTTCTTTTTGATGTTGACACTTGTAATGAGGCTCACAATATAGAAAAAATACAAAAAATGTTTGTCTGGGGCTCTACAAATGCTCTTTTAAATAATTTTTGTTCTAGGGAAAATAATGATATTGCAAGTAACAGGTTAAGCAAAAAAAGAAAACTTCAAACATTAAGCTAAATTTTGTATCAGTAACCTATTTTTCTGAAAATATTATTTGATTTTTAAATCTATTTATTGTTTGTATCTAATTTATTTGATTGTTTGTATTTATTTGTTTCTTATTTATGTTTGTTTTATTTATTCATCATAATTATTTTATTCATTCATCATTTAATTATGATTTGTTTATTTAATTATTGTTTGTTCCCTAATTCATAATTCAGTTGTTACTGTATTTGAGTAATAATCTCTTAATGATTACAAAAATTGTAACTTTACAGAATAATTATTAAAATTGAAATAAAAACATGCAAATTAAAACAACGCTGATTATGATTTATGAGCAATTTTCAAATGTAAAACAATTAAAATCATGAACGAATTTCAGTCTTAAAATTGTCTGTCTGTAACCTACTTTTCTATAAGTATTATTTGAATTTTAAATATCTTTTTTGTATCAAATTTATTTACTTTCTTGTATTTAGTTTATTTGTATCTTATTTATAATTTACTTGTAATTCGCTCGTCTCTTTCTTTGTTTGTTTCCTAATTCATAATTGAGTTGTTGCTGTAGTGTAAGAATAATAATCATTTAATACTTACGATATTGTAACTTTACAGAATAATTACTAAAATTAAGATAAAAACGTGAAAATTAAAACAATACTGATTATTATTTTAAAAATGTTTTCAAATTGGAAACAAATAAAATAATGAACGAATTTCAGTCTTTAAAATTTAATGAAATGTTACATGATGTTTAATTTCTCTACTTTAGCAAAACATTCAGCAACAACATTTTTTTCTTATCGGTTACTTTTTTTAAATAATATGAAATAAAGTTCTGTATAAAATCCAATTCTGTTTCTTTCTTTTATAAATGTATTTTGAAAAAGCTTTCTAAAACCAATTTTTTCTTACAATTTTTTCGTTACATTATGATTACTGTCTGTTTCTCTGCATGGACTACATTTGTGACGTCACGTCACTATCGAATAGGCCTTCTATATCGGTGGTCACGACTCTGCCCTTCGGTATAGCCTCGTCTGGGTTCCTCTCCGTCAGGAGGCAGAGAGTTTGACAAAAGAGGAAGAGGAAGCTTCCTCCTCGTCCTCTCGCTGTCTGCCTACAGGCGACAGTTTATATCCCTTTTGATGAGGTTCTTTTTGCTAAATTATTTGATTGGCAGAAATTTTTTTTCGGGATCCTTTCTTATTTGATTTTTTATTTGAGAGGGAAATATATAGAGAGAAAAAGAGTGAAAGATAGAAAAAGAGATAAGGATTTTAAGGGAAAGATATTGTAAAAAAAATACCACAATTGGTAAAAATTTTGTGTGGAAAAAATCTCAAACGCCAGGTTGCTATGGCCTTGCAATATGCTCCTCAACTGGTTAGTGTATTATGTGTCGTTTAAGATGTATCTCTGGAAAACATACATGCATATAAGTTAGGATACTTTGACCTGGTGTAATGGTCAGCAAGCTCGTCTCGCTAGATCAATTTAGTAAATTCAATCCTTACAGTGAGCTCCATAGTGGTCATGAAAATGTAGGTAGATCTTGGCTCAGGTATTAAGATAAACTAAAAAGGAAACTTTCTTGCGTCAACATTCTATTCAAGAACTTTGAATAGGTAGCTATGAAGAGACCAGAATATTGTTCTAGCTGTCATGCAAGAATAATGCACCATCAAGAAGTAAGCATCATTTGACTGCGTGAAAGACGAAAGACAAATAAGACATCTAACAGTGTTCCTGCTGCATTTGGATACAATACATTCTCCTGTACTGTTTGTGGTCTTATGTGCAATTCTCGAGCCGGTCTCAAAATCCATGCCCGTCATAAGCGTGTAGATAATTAGTTCGTGGTCGTCGCAACCTCATACATCGAACTTGATGGGAGAGTCCATCATATATATATATATATATATATATATATTTATATATATATATATATATATATATATATATATATATATATATATATATATATATACAAGTATAGGATTGGTGTATACGGGATAAATTCCAATAACCAAAAAATACTTTTCTTAATAGAGTGCTTACAACCCATTAGAATAACGTTTATTCTGAGATTTTGGCCTTTCAATTAAAACAAAATAATAAAAAATATGTATTTTTTCCTCAGTTTCTTTTTTAAATAATTTTATAATATTTTAAACTTAACACAAATTAAATTTAAAATTTAAAATTGGTAATTTTTAATTTTCAATTTTATAGTAAAATATAATATTAATTAGAATGATTTTTATTTTAGTCTAACCCTAACATTAAGGCATTAATTATTATAACTAAGGTTCGTTGTCAAGTTTTTTTAATATACTTGTATTTTGATTGGTCATTGCAGCTTATTTAACAGCGTTTCCCTTATAGAGGGTTTTTTTTTGGTTGATTTGAACCTTTTAAAACTCTTTATTCTACATTCAACACCAATCACTTGATAAAACACCAGAAGTGCTGAAACAAAATTGCTATTTTTCTAGTGATTTTATAACACATTTATGTTATAATTTTCGAATAAATTATATATACATATATATACATATATATATATATATATATATATATATATATGTGTGTGTGTATGTGTGTGTGTGTGTGTGTGTGTGTGTGTGTGTGTGTATGTATATGAATGAATGAATGTAAATATAAAATTGCTACAGCCAAGGTGGAAAAAGATGGAATAGCGGCAAAGTCAGTGGGCATCAATAGGAAAAAAACAAACCACTTTGTCTGTGTATATCGAGTTCAAATGTATTCAGTGCTAAAATAAACTTTTGTAAATAAGCTTTGTACGATTTCTCTTAACTATTGCCAGAATTTACTATGTCACAAACTATATAATCATTCGAGTGAATGTCATTTGACTGTTTGCCCTATAAATCCTAATTGTGGTTATTACAACGGCCAGTAAAATATCCATGTGGGTTTATAAATTGTGTTAACATGAAATAACATTTAAAAAGTGAAATTAAGCAGAACAAAAATGAGTGATAAGCAAATGCTGCATATCTGTTTATTGTTTTGTTTCGCTCCTTCATTTATTATTTAGAATTTCGTGCGCGGTTAGCAGTTTACTCAGATGAGACTTTCTATTGAACAAATGCAAACCCGATTCTTCGTGTCTGTACCTGTAAGAAAGAGAAAAAAACAAGAGACACGACCAGAGAGGAAATAAGAAATGAATTCTCTTAGGGGATTAGATCAATTAAACTATCTGCTGAACTTTGTATAATTGTTCTGATGTGAGAGAAAAATGACAATAACTTGTTTTCCAAGTAAAATGTAATAAGTTTTATTTAATCATTATAAATAAGTAATTGATTTACCATTCAATTCAAAGATATCGATCAGAATTTATATTGAGGAATGGGAAACAAGATTAGCCACCGACGAACCTAAAGACAAAACTTCAGCAAGTTATAAACTACAGGCAAAATTGAATGAAGTCTTGTAATGTGAAAAGATGACGATTTAAATGTATGAGGTGAATATTACAATAATAAATGAGTTACATTTAATAAGCAATCATCTAAATTTACATGTAAAAGAGCCGAAATTAAGGACCAATCAATAAAACAGGAAAGTTTATAAATTAGTATTAACTATTACTCATAAGAATTACGAAAATCGATTTATCTAGTTATTATGAATCGTGTGTTAGATATTTTATGTTTTTCTCAAGTTCAAACGTTTTTCATAGGGATATCGACTATTGGCATGTTTAGTTCATTTTGCTTGGTACGTATGCACAGCAGTCGGACACCATGTGAGCGTCAAACTAAAAAAAAAGCTTACAACCTATCGTTCTATAGGATGCACCATGAAGAGTATTTTCTGTCAAAAATTCCGATATTAGGATCGGAGATTGTCAGTTGTAAGTGGGCGTTTTTCTCACTATATACCTATCTCAAAATCAATAGATAAGTTCAATATTTAGTATTGTCGTTGGCGTTGTTCTTTCTCCTCCTCCTTCTCGCCTCACTCCTCTTCCTCCTCCTCCTCATCATCATCACTATAAATGACAAATGTCATAATAGGAATATGCAAAACAATCGAGAAACATTTTTCTCGCCATTTTCTTATCAAATTCTGTACTTGAATAATTCGAAATTTAATTTCTTTCCTCGAATATAGAAATCAATGTTATGATTGTTGCTTATTTTTAATCTATGAGAATAGATCAATAAGTTTGTTGCCTAATACAGTTATTTACTGAATATTGATCTGAACTTTTCATTGTACAATCTTGCATTTATGTGATCTATGGACAAATGTTTGATTAAGTGCTTTGACAAGAAAAGAGATTAGCTTGGAAAGTTAATATTTGATGTGTAAAATAATGTTTTGTTTGTTATTAGGTGACACAATAATTAATGAATCTCTGTATATGGCGATTTCAATGAAAGTCAAAATTTTAGCCTTGGACGTGGCTAAGTGAAACAAATAGAAAGATTCGACGAAATAATAATAATTATTATTATTAATAATATTTTTTTCTTAAAATCCTGCTATGTTCACACATTGAGCCAGATCCATCTCTTAGACTGGGCTACTATGAAGGTGTGATGGTTTATTTGATGCGTCCTTATCTGTGTAAGACGATTATCGAGACACTTTGTATCTTAATGTTGCCAAGAATTTTATAGGCGTATTTTCCCATCTCCTTCTTTCTTGACTAAGTATATCTCTAACTATTGCTACTATTGTGGGATTCATGTTCCACATTCTCTCAGTTTCTATTTCAAGTTTCTTTATATCTGGAGAGATTTTCTGTAGTTTTCAGGGAGGAGGACGTTTCTTTCGGTGGGAGAAGACAAATGTTAATGAGCAGAAAAGTCCTTCTCTTCTTGTATTTTACTCCTTTTATCGGATCTTTTGGTTTTAATTGCTTTATCACTTTGGAATGGCATGTCCTCAAAAATAGTAACTCCATGCTTTTCTGTTACAGTTGATCTCTACGATCTGCTTCACAACCGAGTAGTGGCGCCTGGCTCAACGCACCGCCCTCTTTATCTACCGGTACCCTTCTAAATGTTGAGTGCACTCGGGTCGGGGTCGCGATCCGTCTTGGACTCAAATTATGTGAGCGTGTCACAGATGCAGATGTGGAGCTTCCATTGATGCGTTTGGTTTGCATCCTCTCTCCTGTCGTCGTAGTGCCGGTCGCTTTTCACGACATCATCAAAAGAGGTTTGGATGCAGCTTGGTTCCCTTCCCAAATAGAACCCGTAGGCCTCGACTGTGGTGATGGAAAGCGGCCGGATGGCATTACCATATTCCCTTTTAAAATGGGTAAGTCGTTGATTTGGGATGCGACCTGTGCGGATACATTTTCGGCCGGTAATTTGATCAGGTCCGCGGTTGAGCCGGGGTCCGTCGCCCGGGACGCAGAGATAAAAATAATAGTTAAATATTCTTCTCTTGCTGATAGATTTTTTTTTACTCCTGTGGCAGTGGAGACTTCAGGGGTTATTGACCCTCGTTCGATGGCGTTCCTTCGGAGGATTGACGGGATTGCGTCTCGATTAAGGGACGAGCCTCGCGAAACGGAGTGGCTCTTGCAGCGTGTCTCACTGGCGATGGTGCGAGGTAATGCTTTCTCCATCATTGTGGCTGGCAGAGGATAGAAAAATGTTTATAGTTACTTTGTTCAAACTTGTTTTTCAGTAAATAAATTTCTCTATATTTTTTATAGTTGATGTCTTATTTTCATAGTATTTGTCTTTGATTGTGATGCTATAATGCTTACAGATTGATCACTGGGTGTATGATGTTGCTTTGTTGTAGCCAATTGGTCATAATAGACTAATCTTGAGCAGCAATAATAATGCCTTCGGTTTCAGATTTTAGGCCAGCTGTTCTTGGCAATCGCTTTGTTTGGGCTAGATCCACATTTTTATTATTGACACGTTTTACGGGCTGCTCGGGTCAAAGATTTTCCAATTTACTATTATTATTATTATTATTATTATTATTATTATTGTTATGATTAAAATGGCAGAAATGATCTGCTTTATTTCTCATCTTATTCATTTTATTCTTGTTGCGATTGTTATTTTTTATATATTGACTCTTCATATTATTTGTAATTGGTGGTTTTCGCTAGAGATCAAGTGACAACATTATAATCATTTCACTAGAGATCAAGTGACAACATTATAATCACTGATCGTTGATTTTAATTGTCATTTTATACTTTCTTATAATTTAACACCAGATATTTTCCCAGCATTTATGCGTTTTTCAATTGCACTTTGTAGAAAATAATTTTACATGTGCCGTCCTCTCGAACAACTCTTTCTATATATTGATTTGTAAGGCCACATTCCAGTTATTTGTACAATTCACAGAGGATCGCCTCTTCCCACACTGTTAAGTCTGCTTTCGTTCTTATTCTAAGCCAACGGACTACATTCGTTTATTATATGACTGACGATTTCATTTCTGCAGAAAAGCGACATTTATTATTTGGCTTTGTCTTGTCTACTTTTACATTAATATACCTAATTCTAATACAATTTTTCTGAGATTTTACTAATAAACATTTCGTTTCTTTTTTCAAATGTCCATTGCGCAACCGAATGTATTCTATTATTATTATTGTTGTTATGGTTATATCCTCGTCAAATCCTATTTATTTGGAATTTATCCACTGGGATCAAGTGGAAAATTTAACAATCATGTCAAATTTATAATGTTCTCAGTGTTTTCATTCTATTTAAAACTACTTTCGTCTGAATAGTCTTAATTCTTCTTCTGATCTCTAATGCTTTGCATCATTCATTAGAATCATTCCTTGTAATGCAGTACACTTCTTACTGGTGCGACGTTTACACCAATGTTTCACTTTTCAACCAATGGACCTCAAAAGGTTCTTTCTTTAATACTGCTGGATTGCTTTTTACTGGGGTTATAGTCTTTGTAAAGTAGATTTATAATGATCGTAAAGTGTCTTTGTAAATATACTAATCTGCCCCTATTAAAATGAATCAGCAGCAAATCAAGTCTGGATGTGATCCTTGTTTACAATATAAGACATTGTGATAACCACTTACTTTTTCAGTGATTTTTCTCATGGAGATATGAGTGTATTGAGTTAATCTTTATTTGATCGAGATCTTTTCTTGAGCAATAAACGAAGTCGAGTTAAAAAAAAAAAATAATAAAGAAAACGAGTGAAAAGAAAAAAGTAACGAAGGAAAACTGGAAAAAGTTGGATTAAAAATCAACTAACCAAGTAATGTTGCAATTTGCGCTGGGCTGAGAGCAGATTTCTTCATGTGTTTCGTATTTCAGTCCACTACCAATGCCTTTCACGATCAATCAAAGATCGATCATGCACTGTATGGTAATAATTGACGTTTGATACCGAATGCAGACGTGAACTTTGTCGTCACTTCCGGCTTTTAACAAGTTAAAAAGGGATTTCCGTTTGAACTTTGACTGAGATATCTTTTGATCTGTATTGATCAATGTCTAAACACAAGGAACATTCAAGAACCGTTGACTGAAAATGACTCTTTTCATTTTGGGATTAGTAGTCAATGGATTCTTAAGAGCTTAAGTATTTTTTTAAAATTTTAGTCTCCCTTCACAATTTATAACTGTTTCTTTTCTTACGCAAAAAACAAAATTAAAAATAATTCGCTGTTTATCATTCTACTTTTATTAAGAGCTCAAATTATTGTCTATTACAAATGACGAAATTCCTGTCGTGTTAAGTTTCTTTAATATTACCATTTTTCTGCTACCAAAAGGGCGCGAGTTTTGTATTGATTGATCTTCAAAACGTAAAGATGCTGTAATCTGAACTTCGTCTCTGTTCGTAGAAAAGAGATTTTTAAAAAGTGAATGAATATAACTAAAGCAATTCTTGTGGGTAAACATGAAGCCTTATTGTTTGTAAAAAACTAATGTTACGTTTAAATGTTTTGTATTCGAAACCTCGTCGTGGAACAGTGGTGAGCACCGTAATCTCGCAAACTATTATTGTTGTAATATTCTCGACCCTTACCAAGTGTTTCACTCGATCTTACGGAGCGCACTGATTAACCAGCTAGTCTAGCAAATCGTTGCCACAGCGCTGATTTCGATTCTCATTGGGTTTACTATATTTATGACCTTGTGTCAGACTAAACTAATGCAGCTTATATCAATGTCTTATTCTAGAATGTAGCGAGAAAGCCTTCCACGATGTAATAGAGAAAGAATAGATGGAGTAAAAATCTACTGTTCGTAGCATTTACTTTTGAAAAAAGCGCTCAATACAAAGTAAAGTAATATTTTTATTATAAGAGATTATAATAAAAACATTTTGAAATCGCTGCACAAAAGGTTTCATGTTTCAATACTATGATTGTATTTTTCAGTTACTTACCATCTTGAAGAAATACAATCATAATATTGAAACATGAAACCTTTTGTTCAATGATTTCAAAATGTTTTTTATTATAATCTCTTATAATATATATATATATATATATATATATATATATATTTGTTCATGTGTGTGGGCATGAGTACTAGCACTGATTCAGATATGATCATTCGACAGGAAGATGATAATACAAAAGATGACATAAGTAAAAACAAAAAATACTGATTTGCAAAAGTTCATGCTCGATTTTTATTGTTTTCAATTTTAAAATCGGGCAAAAGTAAACTTCATCCCTTTTTTCTTTTTTCTTTTTCAGGACGGCCGTACTTCTCTGGCTCTAGCGGCTGTATCTTCCAAGGACGATATAGTGAAGCTTCTTATATCCAAGAAAGCTAATATTCTGATCAGGGACAATGTACGTCTTCTATTTGATTTTCAAAGGTGTTGAAATTGAACAGCAGTTATGTTTTGTTGTTGTTGTTATTTTTACACGGAAAATGAAAGTTCTCAGCTATCTACCTCAACTTTCTAATATTTTTGTCATATAAATGATAACTGCTTTAAAATGGTTGAATAAACTCGGCTTATTTTTTATAAAGTTTATGCAAAACATTTTTGTTTCTTCTCAATTGTTTAGCATTTTGATAATTAAAAAAAAAACAACTCTTAAAATCTATTTCAACAACTGAGAATCAAGATAACAACGTATTGATAATCAATAATCATTATTATTTTTTATTTATTATATTTCAATATTTTTCTTTCAAGAATGAAAATATGCCAATTCACTGGGCTTGTATGAAAGCGGGTCATAGTGGAATAATCGCAGCACTTCTGAAGGCAATGGGTCCAGAAGGAACTCTCTATTTTAATAAGGTAAATTATTTAAGGATATCTGTCGGATGTTACAGCTGAATTAAGTCTTACACTTTTGAGATATGTCTTTGATTTTAACCTATTTGATTTTTAATATCCTTACTGTTGCCAACCCACTTTCATTTTATTGAAAACAATACGTTCTACAAGAGTGTATGTCAATCAAAATATTAATTCAACATTGTGATTGTGGGTGCCATTGGAAAACAATCACAGATTTGCTACCAGCTACATACTTGAACTTGTTGCTGGTTATTTCGATGCAAAACGCACTATCGGCTTATTTTTGGAGAACGTGATATACATCTGATACACTAGCAATTTCAACAGCACCGCTGATTCACTATTCAAACAAGTAACCATTCTCACCGGCATTTTCACTCACATATTGACTTGATCATTCAAATCATTCTAAATTACACTAGGAAGAACTGGAACTCTCTAAAACATTTCTACGTATATATATATATATATATATATATATATATATATATATATATATATATATATATATATATATATATATATATATGAAATTTAATACCACAGAATGCATAGATTATTTTAAACAAACACTATTTAGTGTTCATTTTTTTTTAACCAAAGCACCTTCAACACTTCACCAGGGACCAATGTTGGCAAAATTATTGTATCAAAATTGGTAGGAATAAATAAGTAATATGGAGGAAGATTTGGAGTACGTCTAAAACATGTAAATTAACGATTGAAATATTCGTAAATTCAAAAAGTTGTAAATACTCCAGCCTGAGTGAAAAATCTTAAAGAAATTAATCTTCACGATCCTGCAAATAAATGAAGTGACCGAAGAAAATTCTTCTTCTGGTTCCATAAAGAAGGTTGCTGTAATTTAATCCATACAGCTTGCGACACTTGCAAATGGTGTTTGGAAACGAGCCTTATGCAAAACAGAGAATGAGTTGATAAAAACTTTGGAAGAGCATCGCTCATTCTCGAAAAGGAGTTGTCCAATCGCAGACACATGCGCAGATTGTGGAATGGTGATTAAATCTAATAAATGCAGGTACGTGTTGATTCAACCAAGTTTCCAACCTTAGAAACGTTAGTCCTATATATTCAGTTGTGCACTGACATTTGAATTTATAAATTACAGAACTTTTATTCAGATAGGAAAACTGTCTCAAATAAAATGTATCTTGGTATCTTCAGGATGGATATGCACCAGTGATGTTGTCGGTCATGGCTGGAAATAGCAATAACCTGAAAGAAATGTTAAATCCCGGATGGAAAGGTCAGCTGACTTTAAAAAGCAAGGTATACTTTATGATCCATTTCGCTTATCCTAAAATTAATCAAACATTGAAAAAGTTGTCAACAATGCACCACATCAAAGTAATGGGAAGTTTAATTAACTATCCCTTAAAATTTTACAACTATCTGATGTCGCTAACATTTTCAATATTAGTTTAACTTACCTGTTTATTTGAGCTTTTTACCATGTATCTTTACTATTTGAGTTTTACCACTTCTTAGACAGTGCACTAATTTTCATTTCAACTGCAATCAAATTTTCCAATTAAAATCCTAATAAAATTTTCGCCTTTTTCTCTCTCTTCCCGCCATGTGCGTAAATATAGTATTTGGAGGTGTTAATATATTGGCGTTTCGATGAGTCCTGCAGTAGACCACGTGATAGTAGGGACAATGCATGCACGAATCTTTCAACAAGAAAAAATCTGTCTGCTTTGAAGCCTTCAGATGTCAGTTATGTGCCATGCGTGATACACGCTTAGGCGATCATGTATCTTTCGATACATGACTGACGAGAGATTTTTCTCCCGCAGCAGGTTGCCATCCAAGGCTATAGAACCCGATCTGTCCTGCTATTTACCCATAACTGGGGGGGAGAAGAAACGGAGTCATACCTTTCCCAAGGGAATTAGCACATAAGTGAATATAATGTATTCGGATGGAATTCGAACTCGGCTCCCGACGAAATTCTGACTGGCTTCTGTTCAAACTGATTGAAACTGATGTACAATATGCAACTATCTTAGCCACAAAGTAAACTAATTTACTAAACTAAGTTTGACACAAGACCACTGTAAGGAGTATTGAAATCACAACACTTGCTTTTGATTTCGGCAACCATCTAAATAAAAAGAATGCATAAAAAATTACTAGTATATTTCTTTCACAAAGTAACGATTTGTGGCCAGATCACCCTAAGAGGTGTCCTGGGTATGACGATAAACTACATCCGCGTCCTGGGTATGACGATAAACTACATCCAACAGCAAGGCCTCTGATAATACGTTTTTGAAAAAATAATATTACCAGCTATACGTTTGTTGAAAAAAAAATATTAACAGCTATAAGTTTTTGAGAGAAAAAATATTAACAGAAATAGATTTTTGAAGAAACAAAAAGTGTCGGCATTAAATGACCCTTTGAGGTTGATATGCCGTAAAACAAAACAAACCAAACCAAACCACCCTAAGAGATACCAAAGTAGGCTATGTACTCGGTGTCACACCAGACTATTAGAGGGCTGGCCTGAAAGTTAACCTCATAACCACCATGTGTAGAATTGTGCCTCAAGGGATCTTCGTAGCTGCCTCCCAGATGTAAACAGGTGGTGGACCCAGCTGAGCTCGGAATGTGCTCATCTGGGGCAAACGAATGACAACAAGTTATATAAGCGTCTCAACCGAGAGGGGACAAGCCATAGTTTTTCGCATCCTTGTGACTTCTTAATTTTGACCTCTTTCGTTGCGAAAGGTATTTCCTCACCGATCAAATCTAAAGCAGAGATACTTCCTTCAGAGTGACAGTCGGGTATAAAATATCGAACGCATATTTTGCCTCGTCTAAATTTATCTCGTCTCTCTCAGACTATTAACTTTTCATTTCATCTACATAGATTGGCATTTGTTTTCAAACACGAAAAAAACATTCCACATTTCTTTTATTACATTCATAAATTTCCACACTATTCCCGACAATATGCATAGTGTGTGTGCGAGCACTCGCTTATTTAATCGTCTTCCGCATAAAATGTCAACTCAGAATTTGAGTTTTAAAATGTATTTCAATTTATTATTCACAGCAATCTAATGGTGATACAGCGCTCCATATTGCCTGCCGAAAGAAAAACACGGATTTTCTCAAGTTGTTAGTTGAAGCTGGAACTCCAATCAACATCGTCAATGTAAGTACCCCCCCCCTTGTCCAAATTGAAACAAAACGAATAATTCCATTATTATTTACGTTTTGCTTTCGTATTTTTCCAATGAAAATGTTAGTACTTTGTATGTCCATTCCACGAAGTCGTTCCTTGCAGATTGATCACAGATTCTCGATTGGATTTAAATCAGGAGAGTTTCCGGTCCAATCTATAGTACTTTGATTTGCTCACTGGTAAGGTTTGCCAGAATGTGCGTGCAGCGTTACAAATTTCGTAGGCTTCCTTGGAGTAACGCCCATCGCAGACAATAGCCGTAGGACAACTAATCGACAGTCGAGACAACAGTGTCTGGGCGAGATGAAAATCTGATCAGATCACGGATGACGCAATATTTTTCAAGGTCAAACAAATTTCATCATATACCCCGAAAATAGATTCATATTACTGCAAATAACCTAATTTGAGGAAAAAAATAAAAATCGATTACACCCTGTCACTCCATTGGGTCTAAAACTGACCGTATGTTAGAAGAAAGGAAACTAAAATGGTTGATTCAATTAATTTGCACAAATGTGTAAATCTATATCGTAAAAGAAGAGCCGATTGTTAGGCGAGAGTAACTTACATGTGGTTGTCTTTTGATTTAAAAATATGCTGATCTTTTACATAATAGAATCAATTGCGGCTTAATTTTCTCCACGAATCTGTTGAACACTTCACATCATATCTGATGAATTTGCTTTCATTTCTTTCTTGTAGAATGATTTACAAACAGTCCTTCACTTGGCTGCGCACATTGGGTGTGAAACAATGATGAAATGCTTACTGAATCTTCGAGCAGACCCAAATATTGGAGATAAGGTCAGTAGTCAAATATAAGTTATGAAACTTTTCCAATAAATAACTTTCAGTTGAACATAAATTTCGTTCGATTTTCAAATAAAAATAAAAACAATACCTTTTGTATTTAACTTGACTAAGTAACCTATTTGTACGAATGTTGACATAGCAAGTACTGGGAGAGCGAGTAAGAAGAAAAACGTTGCTTAGAGATTTCTACAAAGTGACAAGCTGCGAAGAGCCATGATCACGCACGTCCTTAAAAGAGACGAAACATAAAAGAAGACGAGAAAACATATTTACTGTTTTACTCTAGTATTTTTCAGTCAATTCCTTAATTCCATCTTCAAATAATAAATATAATTTTAGTTTAAATTTCAACGATGAAGCCTTATTATTATTTACATTCGGACTAATATTATCATATTTGTTATTATCACGTTTCGGCCATTGAGCCACCCGGCTTTCGTCATGTGTCTATCGACACGTGAAGTGTCTGTCGATCCGAGTAAACGGAGAGCACAGTGGCCCAAACGTTGTGGCCATAACAACAAAGTTAAAATATAAATAACGTATATAATAATAATCATTGTTTTATTATATATTCTATGTCTTCTTAATAGAAGTCTTTCAAAAATGCCTAAAAATTTATTAAGCTTCCTTGAAAAAAATCTAATTTTTCAAACATGTATTAGGTGAGATTTTATAAATAAAAATAGTTACTAAAAGGCGGAAACACGATTACTAAATGAATTTAACCAAAATCCATTCCTCTTCTTGACGACGGTATTTCATAATTATGGATCATTTTAGTATGAATAACTTGAATTAAAACAGGCTGGCCTTTTTTCTGAATCTTTATTTTATATTAGTGATGCCTTACCACACGCTTACGTTTCAAATGACTGGACTGATAAGTACTTCGATTTACAATACCTTTCAATCAAATATACTTTGCACCATTAATCGTTCTGAACACAAGTAGTTAAGTGACAGCTAATGGACTTAACTTTCAACAGAACACAAATCATGCGACTAGATTAAAAGGTTTTTTATTATTCTTATTGTTGTTGTTCTTCTTGTTGTGCCCTGATTACGAATGTAGGAGAAAAGAAATGGAAGTGTAAAACAGTAAAACAACGTTTAGAGGTTGGTTTGCCGTTGGTTGGTGCCATTCTTGAAGAATGACTCCATGAAATGCATCAACCGAAATTTCACATTTTCCGATGTCATCTTGACATAAATTGGTCGCTGAAAAAGATCGATGGAACATGGAAAATGAGAATGAAGAATTCCTTCTCCGAAACCCAAAAGCTCAAATGTTTAATAAAAAGATGACAAAGATTAAATATTAAATCTAGAGTTTCTCGTCAGTTATTTGATCATTTACAAACATCATTTGTCCATATTTTAATTTTTTCATGTTTTAATAGTAACAAAATTAGGCTTATATATATATATATATATATATATATATATATATATATATATATGACGATTGCCCTAGCATGAAACAGACTGTCGCCTCTAAGTGCTGACTTCCATGTCCACTTTTATATTTACACACGCTCTATCTCTGATATTGAGCACTTTACCCCATAAATATAGCACACTTTAAGACTATATTTCTGCATATATATATATATATATATATATATATATATATATATATATATATATATATATATTATTTTTTGTTATTTATTGATTACTTTATATTATTTATTCCTATTATTAATAAATTGTAAATGGTATATAAGATGACAATTCGACGACAATTAAAAACATTATATATAGATAAAGATATAAACTGCTATAGATTAAATATTGTATATTATGTCAAGTGAACTTTGCCAAAATCAGATTTCAATTTGAAATGCCTTAAGGTATGATGTCTTTTCCCGAAATTTATTTTTAATGATAATATAAATTATTGCGATCCTTATAAAGGGCGAAATTTTCTTTTTATTTGTTTCTTTGACTTTACCAAAGTTAAAACTTTAAACTTTAATTAATTCTAACTTGAATCTTGTAGCTGAAATTAAAGTAATCTACTTTTATGTTAAATTCCTTAAAATTCAATTTCACAGAGATTTTAGTAATTCTTCCTTTACTTGGAAGGGGTCGGCTTGGCAAACTAGTGATGATGCCTCGATAAAAGCACCCAGATTCCTGTTCTGTGAACAGATTATTAGAAGTTGATAGGTTCGCTCGGCCTGTACTCCTTCCACGTTTATTGAACCGGAGAAGAGTCGTATCCCTTGTTTCCTGTTTGGGCTGTGATTTACTGGTTCCTTTCTTCCATGGCCTTAATGATTTATTTGTTTTAACTTTTTGGTAATTTGACTGATCAGTGGTTGCGACTTTTCATTTTGATGGTACCAGGTTGGTAATTTGTTTGGTTGCTGTACCCCGACTGGTAGCAACTGTTTGGTGGCGCTTAGAGAGATTGTTCTCGTCAATAGTCGCATAATATCGAAGTAACTGCAGTGCCATGTCGCTCATGAATAGGAGTCCCTATGTGTATTTCCAGTGGGCAAACCTGAGGCCACATTATATTTTAGTCTTAGCCACGTTTCGGTCGGTTTGTACTGTGATAAACGACGGAAATGAGTTAATCAGTAATCAAAACTCATCTACCCACCTTTATTCAGCCAATATTCCTGGTACCAATTTATTTAGTGTATAATCTTTTCTCTTGAAACGTTCTCCAGATAATGTAAAATAATCTTTTGCGAAACTAATTCAAAATTTTCTATCTCTACCACGTCTGTTCCAGGCTTTGTTGGCTTTGGTGTTTATATACTGGAAATATACCTGTGGCAAGGGAAATTTTCCTTGAGTTTCCAGATGATTCTTTCATGGGCTTTCGACTTTCTTTATTGACTTTCTTTCTTGCAATCTGTTAGCCATTTCTTTTCCTTTATCGCTCCCCTTCTTCTCAGGACTGTAACATACGGGGCAAAATATCTGACAGTATTGAAATGCCCCTCTCTCTCTTTCTCTTTCTCTCTACATTTATCTGTGAAAATCTTTGTGTTTCGTGATTTTAATGCTCATCATGTCAAGTGGCTTAATCATTCTAATGTTGCTGATGTTGCTGGTATTCACTATCACATTTTCGTTGCTCACACTCTTTCAAATAGATTTTCCTACTCGTTTCCCTAATAATTCTGATCAACATTCTTCTTTACTTGTTTTGTTCTTTACCTCCTTTCCTGGCTCTTGTTGAGCATCACAACTTTGTCCTCCCGGCAATTCGGATCATGCTCTTTCGGTTAGCAGCATGCCGATTCGGATTCATTACATGATTTTCGACCCATGCTCCACACGTCCCGAAATAGTTTACTTGCGACTTGGCATTTTCCAGGTTCACTCGCCGTTACTAAAGTAATCCCGGCTGGTATCTTTTCCTCCGCTTAGCGATATGCTTAAATTCAGCGGGTCGTCTCGTCCGTGCCGAGGGCGGCGGTGTGTTCTTAGTGATATGCTGTCGACTGACAAAAAGACACACTTTCCTTTAACCTTCCTATTTAAAATTTTGCCACAAAGGTTTCTTCTTGAGTAAAAGCTAGCATCAATACTTTTGTACGATTTCGGAAATACCAGGTGAAACCACAATCTTCTTCTTGGTTCACACCTGCCTGTTCAGCTGCGATAGCACAAATGGAATCACTACCATTGTGATACTTGTGATAATAACAGACACGTTTTTATGTCAACTCATAATAATTATAAAGTTCCCTTAATGATGCTAATTCTTTGTACACTGACACAACGAGGCACCATATAGCTTCATACAAGTTTTGGTCCTCCTAAAACTACTGGCGGCACTGTAATAGTGTGTGTTAAATAAGGGTAAATTTTCTATCCTTGCTCGCTTCACTTTATTTAGAACAGAGTCTCTGCTGCGTAATATTCACATATAACTCCGTCTATGGTTTCTCCTATACTCTCTAAACTGGATCCCCACGAAGCATGAGAATTTGAAGCAATAGTCCGAAAGAAATGTGCTCCTGAAATGCTCCCCTCCGTTCTCTCTAAACTGGATCCCCACGAAGCATGAGAGTTTGATGCAATAGTCCTAAAGAAATGTGCTCCTGAAATGCTCCTCTCCGTTCTGTCTAAACTGGATCCCCACGAAGCATGAGAGTTTGATGCAATAGTCCTAAAGAAATGTGCTCCTGAAATGCTCCCCTCCGTTCTCTCTAAACTGGATCCCCACGAAGCATGAGAGTTTGATGCAATAGTCCTAAAGAAATGTGCTCCTGAAATGCTCCCCTCAATTCTCAACTTGGTACCTCTGCTGATAACACAACTATTTACACCTGTCTTAATGCTAAGTGTGATAGGTTCAATAAGGTCAAATTGGTAGCTGATCTAAAAAGAAATTACCTTCAGTTAGTTTTTAACTGGTGCGCGAAATCGCCTGTTAAGCTTAACACCTCCAAAACGAAAGTATTATCTTTTAATCTTAGAGAAGCGTTTTTGCCTTCTATCAATATGGCTGACAGGAGAGTGACCCAATGCATCTTCTCGGATTAACGTTTTCCACTGACATGAAGTGGAACATGAAGATATACTGCGAGGAAAGTTGGTTCACTGTGTCATAATAGACAATTTTTCTTGCTAGAAACTCTTAGACTCTATTCGTCCATGCACTGAATATTCCTGTCATATCTGGTCTAGTGCTTTCGCTATATATGTAGAGATTCTTGATAAAACCTAAAGAATCTGCAATGTTATCGATCCTTACCTGGCATCTCAGCCTCAGTCACTTTCCCACTGCCCCAACGTTACTTCCCTGTGCTTTTTCTATAAATATTTTCATGATAATTGTTCTGATGAGCCTTCCTCTTTGCTAAATATTCATTGGCCTTTTTTTTAAATGTTATTATTTTACCCCCCCCCCAAACACACACAAACACATTGTATATGGGAACTAGTTAGGACTACATGGAGACTTGGTCTGTTATGGTGACTGTAGTAAGACTGATAAGTAAGAATGTGTTGTTTTGGTGTAAGAGATGTAGTGATATATTTGAGTCAGTAATCGTGGCTAAGGTAAGTTTAAGATATGACAGATTAATGGCCAGCATTGCCCTATCCCCATTTTTGGCCTTGTACCACATTTTTGTATTATTCAAAATAAATATTGCTTTCCTCTTTGCTACTTCAGTGTTACGAATTTAAGCACTATTTTTGCATTTGAAATGTCTAGATGTAAGCGTAAGTTCTATGCTAACAGTTTTTTTCTCACACTTCTCACTTGTGGAAATTTCTTCCGGCTTCTTGCTTTCCAGTAAATTTTGATCTTCAAGAATTCAAATACCGTATCAATCGTCATCTTCTGTCTCCTTGGATCATGTTCTTTTATTTTCCTCTCTCCGTAATAATGTTCTTTTTAAGCACACTCTTCATCTCAGTAACCCCTCCCTTAAGTCTTAGTGGATTTATAGCCCTTCTTCGGGTGAAATGATAAAAAAAGAGAAAAAAAAACTGTAAGTTCACGGCATATGCTTGGTAGTTATCGCCTAATATTAAATAACAGCAAGTTTCCTCATTAAATCAGCACCCTCCGTAGTATTCTAGTTGTTTCTGATAGTGGTGTCGTTCGAAATCTTTCGATTTTGCTTTGGATTTCGGGATTATCTATACTTTGAAAGGCTCTTTGCAAAAATCCAACAACAATGGACATGACTAATAATTTATTTGCTATGATATTTTTTCTTTTTTTTTTTTTGCAATGTTTTAATTTTCTTTCTTTTTGTCATCTAGAACAACAAAATCTACTTTCGATTTTCTCTTATTTATGATAACTAGATCTGGTCTTCTGGCCTGGTATGGGCAATCTGCTTAAATGTGATTCAGGCCGATTCTAGTTGAGGTCTTTACGGTTGATTTGTACGGTCAAATCTTTTGCACAGTTCCCGGTGGATTACTGTTCCTTATTCATTGCATTCGTTTAAGATCTCTATCACCGTCTATTCTGGTTTTACTAATTTCTTTTCTGCGTCTAGCTTTTGGTTTTTACGTGAGTGTACTGAAAATTTCTCTATCCGAACGACTCATCAAAATCTGCATTTTTATTGCCAAACAGCAGAATACTGATTTTAAAAAGTGGGTCAGAACGAAAACCTTCCAACACTTCTTCGTAGACAGTTAGATGTGGCATTTGCTGGGGTCACAGTTAATCATAATTCAGTTTTTGTCTTCGGCGGTACTCTTCGCAATCATGCTCATGTCAGTTCTTTAAATCTTTTTCATAAAATAGTTTATCTCTCATTCGCTCTGTCTTTCTCTTATATTTTGCCTTAATTCTCTAGTTCTTCTCCTTTTGGATCGATTGCAGCTTTTGGCTACCAAATCTTTTTTGTTTGGGGGAGGGTGTTAATGACATTGATTTGTATAGTCCCTAAATTCCTTTTCTAGCAATCTTGACAAAGTGTCTGTCTCCCTTTTTCCTTTCCACATATCGACGAGATCTTTTAAAATTGAATTTTCTCATTTTCCGAACCATATTCCTTCATTTTTTTACCAGTTTAGGAAGGAACACGAAGATCTCGCACAAAAAAAAAGAATTGCACAAGTATTTATTTATTTCATTCAGCTTCTGAGATCGATATTAGTTCCTAATATTTTCTTTGTTCATTTTTATTATTTGTTGACCTTTTACTTTCATTTCATTCTCCTTAAGTGAATCCGTTTCAAGCATTCATTGATGCTTTTACAAAACTTCTTCGATTGAACTTTTTTTCCTCAAAGTCATGAGAAACACTGTCGATATTTGCAGTTGGACAAAACTCCCCTCCACATTGCCTTGGAGTGTGGCAACACAGACATCATGGACTTCCTTATAGATAAGTTCAAAGCAAACATTATGGCACGCGCCAAAGACGGCAGCACCCTGATGCATCTTGCAGCCACCAGTTCACAAGCCAGTACAGCCATGCTTTTTCTGAAGAGAGGTGTTCCGTTGAATATGGCAAATAAGGTAAAAAGTGTTTCTACTTATTCAATCTTAGAACTTTGTAAGCAATCATTGAAAAGACTAAACGTTAGATTTAAAGACGCTTCACATGTCTTTGGAAGCAATATTCATTTTTAAATAACGAATGACTACTTCTACTGATGATCTAAAAATGTCCGTATGTCTCCTTAATGTATGTCCGATTCTCAATAAGTGTTCATTAGAGAAATATCTTTGTTTCATTGAATGGCAATGAAGCGTTTTTGGAAAGAACACATTTATCGATTCCACTAAGCTCTATGTTGTTAACCGAAAATGTCTTTATTTTCCCAAAACTTTACATGTCAACGAAATAGATAAGATAAAAATATACAAAGAACATTTATGCTAACTTTTTACCATTTTTATTCCTTCGTAATCATTCTTAGACTCATCTAAATCTTTCTGAATCCTCTGCACTGTCCCCAGATTGACACCCAAGCACTCTGAAGTGTTCGTATTGGAGCTTGCGAATGCCAGGCAGTACAGCATGCCGTTCCCAAAGTTTCTGGCGGAGTGAATTGCGTGATGGTGCTCTTTTTTACTCACAGACGGTGTCAAACTGACCATACTATACTGTGCAGTCAACAAAATCATAAACAAACAAAGCGCATGCGTGAAATGAAAAGAATAAAATGACTACAATTTACTATATATATTATTTTATATTTATTTATATATATATATATTATTTAATATATATATATATATATAATATAATTAAATTCTTCTAATATTGCTATATTTATTTGATGAGAATGCATAATATCAAAGCTTTTTTATCTATAAACAGTATGCACTTAGAAATCAACACTGCATAGTAACTGTCGTTTTCACGTCTTAAGCGATAATCAGATCATATGATGATCTGATGACATCTTGTATTACTCTTTGCATATATATATATATATATATATATATATATATATGTGCGCGTGTGCGCGCGCGCGTGTGTGTGTGTGTGTGTGTGTATGCGTGCGTGCGTGTAGAATTTAACAATATTTTTTTTCTTTTACAACCATTCCCCATAACAACTATTTGGTTGTAATGACAAAAAGACACTGCTCCATCCACTGTAAACCTTGTCAGAACCAGCATATATATATATATATATATATATATATATATATATATATATATATATATATTGCGTCACTAACAATATTTCTTACACAGTTACATTTTTCTCCCTATTTCATTCAATATTCAATTTCAGTCGGGCGCCGTGGCACTGCATATTGCGTCTATAAATGGAAACGCCGCAATGGTGAAGTCTTTAATCCAGAAAGGAGCTTCTGTTGACACGGAAACAAAGGTAAACCATATTTAATTTTATTATTAATATCATAAATATACAAACAATACAATTACACCAAAAGATCTGCTGAATAAGCATTAGTTGTCAGTAAGAATATTGTAGTTTTCATAAATGTTCAGATTGTTGCATATACAAATGTCTTCGCCGGTTGCATTTTCAGGTAGACTCTGAATTTTAGCCCAAAAATCATTAATTTATTACATTACCTGTGTATAGTTTTATTACACGTTTCAAGCTTATCAATCAACTGATGTAATTAAAACTCTTATATTTTATCACATATAAAAATAGACTTCAGGTAACTCTCATGGAAAAAGCTTTTAATGTCCTATAAACTAAGGCTCTATCAAGATAAAGTAACGTCCAACAAAATGTTTACTTTTTATTCTTACAGAATTTTACATTGAAGCGTGAAAACTTTCAACAAATATATTGTGTGTATATATATATATATATATATATATATATATATATATATATATATATATATATATATATAAAAGTGAACATAGAATCCAACACTTGGAGGCGACAGTCTGTTTCATGCTAGTGCAATTGTCAGGCAACCAGGTTGCCTGACGATAGCACTAGCATGAAACAGACTGTCGCCTCTAAGTGTTGACTTCTATGTTCACTTTTACATTTACACACATTGCTCTATCTCTGATATTGAGCAGGTGCTACCACCCTGACCCGGGTGCTAGCACCTGTTTGGGTCCCAACTATGGGCAAATAGTTAACTATTACAAGCAATACTTTTTTCAAAAAAATTATTACCAGCAATACAATTTTGAAGCAAATATATTACCAGATACAGATTTTTGACAAAACAAAATATTACCAGCAATAAAAAATTTTGTCAGCATGAAATAACCCATTGATGTTGATATGCTGTAAAACAAAATAAACCAAACCAAACTAAAGAGAATCTACTGGAAAAACTTTGTCTTTATTTGCGATTCCAAGGAAATGCTTTATTATAAACTGCTGACATCTGAATAAACTGCTATTGTAAAATGTTACAATGAGCAACTGGCTTTTTGGAACTACAAATTAGTAGTGAGACATTTTTCTGTGTTGACTGATGATTTTACTACATAATACTTATCCACGCATCTTTAGAATTTATGGCCTTTTCTCCAGATAAGCCACATTCTCCAGATCTGCTACATACAGACCATTAACTTTTTGGTTTCTTCATTCATCAATGGTTTCAAAATAATCTGGACATATCAAACTTCTTTGAAGAATTAGTCGAATCGAACCCAGAATAGTTCTTTTATTATAAAATGCACATTTAACCCAAACGATGACGTACCGTGCAGAACAGGAATGTGCAGAGAGTGCTACAGTCACCCGCATCCATATCGAGAGGACATCCAATCAAAGAGTGAAATAAAAGATTTGAATATCCGTCTATATTTCTGAGATGATGTATTATGTACATTATTTACAT
This sequence comes from Acanthosepion esculentum, assembly GCA_964036315.1. NCBI lineage: Eukaryota > Metazoa > Mollusca > Cephalopoda > Sepiida > Sepiidae > Acanthosepion > Acanthosepion esculentum. Next base: position 2,158,808 of record OZ038476.1, read on the forward strand.
TATTCGGACTATTGTCCTCATTTTTGTCGCCATATTTATTACGTTTCGGCCGTTGTACGCTCCGGCCTTCTTCATTTCTTTGATTTCTGGCGTGTACACATCTCTTTCCGGGTCCCGACTAGAGACCTAAGGTCAGAAATAGCATCATGACATTTTCCACTGACCAACTGAAGCACACACACACACACACATATTTTACATAGATAAAGCCCTTCGTAAGGTGTGGGCTGTACTCGTGAGAACAATCTTTTGTATTGCTTTAAGGCATGAGCTTCCAGGAATCCCTTTAATGATTCTACTGGAATCTTTTCCACTCAATCCGAGGGCTTCAACAAGGATTGTTTATATTCTCATGTGCCTCATTTTTGAGATTTCGATTTCATGGTCCTTGTATTTTGATAGTTTTTTGAAGATCTTCAATGATACATTGCAGTCTGCAGGGACTGCCATATCAATAAGGAGGCACTTTTTTGTTTGCAGTCTTTAATAACAATGTCTGGGCGGTTATTATTATTATTATAATTATTATTATTATTCCTTCCTCTTCTGTAACTGATTTTCTTCTTTTACATTCATGTAGCTGAATAATAAGTAATCAGATGTGAAATGAATGATACTTTTGACACCAGACGCCAACTGATGGCTCATGTTTAAACAATTGGTGAATTCTATGCAAGTTTCATTAATGTGATGAATTATCTTTGTTTATAGGAGGGTTATACAGCTTTGCATCTGGCAGTGCAACATTCCAGACCACAAGTTGTTCAAACGTTATTGGGATTTGGAGCAAGGGTGGATGTAAGAGCAGGCAAGGTAAATCATCATAAATCAGCTTTTTTTCCATTTCCACAAAAAATAAACACATCTGAAGTCTAACACATCCACACACACATACTCACATATATATAAATATCTAGTCTTCCGTATGCGTGTGTATTAGTAAGGAGTACACAATATAAGAAATATATGTGTATATGTCTGTGTGTACTGTGTATAAATGAAGTTGGCCAATTGTAATAATCCCTTGATTGTGATTACCTCACATAAGAATGATTGTCGTCTTAATGCCGATTCAGAATTTAAGCATCATTCATTTTAGTTGAATTCACAAATTATTTTGGAATTTTCTTTATAAGTATAAGATTTTAAAAAATGGTTTCTTCACTCCAATTTCGTCTAACCCTGCCACTGACCTAAATGACCCCCCGCACTACCCTTCCCGCCCCTTTAACTGACTAATTCATTGATCGTCTTGTTGCTATTTTATACGTAAAAAATCACACCTACAGTGAAATCTACTACCATGAACTTCGGGTGTTAAAACACGCTACTTTTTATATAGCAGTCAGTTCAATTGTAAATTGATGATACCTTGTTGCCAATCTAGTACTGCACTTAAATTCATGAAGTCTAATTACCATAGAGAAAAGTTTACCAGATTAATTATCATAAAGGTATTTATAGAAAAGACACAGGGAAGCTGTCATGGGGAGGTGACTGAAAACGAGATACCAGGTCAGTATCAATCACATTGCATATTCTTTACCTTAAGTATTAAGAATCTCAAAATATATAGCTGGACTACTGGACCATATGTAGCAACAATACTCAAAGGATGGACGATTAGTAGACTTATAAATATTATGTAAGATAGATTGGGGCGAGAAAAATTGTCTAGCATGACACAGTGAACCAACTTTCCTAGCTGCAAACTTAGCAATTGATCCAATGTAGTCTTTTCACTTCCTGTCATATATACAGGGTGGTCCAAAAATAGGTGGACAGTAAATAATTCCATTTATTTTTAGATTACACATACATACAATTATATTTACTAACACAATTATTACATTGACAATTAAATTTTATTGTGAACAATAATACAAAAGCCCTTAAATTTTATTGTGAACAATAATACAAAAGCCCTTAAATTTTATTCTGAACAATAATACAAAAGCCCTTAAATTTTATTGTGAACAATAATACAAAAGCCCTTAAATTTTATTGTGAACAATAATACAAAAGCCCATAAATTTTATTGTGAACAATAATACAAAAGCCCTTAAATGTTATCAACGCAGGTGCTCAAACTGTTTTCCATCACAATTTACACAGCTTTGAAGTCTACCTCTAACGCTTCGACAAACTTTTTTACACAAGTCTTTTTGGGTATTAATTTCTTGAAATGCATCTCTTATGTAATTTTTCAAATCACCTACACTTCTTGATTTTCGAATATAAACTTTGTCCTTGAGTACTCCCCAAAAGAAGAAATCCATTGGGGTCAAGTCTGGTGAACGTGCCGGCCAATCAATTGGACCTCTTCGACCAATCCATTTCTCAGGAAATGTTTCATCAAGATACTTCGTTGTAATAATATAACCGATACATAAACCTATTCCACATACAGACCACCTACTTCTGGACCACCCTGTATATATATATACATATAAATATATATATATATATATATATATATATTTGTGTGTGTGTGTGTGTGTGTGTGTGTGTGTGTTGTGTGTGTGTGTGTGTGTGTATGTGTGTGTGTGTGTGTGTGTTCAGTATAATTGGACAGGAATTCTTCTTTTAAACATCGACACAATTATCTTTTTTTTTTCATGTACGATTATTCTTTCGTAAATGTGGTTGTTGGGTGTGGATAAATAAATCAAAATTCCTGTTGAATAATTCAAGCTTTCGTTATCTAAGTCAGTCAGTGAAAGAGAAAAATAAGTGCGTTTTAAGAAATAGATTGTATCATTATTCTTTTAAAAGAAAGTCTAACGCGCCAGCAAAATGCAATAATTTATCCTTCCTCACTCTCACCACCGCCCGCCACCGATGATGAAAACTTGATTACACAACAGGAATTTTGGAGTGTTTATCCGCACACAACAAACACGTATAGAAAAAGATATATTTGCATAAGAAAGATTTTAAAATTTAATAGTTAAATGTGTATTATTATTTTACACACACACACACACACACACACACACATACACATACATATATATATATATATATATATATATATATATATATATATATATATGTGTGTGTGTGTGTGTGTGTGTGTGTATGTATACAAGTTTCGTTAAAAATGACTGAAAAGGTTGTTTGGCTGCCGGGTCATGTAATTTAATAATAGTATATTTGGGCAGCAATCCCTTTTTTTATACAAGTTTCGATAAAAAACGACTGACACGGTTCTGCAGTTAGGTTTTTTGACTTTCCTTGTTGGTTGGCGAGTCATTGTTTTCGAAACTTGTATAAAAGAGGGATTGCTATCCAAATATACAATTATTAAATTACATGACCCGGCAGCCAACAAGAAAAGTAAAAAAAAACAAACTTTACCGCAGTACTTTGTCAATCGTTTTTAACGTTTTTAACGAAAAAAAAAGGGATTGCTACCAAAATACAGAAATATATATATATATATATATATATATATATATATATATATATATATATATATATATATATATATATATATCCTAGGATGCCCATCTACTACATCTGTTACAGACGCCTGCTCAAGCACATTTGTGTCTGTTCACCACCTACAGATCTCAACTGTGGTTCATACTACAACTATACTGAGCGGACCTTAGTTACAGTCTCTGTGAGAGAGCGTATTATTTGAACAAGGTCAGTACAGTGAAATCCTCGGTCACGATGACTTGTGACTTTGTTCTAGCACAACCATCGGCACTTCCTAAATTGGTCTGCCTACCCAATTTCACTCACAAGGCTTGTCACAGTTCTTCAACAATCCATTTGATGCTTTTTTTTGTCGCTGCTAATTTTTAGCTGATTAAAAAACACAATTCGATATTGTAGTTACATTTTAAGAAAGACAATTTTATTTTTAAATTAAGAAAAGGTATTTGTGTATGGAAATAATTAAGCATCAAATATATCACAAAAACGAACGAATGTTTCACTCACTAAAACGGTCTCCTCACAAAGCATACTGCTCAAAAGTCAAGCGTACTGCTCACAAAGACCTTTCTGCGCATTTTAGCCGAATACCGTAAACATTTTGGTTGTACAACATAAATATATGGAAATTAATATTTTAGAAGCATCGAAACTTTTAAGCAAGTGTCCCTGAAATGTACCACTGGAACTCTTCTTTTGAGATATTTGCTTTCACCCAAAAAATCATGTCACAGAATGTAATCAACTGTAAATATTTTATTAATTATTTTATTTAAGCATAAATCTATATTGTTAGGAAATTAATAACGATGCCGCCCAAAGTCTCTTGATATGACCAATAAAATAATTGATGACAGAAACTCTTTTTTTCTTTCAGTTCCAAGAAATGCCGATTCATCTGGCTGCCAAAATTAAAGATGCGAGCGTCTGCGCAGAAATGTTGCTGAAAAGTGGCGCTGATGCTAATGTAAAGTTGGAGGTAAGATTTTTGTTTCTAAGATGTAGACATCTAACGAACCTAAAATAAGAAATACTAAGAAATGCTCTTCAAATATTTTTATTTTTTCCCAACGACAATGACCTTAGATTTTGTGTTTTGCACTTGGCCATAATTTTTCCTGCTTTTTTTTATTTTTAATAGTTTTCCCATCTTTCAATGACTTTGATATTCTAATTTGTTGTTTTAGAAAAATAAACGGTGGCATTATTGAATGCCAGATGTTTGGCTTTTCTAATTACGAATTGTGTTCGTTTTGACTCCTTGAGGGAAAGCCATATGTTGAGACTTTAATATGATTATGGTTAATAAAAAGGAAATAAATTAGTCTGCATATGGGATAATAGTGAGTATTGGAGATTGTGTTGAAAACAGTGTCGCGCAAGAAGATCTTCAAGAAATAATATTCATCTCAAAACCACAAGAGTTTTCAGTCCGCCATCAATGGATGTTTCGTAACTGGGTCGGCGCCATACCAACTGTCCACTTCCATTTTGCAGTCCAAATCATTTGCTGGTGGTTGAATTCCACAAAAAAGTCAGGTTGCTCAATATGAATCGGCGCTCTTGTTTGGTTTTTATTCGCTGAAGACCAGCACGACTCCAGTCTGATATTGACGCCACCCAACGCTGGTATGGAGGTGATTCCGACAAGCAGGTAAAATAATAGTGGTCTGTCACGCACCTCGAGGACTTCAGCCTCGGCTGAGTTGCCGCTATCTGTGCTGATGTTAACGGTCTCGACAACACAGCCGGCTCACATTCTGTCACTGATCGTCTCCACATTCACGTGCTTCTCGGTTCACGACTGGCATCGTTCTGAACTAACGATCGACCGAGAGCAGCCAGAGTCAATGAGAGCTGAACACCATTCCCCCGTTGATCAATACTTTAACTCCAGGCAACGGCACATTTACATCTAAGCGGGGAATGAGACTGGCGCTAATGACTGTTCACCACGATCCATTTCCTGGGCATTTCCACGATATATGGCTCAGTTTATCACAGCGATAGCAACGCACGACTTTGTCTCTTCGCCTGCTCCCACTTTGCTTAGCTCGTCGACTCAAACAATTTATCGCCGAGTGATTAGCACCTCCACATTTGTGGGAGACGATATTACTCTTTGGATCATTGATGAAAGTCAAGGCTGTTGCTGTACAAGTTGCAGAGAGGCTCGTATCAGGACATGCCAAGTTGTTCTGCTGCTAACGGAGAAAATCTGAATGTACCTAGTTTTTACCGCACACGACTCGGGGTCTCTTTTGCGTCTGTACAGACGCGCGTTCGCCACAATTTTTTTCCACCAATTTTCCCCAAGCCATACGGCTTGGGGAAAATTGGTGGAAAAAAATTCTGTTTGATTCTGTTTGAATTTCTGGGATGAGGAGTTATTATTATTTGTGCTATTTACATTCGGATAATCACAACGTTTCGGACGTTGTGCTCTCCAGACTTCATCAAATGTATATCGATCTGGGTAACCTACAGGAAATTCTAATCTGAACCCTTTATTTAATCTACGAGGTAGACCTTTCTCGTTCCACTGCCCATTTTTAGGGATATCGTCTAGTTCTTATTTTTAGTACTGCTCAGCTCATATTGCTCGCTCGGTTCCATTGACTCAAAGTACAGCCTACACGGTCCAGTGATTGAACTCACAATTACTATATCTTCAAATTCACTTTAATCTACTAGGTTATTGTTCCTGGAGTGAACTTGGAACCTTAAATATAACATGCCTGCTTATTAGTGTTTCTACTGCTGTTGCCTGTCATGTTTTAAGTGTTGCTATTGAAAACTTACTGTCACTTGTCTTTCGTCCCTTAATAGCGTCTCCTATATTGCATTTATTTTTATGCTACGTCCTCGTAGACTATCATAGGCGCTGGTTCTTTCAGACGTCTAACAGCAGTGTTCTTTCTTGTCTAGTATTTTCACTTCATTCTACAGGAGATGACTACCTTTTCTTTACACTCTATACATGATCAGCCATGCTCGATTTCGTTGTCTCACCACTCACTGCGGCTTTTTCCCTCACTACAGAGAATTGTCCTTCAGGACAATGGCCTAGTGGATAAAATGTTGCTTTGTGAATATAGTAATAGCGAGTTCAATCCCTGGATAAGGCAGTGTGAACTTGAACTCAGTTGAAATTGATGGCGGAGTGCGAGCACCACGGTACTAGAAATAAGAACCAGACGGGATGTCCATAAATATGCGCAATGGAATGGTAACAATCTACCTCCGTAGATTAAAAGAATGGTTCAGTTCAGAATCCCCTGTAGGTTACTCTGATGAAGGCCAGAGAGTACACCGGCTGAAACTTTGTGATAACAACAACAAACATAAGGATAATAGTATTAATAGTAGTTGTATAAATTTAAATAGTTCAAAATTAAAAATGAAATTCAAGCAAGAAATTGAGTCTTGATTGAAAAGAAATAAAAATGATAAAAAAATGTAAAATATAGAAGAAATTGTTATAGAAGAAATTGCGATTGAAAGGCTTGGAAAGTTTCAGTTAATTTCGCTAGAATGGCTTCTTTTTTGTTTAGGCTCACGTATCCATGTGTGATCTTATATCATTCAAGTGTCTTTTGAACGCTGTTCTATTTAATCAATAAAGAGTTTATAAATCATCGGCTACGAAGTCACCGAATATTTATACGCTCGTGTTGGTCAGAGTTTATCCAACATACGTCAGAGATTGTTCGGTTTCATATGGAATCAAATCTGTTCCATTGGATTGAAATCAAATAATATTTCTTACAATTGATCAAAGATCTATACCAACAGAGCCATTATATCAGTTTTCAAAAACTTTTATAAGTTCCTATCTTAAATTAAGCTAATGTTATTGATATTCGCAATCTGGTTTGTAACATATCGAAAGAGAACAAGTTCTGAAGCATTGATGTAACTTGACAACCTATCAGAGAAGATCTTAATGTAAACACTCTCTTGTGGGGTTTCTCATTCAGTAGTGAAATGTCAAAGTAAGTCTGTGCACTGCGTTGCCTTTTCATTTATAATGGCCGAGCGAATAGCAAATATGCATCAATTTCGTCCGTGGAAATATTCGAAAAATAGAAAGTCATAGAGAGTCAGTGAAGAAAGCCCAGATAGGAGCCCAGAAACGAGCCCAGATAAAGACTGAAGTTTCAAGCTCAACCTTGAATATCAATAAAAAAAAATTCAAAGTCTCAATTGACATAAATAAATGAATATTTTTGTTGTTGTCATCCATTATGAAATTATTTCATTTTTGTGTTTGGAGAAGCCATTGGTTTCAAAGTCAGTAAAATATTTTTTCGTGTTTTGTTTGTCTTTTTATAAAGCGATATGATGAAAAAAGTCATCATTCTCTGACATATTTAATCCAATATCTAAATTGGAATTAAACGAAAAAATGGAATTTGTAGTTTCTGTATCAGTCTGGCGTTGAGGCGAATTGGACACTGCGTAACAAATATTATACGACACTGTGTCAGCAAATGGGTTTCAATTCCTTTCTGAATACTAATAATCTCCTATTCATGTTCTTCGGTGAACGACATACAAATTGAATGTCGAAAATGACTAACATTTAATGGATAAAATTACATTCTAAGTTTAAGCGTTATCGCTAGAACTATTTGTTAATTTAGAAAATGTTTAAATCCGTGAAGTGGGTAGTAATAAGGTCAGTGGGAAAGAATATGAATTGCCTATGTAGTTCAAATGCAGTCAATACAAAAATACAACCGAATTTCCCCTCTTCTGCCTGAATGTTTTGTGTGTCACTGTACCGTTAAAAGGAGCAATAATTTTAACATCATCTGCGTAATAAACTCAATTCATAATGGTATCGATTACATAAACAGTGTGAAAATAAAGAATATACTGTTGCAGTTGATATATCTGTGGAAACAACATTGCAAAGATGTGTGTCTCACTCTGAAGCAGTTGTTAACTGGTTACTCCCACTGGCAATTACTACAATCTGTGGAAACAACATTGCAAAGATGTGTGTCACTCTGAAGCAGTTGTTAACCGGTTACTCCCACTGGCAATTACTACAATCTATGGAAACAACATTGCAAAGATGTGTGTCTCACTCTGAAGCAGTTATTAACCGGTTACTCCCACTGGCAATTACTACAATCTATGGAAACAACATTGCAAAGATGTGTGTCTCACTCTGAAGCAGTTATTAACCGATTACTCCCACTGGCAATTACTATAATCTATGGAAACAACATTGCAATGATGTGTGTCTCACTCTGAAACAGTGGTTAACCGATTACTCCCACTGGCAATTACTAAAATCTATAGAAACAACATTGCAAAGATGTGTGTCTCACTCTGAATCAGTGGTTAACCGGTTACTCCCACTGGCAATTACTACAATCTGTGGAAACAACATTGCAAAGATGTGTGTCTCACTCTGAAGCAGTGGTTAACCGGTTACTCCCACTGGCAATTACTACAATCTATGGAAACAACATTGCAAAGATGTGTATCTCACTCTAAAGCAGTGGTTAACCGGTTACTCCCACTGGCAATTACTACAATCTATGGAAACAACATTGCAAAGATGTGTGTCTCACTCTGAAGCAGTTGTTAACCGGTTACTCCCAATGGCAATTACTACAATCTATGGAAACAACATTGCGAAGATGTGTGTCTCACTCTGAAGCCGTTGTTAACCGGTTACTCCCACTGGCATTTACTACAATAGTGATTTCGATTTTAACCGGTAACATATTAAAGTTTAGCAAATAACGATATACAATATCACAATTATTGTCTTTTCTCATTTATTTCGTCAAATTATTCATTCATAATAAACTTCTAAAATCATTCTAGAAGCAACGAGTTGACACAAGAGAATGTTTCAAGTTTTCACTGGCGCTCCTTTGCCGACCAATATTTCTATACAACTGACGAGGAGAATTAGATCAATCGATTCCATTAAAAAGTAGCTGTCGACTTCCAGCACGCAACTTGAATGTTAAAAATACAAAAATAAATAAACCAAGGTTTTAGGCGATATTTTGGTTCTCCTGGTTTTTCTCGTCTTTTTAAATGGATATTTTATTTGCTTTTTTTGTTGCTAGCTTCCGTCCTCTTCGTTCCGGTCGATGGAAAATGCGAATGACGATTTGTGAATGCTTTTCGTATTTCGAGCAAAAGTAGCTAAGAGGAAGTTAAGAATGTGGCCCCTTCATCTCTGCCTTCAGCATTTTAATAATGTTCATTTGGTTACCAATTATATCGAGGAAACAATGATGTGTGATTCCTATCAAGGGTAAAAATGAGCGTAACAGCCTTATGTTGCTAATGCATGAGTAAATAATATAGTTATGGGAAGAGCGGGTTACTCAAGTTCTCGCTAGGATATACTATCTTTTATCAGCCATTGTAATATACCAGTCATAAGACCCATAGTCAAGATAGTAAGCCTTACTGTAATGTAACCACGGGCAGAATTTGAAGTGAGCTAATGCCACCTCGCATAAAACATTGGGGGAATTATCTGCAAATAAATAAAACAGTTATTAAGAAAATCAAGGACAATGTAAGATCTAAGAGTAATATCTGGAATGATTTAGAAATGTTTCGTCAAACCTTATCAAAATATAACGTTTATAATTTTAAAGTACAGAATCCGAACAAAAAAAAAGCGAAAAGGCTAATGTTGTATATCTTTATAGTTGGATTCCAGATCATCAAAATTGTCAAATTTGGCAGCTTTGCCCAAAAGAAGAGGTCAGTGCGCTGTAAATCATTTGAACTAAGAAAAGTTATGCACGCACACACACGAATATGTGTGTATACATATACATATTCAAAATATGATATAAATATAATCTGTCAGTTATGCGCGAATAGGTGATCATGTATCTTTCGATTAAATGGCAGAAATATGGAACGGAAAGAATGGATTCCGCTAATTTCCCAAGTAGAGAAATAATGTAAGACAAGAACATTAGAATTCGAATTTACCTAGGCATGAAGAACGACTATTAACATAGGCCGGAAGCAAACTGCTGGTACTACAATATATGTGATAAGACATTGAGAATTCAGAATTTCAAACCAGGACGACATTATATTAGGTTACACTTTCTAATCTCAATCTTAAAACATCCATCCATTAAAATACTGAGTAAATTCTTAAAAGATTAATTCTAAAAATAAGTTTCATAAAATGATATAATATTTTAAAATTTTGCAAGACTCCATTGTAACTCTTAAAAAGGCAATGAATGATTTTTGCGATTTAAACTACGAAAATTATTTCCTTTATTAAAATAAAAACCAGAACAGATTAAATTATAAATATGGAAAAACAAGTAAGAATGTTCGTTTCTGTTTTTGAAATCGATTGAAGATAAGTGCCAGCAAAACAGTATTGACAGAGGCCGTTGCTCCAACCAAGTAAATTATGTCCGGATAAACGATGGTATCGGATTAAAGCTGAATCGTAAATTGTGCTTTTTTTAATTTCTTTATTTTTATTTGATAACAGAATGGCGAGTCTGTTCTCCACCTTGCAGCACGAAGTGGCAACACAACATTGGTCGCAACTCTTCTGGAAGAAGATTCCAACCCTATGCAAAAATCAAATGTAACTAAAATTTTATTATTAATTCGAATTTATTCTGAATTGAGCAACTCTGAAATATATCATAATGTATCAATCAATCAATCCTAATTAATAACCAATCGTTCCCCATAATTATGGGACTTGCTTATTGATATTTCCTAAAGTTCGTTTAATACGAAATATAACCAGGTGGAATGGCGACAGGAAGACTTTGTTGCGCCAATCTTCCACGTTAAAATTGAAATTCAGCAATTAAATCTCTTGGCTCTGTATTTGCAGATCCATATCCCACTTAGAATATACGTTTGTCTTCTCTTTCTAACTTCGTTTCACCTTGTGAAACTAGGAAAAATCAATAATCAGTATGCGATCAATATTTGATTGAGAAAGAAGAATGTTTTCAGAATATGATAAGTAAATATAAATAGTCAAAAGGATTTTCCGCTGGAAAGGGAGAGAAAAACGGAGTGAGCGTGTAAGAAAGACAAAACAATATTCGATCGTTTTATAAGAGCAGGCTGGCGTTTGCTGGTGTCAGTTATTCTTACAAAGTCGTATTTGTTTTCCAACCGATAATGACAGAGGGTGACACAATGTTAATGTTTACTTGATACACCACACAACATCACTAACTTACACTTTAAACAAGCTCTTACAAAAATTGCGCAGTTAATTTGGACTTTGCTGCCGACATCTGGATTTATAATTGATTCTTTCTTCGTGATACACTGTCTGAAGAAAAGATCCTTCGTCATTTGAACTAAAATTCGACTCACAAAAGTGTCCAATATCGACTAGGATTTAAGGAGGTTGCAAATTAGTTCATAAAAAATACACAAAGCCGTATTACCGTCTGCAAAATACGCCTAAAGATCAAAAAGAATATTTGTGATTTTATTATAATTTTTTACCTTAGGTAAAAATTTGTGATAAACTCAAACAAGAGCTGAATAATTCGTAGAATTAAGAAAATATTTAATCACAGATTGTAGTAAGATATCAAGAATATATGCTTTCATCCTGATAATTTTTCTTTTTATATTCATTTCATTTTTTTACTTTCTGTTTCAGTGTGGTGACACGCCACTGCATTTGGCGGTCCGCCATTGCCATCGGAGTACCGTAGCTTGCTTGTTAAATTTTGTCTTCACTAAAAAATCTCGACAAGAAGGAATCCTGTTAGTCAATGAGCGACAATCAGTGAGTATGACTGAAAATGGTGATTGACGTGAAGATTCAACTGAAACAAAGATTAAAAATAGAATTTCTTCAGGTGTTCAACAAATGCTATATTAAAGAAAATATTCTTAGTTAAAACATGACTTAAAAGATTTCAAGCTATCATATATTTGCAACGAGATGCTCTAAAGTAATTATGCAAACATTATTTGAAAGGATATCATCTGTTTTTCTAAACATTCAAGTTAACAAAATATTGCGAAACATGGACGAGATTATAGCTATTTTATTGTCATGGCACTGGCCCCGTAATTAAAGATGATATCTCCCCCCCCCATATATATATATATATATTGTGTATATTTCGGCAGCAATTTTTCATTAATACATGTTTCATTAAATAATATAAACAGGTTTTGTCATAAAACATATGCCTGAATTATCCGAGAAATTTTCATAGAAAATATTCGTCCTCCGACAGGAATCGAACCTGTATCCTATACGGAACCGTCATTTAGCCTGATGTGCTTTTAACCGATCGAGCCACAGAGAATCGTTCGATTAGCAAGGTCGAATTTGCTGCCTTTAAATACTGTTTATTATAAATACTGTTTATTATAAAAACAGAGCATTTACTTAAATATTTGTATCTATAAAAAGAATGTATAAACATAAAAATGTCTTAAAAATAATTGTCGGACTTTGTCCATTTCATAATATCTATATAAAATATGTTTAGAATAGAATTAATTTTTAAACAAAATAAATGTATCATTGTTTCGCAAGTGCCATTATTTTATTAATATTTTCCTTTCATTTTCTTTTCTTCTTCCATCATGAAGATTCCGACACATTATAACAATTGGTAACTTTAGTGAATTGGAGACCAAATCACAATTTCATCAATAAATGCTCCAACTTGTTGTTTAAAGATGACTGATAATAAGCTAACCCGACGGAAGCAAGAATCATTTATTGACATGGTGTGAGATTTCCAACAGGCCATAGATTATGCAATGATAAACTAACAAAGAACTCATTAACAATAAAAGGAGATAAAATTGAATATTTATATGATTCTTTCTAATGTAAATAGAGTTTATTATTTTACTTGTGGTTTACTCCTCACCCAGTACACGAAACACAAAAAATACATTTAATATCGAGCTTTCAAAAACAAAATTTAATAAATAATACTTGCACCATTATTGCCTCGCCGGAGAACAGTGGTTAACAAGCTGGTTTCGTGATCCATATATTAATGAAGTTTGATTCTCACCGGGTGCGCCACTGTTAAAAGGCTTGTTATCTTCTTAATTCTTGTTCTTTTATTGTCCTCTACCGTTAATAATAGTTTTTTTTTTCATATACTCTAACATTCAGTAACCCCTTGCATCTTAGTGGCTGTATTGCCTTGCTTGGGACGAAATGATTAAAAATGAATTCGCTGCATGTTTTTCTCCGGTGCCATGGTTCAGTGTACGAATCCAGATAAAACACGATTAACAAAGCAGACAAATTAACAATTCACACTTAGAACATTGGCACTGCACAATCTTTCTACTTCCATTAATTCTAGTGCTGCACGAGTTCAGAAAGTAACAATGACTATAGAACCTCTTTTGACTCGCAGGCGCCATCTTTTAAGAGGAATGTGGGTCTTGATATCTGAAGTGAATTTCTTTCGGCAAACGGATTTGTTAACTAGACTTTGATTTTAAACTTTGATTTTAAAATGTCCTTCAAAATATCTAGAAGCAGAGATGACCTCCTAGACGAGAGTGGAGATTCACCCTATGTCAGTAGTGACACCGATAGGGGAATATGTGTCGGCCTGGCTGCGCCTGATATGTGCGGTTGACAAATAAATTTATAAACACGAGAGGCAGCAGGGATAGACTCCCAGACATAGCCCACAAGAATGTACGGTCCACGTTCAGATGAAGTCCCGGAGTTGCACACACCTAATTGCCGCTGGAATGTAATATTATGTTTGAGAGATTCAAGCTTCGTGTTTTCATTAGTCTGCAGTTATACCTTCATTAAATTTCTAAAAACTATGAATGAAAAATACTGCTTCGTTAATAAGACATGTTTTTATTTTATTTCGTATTCCAGGAAGGAGAAACAGCTTTGCATTATGCTGCTGATTTGGAGCCAAATAAAGGCGAGGATATGTATGAGGATTCGGACATTGCAAAATTATTACTTGAACATTATGCAGATGCAAGTTCTGTCACTTACCTGGTATGTACAATTTCTTTTTTTTATTTATCGAGCAGAATTCTTGGATATTTAAACGTTCCTGTTAAGAAAGACTCCGATAGGAAAAAGTTGTTAATCCCTTCTTCTCTCAACTTTAATAATTACTGTCTACCTTTTATCCTTCTCTTCATAACTTTATTTATAGTCACACACTTACATAAACGCACAGGCACACATATGTAAAGACACACATACACGTGCATAAACACACGCGCGCGTAAAGACAAACGTATAAGCATGCATAGAGGGTTTGGACAAAATAATTGGAACAGGTGCAAAATCCACTCCTATATTTCAAAGAGCTATTATATTAAGAACTTTAACTAAAACTTCGTAATTGCAGGTTATATCTATTGTAAATACATTTATTTATCTAATTTACTGTCTTTGGATTATTTATTTTTAGAATTTAGTAAAATTTAAGCTAAATGCGTGACCTCTCTGAGTTCGAAAATGGGCAAATTAAATTGTTGGAGCTCATATGGAAGGAGCCTCGATCACTAAGGTTGCTAAACTGTTTGGTTTTTCAAGAGCTACCATATCAAGAACTATGACGCAATTCAAGAAACAGGGTAAAACCTCTAGCAAGCATAGCAATTCGGGCCGGACTTGCAAACTTACTAACAGGAACCGACGTGCATTGAAACGCAATGTGGCGAAAAATCATCGGACTACTGCGGCCAAAGTGACTGCTGAGTTGAATAATCATCTGAATAGTCCAGTTTCTACTAAAACTGTTCGTCGTGAACTCCATAAGGCTGGATATCATGGAAGAGTCGCCGTAAGGAAACCTCTTCTCTCCACTCGCAACGTTCAGAAGAGGTTGAAGTGGTGCAGAGATCACAATGCCTGGTCTGCAGATCAATGAAAGCAAGTCATATTCTCAGACGAGTCAACTTTTTTCTCTTTTCCCAACTTCAGGGTGAGTTTATGTGTGGAGGCAGCCCAAAGAAGCTTACAACCCTGACTGCCTTCTTCCAACAGTGAAGCATGGTGGTGGATCAGTGATAGTTTGGGCCGCTATATGATGGAAATGTCTCGGTCCAATAGTTGCACTGCGTGGTAGAATCAACAGCAAAGATTACCTGAACATTTTGGGAGATCATGTACATCCAATAGCCAAGACTTTATTCCCTGATGGTGACTGCATCTTCCAAGACGATAATGCTCCAATACATACCGCTCGAGTGTTTAAGAATTGGTATGAAGAGCATGAAAGTGAGTTAGAATATATGGAGTGGCCTCCCCAATCTCCAGATGTCAATATTATTGAACATTTGTGGTGCATTTTGGAACGACAAGTTAGGAGCCTCTATCCTTCACCGTTGTGTCTTAAAGAGCTGGAGCAGGTGTTAATGGAAGAATGGCTGGAAATTCCTCTGGATGAAGTCAGGAAGCTGTATGATTCCATTCCTAGACGTATTAAAGCTGTATGTGAGGCTAAAGGAGGACCAACTCTATATTAAATACATTTTCTTTGAATTTAACAAGTGTTTCAATTATTTTGTCCAACCCCTGTAGATATAAATAAAGGCAGAAATAAATATACACCTATACACCCACACACATAAAGTCAAGTATACACACATAAAAACGCTCACAACATTCTGATCATCATAGTTTTTTGGGGGGTTTTCGAGTTCGAAGATTTTATCTGGCAATTCATCAGTGGGTCCGAAGGTGTGTCTTCGCAAATCAAATTTGGATTCGCAAAGTCTAGAGCAAAGGGGACACTGGAAGTCGGGGATTGTGAACAATATCAAAGTTGCACGCTAGTGCTGTTCAGGACCAGCGATAGGGTCTCATCCACCACCGAAACTTTGATATGGGGCCTCCTTCTCTACTACATGTCAATTTCAAAGTTTCACAATCTGCGGGCTAAAAACCCACGAAGGAAAACTGAGTGTGGGGGTAGAGCTTTTTTATAAATCAGGGAATTATTCAACTTAAATGAAAATTTCAGTACATATTCATTATTTAATTTTATAATGAATAGTTTCTGTATTTTTAAAAAATCTGAGAAAATGTTATTCTTTTCGTAATAATCGCCAATATTTTCATGACTAAATTTTACTCGAAAAACAATGTTTAAGTCGCAAATTTTTACATTTCCATAAAGATTAATCACCGACACATCTCCACTGAAAATAAGTTTTATAAAAATTCTAACACAACACAAACGGGATTGTCTTAAAAATTTGTTTTCAAAACAGTATTTTAGTTTTCGGGAAATTTTTTGATATTTAAACATTTTTTTTATTTTTTAAGCGATCATTTTCTCGATTTTATCTTTCTAGAAATGTAAAAAATAAGAACTAGAAATGTTATTTATTTTATTTAGCCGTAGACATCTGGTTAGTATTACGAGGAATAAAAAAATCAGAGATCCTCCTTAGTGGACGATCACAGAATAAAAAATGATTTTACCGAGATTTTTACCCTCTTAATTGATCCAGAAAGAAAATTACAATTTTAAAAAATAAGTGCTAATGAAATTAGCACTCCTGAACCCCCCCACACACACACACACACACTTCCCAGTAGACATGGGGCTCCCACGCAGTTGAGAGATTCGGGGTAGTAAGCACCGACTCTGTTGACTATTATAGTTAATGATTGACAATATAACTTAAGTAGAAAAAAAGAAAAATGTACAAAACCCAAAAACCCTGCTGAAACTAGCCTTTTAGCGGTTCCAATCTCGTCGTCGGGGGTTCGTGCCTAGTAGGCACCGCACCGATGTATATTATTAGTTGTTGGCTTACAATGTAACGTCAGTTTAAAAATATGTTTTAAAAAATGGCGGATGACCATAAAACAATGCTGAAAAAATGGCAGAGGCCACAATGGGGTCAAAAGAAAACGCGCTCCACCCCCAGTCTGGGGTTTCGCGAGTAAGACGCGAAAGACCATTGCCTGGGACACTTTTAGTTTCGTTGACGAGAAGCGTATGTTATGTCAGTCTAGCACTCTCAGTACTTGGCTTGCTTTTCTGATCAGTGCATAGATGTCTTTGTTCAATGAACCATCCCAGAAAATCGTACTACCCAGGTATTCGAAAGTATCAACGATTGCAAGCTGTGTGTCATCTATGGTGTTGGCCGGTGCAGGGAGTTGATATTTGGGGCAGGTTGATAAAGACCTTCAGTCTTGTCAAGACTGATTGCCAGTCCAAGCATTTTTGAAACCATGCAGAGTTTTCATTCTCTTAGATTGGTTGCCACCCAAAGCTAAAACTTTTCTCTTGTGTCTTCCATTTTACTATCTATTTCCCCCTCTTTGTCTCTCTCTCTCTCTCTCTCCCACCTCCTTTCTTTACATTTTTTCCACTTTCTCTCTTTTTCTATCTCTCTTTTTCATCACCTTTTCTCTTAATTCTCTCTTTCTCCTTTGTCTCTCTTATTCCCTTATCTAATAATTTCAAAATTGATTCTTTATCGACGGAATTAGCAAAAATAGTGCAAAATATTCCTTAAGTATTCAAGAAATAGATAAGTTTATAAAATAAAATGCTTACATTTAATTGTAATTGTAACGATACAAAATCTTAACAAATTTCTTAATATTGAAGCAATTTTCTGTAGAAATATTATTTGAATTATATATATATATATATATATATATATATATATATATATATATATATATATAATGTGCCATCTGTCTGTCTCGAGAGACCTTTGATCTGCGCCGAAAGAGTTATGCCTCAGCTGCTGATGGCGGTGCAACATCTGTCATGGCTGAACAGGCCCACGTGGGAGTGTTAGTCTCGATTGCAATGAATGCATTTGAAGACGCTATCCCTTGTTGTTTTCTTTCTGTCGAACAGACGCTTCTCCCCGTTTCCTCGTTCCAGTCCTCGATGCAACTCGCATCTTCACGGAACTAGCTACCCTCTAATGGTCACGAGTGCGACCTCATCTTTGCTTGATGAATCTGGACATCGAGACATGGGAAAATGTCAACAATATATATATATATATATATATATTATAAAATGGACAAAGTCCGACAATTATTTTTTACGACATTTTTTATGTTTATACGTTCTTTTTATAGATACAAATATTTAATTAAATGCTCTGTTTATAATAAACAATATTAACCACATTTACTGGCCTCAATGTCCGAAAAAGTTTCATAGAAAATATGCGTCCTCCGACAGGAATTGAACCTGTATCCTATACGGAACCGTCATATAGCCTGACGACCCTTAAACGATTGGGCCACAGAGGATCGTTCGGTTAGCAAGGTCGATTTTATGGTTTTTAAACACAATTTTCCATGATTTTCTCTCATACATTCATATCTGCTCAATACGTATCCAAATGTAAACAAATGATGTCATACATTATGAAATGGAGAAAGTCCGACAATTATTTTTTAATAATATATATATATATATTTATCGGGAAAGTGTACAACATGTAGGAGATGTAGCGTTCATAGATATACAGTGTGGAGATAATAATTAACCGAGACTTTTTCTGAAGATCGCATTAAAGCGTGAAACCGACAGTCACCTTGCAGTGTTGATAACAGTTTCTACACTGCTTATATTTACAAACGCTTTGTTTCTGATATTGTCTCATAATTATCTGTAGAATAAATATGTGTGTGCCTGAGAGAGAGAGAGAGAGAGAGAGAGAGAGAGAGAGAGAATGCTATGTAAATGTTTTGACTAATGATATATTCCACTGAATCGTAGTTAATTTAGAACACTAATAGTTATTAGGGATGTGAAAAAGGTTCCGGCGTCTTCTTTGAAAAGTGCAAACTGTATATACGACAGTTGATAAGCATTTTTCTTTACTCTTCTTTTCATATAGAACGCTGGAAACTAATATTAGGTTATATTTATCTAATATGAGGTTATATTTATTGTATGTGTAAACGTGTGTCTTTATCTCAAATTCATACTAAGAAGTGAATTAATTTTTTATGTTGCTTTTTTGTCGCAGACGAATGAATCGGCATTTCATTATGCAGCACGATCAGGGAATGCCAATGTTTTGCTTGAAATGACGCGACATATCAATCCTTCAATGTTGAGAACATTGATCAACAAAGAATCTGCAGTAAGTACGTCTTTTTTTAATGGCATGTCATTTCAAGACTCTCAAGGTCATCATAACTCTATACATTCATTATCTGTATAATTGAGAGTTTTCAGTCTCTTCCATTGGTTGTCATCCAATGCTAAAACTATTTTCTCTTGTTTCTTCCATTTTACCATCTTTTCATCTATTTCCCCCTCTTTGTTTCTCTCTCTCTATCTCTCTCTCTCTATCTCTCTCTCTCTCCCACCTCCTTTCTTTACATTTTTTCCACTTTCTCTCTTTTTCTATCTCTCTTTTTCATCACCTTTTCTCTTAGTTCTCTCTTTCTCCTTTGTCTCTCTTATTCCCTTATCTAATAATTTCAAAATTGATTCTTTATCGACGGAATTAGCAAAAATAGTGCAAAATATTCCTTACGTATTCAAGAAATAGATAAGTTTATAAAATAAAATGCTTACATTGATTGGTAATCGTAATGATACTAAATCTTAACAAATTTCTTAATATTCAAGCAATTTTCAGTAGAAATATTATTTGAATAGATTCCCAAGTCGGCATCTATGCGGACGACACCACAATTTACTCCTGCCTCAAACACAAATCTAGTGATGCTGACAAAGTTAACCTGGCAGTTCGATTAGAAAAGGACCTCCAATTGGTTGTGAACTGGGTCAAGAAATGGATGGTTAACTTTAACGCCTCTAAAACAAAACTGCTCTCTATTAACCACCATAGGGATCCATCCCTGCATCCCATTAGAATGTCTGAAGACCAACTTCTCGAGAGCTCCTCTCTGCGGCTGCTCGGTCTCACGCTGTCCGCTGATCTGAGATGGAACAAATACATCGAGTCAATTGCATCATCCACCGCAAGGAAAGTTGGCTCCCTGTGCCGAGCCAGGAAATTTTTCTCCCCGGAATCGATCCTCCAAATCTATAAATCGACCATTCGCCTTTGCATGGAGTATTACTGCCATATATGGTCTGGAGCCCCTGCTGTTTGCCTCGGGGTTCTTGATAAGATCCAGAGACGGATATGCAATGTAATTGGCCCTGATCTGTCATCTCGTCTGCAGTCGCTCTCTCACAGACGCGACGTTGCCTCGCTCTGTCTTTTTTACAAATACTTTCTCGGTAATTGCTCCGATGAGCTGCTTTCGCTGGTTCCTATGCCTCATGAATTTAAACGTCCTACAAGGCTGGCATCCCGTTCCCACCCCTTCACCGTTGAAACTGTTAGATGTAGACGTCTCTTCTACTCCAATAGCTTCATGTCTCGCACATCTCGCCTGTGGAAGTCCCTTCCTTATTCCTTTTTCCCTGACAAATACAATCTCCAACTATTTAAGTGTAACGTCAATCGACATGTCCAGTTGCCTTGATCTATCCACTTCCCTTCTCCACATCCTTTCACCTTTCATTCCTATCTGCTCTCGCTCCAAATCTTCTGTAACCCCCTTGCCTTGATCGATCCACTATCTTTCTCCACATCCTCTCCTTTACCACTCCTATCTGCTCTTCCTCCAAACCTTCTGTAACCCCTTGCGTGCTAGGGACTTCCAGCCTTGGTTGGGGTGATAAACTTATATATATATATATATATATATATATATATATATATATATATATATATATCCGATGCGGTGGGAACGAAACTTCTAACGTTCGCAGCATTCATTCAAAAAAGAGTTCACCAGTAGATGTGCAGTTAAAATGCACTGAAACGAAGTTTCATCTTTGTTGTGAGTAAAATGGCTTTGTCTATATGATAAAAATTATAATAAATAAATAATATATATATATATATATATATATATATATATATATATATATATATATATACATACATATATATATATATATATATATATATATATATATATATATATATATATAATATGTGGCATCCGTCTGTCTCGAGAGAGTTTGGATCTGCGCCGAAAGAGTTATGCCTCAGCTGCTGATGGCGGTGCAACATCTGTTATGGCTGTACAGGCCCTGGCGGGAGTGATAGTCTCGATTGCAATGAATGCATGTGAAGACGCTTTCCTTAGATGTCGCCTTGTTTCTGTTGTTTCTTCTGTTTTTCCATCTTTTCATCTATTTCACCCTCTTTCTCTCTCTATCTCTCCCACTTCCTTTCATTCATTTTTGTCCACTTTCTCCCTTTTTCTTTCTCTCTTTTTCATCACCTTTTCTCTTAGTTTTATCTTTCTCCTTTGTCTCTCTCATTCCCAACTGTATCTCATTCAGATTTTCTCAATAGAGTTGTCATCATGAAATTGCTGCCTCATCTGGACTGGAACTGCACAATTCCCAGCATCCAGCCTCAACAGAATTCAAAAGCGTTCGCGCGGCCTTGTGGGCGATTAATTGTTTTGAACCCTACAAACCCCCACCCACCCATACTTCCCAAAGATGAACCATTGCTAACCACTAGGTACTCTTTTGCTATTTTCATTTTGCTGGTGTTCGGACGAACTATAATCCTCGGTTCCACCCGTGCAGACCTGCACAGCTAGAACCCGCCATGCTACATAGACAGATTCCATTCATCTTCATTCCTTTCATATTCCATTGATGAAACGGAAGTTCCACTCAGACAAACTCTTCCTGGAATTCTTTTTGGAATTGACACCTCAGAGGAAGCTTCTCCGATCATTGTAATCTTAGCTTCTTTAATTCGAGGGTCAACCGTTATATATCCTACATATCCTCATAATATGCACCTATTGCTCCCAGCACGCCTTTACAACAACATAGTTTAGTAATCTTCAATCTCTGACCCTGGTCAAAGGTTCACTAAAAGAATATTTAGCGAACAAGAATTTATGATAAAAAAACAGGCTCGGGATGAATCTAAAATTTAGATTTATTATGCCAAGCTTATCGGCTATATTTTTAAATATTCCTTTTACGAAAAAAAAATGTTGTTGAACAAATTCTGATAGTGAGCCCCCAAAATTTAATTCTAAGATATTTTACCGTCTGTCAATTCAAAGAATACCGTGCATCTCGTACGACGTCGCTGGTTGGTTGATATATATGAATACAAAAATTAATAATTGGCCCTGATCTGGCATCTCGTCTGCAGTCGCTCTCTCACAGACGTGTCGTCGCCTACCTCTGTCTTTTTTACAAATGCTTTCACGGTAACTGCTCCGATGAGCTGCTTTCGCTGGTTCCCAGACTTCATGAATTTAAGCGTTCTACTAGGCTGGCATCTCACTCGCGCCCTTTCACTGTCGAAACTGTTAAATGTATCCGTCTCTTCTACTCCAATAGCTTCATATCTCGCACCTCTTGCCTGTGTAACTCCCTTCCCTCTTCCTGTTTGCCTGATAGCTATAATCTCCAACTATTCAAATGTAATGTCAATCGACATCTCCAGTTGCCTTGATCTATCCTTCTCCTCATTCTTTCCTCTATCACTCCTATCTGCTCTCGCTCAAAATCCTCTGTAACCCCATGCGTGCAAGTGGCTTCCCGCCTTGCTTGGGGTGAATTGCTTAAAAAAAATTGGAGCCTGTCAATGTAAAAAATTGAGTTACTTTCTGTGAACCGACCAATGTACAAAAAAATGAGTTTTCACTGTCAATACTTAAATTTATTAGCATTTTCTTCAATTCCGAAACGGGGCTCCACGTGTGTGTGTGTGTGTGTGTGTGTGGGTGGGTGTGTGTGTGTGGTGTGTGTGTGTGTGTGTGTGTGTGTGCGTAACAGGAAAGAACAGTTATATTAATGATATAATGTTCTTTAGTATTTATGATTTTATTTTTAAAAAACAGTGCTCAATACAGAAATAGGGCTTAAATTAAATTTAAAAAATGACTAATTTATAAATGGACAGAACATTTTTTTTAAAAACAGAAATTAAATCCTAAAATATATATTAAAAAATTCTACAATACCATATATAAGTAATTACACAAAACCATATAACATCGATTAGAAAATTAAATTAATTTCAGACACGTATAAAACTATAGAATTAAAAATACAACCGAATCATATCTAAGCACCCATTTAAGAGACCATCAACGAAAAAAAAAAACGAAAAAAAACAAATGAATCAACACGAAAAAGACTGTTACATCAGTCAGTAAGTTTTAACAAATAGTATTAAAAAAACAAGAGCCTGGGGAAAAAAAAGGCTATTATAGCCAGACAAAAATCCTCCAACCCGATATTACATGATTCAAAAAAAATGTTTTCCCTATAATAAACATTCATACTTTCATCACAGTATTGACCCCTTGATAACGAAAGAAAAAAAAAACAGATTACATCTCTATTCTCAACCTACAAATGAGTAAATCATTTCTTCAGTTAATTATTCTTTTAGTTATGTTTCGAAACATAGTAATTTCTGTGCCACGATGGAATCATATTTCTTTAAATAATTATATATATATATATATATATATATATATATATATATATATATATATATATATATATATATATATATATATATATATAGGGGGGCAGTTCTTCGAAGCGACAAGCTAGGTGGATTTGTTTTTGAAGTTACCTTTTTCTAAACTTTGCCTAAAGAAGCAGGACCTACAAGTTATTTTGAATTCAGTGTTTTCCTTCTCCTAGACTGGTTCGTTTCAGGGCATTAGTACGTAAGTGAATGCAATGAACTCGACTGGAATTCGAACTGGGTTATCCAATTCCTCAATCCGGGCGTTGTCCATTACTCCACCTTTCTCTTTTCTTTTCTCATAGACCATTGATGTTGTGCAATAAATTCGATCATCTGAGGACCAACCAGTATTAGTTGAATTTAACCCCAGTAGGTAATAATAAGTGTATGTGTGTGTGTGTTTGTGTGTGTTTGTGTATGAACGCGCACAACTAATTTTGCGAAGATGGTATCAATTCTTTACATAAAGCCACTTTATTAGATGATGACTCAGTAATTAGCTAACAATATCCGCAGGTTTTTTGATTCTCTGTTCCAATATGGGAATATAAAATTTATGCAGAATCACCCATATGTCAAGCCAAGTTAGCTAAACTTATGTTAATGGTAAAACCTTGATATTTGTATTATTTTACGATTTTTACAAATGTATTTCAGCCAAAGTGTGATGTCAGATTTGGTAACGCTTAATATTTTCTCTATTGTAGAACGGTTGGTCACCACTATTCGTGGCAAGCGAGAAAGGACAAAAAGAAATTGTAAATATCTTGCTGAAAAATCAGGCCCGAGTTGACGTATTTGATGAGGTAAGATGCACATTACCAATTCGTGCGAATGTGACGTTATTATTGACTTCCCCAAAAGGTAAAAATTGATGAACTGTGTTTAATTGAAGATAATGACAAAAAAGAATCCTGACGAGAATTCAGACTACAAAGTAATTTTTTCCATCAATTTGTTAGACTAATATCTTCATTATCTTAAATTTATTATTAGATTAATCATTGTGAATGTTCATTATCTTAAATTAAATGAATCATTGTGAAGTTTCATTATCTTAAATTTATTATTAAATGAATCATTGTGAAGGTTCATTATCTTAAATTTATTATTAGATGAATCCTTGTGAGTGTTCATTATCTTAAATTTATTATTAAATGGATCATTGCGAATGTTCCTTATCGTAAATTTATTATTAGATGAATCATTGTGAGTGTTCATTATCTTAAATTTATTATTAGATGAATCATTGTGAGTATTCATTATCTTAAATTTATTATTAAATGAATCATTGCGAATGTTCCTTATCGTAAATTTATTATTAGATGAATCATTTGTGAAATAGTGAGATTTGAGTTTCTGTAGCTTGCTGCATTCGGGATAGAAGCAGTAAAATATCTGTTGAGTTGAGAATAGCTTAGGCTACGCGCACAGATTATTGTCTGAGAAGTTGTGATAAATCGGTCAGTTATGTGCCATGCGTCATAGATGCTTAGGCGATCATGTATTTTTTCGATACATAACTGACGAGGCAGATTTTTTCCCGCAGTGTGTTGCTATTTCTTTCTACGGTTAAACCCGGTCTGTTCTGCTATTTACCCATAGCTGTAGGGGGAGAAGAAGAGGATTCATGCCTATCCAAGGGTATTAGCAAGTAAGTGAATGTAATGGAATTCGAACTCGCCCCCCCCCTGATTTCTCAATCCGAGCCACTATCCATTACTCCACCGTGCCTCATCTCTGATAAATAGCAAAATGAAAGAAATACTAATTGAAAAATTAATAATAATTAGTATTTTCATGTTTGTTATTTCTATCAAAACTTTTCGACCGATGTTATTCGGTTTTCTTCAGATGTAAACTGCGTACGTAAATCATTAAATGCTATCCAGTATGTTTTTGAGAACAGGAATTTGGGTGGGAATTCTACGTCCGTTGCCGATCCTCTGAGAGCTGACGAGGCCTACAACGGTACAGGTAAGATTTTCCAAGACCCCTAAATAAAAAGCACCTGAAAGAATTATTTGTTTCATGGTGCTGCTTCCTCTTCTTAGCACAAAAAGGTTGAAAGCTCTCGGGCAGACGCAAATAAATTTTATGGGTGCAGTGCAGCGCATGCATTAATATACTAAGCTCTTCAAACATGTGATTGGTTGCTGTGAACGATCAGACAATGATAGCAAGGTGCCTAGGATGTACATTAACTGTAACCATTTTTTAAGTATTTATCCAACCTGACTAAAAACATCTACCGCTCCTTAAAAGCGACATTTGAAGACCTAATTTTGAAGCTAATTTTAAGGGGGTCGCATCATACACGACATATAAAATTAGCGTATGTACTGCTGATCTTGACTACGCCGTTGACCAAACTATATATACATTTACGGTAGTTAAAATGCACACCTGTATTTAACATTTTTGATAAAACTGATGTTTTAATTGACTATATCCAATAATAATGCATGTAATATTCACATATTAGTACCGTATTATAAAATACAAACATAGCGAATATGTATCGTTTCCATTGTATACGTTTCTAAGATGTTTATCAGTTTCTCGTTCAGTTGTTTATGGCTGTATGCATCTACGTAACGAGTATAGCGTTACTAACGATACTTTTATCATTCTTTTACTTTTTTAACTTATTTAAATAAAAGATGGGATAAAAAGATAGAGTAAAAGAGGTTAGCATATTGTAATTTGATCTCTCAAGAAAAAGGAACACGAAGGATACACGAGATACATGATAAAATCATTTTTTATAAGTGAACATTTGGGCGTTACATGATTATATACGGTATATATATATATATATATATAATGGTGCACCCTAAATTTCCATAAACCGGTTCTATAAAGGCAGGTAATCTTTAGGAAGCTATTCTGCTTATTTTTTTTCAATCTTTATAGTATTAAAAAAATTAAACCATTTTGGTGATTTAATAGAAAACATTTATTAAGATATTTCAACAGTGAAATTCTATTCCCATCATATTTCTGTTCAGATGCATGATGCATTTTGCCATCAGCTGTGTTATGATTTCGTAGCCACATTCGAACTGAATCGCTGCAGTCCCAAAGATACAATGGAAGACCTATCAAAATTATACTCACAAGATTTTCCACCTTTTTGACACGAGGCTCGCGTACGACTGTAACCTAACTAGCATTTTACCTAGACCATCGGCTATTAATATATAAGATTATTTTCGGATAACCCAACAACCGTTTCCCTAAGCTTTTATAATTTTAAGAATCGGTTCGCGCGAGCTGGTAAGATGCCACAACTATATATATATATATATATATATATATATATATATATATATATATATATATATATATATATATATATATATATATTCTGTGAGGAAGCACAAAACAAAACAGTTTTTATCATGCTCTTCCTCAGTACTTCAGTTGGTGACATTCGGTGGTTAGAGGAGCCGAATTGTAGGATAACAGTAATCGACTCCATATTAACTTGATTGAACTTCTCTCATGGCCCACCGTCTGCATTCTTTCCTTGACAACGTGCATCTTTCTGCTAAGTCATTAGATGTAGAATACTTCAGATCTGTGATCACGTGCTTTTATTTCATGTCTAGAAATTGAAAAAACTGATTTTCCACACTAATGATAGCAGGAAAATTGTCTGAAACAATTATCTCTGTAATTCCGTTTGTCGAAAAATGTTTTTATAGACTTTTAATAGTTGAAGTTGCAATTGCTGAATTATATATATCATCAATGATGCCATATCAATATGTCGGTTTATCGAGACATGAAGAAAAAATAACTCACCCACTTCTACCCTCTAACATTTAATTGGTTAATTCAGATATACCCAGAAGTCTTTTTTTAATTTCTGATCTTATCCCACCCCTTTAATTTTAGGAATTGTTTTTAAATTTCCCTAAGAAATCATTTTATAACCAGTTGCCTGAGGAAGTACAATCATAGTATTGAAACATGAAAGCTTTTATGGAGCGTTTTAAAAAGTTTTTATTATAACCTCTTATAATAAAAATATAATAACACACACACACACACAAACACACACACACTCACATATATATATATATATATATACACATATATATATATAGAGAGAGAGAGCGAGAGAGAGAGAGAGAGCGAGAGAGAGAGAGAGATATATATAGATATATATATCACTGACAAAATTACCAGCTCTTATAAAAAAGACAAAGATAATAGCACCTTATCATCTATTAATGAAGACATCTGCAAATTTGCTAACAAATTTGGAGTTGCTGACAAAATGGGTAAATTTAATGTGAAAGATGCATACATTCTCTTCAAAAATCATAAGCCGAACTTTGTCAATAACTTGCACTCCCGTCTAATTAATCCCTCCAAATCTGAGTTGGGATTAATTTCCAAGAGTATTAACAAGAAAATTACATCATGTGTCCTGGATAAATACCTAGTCAACCTTTGGAAAGACTTGGCTGAGACGATTAAATGGTTCCGAAAGATCCCTAACAAAAGAAGAGCCACTTTCATCCAATTTGACATCTTGGATTTTTACCCTTCTATTTCGGAGGAAATATTAATTAACAACCTTAATTTCGCTAAAGGATATACCGAAATAAGGGATAATGATCTGGACATCATTTTAACGTCAAGAAGATCAATACTTACATAAAATGACGCTACTTGGGTGAAGAAAAATAATGAAAGTTTCGATGTACCTATGGGAGCTTTCGATTCTGCCCAAATTGCAGATGTAGTGGGCATATACATTCTAGACACCTTGAGTAGAGTAGTTAGCCTTAACCAAGTCGGAATTTATAGAAATGACGGTTTAATATTTGTCCATAATAGCAATAGCCTCTTGACTTAGTTAGGGCCTTCAAATACTAGTGTCTAGAATGTATATGCCTTAAGATTGAAATATCTACCAACCTGAAAATAGTCAACTTTTTGGATATTACACTCAACCTATCTAATGATACATTTAAACTCTTCCATAAAGTTGATCAGACACCCCTATACATCAACGTCCACTTTAACCATCCTAAATCTGTAATAGATCACAAAAAATCTTTGAAGATAATAAATTTATATACAACCGGGCTCTCAAAAATAGTGGTTTTAGACAAGAATTAAACTTTAACGGTGAACTAGTAAATCAAAATAATAATAGAACTAAAAACAGAAAGATGAAGGTAATATGGTTTAACCCACCGTATTGCAGACTCTCTAACATTGATATAGGAAGTTTCTTTCTAAGATTAATAGATACACACTTTCATAGTAAACATCCACTACATAAAATTTTCAATAGGAAGACACTGAAAATTAGTTATTCATTTCCGCGAGGAAAATATAAACCAGAAAAAAAGATATATATGTATATCGGCGGGTGATTGGAAGCAGCGTCTATATAACCATATACGCCCTTTTAGATATAGATACCTCAAAAATCAAACTTCCTTATCCAAACACTACTGGGATCTGGTGGATAAGGGACTAACCCCACTTTTCGAATGGAGATATTTATCAAGAGCTAGAATCCCTAATAACTTCCGTGATCGGTGTGATCTGTGCATTGCGGAAAAAAATTATTATTAAAGATAAGAATCAAGATGAGTTGCTAAATCTTCGTAGTGAGATCTTCTCTAAATGTAGACATAAAAAACGATTCAAAACATAAACACGGTTTTATAACGTGTTGTCGCTTGTGACAGTTCCATCTTTGTTCAATAACATTGGGCATGACATTTTAATGGAATGACTATTTTGATTATCTATATGTATCATTGTGTATGTTTATGTGATGCGCGATGTATATAATTTCTTTTGTTTTTTGTTAATCTTTATTCATGCTGATATATGTGTAAGTGGGTATGTAAGTAGACATTTTCCCTAATAACTGATATGCAAAATCAGATAGTCTTGTAATATTTATATACCTAGGTATATATGTAAACGTAAGAGATAGATACGCGTTAATCACTCAACCGGTTTTTAATATTTTTAATATACTTAACGTTGTCTTCCTCAATGTTCTTGAAGTATAAATTAATTTAATTCCACCCATATATTTTTATATGTTAAATGTATATATGGATGGGTATGGTCCCTTAATTTTTTTTAATTAATTTTTTGATTTTGAGAAAAAAGTTTTTTAGCTTTTACATTTTTATTTTTATATAAAGATATGTATATGTGCGTTCATGTGTGTGTATGTGTGTGTATGTGTATATATAAATATATATATGTATATATATATATATATATATATGTGTGTGTGTGTGTATGTGTGTGTGCGTGTGTGTGTGTATGTATATATATGCGTATATGGATGTATGTATATGTAGATAGATTTGTATGTAGATGTGTTTATATGTGTGTGTGCATGTTTAGGTATGTATGTATACACATATATATCTGTATATGGGTGTATATGTACGTATGTATGTATAGTTAGACGGATAGATAGAGGGATACATTGTTTATTTGTTTAGATGGGTGTGTGTATGTATTTGTATGGAGATGTGTAAGGTTTTATGTATATATTGTTTATGTGCACGTATGTGTATGTCCATATGTATATATGTGTGTAGATGTATATATGTGTAGGAGTGGATGTGTATGGATGTATATATATATATATATATATATATATATATATATGTATGCATGTATGTATGTATATGTATGGGTGTGTGTGTACACGCCTATATGTATGTATGTACGTGAAAATATAAATATGTTGTTTTGTATCTGTGTATACGTATGTGTTTTTGAACATAGAAATACAGGTCCTTGCTGGATTAGATAATCGTTATTTTTATATGTTTATATTAGATTTGTAACCTGTACTCGATATTACCATTGTCAAATTGTCTTGATTACACAACGGATCTTTTATAAATGCCCTTCGGTTTTAGTTCCATCACCCCCATCTCCCCCACTCCTTTTTTTCTTCTCCCTCTTTCATCTTCTGAGCTTTAAGATTATATCGTCTATTTTGTGTGTATGTCACCACAAAATGTATACTCTTTTCCGGTCTATCTTTAATGTATTAGACATTTGAAAATATTCGTATTTCTCTTACTTAAACCGTCTTTGACTCCCCTCTTTAAAACTTCTCTCTGTTAAATTTTATCCCCCCTTCATCTTTAGACATTCCTGTCCTTCTCTCGTCTGTTACCCCTCCCTATAGCTTTCATTTACTCTAGCATTCGCCCCACACTCTCATACATACACTCTCACTAAATTTTATTTTTTATTCCCGGGGTTGTTTTTTCTGTTTTCTTTTTGAATTTGTAGGTCTGATGAATTGGATCGTATTTACGATTCCATTGGAATAAATTATGACCATGGAATATTAGTATTTAAGCCTTTTTATTATATATATATATATATATATATATATATATATATATATATATATATATATATATATATATATATATATATATATATATGTCCATCCGCTATAGGCGTTAGCAATTACCAGGGACATGTATCCTTTGAATGAACCAGCATAGTTGATATGCAATCTGGTCCAGTCTTTCTCTGGAGTATCCCACGGGTGTAACGGGCATCGAACTGTTGGTTTGACATTCACAACAGTTTCCACGCATTAAATCCAAAGTTCTTCTCTTGATTAGGTCGCCAAAATTAATTTTTTCTGGGTGTCCATCAAGAAGAGCTTCTAATAAGAGTTGTTTCCGTCCCCGCAATAATGAAATAGTGAAATAATTCTCTTGTCCCATAATATACAATGTTCTTCTACCACCAGTTCACGTCACCTTGCAAAATAGGGATGTCATTCTTCTGAATTAGGACATTTATCCGGCCATCAGTTGAATGTATAATAGCACTTTGACAATGGTATCCTTCCTTGCTTATCTTGCAATTTCTTGGTACGTTATTGAAGTTTAATAGGCATAATAATTTCCTCTGGCATCGGAACGTTCTTAATGTTGATCGCCCCAACAAGCACATTAGACAATCAGCATTCCTATTTTGTTTACCTTCCCAATATACAAGTTGGCAGATGTAAGCTGATTATATTACAGCCCACATCTCTAAATCCTTACAGAGCAGATTTCAGGGATTCTTTTATTGTCTTTGAAATATCCCAAAAGGGGTTTATGGTCAGTTTATAATCTGAAATGCCGATCAAAGAACACTGGTGAAATCAAACGTTGCCGCCTCTTTGTCAATTTAAGCATATTGTTTTTCACCCAGTGCAAGAGAACTTGACGCAAAGTCAAAGCGCCTCTCAGACCTATCTTCCATGACATGGGACGACAACACTGCCCCTAGCCTATATGGAGACGTATCACAAGCGACAGATACTTACTTTTTGGAATAAATATGAACTAATCAATTGTTAGAGTTCTAGGAATCATTTGCCATCTCCCATGCTAGTTCCTATTTTGAAAATCACTTCCATTTTGATTCCTTTCGAAGCAGCTAATGAAGAGGTGTGCTAATATATAAAGACGTTCAAATATTATCTTTAGTCATGTTTTCTTTCAGCACGGAAAAGCTGCCTTACATCTTGCAGCCGAGAATGGGCATGAAGAAGTTGCAGATATGTTACTCAAGAGTAAAGCATTTGTCAATGCTAAATCGAAACTTGGTATAACTCCATTGCATTTAGCCGCACAGAATGGCTACACCAAATTGGTCAAACTCCTTATTGAAAAGCATCATGCTTCCATTGATGCTTTGACATTGGTAAGTATAGAGAATTATATTGAATAGACTTGTTATAAAATGATAATTAAGCAAATCAATAAAATATTTCAATCTTAGACTAATTAATTGCCTCAGCATAAAGTTTAACCGTTCATGGTTATTTCTGTTTGAATTTCTAGGATGAGGATTTATCCTTATTTATACTGTTTACCTGCGGAATATTGTCCTCATTTTTACACATTTATTTTATCCTCATTTTTATTGTTATTATCACAATCTTTCGGTAGTTGTACCTTCATCAGGTGTATGTCGATCTTGGTCGCCTACAATTCCGAACTGAACCCTTTTATTTAATCTTCGTAGTAAACTGTTCTCGTTCTTCTACCCGTCATATCTCGTCTAATGCTTATTTTTAATACTGCTCAGTTATTGCTCGCCCGTTTCCACTTAGTCCCAGACGACAATAGCTTCTTGGATTCAAACTTTAGTTCATGGATTTAGCGACATATTAAATTGCCGCTCAATGGATTTTTTTTCTTTTTCAGACCATTTTTTGTACACACTAGAGATGGTGAGTCAGGAAAATTCTAGTAGATCAGTAGACATTTAAATAATAACACCCGTCCGTCTGGGACCAACGACCACACCACGCTCAATTATTTAAATGGACAGCAAGTTAAATAGATTGAAGTAGAATAAATAAAGGGTTCATTTCGAAATTTCCTCATTCTTAGCAGGATCGATAGTCTCTTGATGAAGACCGGTAGGTACAACGGCCGAAACTTTGGGATATCAACAACAAACGTGCGGACAAAATCCGTATGTAAATAATGATAACTCCTCATCCCAGAAATTCATACAAGTTTGAATAAATCATGTGCATAACTCATGAGAGATACAAACAATTATTTTAGCAAAACAAAATTAGCCGTGCAATTTAATTTGTAAAAATATATATCTTTACCCAATGTTGTCCTATCCTTATCTCGACTATAATCAATTGATTTAACAAGATGCATAATTACATAATAATTACTTCTGCTCACCCCGATTTCATCAATATTTTAATTTATTAAGTATGGGATGCGTTCCTATTCGTAATTCTCATACTAACCTATGTAGATAATATGTTTTTATTTCTTTTATCAAGGAACAAAAAACAGCTCTCCATATGGCTGCACAAAATGGACGAATTGATGTTTGCAACGGTCTACTCAGGATGAACGCTAGTCCGAACGCCAGTGACACGGTAAATCTTAATTATCCAACATTAACCCTATTTGCTTTATATAAAACGCGTTATTAAAATGTTATCACTGTTTCATGATTATTCGTGCAAATCTTTTACCTCCCATGATATTCTTATTTCTGAACTTTAAATGAAAAGTAAAATTTTTAATTCTTAATTTCATAAATTACACGATTTTAATTTTTGTAACTTTTAAAATTATAAACTACAGATGAAATATTTTTGAATATTAAACGACAACGCATTTAGACACTCTGAATTTGCCATGTATTTTAATATTAATATTTGCAACTATTTTTGATTGATTGATTTATAAATTTGACTAAAAACTTAATGTAACAAATCCTTAATCTACGCAATTTCATTCTAATTCATTTCCAAACTTTTCTCAAATTACTTTACCAATCTTGGCAATTGGTCTGTCTCTAGAAAAGTCTTTACAGTTAGAAAACGTCTTTTATTTTGATGATTTTCCTTTTTTATCAGGACGGGCAAACGCCACTTCATTTAGCAGCCAAGAATGATTATCCCAATGTCGTGAAATTATTCTTAAAACATAAACCAGAAATAGAGACCATTAATTGTATGGTAAGTCTTCGGGGCGGGGGTAGAATTTCTGTCTTATTGAATGGATTTGACCAATAATTTCAATCAATTTTTTTTTTTTTTTGAGATTTCGAGAAATTTCGCTGATATACATCTTGAAATCTCAAAAAAGGCTATATGAATATCGCAGGGATGTATGACATGGAAACACTTTAAACGCGCGCTTGTAGTTCTCACCGTAACAAATCTGAGTAATTTTTTTGAATCTGTAGGTTTGATGAATTGGATCGTGATTACGATTCCAATATAATAAATTATAACCATGGAATATTAATGTTTGAGCCTTTTATATTTTATTTATATATATATATATATATATATATATATATATATATATATATATATATATATATATATATATATAAAATATAACATATATAAAATATGTGGTGCAGTTCAGTTTATATTACCATGAATCATTCATACAAAAAGTAGATTAGTAAAGTTAATGATATAAATTCAAAATTCTCAAATTTCCTTATTAGTAAAAAACGCACTCTCTTAAATTTAAAAAACAATTCAACCTTATCGTTGCGACTGTACGCTCCAAAAGTTTGTACCCGTTAACAATAACACATTTAAATAAAAAAAAACATATTTCGATTTGCATTATATTTTTTTGTCTCAGATGCTACCTGAATTTTACCAAAAAACAAAATAATTTCCATGCCCGAAGATGACTGAATGTACAGTTGAAAGTACTTGCGTATTAAAGAAAGACCTTATGCAGCTTATAATTTTTAAAAAAAAGATCATAATATTCATCGTATGATTTGTAGGTTAATGCACCTTTAAAATTTGTTAGCGAAGGGATTTCGCTATTTTATATCATTAACTTTACTAATCCACTTTTTGTATGAATAATTCATTGTAATATATATATATATATGTGTGTGTGTGTGTGTGTGTGTGTGTGTGTGTGTGTGTGTGTGTGTGTGTGTGTGTGTTGAACTCTGCCGAATTCGACGTATGAAGACCCAACTGTTCAGTTTAGAACTAAACCCCTACACTACGCACACAGATGATAGTCGATCAAATAAAATGTTTCGCTCTACGTTCACGATAGGTTATCGAAAGTGAAACTTGCGAAAGGCTGGGGAATACAGCGGCTGAAATGTTGTGATGAAAATTAGACAACGAAATTGGTCGAACGAAATAAATAGATAACGATGAAAATATTTTATAAAAAAATTATTTTTCATCGTTGACAATCATCTTTCCGAAGTAGACATTTATAGAAACAGCTTAGGTTTGAAAATATTTAATTTTTCATTATGTAAATGGTACTTAAGCATAAAAGTATTGCGGTTAAACAAATAAAATTTATTTGAAATATTGTTTATATTCCATTAAAACAGTTTTTAGTTTTTCTATTGAACTCTGCCCCCAATTTTATCGCCATAATTATTACATTACTTTCTTTCTTACTTGACCGCAGAATCTAAATTTGGTTCTTTCATTTCATTGGAAAGTTTAATTGCATTATTAAAGACATCATTGTACGTCATAAAAATAAACACATTCGCAAATATATTATCTTATTGTAACGTCTAATTTGCTTGATTCAAATTTGTATTTACTAAAAATCAATAATTATTTCGCTCAGTGTCAAAATGAAGACATCATTCCAAGATATATACAAGAACAATAGGTTTGAATCTAATGCTGAATATAAATATAACTTTAACCCATATCACTAAAATCTTCTCGTGTCATTCTATTAAATATTCATCAATATTAACAGATACTTATTAATAACATTTATAAAATATTCATTTAATTTTGATAAAAACAGAGTTGAATTTAGACTAATTTTTATCTATTTTATTATTCGCTGCAAAAGGATAAGGTAAGTAGAACCTTTTTTTAATGTGTGGTGTCCTAATGTAAACGGCCTCTTTACAATTGTCTGTTTTGTGAAGGCTTCTAGTTGGAAATCAATTAAAAAATATTCATATACAATGTTTTTATGAAACACCTTTTTCCAAAAGTCACAGTAGACCTAAAAAAAATGACTGCAATGGCAATTTTTCTTGGATCAGCGTATCTGTCGAGGATTAAAATGTCGATCGCCGGTGAAGTCTGTGCGCTCTACCTAGGATTAAAAAGTTGCTTCCCGGCTTCTGTCTACGATCAGTGAAGTATCTGTGCGCTTCAACCGAGTTTAATATTTGTAGTTTTATCGTATTGTTGAAGCAGCAACTAGATGGTGTCATTATTACCGCTTATCTATTTATTTTTATGTCACAGTATCAATATTATTCAAAATTTTGCTTCTTGTGATTTGAATTAGAATGGCCTGTCAGGTGTGACTGAAATATTTGTATGTATTTCATCATCGGTGACAGAGATCGGAGTTCGACCTCAGATAAAGATAAGCCTTCAAATACTGATTTTCTAGGTAAGAAGGTTATCTTCACATGTAAGATTAGTATAACAGTCTTCTTTCACTTCATTTAACCTTGTAGTCTACTAAACTTACTAAATAATAATAACGATGATAAAACAATAATTCCAAATGGAAAGTAAAATTTTAAAATACAAACACTTTATTTTCATCATTTTTTAATGTCTGAAAATTCATCAATTTAATTGGTGGCTGAGGCAGTTGCGTATTTCCCACCGATAATAGTCGTTTGTGTTCGAGCTCAGGTTAAACTTTGATCTCGAATACTGATTTTCACGGCATGCAGGTAGAGCCTCCCCATATAAAAGATAAGCGCAACATTGTTTTCTTGCCCTGCATGTTTGGCAGTGAGCCTCCAGCCCCGACTGCTGACATTGGTTAGAAATACAATCTTAATCGAGAGATTTGTCAAAACCTTCAAATTTCCTTGTAACCAGGTTGGAAAAAACATTGACCTTAATCGTTTTTGCCTTTCTGTCTGAAATAAACTGAGAAAATGATTGAAAATCATTTTATATTCTCAGATTAAAAATCATAACTATGTCTGCGTGTCTGTCTAAAACAGAGCCGACCTCAAAAATCATCAAAAAACACACCTACCGAGAAAAGCCATTAACTACACGTTTTACGTCATTTCCACTCGCCGCGAATGTAAAAAAGATTGTGTCTCAGTTGGTGGACTAAAACGTCATACGAAAGTTAACCCAAATATTACTGTAAGCCCTACTACAAGTGGCGCTCAACATTGCTAGCTCGACACAAAAGTGTATAAGTCCGTACATGGACTGAAAAAGCAAACTTCACGCTGCCCATATGTGAGGATCAAATGTGAATACGTCTGTTTACATATTTATATGTTTTTGTATCTCGATAATCTTTTATCTTCAAATCAATGATAAAATTATAACCACTTATTTTGAATATATAAAAATCGAAGGGATCTGAATAAAAAGAACCTTTGTTTTTAATTTAATAGGAAATTACCGTTAGTTCTATGATGCACACTATTTACATTATTCGGACTATTGTCCTCATCTTTGTCGCCATATTTATTACAACGTTTCTTCAGGTCCTCAAGGATACATGGCACAGTGGATAAAGGTGTTAGTTAGATCCAGTGACAGGACCCAAAGAGTTGTGAGTCCAATACCCAGTTAAGGCGATAAAGAACTTTGAGAGGGGAATTAACAGGAGATAACTGATAACTGACATCCATTAAACATGGCACGTGGAACTAGAACAGTTTATCCCAGTGCGCGAAATAAAGGGTTCAATTCGACATTCCAACCACCTGAAGAAGGCCGGAACGTACAACGGCTGAAACGTTGTAATAAATATGGCGACAAAGATGAGGACAATAGTCCGAATAATGTAAATAGTGTACATAATACCTCATCTCAGAAATATAGACAGATTATATGATGCAATTGGAGAAAATTAGTTTTAGTTTTGTTTCAAGTGAAAGTTGAAGAATAAAAATAAATCTACTCTGATATTCAGATTGGCAGGTAACGAAAAAGTCAAGATCTGTTTAAATATTAAATTTTTCCTAATCAATTTGTTTGATTCTTTTAGAATGGCATGACTTGTGCTCATATAGCAGCAGACAAAGGCAGCGTAGCCGTCATTAAAGAACTCATGGGATTCAACAAAAACATAGTCACAGGAGCAAGGAACAGGGTAAGTTAATTTTTGCAGAAAACTAGAAAGCTACAAAATATAATAGTAATCAATAGCAACAATATTTTTGATTTGTTAAAATGCACGGTGCATAAAAATTGTTGAAAATTGAATATGACGAACATTTGGAAGAAAAACAATGGATCACTTTTAAATATAAAATATTGGAAATGTTGCATTTCCGAAAAGGTAAGCTTATGGTTTTCATTCGATAAAAAAAGCAGAAAAATATCCGTTAAATTTGTTTTGGAATAATGCATTTGCAATAAAGACTAATAAAAGAAATTTATCAATAAGGTAAGATTTTTAACCGCCTTTCTTGAAAACAGAATAAATTTTCAGTTACTTAATTTTTTTCCAGGTATTCTACATCTTTTATAAACCGAGTATTACTTGCAGTCTATTTTGCATAAAAGGTGTTACATGAGTGAATTTGGATGTGTACTGTAATAATTCAAGTATATTCCTTTTACAGAAAAGTGGGAACACGCCACTTCATTTAACAGCTTCTGGTGGACATAAAAATGCTCTACTCGAACTCTTAAAGAATGGAGCTTCGGCAACTGATGAGAATTTGGTAAGATCAAGTTATTCTGATTTTGTCATTTTTACATTCCAATTGCTTTTTTGCGATTGAAACTAACTACAAAATGCCACCCACTCTTTTTTTTTTCTATTATTAAAACAGTTTTCTCAATTTTCAATGACTAACATATAGAAAGAAACCAAGCGGTAAATGCCACATGAGTTATTTAATTCTTCTGGGTACATGACCTATACGCACCTTATCCATGACTAGCAGCATGGCCCGACGTTGCCCGTGCTTGATTCAAAAATCGTACGACTCATACAGCAATCGCTATCACTTGACTTAAAATAATTTTGCCCTTCCTTGCCTTTAACGGAGTGCCCTTTGCCGTGCTGATGTTGCTACATGCCTTACTTCTTGCCTATCTCACACTGCGAATTTTTTCTAAGCTCTATACTAAACATTAAATCTGTTACGAAAAAAGAACTAAACAAAATGAACACAAAACGATCAGCTTTAAAAAAGGACTCGTAACTGGAAAAACCGAATGAAAAAACAATGTTAAC
This sequence comes from Acanthosepion esculentum, assembly GCA_964036315.1. Taxonomy (NCBI): domain Eukaryota; kingdom Metazoa; phylum Mollusca; class Cephalopoda; order Sepiida; family Sepiidae; genus Acanthosepion; species Acanthosepion esculentum. Next base: position 2,198,509 of record OZ038476.1, read on the forward strand.
AACAAATACTTTTTCACACCCAACCCACTCATTATGATATCCCTGCGAGGATGATTGTTCTGGCTTGTATCGTTCTCGGGAATAATGCCCATGCGGGCATCTGCCTGTTGATTGTAGTCAGCTATGAAGTATATTTGTAGAAAGGCCGAATCAGTGGCAGTTTCCGGCAAAAGAGACCCAATCCCGTGGTAAACCTGACCTTGAACCTTGAAGGTGGCATTCCAACCGACTTCGCAAAAGGCATTACCACCAAAAGAGGTCATCTGGAAGGCACAATTGTACTGTCTGATTTTTGAGAGGAAATGTTTGGAGTCTGGACTGGAACCCTCCAACAGAGCTTTCAACGGAGCAGGTAGCTCTTGAAAAGGTGGCAACTGTACCTTACCGTCTGAACAACACAGATCTGCAGACTCTCCAGGCCATTTTTTGGCATTGCAATGCTCACAGACAACTGACATGGATCCTGTTTGGAGGTCTTTGCGACAGGAAAACCTCAAAACTGGCTCATAGTTGAACGCCAGCTTAAATCAAAACTGCTTTGGTGGGCTACAGAGCCCTCGCTATGCATGGCGGCGCTGCTTAACAGTCTGCAACCTTTCAAGCCTTTCAGTAGGTCCTTCTACAGCTCTAGCAGCGGAAGTTGAAATTGCATCGCGTTGCCGCCTTGTGCGCTTTTGCGCGGAACTTTCCGACGCCCTTGCAGAAGAAGTTGCATCGGCGTCGGCTGCATGGTGTGCGGTTTTCTCAGCCATGGATTCCTGGGACCGTCGAATGAAAGTTGCAGCAGCGTCGGCTGCATTGTGAGTAGCTTTTCAATGCGGGCTCTGTCGAGACCGCAAAAGCGCTTGTGGTGTAGCCGCTTTTTTGTTGTCTTGCAAGCGTTTAGGTAGTTTCCTCTTACTTTTCAACGAATATGTGTAAACTGATTTGCAGTACAAACGGTAGTTACGCTCACCAAGCGTTTCATGTGACAAAACATACTGCCTCCGTTGAGATTGACTGGAAAGCCTCAAAGAGGCCTCTACCTCGGTTTCCTCCTCCCGCTTTCTCTTTGCCGCAGAGGCTCTTTTAGAACGCCTGCTAAGGTTGCCTCGCCATGGTATTTTAGCACGCTTAGCAAAGCTGCCGGGTCGGTTATCGCCACGGCACTCAGAAGAGTGCAAAGCAGAGGTTGAAGTAGACGCCAGCCGCTTTTCCCCCAAGGAGGCGCACTCAATGGAATCCTGCTCCCGTTTCCCCTTAGCCGGTGAGGCTTTTTTAGAACGCCTGCTAAGGTTGCCTCGCCTGGGTGTTTTTGCTGCCTTTGCAGAGCTGCCGGGTTGGTCATCGCCACGGCACGCAGAAGAGTGCAAAGCAGAGGTTGAAGTAGACGCTATATGATCATCTGTAACCGGAGTTATTATGTGCTCCTCCGCAGTCGCCTGTTCTGCATGTGTAACGTTAACGGTGTTAGGGGTCTTCAGTTGCTGACGTGTGGATGTTCGTCCTGTAGGAGCCATTTGAAGGGTTGTAGAAATGTTGTGTAAGAATGCGAATAGAAGTTGATGCCCAAGCTGAAGCGGTGCAACCTCGTTGTATACGAAAACTAAAAATGCAGTGGATCGGTATGGAAAAAGCTTCTCCTAGCTATGGGCCGTGCTTTCTGGCAGCACGAAAACGTCGCTGTAGGAAGAGGTTACGGAACCAAAACGTTGAAGCGTTGAAGGTTAAAAAGTAGTGAAACACTGAGGGCCGCGTAGTAAAGGCAGAAGAGAAGTAACTTGCGACAGCAGTTAACTGTCTAATAGCAAAACTGAGCGACGAAAAGGTAGAAATAGGTATGGAATGCTAAGATGGACTGGGCTGCGCAGTAAAGGCAGCACGCGGCGATAAAATGGGTAGTGCAAACGTTTAAGCAAATAGGCAGTGAAGTACTGAGGTGTAGTGGGCCGCGTAGTATAGGCAGTACACTTCAACTTACAGTGAAAACTGTAACGTGGAGGTAAAATAGTTTGGGCAAACGATTGAGTAAATAAGTAACTTGCGACAGCAGTCAACTGTCTAATAGCAAAACTGAACTACGAAAAGGTAGAAATAGGTATGGAACGCTAAGATAGACTGGGCAGCACGCGGAGATAAAATGGGTAATGCAAACGTTTAAGCAAATAGGTAACTTGCGGTAGCGGGAAGCTGTCAATTAATCCAAGGACAGATGCGTTAATGGCGATCAAATCAAGACGTGAGTGCTGAAGGTATTTAAAGGGAGCGTGACTTGTCATTGATTGGTGTAGCCTGGACAATGTCCATGACTTAGACCAATGAATGAGCTCACGCAAAATGGAAGATGCTAGCGCGCATTCACGCACGCGCGCATGATTTGGCAAGCGCAAGGCTTGGCCGTAAACGGGGTCAAGCTCCCTGCTGCATATGCAGCTTGGCTCTAACGCATGTGATGCCAGCGATGAGAATGCAAGGAGCTGCAATGAAGCGTTTGCTCGTTTGGTTTGTGCGACAACGAAAAGCCGCTAACCGTTTTCCGGCATTAGCTTTGAAATGAATTGGGAGAAAGCCCTGCTGTTTTAGCGCAAAAACCCCTCGTCAGGTCTGGGATGCGGTCTGGGCAAAGGTTTAAAGAATTGGAAAATGGACTGCTGAGGGCGGAACCATTTTCACTCAGCACGTATGCGGGTTTTTTTCAGTAAAGACGCGAATAAAGGAAGTGCTTATTTTGGTAAGATGCGACGATTAAAGCAAAAGTGTTGACAAAGTCGAATATGTCATTTGTGGCTCAAAGTCAGACCTGGTAGCAGGGATAAAAAAAAAACGAATTTCAATGGCCCTGCACCCATTCCAGAATTTGAGGTCAAATGTTTTCTTCCACTCCACTGCATGCACTGACCTGTTTCTTCCCGCGCATAGCGTGACCTTAAATTAATCTGCATTTAGGAAATACCCAACCGGAAAAACATTTTTAAGGGTTGACCGATTGTCGATTTGCACTCTGTTTGGGGGGGGGGGCGCTCAGAGTTGAAACTTTACATGGTTACTCCCAATGGCCTCCTCAAATTGCGGTTCAGGCGCAATCTGGGCGTATCGGTTTTGGGGTTTTATCGATTTTCCGCGCTGCTTAGGGGTCTGTGGTCATGAAACTTCTGGACAACACTTCTAATGGTAGACTCTAAGAGGGTGTCAAATTTGGTTGAAATGCGATCATTCCTTCTGTAAGCAGATTTTTTCGATTATCGATTTTTTCGGAACCTGAGTCCGAACTCAAAAATCGGGCTCCGCCATGTCCTTACGGCAGCCATTTGCAAACTTGTGGTGAAAACCGCATCAAAATCGGGTGAGAAATGCAGCCTGGGCGAGGTAACAACGCCCACGACAGACACACAGACAGACAACATGAGAAATATAGATAGTAGATTGTATGCGACATTTTGAACAAAATGTATTTCTGTCTAAATATTATGATTATGATGAACTGGTTCTTTTGAGCCAATGTTCGTCTTCTTTATAAAATGTTTTACCAACGTTTCAGTTAATTTGGCTTTTGTTTTATTCGTAGACTGCAACCAAAATGTTGTGATGAAAAAAATACCAAAATCGAATAAATCGGTTCGAAATAATCAACAAAAGCTCCTTCCAGAAATTCAGTCAAAAATTTTGAATTTTATGAACTGGATTCAAATAAAGCAAAAATATTTTAAAAGAAAAAACAGTTTTACAGTAAATCTTGCAAGCGAGTTTACAGGACTGATTTTTTTATTGTATTGATAATAAACTAACCTAGAGAAAATAATGAGAAAATGCCATATCATATAATAAAATGTAAATCATAAACAAGGAAAACGTGTCTCAATGCCGATTTAAATACTATCAAAGCTGCATTACTTTCAATCCGTACTTCTGCCATTCTTGTATATGAATTCAAGAAGTGATGTTCCAGCAGGATAAAGACACGACCAAATGATACCCGTGTTACTAAACATACTCTGGAAGTATTTCAAGAACTTCATTGCTCAGCACGGTCACTAGATCCATTTCCCATTGAATATGTACGGGAGATGACGTCTGACTCAATCAGTTAGCCCACCTATAACTATTGCTGTCTTGTATCAACAAGTTCAAGAGGCATGCAATAATGTATCGTGTAATAATGAGCTCTACCTGTACGATCGTAGGCATACAGGAGTACAAGCTTATATTAAATGCCAAGGTGCATATGTAGTCTATTAATATTAGGTTTGCGTATTGTTGATACCTCATTTAATTTGTGAACCTGCCCACGAACTGTTCTGTATATATTTACTGTGATACGGCGACCTTAGCTTTACGTTTAATATTCTGCACTTTGAAACATACTCAGGGTTTTGCAATTTTATTTTCCATCGGTGTGTTAACAGATGTTCTATGCATTTTTAAAGTCAAAGATTTTTAATGAAACTGACATTTATTCATTACTTTGAAAGTATATTTCATATAACAAATTTTTATTTCAGTCTTTATCAGAAAGTCAGTTTCCCTTGCATTGTAACTAAATATTGTTAAAATGTTATGCCACTCAGTTAACTATCTCAAGAAAATAAATGGAGCTTAAACGCGTATCTTTTAAGTTTAAAAAGAAAACATTCTGCTTTGATTCATTGGTATTTATCTTCACTTAGACCGGTGGGCCACCGAGGCTATAGAACCCAAGTTGTCCTTCTATTCTACCCAAAGCTGAAAAAGTCTCATCAATAAAAAATAAAAACAAATATTCGTTTTCAGCAATATACAAACAATAAATTTCATTTTTATGTGATATCGATAAATTTATATTGATAAATTTATGTGATATCGATAAATTTCAATATGAACAATTTTTATCTCTGCAGTTTGTTATGATCTCTTTCAGGATGGAATGACCGCAATACATCTTGCTGCCCAATATGGACATGTCCATATTTTAGAAACGTTAAAAGAATATGTCAGTTTGGATATCACTAGTAAAAAGGTAAGTGAATATGAAATTGTGATTAAAGAAAGGCAGACGTTTACAAATACGTGTAGAATATTATAGTTTCAATAGTACAAGAAGAAATTTCATAATCTATTGATTTACATTCCTTCCTCGTCTTTTCAACAAGCATAGAAGTTTCTCCCTTGTTTCCTGTTTAGGATTGGCTTTCCGATTCCTTCTCCTAAAATCGTCTCATTCTCTTTCACCCCAAGTAAACTCTTGCATCTTAATGGCCTTATCGCCTTGCTTGGGAAAGAATGATTAAAAAAAATAAAAAACCTTTTCCATTTCGAACACTAAGCAATTTATATATTTATATGATACAGGAAATATATTACCCTATACAGTTTTAAATAGTGTTATAAATATTAACGAATTGACAATATTTAGGAGTTCAAATTATTATTATGAAAATCAGTTAAAGGCAATTTTTCTCTTGAAGAAAATGTCGTCTGCCTTGTCTTTATCACTTTTAATATATTGCAATATGTTCACTTGGCAAAAAAGTAATATAAAATTGTTTGTAGGCCATTATTGATTATAAGCATGTTTCAACTGATTTGTGTTTACACTGAAAATCGGCATTCGACATTTTCCTTTTACTTGATCTCGAAAAGGAACTATTAGCGTTAAAGAGGGGAAAATATGCAATTACTTCAGCTCCAAAGTAGACTTTAGTATTATTAACTAGTATTATTTTTAACTAACTTATCTAAATAATAAGTTAGTTGAAAATAAATTATCTTTTTCATTACTGTCATCGTTGGTTATTTTTTTCTTTTCTCGATACGTGATTCTCTTTAAACTTTTCATTATTTCTTTGTAAAGAAAGTATTATAGCATTCTCCATATTTACATATTCAGAATTAAACAGAAAAACACAGACAATTGCTGCTGAGAGTGAGTTTAATCTAACCCGCTTAAGTGATTTTCACATTAGGCCTAAACGGAGAGATTAATGGTTTTGGAAGATTGTGTTACGATAATCTTTCAAATACTGAAGTCTGACTTAAAAATAAAATATCAACAATAGAAATTCTTGGTATTTGCCTTTAGCAGAAATTCATAACAGATGACATTGAGAAAAACAGAACTCACTAAGCTTGCAAGCAATTTCACAGGGCCCACAAATTTAACTAAATACAGTAAGACGCCCTTGTTTTAAGTAATATATTTTGCAGATTGTAAAAATTCGTTCAAATGTTACAAACACACCATAATATGATTATTATTATTATTATTAAAAAAAAAAGCAGAAAAACTTTCTGTTGAAAAATCTGAGATTTGGGATGAAAATCATTCTAATAATAAATTCATCTTTTTCTTTATTCTTGAAAATGTTGTGGCCAAATGTCTCGTTGGTTTCATTAAATGGAAATCTTGAGTTTCTTTTACGGAGTGTATTCTTGCATTGTCATCCTGAAGAATGGCATTGTTTATGTCAGAATTCTTTTAGATTAGATATTATCATCCTTATATACCTTATTATTCGACTGAAATGATGATAAGAACCAAGATGAGAATTCTGGTGTGAATAATACGGCATATATAGTGATTTTCCAAGCGTATCTTAGATGTGACACAAGGCCGAAAGTATGGGGAACCCAATGAGGATCGAACTCACTACTCAGTGGCAATTATTCTAGCGAGACAAGCTTGCTAACCATTACACCACCTCGAGGTGCCCAAATATGGCATATATAGCTGATTTGGACCCGAAGTAGGGGCCACGGAAGGAAAACACGGAACACGGGTTAGAGGTAAGAAAGATATATTAAACAGAAAAGTTACAAAGAATAGTGTAAGCAGAGCTTACTAACCAGTGGTGTCCGGTATTGGTATCGTACGCGGCTGCGCAGTACTGGTCCTAGTACTCCTCACATGATACTCCCATGATTCACATAATTATATAGTACTGGGAGAGTTCATGATGTAGGGAAGTATTGGTCTCACAACAATAACATATTTTCTCTTGACTACATCTGATTATTTTTGTCTAAAGATCAATCGTTTGTGACAATAATAAAGATTTGATGAGATAGAAAATCAAAATAATGATGATTCCTCATGGAAAACATTCTATTGTAACTTTCTTGACTTATTCTAAGAACTTGCAATAGATTTCACTCTTTACAGGTTCTTAGAATAAGCCTGAGAATCCATCAAAATATTAGAGGTGAACTAATTTTGTAGAAATACACGCCATAGTTAAGAAGGATACATGAGTCATTCCCGCCCGAATAATGACAAAACATTTCACTGTGTTGTTATCTAAAAGTAAGAAGAGGCATCTAGAACGTCTCCGAGTAAATAGTCTCGCTGAACATGACTTCTCACTAAGTGTCCTACAGCCGATTAAGAGATCTCGGTTTTAAAGGTAAATATATTAACATGTAGATATGAATTCATATGCCTTAATTATTGCCTCCCACTTCTTGAAATTTCTACAGGAATGTTTCTTTCTCATATGTTTGTTATCTTTTTTTCCAGACAGGTCTTACGGCCCTTCACATTGCAGCGCGATACGCGCAAATGAATTTCGTTCAAGAAATGCTGACCGAAGTCTCAGCTACGATAGCAAGCAAGCCACCTTCAGACAACAGTCTAGAACATGAGGTGAGATACGTCATATTATTTATTTCCATCGGAAATAATTCTATTTATATTCTTTTTTTCTTTTTTTTTTAAACATACAACGTGTAATGACACGTGCGATACCCTGTCTTCATCAGCCGCCGACCAGGGGTGATATCACGGTTTCGGTGGCTATGGCGGGACCGCCACCCCTAGCGCCACCAGCAGCGTTTGCCACCAGGCAGGGTATGAAGATAAATAATTAATCGTTCCTATTTGTAAATTCTTGTAATAAAATAAATAAACGATTGTTCTTCGTTGCAGCTTCTATCCGTAATGAAAGTTCCTGAACGCGTTTTGCCGTTATTGACGCGCTCGTAAAAATCGTTATAGACGACCACGCAAATATTTCACTCGCGCATGTTAGGTCGTGATGTTGCGCGCGTTTTATTTGCTTGTTTTGATCTCGACCAAATCCAACCTGACGCCTGCTGAACTGTTTTTTGAATGTGATGCGAAACGCTCTTCAACCAACGGCCAGTGATGCCTATTTTTGAAAAGAAGGAAATGACCGAATGTCCCAGAAACCCACGACACCCAATCTCAATAGGCATCACATGACACGTCCAACCGTTTTCCACACATTCGGCAAGCAGTGACTCGTATCGGTTTTTCTTTAGTTCGTGCGCCTCCACCCTGTTCTCTTCCCAGGGGACTGTTAACTCTATTAGGAAGACAGTCTTTTTTGAGTTGGACCATAACACAATGTCGGGACGCTTGTTTGTCTGTGCGATGTGTATTGGAAAATTTAACGATGTCATTAGATCCACAGAAACCTTCCAATCAATGGCACCACTCAGCAGCTTCATATTGGGGGCTGTTTGTTTTTTCTTTGCAGGGCATTCATCCTCCTTATGGAACTCGATCCTAGCTTCCTTGGCTGCCACAAGCCGTTGATTTGCCTTCTCACATTGTGTTATTATTAGATCCCTGATCACCTCTAATACCTCGTTGTGTCGCCACGTGTACATCTGTAGCGATAGTGGGCAAGCAGAAAGCACATGGCGCAAGGTACCTCGGTCTTTTTTTACACGAAAAACAGAGATCTGTATCTGTATATCCCCACATTTTGAGGTTTGTCTCATTAGGTAGAAGATCGTATGTTGATCGAAGAAGGAATGCAGGTGTCCGGAGTTGGTATACAACCCCACTTTCGAAAAACAAGGAGGAACTCCAAGCCACTTACGCAGATACTTATTGATTGATTGCTCAATGCGCTCAACGCGAGATAATGCAATTTCATACATTTGCAGAGGCCACAAAAGGCGGGGCAGTAGAACAAAGTTAAATATATATATATCTATCTTCATCTTTATCTCTCCTCATATCTATCTCTCCCTCTCTCTTTATCTCTCTCTATCTCTTCCTCACACTCTCTTTCTATATATTTTATATATTTCCATTAATCCATTGCATCCTTTCATCTTTATATTTTTAAGTTATTTTTAAACCCCTTTTTATTACTCTTTTAATTTTAAATTAATACTTTATTCTCGATATAATCCCAAATTAATGTCGGGTTTATTTTTATAAAACTTCTTCCCTTTAAGACAAATAACTTCAACCCTCTCCTGAACCTCCGCCCCCCCCCCCCGTCTTGTGCCTTTCATCTGACTGAAACATTGAAATGGAGAAATACGTTTTATTTTTTCGAGTGTTCTTTTTTTTTCTTTCTTTGTTTTTGTTTTTTTTTTATCTTTCACAGTTAAATTTCTATTTCTGACCCGAAATCAGTCTACGCCGGGGTTGATAAGGCAGACGACTGCTATTTTCGTCTGCCGAAATAGACTATTCCCCATATGAGGTTATTTGGGATTTTATTGTTTATTAATTATATGCACTGTAATAATAAATACAATGAGCTCTTTTTGTGGATCAGTTTTATATTTTATATTACTAGGATCCACTTGGATTATATATCAACGGATTTGTTACCTTTACTCTCTCCCCCCCCCTCTCTCTCTCTCTCTATCTCTCTCTCTCTCTAAATATATATATATATATATATATATATATATTTACCTTGCCTTCTCTTTCGTTCTTATCTGAAAACCATAACAAAGACCTTTTTATAACGCTGTTTTAATTGAGTTTGTAATTAATCAGCCTCTCATAAACATAATAAACTCGTAATAGATTATTTCATTAATAGGCTGCAGTTTAACTTGGGGTCATTAGTTTAATCTCTTGATCTGGCAATAAAATTCATGTACCCTGGTTCATTGAAAGAGGCGAAAACGACACCACAAGAATGCGGTTACTAAGCAGAATTCACTAATATAAGTTATCTCCCTTCAGCATTCAGGGCGGAATGACAATATGCTACCCAGTCCCTTAAACTGAGTAAAGAGTTCGAATCAAATTTCAAAAATTACTATAGACATCGGAAGAAAGCGAAGAGTCCAGCTCTAGCAAATATTTATAAGGCAAATCATTGCTTTCCCAATAATATTGTTAATCACCAATGTTGGTAAAATATTTAGGATATGCTTATATGACCAGATATATTGTGAGAGATTCGATTCTCACTGAGTGCCCCATACTTTCGGCCTTGTGCCACATCTAAGCTACGCTTGGAAAATCACTATATTGTGAGAGATTCAAAGCAGAATAGCCAACCTTATTAGAAACATCGATAATAACTTGGTTTCGAGTGACAGTTTTTTGGTCAAGCATTATTATTGTCTAACCAATACCATTGGTCAAACATTATTATTGTCTAACCAATACCATTGGTCAAGCATTATTATTGGCTGGCCAATACCATTGGTCAAGCATTATTATTGGCTGGCCAATTAGATCAGTGCAATTGGGGGGTTGCACTCCCATAAAAAGCAGTCGCCGAAATAGACGAGAAGTAAGATCGAACTGATCTCGCCGCTAGTAGATCAACACTGTCCCTGCCGGATGACCGTGGTGCCTCAATCAGATAAAGACCTGTTCTCTGCGCCTGTTTTTTTTCTTCAATTCCCTCAATCAACTAGCTTCATTTAAATAGTTGAAAGACTCTGGGTTGTTTAGCCATAACTGCAATCGCTCGTCAACCTCTTCCTCTCAGCTTAAGAACTCCTTATACGGGGAAACTTCTTCAGGACCTTTTTATGTATTGATGATATTAATCAATCATAGTACCATAAATAAAAGTTGCTATCTTTACACTTTTTAATGAGTGTTGTTGACAGAGAAGTCAAACCTGATCTTCGGGAGTTCTTTAACGATATTCCTGTGTATACTGAAACACAAAAACACAACGCGTGGGCGCAGGATTGGTGCAGGGCGAGCTCACCAGAGACAGCCCAAAGTAAGAGTGACATTCAACGAAGCATGCGCCAAACTGGGTTATATATGTTTCTCTTTATAATGTTTACTTAAAGGATCTACTTTGCCATCATTTCTTGAAACAAATGTTCTTAATATTTTGAATCTTTTCTCTCTGATCTCATTTGGAATATCAACTTTTTTGAATATTTTCTCTCTAGTCAATCCAATCGTCTTAAAGCCATTTTCCCAGTGTTTTTCAATTCTTTTTATTGTTCCATCATTTCTCTTCAACGTTTTCGCAATTTTCACCGTTATTTCCATCGCCAAATATCTTTACAATATTTTGTTTCTCTTTTATGATTATATTTTTCTTAGGACTCATATCACAAATTGTACTATTTATTTACTATCAAATGGGCAACCCTCATGATTGTACGATATAATCTTACATCACCATAAATGCTATTTTAATTGTATTGTTTTTATTCTAACAAAAACAAACATCATACGCTGAACTTTACATGGTATTAATATCATATAAATTAAGGTATAAACTGAAAACTTTTCTAAAATCAGTTGCTTAATAGCAATTTTATTTTGAAAACATTTGCTTGGATAATCAAATCTGACATTGTATATAACTACCACGATGCAGCTACCACTAATGATAAATCTGTCTATAATAATAAAGACTAAAAATAAATCTGTCTATAAAGACCCAATAATCAAAAGGCATAGCATCTAAAGAATATTATTATTATTATATACGTTCTATGACCAATTTGGAATAATATACTTATTAAAGTGGAACCTAATTGATGAAACTCTTTTTTCCTGTTTTAGTTGGATGCTATCGTGATGAGAATTTTAAAGATGTTTACAATTTCTGGCGAATTTCTGGTTGATCCCCCCATTATGACTCATTATTATTTTCCGTCTTTGATACATTCTGTAAAAAAAAACTAACGACGTACGATTCCACTGGAATTCTGTAGCCAAGTTTATATTCTTGAAATAAAATAAAGCCTAATTACGTTTTCTGTTACATTTTTGGTTTTGCGTGTTTAACAAATAATTTCACAATTATTATTTTATTGCGAGTTTTTCTTGAAGTTCTTGTTTTTTGTCGTAAAAGCTTTCGACCCGCCAACCGCGCGAAATCGGAAACAAAGGGGAAACATTCGACGTGACTAGCATCCCAGAAGAACATCGCATTAAGCCACTGAAGACTATGATTTACGAAGTCGATACAAAATGCAGTTCACGACAGAATTCCAATTTTGCACTTAAAAGAAATAATAATGTGATGAAATTAGCAATAAAATAATAATAGTGAAATTTTTCATCTAAAAGCAACAATAAAAAAAAAATTAACAATGAAATAATAATAATAATAGCGGAAATGTTTCATTTAAAAATAAACAATAATAATATGGGGTAAAGTATTACATATAGCGTAGTGGTTATCAGCGCCAAAAAAAAAACAACGGACACAGCGTATCGAGTTCAAATTCCAGTCGAACTCGTTGCGTTCACTTTCGTACAAATAACATTGGGAAAGGCATGAATCCATCTCTCTACCCCCAGCTATAGTTTAAATGACAAGGCATTGCTGGTAACCTTGGTTGACAACTAGAAGAAAAAACCTGGATTCAAAAATTAGTTGGGCGTCGGGTAGGCAATCTACTTAAAAAAAAACCTACTTACTACGGAAACCACAGCAATAATATCTAACGTGGTGAAGCTTTGGTTCTAAGGTGGTGAGGCTATGGCCCTATAATACAGATGGGAGTTTAACGCGACTAAGAAGGAAATATGCAATATAATAATAATAATAATAATAATAATAATAATAATAATAAAGAAGAAGAAAATTTTCCATCGAAATTCAACTTTTAAAACTAACAATAAATAATTGTGAAATTGCTACATCGAAAGCTGTTGTGTCGGAAACCTACCACTCCTCTTGAAGATGAACTTGTCTGCGTCTGTGAACAAAGACTTTAAATAGTGGCACGTCGAGAGACAGAAGACAGAGACGTTCCTGGCTGAGCTAGTTATAGACTACTCAGGCGATTTCTGTACCTTTTTACCAACCTATTAAAACCCTTTTTATTGTTACGTGTTATTTGTCGTTTGTCTCTACAAACCCCAAACCATCATAACAAAAGCAAATCACATAATAAGATGGACATAAAAACAGAATTTAAATGAAACTTTGAAATTGCTCCATCGAAAATAATTTTTTTTACAACTCGACGAAATACAAGTCTATGTTTAATGCACAAAAGGGATTAAAAATTTAACAAAATGAAACGAATTAATATTTTACTTCGTGTCGTTAAGGCGTTGGCATTTGAAAATATCTATTATTTAAGAAACAAGCAAATGTTTATAGCATTATGGATACTGACAGTGTGATGTTTTTATTATTGATATTGGCAAGATCGTTCGATGAATGAACATATCTTAACACTTTTCAACGTTCTGGTTGTTATGTTATTTATACCGATATTTACCAGGAGATTAACAGGATCCGACATAGTTGGAACATGTACGTGGTTTATATACGAAGGTGAGCTGGAAAGTTCATCGGCTGATGATGAAGGAATGGTGCTAGAGCTGTGAAACCTTACATCCATTAATTAAACCTCTTCTTATTAATAACTGCATTGTTTCTTTCCAGATAAACTGACATCTGACTGTTCAAAGAAGACTTCAAAAGTAACTAGTAGTGAATTCTCTTGAAAATGGTCAAGATTTGGCACTGTGATGTTATCAAGTATCTGAAGAAAAAAAGGTTTAGTGCTCAAGGATTCATGCTGACACGTTTGTTACATTAGGGGATAATGCTCCAGCTTTATCAACAGTGCAAAAGTGGGCAGCTGAATTTAGGAGGGGAAGGGGGGAGTCTTGAAGATGACTCACGGGCTGGACACCTTGTAAGTGACATGATCGAGACAAACGTTAATCCTGTTCACCCCGTGGTAATGGATGACAGGCGATTGACTATAAACGAAATAGCCAATGCTATTAGCATATTCTGTGAGAGAGTTGATAATATTCGGCACAATGACAATGGTTTCTGCTCGATGGGTGCCATGTGTTCTGCAGGGAAGATGATGGCTTCAGTTATTGAGCATTGAACTTATTGACTATCTTCAGAAGGGCCATACCATCAATGGAGAGTACTATGCCAACTTGCTGAGGCAGTTACGAAAGGCTATCTAAACCAAGCGCCCAGTAAAACTACCGAAAGGGGACTTGTTTCATCAAAACAATGCTCCAGCACACAAGCTCTTGGTTTCAATGGCAGTATGTGACTGTGGCTTTGAACTGATTGATAGCAATCCCTATTTCCCTGATTTGGCCCCATTTGACTATCATCTGTTCCCCACCAGGAGAAAAAAACACTTGGCTGGCAAACAGTATCTCAGGGATGATAGCGTCATATCTACTGTTGATGACTTTTTTGACCAACAGAATGAAAGCTTCTTCATCAATGGGATCCAACCACTGCAAAACCGATGGAGGAAGTGTGTGGATCACGAAGAAGACTATGTTGAAAAAACAAACGTCATTTGGTAACATTCCATGAGAGTATCTTGGTCAGCCTATGAACTTTTCAGCCTACCTTTGTAGTTGTGTGTTTCTCATGGTTTCCAGCGGTTACTGCTCGAACCAGGGTAAATGCCAATGTTTTGAATACTTTTCAAGGCAGCTGGAAGACTAACGCCAAATATCTTCCTATGCCAATTTATTTCATTGAGTTCTTGTGCTGTACTAAATTAAACAAAATTCGATAAAACACAACAGATTAAGGACCAAATCAGTAAAGAAAGGAAAAATAAAACTCCACAAATCTCATATTCATTTTTCACCTACAAACGATATATATTCATCTCTCCAGATGATATGAAAAGCGATTCGTGATATTACCAACATAAGGTTTTCCAAAAGAAATGCCTGAGGAAATTTTTCAACTATATAATCATAGAATGCTTCCGTTGTCAAACCTTTAGGTGCAATGGAGAATTGTGGTTTGGAGAGTGAATCAACAATGCAAAACGCTTATAGATTCTAACCCAAGAGATAGAGAAATAAAATCCCCTCTGTGTCAATAAGACTTTTATCTCATGTCTATCAAATAAAAGAAATAATTATTCTTATTATTTTTCCCATGATCAGAAACAATAACGTAAGACAAAGAAGTTTGTAAAATTCTGCAAAGGGAAAATCACTAAATCGCTTTTGTAGAACTGACATTGGTTATAAATATAACAAGGTGTATCACAAGGTTCCGTATTTTGTCGAAATTAAGAATCTTTTTTTCTCTCTTTCAAACCAAGTATGGTCTAACCCCATTGCATCTGGCGGCACAGTCCGGACATGAAGGCCTAGTACGGATTTTACTCAACTCATCAGGCGTCAATTTCGCGGCAGTAACAGCCGTTAATGTAAGTAGTTACCAATTTTGTTTTAATACTAAAACTAATAATATGATATTAACTTAGGTTTATATGCACCTGAAGATGTCAAACTAGATTTTTAAATTTGCCAATAAACGAATACACTTCATCTTATCAATATTATCTTAACGCTGCAATAAGTTGAACAAATGTATAAATTTTCTTTTTGTTACTTCGTCAAAAACAACCAGCAATAACATGCAAAGATGTATAATCCAATGGCATAGAAAGTTCAGCAATAAAGTCGTTAAAGTCTAAAAGAAAATAAATGACATCATTTCCGGCTAATAACTGCATCTTGACAGTCAACGACAAAATTCAAGAATGAAAATCGACTTAGTGTTACTTTTTTCAGATTATCATAAATCTTTTCTTTTTATATTTACACTTCTCCTCTATCCATTAACTGTGATATTTACATTCGGTTTCTCATTTCACAAACTGACTAATCGTTGGTCTACGGTATTTTCTTTAGATTATTTGATTAGCTTAAAAGCCGCCCTATCGGGCGGCATTTAAGCTAACTCCTACGGAAGGCTCTTGATTAGGCCTTCATCACAATACGTAGGAAGGAGTAGATGCGATAGGCAATAATAAACTACAGAAGAACTCAAAATTTATCCTTGCATTTAAGTATTGCGTTAATATTTAAGCTTACTTTTTAAAAATTCAAGGATAATTCTTCTGTCGACACTTAATTTAAAGACAATTTGATATACGTAGGTCTTTATTTTCCGTACAAACAATTATTTTTATTTCATGGGTGACTTTCACTGGATTTCGCAATTAATTTCGATTATTCCCAAATTTATTTCCAAGTTATAAAAATTGTTATCGTACAAAAACTTCGTCGCAAAAAATCACGTAAAAAATCGCTGAAAACAATGGCAGTAATAAAAAGATGGGAATCGAAAATTTGAGGATTGCGGGTCCGGATCCGGACCGAAATGTTTTTAATTTGCTCACGGAGTCGGCCTGATTCCAAAATGGTATGATATGTTGGGCTACAGCCTCTAGGAGTAAAGTTGAAAAAGTGTAAACCCGGTGACACACTAACATTTGCATTTATTATATAGAAGAGAGAGAAATGGTGTGTTACCTGTAACGACATACAAAACACATTTCAGTTTTGCTTATATTTTCCTATTTAATAGTAAAGCTAATTACCTACAACGATTTTCTGTTGTTCTTCTTAAATTTTCTTTTCTTTTCTTTTTTTCTCAATAGAGACACACACCGCTTCACCTTGCTGCTGAAAGTGGACACACATCAGTGGTCAGTCTATTACTGAGCAAATCAACATCCCAACTACATTTAGCAGATAAACACAACCGTACTGCCTTGCATTTAGCTTCAGGGAGTGGTCAAATTCACATGGTAGGAATGCTTCTAGGACAGGGTGCGGACATCATTGCTAAGGATTGTGTAAGTGAAGCTATGTTGATAAAAGACAAAACTAGTTTTTATTGATTAACAAAGCCTGTTATTTTATAGTTGGATTATATGGTTGATTTCGACTTTGAATCACTTTACTTCTTCCGAAGGAAAGCTTAATAAATATCTACAAATGCCGGAATCTACGAACTGACGAAAAATGAAATTGCTACATCCTGAATATGTTTCTCATGTAATATAGGCGGATTACAGTAGCTAAATATACAAATCAATACGTGCACAAGTTTTAAAATAATGAGTGTAGCGAAAATTCTCAGACGCCATAAAAATATTCTGCATATTCACCTTGAACTTTACTACGGGTCTGTACTCTCGTATGGACACTTGACCGTATAGGTGGGGCTCCTAACCACACGGTACATTATTCCACACCTCTTGCAATTGTTGATAAAAAATATACGAATATAACGTTGTTCTGGCCTAAGAAAAAGTCTGGTTAGAGGTACGTGTGCCTGTAGTTTTTCTACAAATAAATAATCACCAACGGTTCGCCCAAAGAAATCTGATTTAATAAATATCATAAAACATTTGTATATATTATTATAACAGACATTAGCGTACGTTCTCTCCCCACCCCCACATTTAAGCCACAATTAGCGAAAGTTCATATTTTGAGAATATTCAATGAGGACCGAAATCACTATCAACAGCTTGCAGATGTTTGTGAACGAGTGGTAATATTAGTACCGCGTTAGAGTAAGGGAAACAATTTAGTATTAATATAGCTGCGCCTTTTTTATTTCATTTTATCAACAGTTCATATTTTACGAGTCTTAATTATTGTTATCTTCCTTTACAGAATGGCTACACCGCATTACATTTTGCGAGCAAAAAAGGATATCTAAATGTAGTTAAATTATTAGTCGAAAGTGGTGCCAACACAAATGCTCAGTGCAAAGAAGGCAAATTGGCCATATGCCTGGCAGCTACGCAAAGTAACACAGACATTCTCAAATTCCTCACGAGAACAGACTTGGATACAAATCGTTTAATTGATGACAAAAAGGTTAGTCAATGACTTTTTTCTTTGTTTTTTGTTTTTTTGTCAAAATCACTGCTTTTTAAAGATAGTATTCAATTCTAGGTTATCTAAAAAATTATTTCAAGCTGGAGTATTTACTAATTCTACACCTTGAATTTTATGATGGATTTACGGTTGGTGCCATCATTGCTTTCATTCCAATTCCAGATCATAGTTTCTGGTTGAAAAGGTTTGAGTCCTATTTCTTGGAACACGTCGTAGAGATCATTCGTAACCCAACTATGAATATCTATGTTACCAACATAAGCCCTCAGGAAGAAAAACAGGAAGAAAAACAGGAAGATGCCGTTATCTATTAGTAGTAGCTTCGTTTATGGCGTAACTGAAATATTAGATGATCTAGGCCCATCTCTTCACATCTGTGCTTGTATACGTGCAGGGCATAGTCTAGGAAAAGATTAAATACATTGGGCTCTCGTTTCCTCTTTGTCGTATTCCTAAAAGAGTTTGAAATATTTTCTTATTGGGGTCTTCGCCAGATATATAGGGTTTTGTGGACCGATATACTTCAGATCAGATTTATATTCATTTAGTGGAGTCAGAGCTTGGAAAGCGGTTTTTAATGGATGAGAAGTCTTTATTGATGTGGCCATGTGCTGCTGTGAGGTCAACAAAGCAGGTATACAATTTGGGGACATAGAGACATATATAGATATACTTTTCCTAGTGTGTTGGATCACTGATTTAAATTCTTTTTTTGTCCAGACGAGGAAGGGTCTTGTGTACCTAGTAGTGGGGTGACGTTATCTTTTTGCGAGAGCTTACATTGTAGATGCTGAAATGAAGAAATGAAAAAGAAGAGAACGAGGCGAGAAGTCGCCCAGTATTTATAGTATAGGGAGAATGACTCTAGTGACAATTAGGGAATTAAGGAGGAGGTAACTCCGACAACCTCACTGCCATAACTGCGCAAGAATTCTCTTATCAATTTTCAGGTATTTAGCGTAGTTTCAAGATTTTTGTTCTTCATATTTTTCTTTAATTTCCTCCTTATTTACTAAATCACATACAAGTGGTCCTAGGTATTTCTAGGAGCTTCATGTCGTTAATGACTTCATTGTCTTCTTTGATTTGTTGCTACCACAAATCATCCACATCCTCTACATTTCTCTAACCAAATTCCATTTGGATATAATCGCTGTAATTTTTAACTTTGTTAATCAGCATTTTGAGTTCTTTAATTTTTAAGTCAGCCAAATCGAGGTATGATTGTTTATGACGACTGTGTTGCGCCAGTCTCCCAAGTGGGGAATTTTGATTAATATCTTATATTGTCTATGAACCGATTACACAAGCCTAGGCGAAATTGGACCGTGAAATAAAAAAAACTATATTTTGAAAAAATTCTTATAATTAAATCAAAATTGGTTTGTGCTTTCAGTGCAATGTGGTTAGCCACAATCCAAGAAAATATCGACATCAGAATCCTTCTATTTCTACTGTCGACATAAGGAATATCTCTTCTAAGAATTGAACCTCTAATGTGGGATCTGTATATAACTCTGTTGTGGTAGGATCCACCTAATTTGCATAGCGGAGTACCGACGATATAAATATGGTTGGTACCGGAAGACAGGGGGGCGAATACAGAGATCCAACTAGAGACTCTGCTCGACTGCGACTTAGTCAACTCATTCTCCAGGAACGGTCTTCCCAGAAATATACCAAAGACTATATGTAAATATTGTGTACACTTCCTTGTTTCAATACATTTTATTCTAACTACATTTTGTGTTTGCATTATTATTCCATGCATTAGTCAAGTTTCAACAAACTCTGATATCTTCTCTAAACTTGAACCCCAAAAAGTATGTGGACTTGATGCTAAATTTATCCTTAAGAAATATATCATTGAACTGGCACCAAATCTCTCCAAGTTCTCCAATAGATACATTGCTTTTTCTTTCTTTCCGTATATTTGGAAATCCTCTTTTATTTTAAAGAATTCTGGTGAACTCTGACCCTTCAAACTATCGGTCTATTAATCTTCTACTACTTTTTGGCAATGTACTAGAGGCTGTAATCACAGGGTCTTCTTTCACACAAACAATATGGCTTTCGGTTCTCTGGGTCAACAGTTGATGTGTTGGCGGTTATTGCCGAAAGAGTCTGTTATGCTTTAGATAAGAATCGTGCTACCATCTTGTGTCTCTCGAAGTTTTGACATGCTGGTCTTCTTCACAAGTTCAAGAGTTATAATTCTGGCCGATTTTTTAATTTAATTAAATATTTTTTTATCAAATCGCGTAATGAATGCTGTCTTGAATGGCTAATCAACGAGATTCTTTTGCATTAATACCGGTGTCCCCCCAGGCCTCTATTAATACCGGTGTCTCCCGGGCCTCTATTAATACGGGTGTCTCCCGGGCCTCTATTAATACCGGTGTCCCCCGGACCTCTATTAATACCGGTGTCCTCCGGGCCTCTAATAATACCGGTGTCCCCCGGGCCTCTATTAATACCGGTGTCCCCCAGGCCTCTGTTAATATCGGTGTCCCCAGGCCTCTATTAATATCGGTATCCCCCAGGTTTCTATTAATACCGGTGTCTCCCGGGCCTCTATTAATACCGGTATCCCCCGGGCCTCTATTAATATCGGTGTCCCCCGGGCCTCTATTAATACCGGTGTCCCCCGGGCCTCTATTAATACCTGTGTCCCCCAGGCCTCTATTAATACCTGTGTCCCCCAGGCCTCTATTAATACCGGTGTCCCCCGGGCCTCTATTAATACCGGTATCCCCCGGGCCTCTATTAATACCGGTATCACCCGGGCCTCTATTAATACCTGTGTCCCCAAGGCCTCTATTAATACCGGTGTCCCCCAGGCCTCTATTAATATCGGTGTCCCCCAGGCCTTTTGGAACTATGCTGTTCCTAATTTTCATCAACGTCTTTCTCGGTGTCATCAGTCCTCGACTTAGTATCTATTTTGGTGAGACAACGATTTACTCCTGTCTTCAGAGTATATCTCGCGGTTTCGCTAAGATCAAATTGGCAGCTGATCTCGAAAATGACCTTTAGTTTCTAGTTGTCAAGAAATGTGTTGTTAATTTTAACGCCTCCAAAACGGAGCTGCCCATTTTCAAATATCATTTTTATTTTCCATCAGCATGGCAGATGCTAACCTCCTAAAGAGCAATTCATTGCGTATATTTTTCTGACGTTTTCCGATGACAGGAAGTGAGAAGATTAATTTGAACCAATACTAAGTTTGCTGCTAGGAAAATCGGTTCGCTATGTCGTGTTAAACGCTTTTACTCGCCAAAATCTATCTTGCATATTTAGCAATCTATACGTCCGTACAATATTGCTTCCATATCTGGTATGATGCTTCCGTTACATATCTAGATATTGATGACAAAATGCAAAGAATCTGCAACATTATCGGTCCTGACCTGGCATCTAGCCTTCATTTAATTTCAACATCGCCATAATGTAGCTTCTCTGTGGCTTTTCTATAAATATTTTCATGCCAATGATTCCGATGAGCTTTCTTCTTTGGTACCTCGACTTTACGAATTTAAGCGCAGTACTAGATTGGCAGCTAGGTCTCATCACTTTACAGTTGAAATAGCAGCTAGATGTATAACTGTAAGTTCTATGCTAATAGTTTCTTCTACCACACTTGTGGAACTCATTTTCATCTTTCTTACTTGTCAACTACGATCTTCAATTATTTACATTATTCGGACTATTGTCCTCATGTTTGTCGCCAAATTTATTACAACGTTTCGGCCGTTGTACGCTCCGGCCTTCTTCAGGTGGTTGGAATGTCGAACTGAACCCTTTATTTCGCTCACTGGGGTAGACTGTTCTAGTTCCACGTGCCATGTTTAATGGATGTCAGTTATCAGTTATCTTCTGTTAATCTCCCTCTAAAAGTTCTCCACTGCCTTAGCCGGGTATTGAACTCACACACTTTGGGTCCTGTCACTGAATCTAACTAACGCCTTTATCCACTGTGCCATGTGTCCTTGAAATTCCAACCACCTGAAGGCCGGAGCGTACAAAGGCCAAAACGTTGTAATAAATATGGCGACAAAGATGAGTACAATAGTTCGAATAATGTAAATAATGTACATAATACCTCATCTCAAAAATATACAGATACGATATTCAATAATTTAAGTACAGTGTCACTGGTCGTCTGTTTCCTTGAATCTTGTTCTTTTATCTTAATTTCTGTTTCTTTTGTTTAAAGTAAACCTTTTACATCTTAGTAGCTTTTTATCGTCTTGATTGCGTTGAAATGATTAAAAGAAAACGAACAGTTTCAAAAAAATTTAAGAAAACCTTATAATTATCTGATTTGTAGCGATTGCTATGTTTTTCCACGCCCACATTTTATTCGTCAATACTACCTTTCTATAGGACAATTTAGCTATCGCAATCGTTTTCTTGGAATCTTCGGTCTTGAGCTTGCTTGCCTGTTACGTTAGTACGAATGTAGTGATTGGTTAATTTTTAACCAATCACATATTTTTAATGCAAGATTAACCTTTGCCCGCGCTTCTGTGGGAGCCCATCCTTTTTCCTTAAAAGAGGCGACTTTTTCACGAGTCGCCAGTAAGGTCCAGTAAAATTCGCCTGTCTACACAAATCTACGATCTTGCTTACAACATTACAAACGCACACACAGACACAGAATTTTGTAACATAAACCTACATTTCTCTCTGTGACTTAGCCACGCTCAATCAACCATGAATCTGTTAATTTCTCTAACACAAAACACTTTTTGATCAATAGTATTCTTGTGTTATCTATTCTAAAAATCAGTTCCTTGTTCTAATATTGATTCCTGAACATTTTTCTCTCAAGAGGACTTTCTTCGAACAATCAATTACAAATCAAAATACAGTTAAAGGGGAACAACTTCTCTCTCTTAATCTATACATTGAATACAATTTTATTGCATGTCTGTCCTTGTATGTTATTCCATTATATACTTGTTGATCCACATTTGGAGTTTTGTTCTTTACTTGAATCCTGTACGTTGAAAGTATAATAATATAAATAGTAATGGTCCATCTACCCACTAGTCTATTACAGATTTTTAGATTTTATTACAGAGTTTAGAAAATTAACTTTTCTCTTCTTGTCTTCCCATTTTATAATTTTATTGTTCAGTCCAGTGTAGGGATTGTCCAGGCTGAACGGGCGGCAAATAAATATTATTTATTGTTATTTCATTTTTATTTTCTGTTCCCCATTGAAAAATATCTATTTGTTGTTTACAATTCAAATTCTTCGTAAAAGCTAAAAGAACTTTTCTTACTTACAGTTTATATTCGATCTGATGATCTGTGGTAAACTCAACCACAACAAATGCCTAGAAGATTTCATCCTCGTTTCCAAAGCCCCTTTGCAAACTGCCGTAAAACTGTGCAGGAATTTCCGCGTGATAGCCAGCAAAGAAAAAGAACGTTGTAAAGACCTGGAACTTAGTGCAGACTACTGTGAAAACATAGCCACAGACATGATGAGCATAGTATCAGGTCTTTCTAACCCAGAACCTCTTCTTCATTCTATCGACGATAACAATACGGAATTTCTTGATTATCTTATTGAAAGTGAACAAAAGGTTTGTTTTAAATATATATTAATAAAAATACATTTTCCCTCATTGTAAGTACAACTCTGGGTTTCATGCAGGATGCAATCGTCAGGTGCTGATTGAAAACTGAACGTTGCGTAATTTATATATTGACATTTATACCGTACTGTAATGACAGTGGAGCAGTCCATTTATTTACGGTAGGGAAATAAAATTAAGTAATATATATATATATATATATATATATATATATATATATATATATATATATATATATATATATATATATATATATATATATATATATATATATATATATATATATATATATAAAAAACAGGAAGAGATTATAATAGTTCCAACGAGAGAAAAGTGTGTATATACACACTTTTCTCCCGTTGGAAAAAGAAGAGAGAAACCGCAAACGTTTTTGATTGTAATGTGGTTTTAATATATATATATATAGGTAATTAATATTTTAGATTATATATATATTTCAATTGAATGTATATATATATATATATATATATATATATATATATATATATATATATATATATATATATATATATATATATATATATCATTCGCAGACAGTACTGTTTCGCAACTCCTCAGTGCGACTAGCCCCAAGCCTGGATCGAAACCGAACGGATTTTGTGCCAGTCAGAGTTTCTACCACTGAGCTATCTTCATTCGACAGAGAGAACCTACTAAATCTAGCGTATTGTTTTTACGAATGTAAACAAATGCCAATCAACCGGAGTGCTCCAGTCCATTTTAATGAAGAGCTTTGCATTAATGCAGGTGACTGTTGTTTATAGAATTAGCCTATCTTTCAACAGTGTTCAATTGAAATATATTTTTCAAGAGCTAAATTATGTCATTCGCAGACAGATATAATAAGTACAGAATCCTTTAAAATATTAAGAAAACACCGGTCTGAAGAAATGAATGTAAATTCATAAAATAAATTATAACCGAATGGATCTTTAAGGATTCTGCACTCATTATTATATTGCTCTGTTCTTACATTGAGCACTCTTTGGATTAATGTCCTCCTTGGAATTATCCCTACTAACTATCAACTGATATTATACATATATATATATATATATATATATATATATATATATATATATATATATATATGGGTGTTAGTAGGATATAAAAAAATATCCGAACAAAAGTGAAGATGATAAAACAAACTGGAATAGCTAATCAATAACCTATGCATATCTGAGCGCTTTCGGCTATTCTTTTAGCCATTATGAAGAATGATTTTTATTTTTTAACTGAATGTATGTTTTTTTTATGTGTGTATTTACAGTTATAGAAATGTTTTGTGACCGTGTTCAGAGTTGACGTCATTGGCTTTTTTCTTGATAATGGCTAAAAGAACTTTGATTACTAGGTCCTCGAATGACTGGCCGTTAACAACTTCCTTCAGGGACCAACCCGTTAAGAAGGACTTTATTACTGAGAAGACTCTTCCAGTGATTTCGATAGAAACATGTTCTACCTTTTTTATGCTGTAATATTGTCCAATAGAAACGGTCTTCTGTCATTTTGTGCCTGTAAAGGATGGATTATAATCATTTTTGTCTCTCTTTTTCTTTTGCCAGATTGTGGTTGCTCATCCAACAGTTCAAGAACATTTTTCTCACATCTGGATGGGAAGTTTAAATTGGTCAACCTCGTCAATCTTCTTATTTTTTCTGGTCTCTTTTCTGTTTCCTCCTGTCTGGTTAATTGTCTCATTACCATTAAAACACAAGTAAGTTACTGTTTCATTTTTTTTTCATTTATGCCCCATTATTTTCATGACTTTAGACCCAAAATATCACCAGATACGGAAAAAGGTCCCATATTTGCGAATATCTGAAGCAACGAACACGACAACTTCAGAAAAGTTTTTTAAAAATCCATGAAAAACTCATAAATAAAATTATTTGCATTCTTTACATGCAGACTATTGTCTGCATTTTTGTTCTTGTTATCAGTGCATTTTCGGCCGTTGCCCTCTCCCGGCCTTCATCAGGTGCTTATCAATCCGAATGAGCTTCGAGGAATTTCGAACTGAACCGTTTATTTAATCTATGTTTTTTTTTTAATTACTTATAATTAATCGCGTTGCTGTTCGTCAACAAGGGTTTCTTTTATTTAAATGAAGATATACCTGAAGATTTAAAAATGTAAAGTTTAACGTCATTTTTTAGTGTAAAAGTTTTTTTAAGATAATTTTATTTTTTCATTTTAGCAACTCTTAGATTATATTTTGGGTAAGGATGTTCAAAAAGCAAATAATTCTGCGTTGACTGACTACTATTCAATATCAGAGGACAATGATGATACTAATAATCAAATTTCATATCTCCTGTAAAGTCAGTATAAAAAAATAAAATTATTCATTATACTAAGTTTATTACAAACATATAGAATAAAAAATTATATTCTTAAACTGTTGGTTATATAAGTTTAAAGAAAATTTAGTTTTAAACATAACAAATTATAGCTTATCACACTGTTTATCTTCCGTAGTTCTTTAGGTTTTATTTTTTACTTTTTCCCGTGCTTTTTCAGACAAGGATAGAATTATAGTCTTTCTACTTTGTCCTTTTACGTGGGTAAAGAAAACCTTATTTTCATTTTGTTTTAAGTAAGGTAAGCATTACTTTTAGAAAATCCAATTAATCTTTAACTAATAGACTTCAAAACAGAGAAAATTTTAAATCTGTTCTTTATATTTTTCGTATACAATGGCGACGCGATGAGTCGATGATTGATGAAAAACCTAATGCTTTAAAAATGACTGAAAAGTTCATATATACGTATATTGTATATGGAAATTAATTTTCATTTAATTCGGATTGTGTTTAGGCCATTATCTTTCAAATGAAAGCGAAATCAAAGAAAACATTTAAAATATTTAAAATGTGTTTTTCGGGGGGGGTTAAGTCTGTGGCGGCACCTAGCAAATAATGATAACTTATCATTCCAGATATTCAGTCAGACATCAAACAATGTCGCTAAATTATTTTATTCAAGAGTTCTTTTAACGTAACACTTTTGATCATTTTTTAAATTTTAAGATAAACTCAAAAAATAAAAAATAGATTAGATCTGTTTTAAATATTTAAATAATAATTTAAAACTCAATATATTTAAAATTTAAACTTTGGTTGTTTTTGTCTCTTTTTAGTAGGAATATCATTATCAAACTGCTGACATTGCAAGATCACCAAAAAGATTTGATTCAAATTACTATTAGGCATCTAATACAGAAGGGTAGGAGGTCGAAATGTTTTTCAGTATGCAATGAAAGGGAGTTTTAGGAAGAGGCGGGGTCAGAAAATCATTTAATGGGTCAAAAAGCAAGAATTTAACTCAATAAGCTCCGGGATCAGAAAATCCCCCTAGCCAAAAAAAAAATGGCACCTAATAAACAGGTAGCTAATAAAGTGAATATTTCGAACCATGAAATCGTCTTTTTCTTAACAGTTATCGATGTACATGTAAAATTGATCATATAAAGGAAATAACTTAAAATATTAGAAATATTATTAAATGTTTTTCTTATATTTTTTGTTTATTGCAGATATTCAAGAACGCCAATTGTTAAGTTCATGGCTCACTTGATTTCACATTTATACCTCCTCATCCTTTTTTACATCACCGTGGTGCAGCCTCTGTATCCTATATCCGAATATCCTCGACTCGTTCCCTACTGGTATGAATGGTTACTCCTTGCCTGGATAACAGGCCTCCTCATTTCTGAGGTGACCAATCCTGCCGACCGGTCAGGCCTCGGCTGGATTCGGATCATAACCCTGGTCATCTGCAGTGCAGCATTCCTCGTTCATCTTCTCGCCATTATCCAGCGTCTTGCTGATTCCGAACTTAGCCTTTACCTTTACATACGAAACCAATTTCTAGCATTCTCGATGCTGCTCAGCTATGTCCAGTTATTGGAGTTCTTCTCATTTCATCATCTCTTCGGTCCTTGGGGTGTTATCATCCATGACCTTATCAAAGATTTGATCAAATTTTTAGTTATTTTGTTCTTATCCGTAATTGGGTTCGCTTTTCATTTGTCAGCCGTACAGCAACCCGTTTTCAAAAACACGCGAACCGACCAAATCAGTCGGAATTCAAACGCGGGGAATATTTTTGGTCTTTTATTCTTTTCTCTCTTCGGCATGGCAGACCGTGAAAATTTTCCTTTAATGGAAACAACTCCAGACTGGGCTCCTATTATGGTGGATGTCATTTTTGGTGTATATTTAATGGTCACGCTTATCGTACTAATCAATCTGCTCATAGCTATGATGTCAGACACATACCAACGGATCCAAAGTCAATCGGACACAGAGTGGAAATTTGGACGAGCCAAACTGATTCGTAATATGAACAAGCAGTCAGCATCACCTCCGCCATTGAATTTGTGCACAATGTTAGCAACCTACACTTGGGCTTTCTACAAACATCGATGTAAGTACAATCAACAAAAATCGCAATTCACGATGTATCGATCGACAAATTTCAGTATTTCTTAATTTAAAATTGCTGTATATATACCGGGTGTAACAGCATGAGATAATTGTCCATCATACAAAATGTTTAATATCTAAAAACCCACTGAACTAATTAAGTTTCTTTTTTCCAGGTTTTCAGATAAGACGTTTAGCCATCTTGACACCATTTGTCGTAAGAATCACTGAAAAATCCTTTGAGTTATTCAGCTAGAAATAGAACAGGTTAAAATCGTTTTGCGTCAGCCCCACTGTCTTTCCAACAATGGTGAGAGGAAAAAAGATCATTCGGGCTTTCATTAATGGTACCAACATTCATACTCTGGCTTCTATCTTCAAAGTCCATTCAAGAACCATCAAGAGAACGCTGAATAAGTTTAAAAAAGAGAGAACAGTAGAGAGGAAAACTGGATCAAAAGGTCACAACAAGAGGGATCATCATTTCAACTTAGAGCGAAATACATTTTATTGTTCAAAGTAGAGTCCAATAGTGTTATAAAACTTCGATGAATTCCAGTAAGATATCTTTAATCATTTCTAAGTCACAGCAATTCAAAGTTCTAACAATTGGACATTTTTACTGTTACACCCGGTATGTAACAATACTCATATAAAACACAATGCGCGTCTATATCTGTAAATATAAAACATAAAACGCTTACTCCGCATAGTTGCAGACTGAGCATCAACATGAAATATTATCATGTTCATTTTATGCGCCTACACTTTCATGCTGGATCAAGGCATATTTGGAAGAGAGTGTTTTTCCTGCAGTAGGTTGCCAATTCCTTCCACGGTAGACTGGTTGCCAACCAAGGCTATAGAGCTCAGTCTGTCCGGCTATTCAACCCATAGCTGGGGGAGAAATACGGATTCATACCTTTCCCAAGTGTTTTTTCTGCGTAAGTGAATGTAATGAACTCGACTAGTACCTCTTTGTAATATAATGGTTAGTCATCTAGTCTCGAAAAACAGTTACTAGTAATTTCCATCCTCACAAAGTGCCTCATACTTTTGGTGTGTGTCAGGGTGTCTGTGTAATAAATTTAAGCTTCTTCTTATTATTATTATCATTATTATATGTGCTGTGTATCTTGAAGACGTGAATGATCATAGCTCTCCACAATTTCCTGTCCTTTGTAGCTCTTAGTAAAGCTAGACTTTTTCCTCTCACTCCTAAGCCCAGATCAAGAAAGAAAAAACTTAGAAATTTTTTAGCTTAGATTTGAATGTTCAAAATTCAAATTCAAAATGACCCCCACCTCACACTATTTCAGTCACGGGTCCAGCAAGATAAACCTCTCTCTCTCTCTCTCTCTCTCTCTCTCTCTCTCTCTCTCTCTCTCTCTCTCTCTCTCTCTC
The DNA here is from genome assembly GCA_964036315.1 of Acanthosepion esculentum. Taxonomy (NCBI): domain Eukaryota; kingdom Metazoa; phylum Mollusca; class Cephalopoda; order Sepiida; family Sepiidae; genus Acanthosepion; species Acanthosepion esculentum. Next base: position 2,227,797 of record OZ038476.1, read on the forward strand.
TCTCTCTCTCTCTCTCTGTGTTTGTGTGATCGCGCGTCTGTATGTGTGTGCCATTATGCGTATCCGCACGACTTTTGTGGATCAGCAGCAGTCTGAAGTTCTCATCGCCCAACGACGATCTACATCCAGAATACGTTGCGTTAACCTACGAACCGACATGTTGTTAGGTACACGCATGTTACCTTTTCTTTTCCTCATTGTGACGTAAAGCATACATCAAACGGCTTTCTCTAAACTTCCACCTCAATTCGGATAGATGCACTCTCCTCCACTTCTTCGGTATCCACTGGCACAACTCATGGATGCTTCCATCCATACCTGCATGCAGCTCTTTACATTAACCCTAGCCTAAGCGACATGCTGTACGAAAAAACCGCTTCAACTGGCGATACGTATCCTCTTTCAGCCTTTGCCTTGATAATGTGCCACATTGGTAACCAAACTTGTCTATGTCTATGTTTCACCTGAGCCTCACCCACCTTATGCCCACTCGGTGTAAAGTCACTCGACTGATATATGTCGCAACTCGTCACCTTCCAAACAGCTTTCTTTGTGAATGGGGGTTGATTTTTCTGGTCCTAAACTGTGTTCTGTCTACCCTATATGGTCGCTGCCAAGTAATTCTTCCAATCCCATGTCTCCCAAATAATATACAACGGCTACTCTCCTCTGTGAAGCTTCCTGCGCCCTTGACAAGATTTTCCTTATTTTGGTTATAATATTTGCCTTTTCTGAGGACACAAAGTGCAGTTTTAGCCGAAAGTCAGATCGTCCAAAATTCTCAGACAACGATTAATGAACATTTCAGTAGCTCTTTTCGTTTGTAGCCCACTCCCCCTTACCAATGACTATCAACTTCATCCACCCGACTACGATAGCTGAATAAATCCTCAAGACCAAGTTAATGCACATTAACCTAGCATCTAATTCGTCTACATTAATATGGTTACGATCCTTCATTTTGCTTAGCAATCATCTAATCTAAAAGAACGCCCATTCACCACACTAGTAGCATCACACCCTATGACCCTCTTTCACTCTCTCTCTCCCCGTTTGAGACACGTGCCATTTCACATATTTCGTATTTCTCCTCATCGCAAATGTTCCTTCACCAACCTTCTCTTCCCACTTCATCGGCTCTTCTGTTGACATAGTAACACGCGATTTGGTGCCAACCAGCAATAAGAAAGTGTGTCCTAACAATCTTGCACATCGTTCATTCTCGGGGTCACATTTTCCCCATCAAAATCCAGTTTGTCTTTGTCCAGTCTGAACACCAGAGTTTTCACAGTCAACCCAAATTTATTCGAGTGACCTATGACCTCTATTACTGATGCTACACTCTCTCTCCCTAGAATGTCATCTAAGTAGAAGCAAGTTACTTTCCTCATTCTTTTCACGCTCTCCTGTATCGTCCTGGGGATTATTGCCAAGATCTGTAACGTATGATATAACTCAAATTCTTGTCTGGTCACACAGTAAATTCTGCCATTGTCATCAGCTAATACTTCCATAACTTATATACGAAGCTGTAGGTAAGCTGATTTCAAGTCTACGGCTGTAGAAAATCTCCTTATCTGCCACCACTTCCTCAAAATCTGTCCAAATGTATCCATACCATTGTAGTGGACCATGCGGTGTGTGAATGTGTGAAGAAGAGAAGACGAGTTATCTCTAGGTTATGGCTTCCGCTGGCCGGTCCAGCTACATAAGAATGTTGGACTTCAATGGAGTCCAAAGAAACAAAATAAGACCGATATACATGTATGCGAACAAATATATATTAATAACAAATAGATTAATACACGAATTACAAATACATTGAAGACATGAATAAAATGTTACAGTCTGTATGGAAAGTTGTGTGTTGAGTTGAATGTCCGTACGGGGTGAATTTTGTTTTAGCGTGTTCCCAGAATATGGGAAACGCTGGTTGTGTATAGGAGTTCACATATTGGAAATTTTAAGAGAAAGTTCTATATACCTCGCCTCACGTGCGAGGTTGCGACCCGCGGCCGAAGTCGAGATAGTTGCTCGCACGTGCGCGTAAGCAGAGAAAAGAGAGAGAGAGGCGAAAGGTCAGCCAGTATTTATACTCCCGGGAGAGAGAGACCCCTGTTGACGGGTTAAGGAAATGAGGAGGAGCTAACTGCGACACCATCACCACCCGTGCGGCACACCACATGGCCATTAACTTGCTTTTCGTCGGCTGCAGCATCGCCGTCAGTTTCAAACACATAGTCCCCCGCAAGACACTAGAATATGTGTCATCATTGATCCTACTTCCTTTCAGTACGCTTCTCTTGCATCCCCCTCATCTTAGAGAACTTTTGTAATAGTTTTCCTTATTTTTCAGTACTGGACCCTCTCCCTTCAAGAACCACTCAACAGTCCATTACTTGCCGTCAAACTCCAAACGGACGTCATCGTCCTCAACCTTACAACTGACATATGTCTTTCCAGGGCTCTTTTAAACACCCACCCTACATTCCCTATTCTTTGGTTGTCGATTCACAGCATATCTTGCCCTTCCAAAATCGACTTCCTCTTCATCGATCATAGCTCTCCATTCCCACCTCTATCATAACATCAATTCAACAATATCAATGTTTTGATGTATTTGTTTAAAAATATCACCTACAAATATCACAGGTCACATAAACCATGAGTAAAACGAAAAAGAAAATCGAAATTAATCTTTCTAGAAGACAAATATATTTGTATTGTCAACATCAGCAAACTTTTCAGATGATCTATTCATGATTATTATTCCATTAATTATTCTGCCTTCATCTGTGTTGATTTTTATTAAAACTGCAAAGATAGGAATGCAAATCTAAAAAACATAAAATTATCAACATTTTTCTATCTCAAAACTTTAATCTTCACATAGGATATTTTCGGTATTTTTCTGTTACCTTCACAATTAAGTTCTTGTTTTCACAATTAATTAATTTCCTGTCATTTTCACAATTAATTTTCTGTCACCGTTACAATTAATTTCCTATTGATTTCACAATTAATTAATATTTGGTCCCTGTCACAATTAATTTTCTGTCACCTTCACAATTAATTAATTTTCTCTCATTTTCACAATTTATTAATTTTCTAAAACCATCAGAACTAATTACTGCAGCTTCAATTATGCATGCATATAAGGTTGGATCAATAAATCAATTATGCATGCATATAAGGTTGGATCAATAAATCAATTATGCATGCATATAAGGTTGGATCAATAAATCAATTATGCATGCATATAAGGTTGGATCAATAAATCAATTATGCATGCATATAAGGTTGGATCAATAAATCAATTATGCAAGCATATAAGGTTGGAGAGCCCTACATAGTTATTGAATTTTAATTTGAAATTTTCACCACACATATTCAATTTATGTGATTAATGAAAAAATAAAAGTTTAAGTGCTTTGACAAAATGGGGATTATGTTTTTAAATATTTGTAGTGTAAAATAAGGGCATTTTTATTTATTATTAGATCATGCATTTACACATATACCTACATAGAGTTCTCTTTACTTACATATGTCATATAATAAATTCCTATTCTACAGAGATGTGCAGGTGGTGCAATGGATAACAGCTCAGTATGAGAAATCAAAGAGCCAAGTTCAAATTCAAACTCAGGCTTGTTACATTCATTTATGCCCACATACCCCTGAGAAAAGCATGAATCCATCTTCTCCTGTCAGCTATGGGTTCAATAGTAGGACTTGTATTTGGAAAATTCAAAATATATTTTGATTTTAAGTGATCTGTAAAGGACTGATAAGCCATAAAAATAAATAAATAAATCAACAATTGTATATAAGGTTATAATTTAATTTCAGGTAAAATGTGTACATTAAATGTGGATCCGCTCATTAAAGGCCAGAATTTTGATGAAAACAGCACTCATTCTTCAAATGATACGCCTTACAGTCAAAAATGGAAGAATAACAAGATATCACCAGAAGGTATGTTTTACTCTTAAGCAAGAAATAGACAAATATTAAAAGACATAGATAGATAGATAGATAGATAATTGAATGCAAAGTTTTGTTTTAATTTCAAAACTTTCTAAATGACAGAAAAAAAAATAATGAAGTGCATTTCTGCTAAGATAAAAATAAACATAAAATCTGAAAATATTTGATGACAATCTGGATAAATTCTTTTCAGCAATATAACTGCAAATTCTCACCTGCATATCAGGTCTTATGACCAATATTTAAACTTTCTAAACTATAAATACATTCAATTCTGAGTTTGAGTTTTGTGTTGAATGTAATATTAAAATATTAACTCATATTGTTTTAACTATATTTTTTATTAAAAATAAATGGATTTAGGCCATCTTGACTTTGTCAGACTTTAAGTAGAATTTAAATTTCACACAAATGGATTAAATATTGTTTTTCTAATTACGAAATACTAATTCCCACTAAATTGCCATTTGTGGTTGTTTCTTTAAATTGGCTGTAAATAGAGAATATATTCTCAATGTTTAATTCAAATCGAATAATTTCATATTCCATTATCAATGTTTCTTTTGTCTGAATTTGTAAATAAAAAAGATCTTTATTATAAACTGATCTCATCTGACTATTATCCTCATCTTGGTTTTTATAATCATAACATTTTTACCATTTTTTCAAGTTTCTGTTGCATTTGACAAACTTTTGGTTATTTTCAACTGAATTCTTCATTCAATACAGAGGAGCAGATTTTTTGCAATTCCTTTTTATCCCTGTTAAGAAAATATAAAATCTCATATCAGTGAATTCTTTTTACTAAATATGACTTTCTGTAGTGACTTTTTGCTTCTTTCCACTGAACTAGAATATATGACTTTTCCTCGGTATCTGTCTATATTTCTGAGATGAGGTATTATGTACATTATTTACATTATTCGGACTATTGTCATCATCTATGTCGCCATATTTGTTTCAGCCTTTCAGTATCTGTCTATATTTCTGAGATGAGGTATTATGTACACTATTTACATTATTCGGACTATTGTCCTCATCTTTGTCGCCATGGCACAGTGGATAAAGGTGTTGGTTAGATCCAGTGACAAGACCCAAACAGTGTTAGTTCAATACCCAGTTAAGGCAGTGGAGAACTTGGAGAGGGGAATTAACAGGAGGTAACTGACAACTGACATCCATTAAAAACATAGCACATGGAACTAGAACAGTCTACCCCAGTGAGCGAAATAAAGGGTTCAGTTCGACATTCCAAACACCTGAAGAAGGCCGGAGCGTATAACAGCCGAAACGGTGTAATAAATATGACAACAAAGATGAGTACAATAGTCCGAACAATGTAAATAATGACTTTTCCTTTTTGAATTATGGATGGAAACCATAATGACCAGGTAACGAGATATGCACTTATCCAATGCCTGTATTGATGAGGCTGTGAAGATGTACACAAGCGACAGATTCTGTTAACAAGTGGGCAGTTTGTGTATCAAATCTAATAATGTCCATTTGGGAAAAAAGTAGAAATCCTGGTGAATTCATGCTGAAAAATAATACAATTTATTTATGTTGCTGTTGTTGTTGTGCATTTGAAGCAAATTGTGAATAAAAACTGCCTCTTTTCTTTATTCAGTTAGCCGTATTGAAGACGTTGTGGACTGGCAGAGCATATGTCAGAAATATTGTAACCTACGAGGAACAACAGAAATGATGGAAAATGACACAACAAACAACAAATCAGGCAATAAAATGGAAACTCAAAGTAACTCATCATAAAAGACTGAAACACACATGCATTTCCTTCTCCAGCTATGGGTTAAATATTACAGCTTATTGCTGGAAAATCATTTTTATTCTCCAAAAATTGTTAATACGATATTCACTGACAAAAAAATTGTTTTTACAATCAAAAATTTGTTTTGTCTTTAAATAAACAACAAAGGGTTGATAATCTATAAAAAAACAAAAAACAAATGAATCAATCAAAAGAAAGCACACACACACACACACACACAAACATACACACAGACATATGGGAGTGAGATTTATATAACCTCTAGATGATAATTGAAAATTAAAGACAGACCTTATTCGTCAATTTCAATTAAACGTTATTTATATATATATATATATGTATATATATATATATATATATATATATATATATTTATATATATTATTTATATATATTATTTATATATTTATATATATTATATATATTATTTATATATTATTAATATATATATATTATATATATATTATTTATATATATATATTATTTATATATATATATTATTTATATTATTTATGCATATATATATATATTATTTATATATATTATTTATATATTTATATATATTATATATATTATTTATATATATATATTATATATATATTATTTATATATATATTATATATATATATATTATTTATATATATTATATATATATTATTTATATATATTATATATATATTATTTATATATATATATTATATATATATAATTTATATATATATATATATATTATTTATATATATATATATTAGTATATATATATATATATATATATATATATATATATAAAAAAAATATATATATATATATATATTTATATATATATATTATTTATATTATTTATACATATATATATATTATATATATTATTTATATATATTATTTATATATTATCTATATATATATATATATATATATATGGGCGGGGGAGGGTAGAAAACGAAAAAAATACAGAGTTTCCTTAAAAGATATTGTTTTTTATAATAGCAGTTATGGTTATTATCTGAAAATTAAACATTTCCATCATAAGAAATGTTATAACAAACATTGGCTAACATATAATATCCATGTATAAAATATATATATATATATATATATATATATATATATATATATATATATATATAAAACACTATTCAAAAAAGGTCATGGGCACTTGAATCTTTGTCAATACTCTGGTCCTAGACAGAAGGGCCAATACATACAAAAGTTTTCCCATAATTTTTGAGAGATAATATGTTAGTAATCTTCAGGCCATGGAGATCGCATTGAAGCCGGAAACAGACTGTCACCTCTTGATGTTGATCTCAGTTTCCATTTTTATATTTTAGCATACCTTTGTTGCAGTATTTTATGATGTTTGGGTAAAAATAAGCCACTACTTTGTTGTGCAATTTTACACTATTGATACGAGTGTGTGAACATTTTATAGATGTTAACGAACTCCTTGAACATTTGCTCAGGTAAGTCCAGGTATAAAAGAAACACAGAATTGAAAACAAAAGACAATGCATGTTTTTAACAAAAGGAATTACATGTATACATAATTCAAATGAAAGGAAAAGACATTGAAACTAGCTATAAGAATATGCTTCTTTTTTTTGTGTGTGTGTGTGTTTGTTTGTTTGTTTGTGTGTGTGTGTGTGTGTCAGTGTGTGTGTGTGTGAGTGAAACAAGCACATGTGATACACATGTTTATATATGTGGGGGGGTGCAGGGATTCCTAAGTCAACAGAAGACCAAGGAACAAATGTACCCCACTGGCAATGTTCTTTATCTACTTGTGACTACATCTGAAAGCAAGAGGTAAAAAGAGAAAAAGAGTGAATATGCTCTTTTTATAGACTTAAATAACACCACCTAATGGGTGCTTTTGGTAAACCCACACCAAAAAGCAATGTTTTTATCATATATAAAATAGTAATATAGTAATAATCTTATAATTACTAAATGCAATATCATTTAAATGTATTCATTTAAGACTTTATATTTTAATGTTTTAATCATACAATGAAAGACTTTAATTACTTTCAAGTATTAAATGCTATATATAAATACTATAAAAAAAAAACTGTGTATATATTTTTTGCAATGCTAATTATAAATATTTTAAAATAAAATATATCTAGATTTCATTTTTAGCTGATATCATGAAAATATTATCTGTTTTCCATAATAATCACAGTTATTATATTTGCATATCAATGTACATACCATAAATTGCTTACAACAGAGGTAATATCAAATTATTCCATGAACTCTAGTCATTCATTAAAACACCATTATGTGTTTTTCCATGACAATTCTGGGATTGGCTTGATACTCCCCACTAAAATAATATGCAACAAATCCTAACCATAACTTATATTTTGTGTTATTTTCCATAGAAAACTTTTCAACCTCATTAAAAGTTTTTTACAGATTTTTTGGCTTTTTTGTCAAGAACATGGCCGTTCAATCCTGATGTAGCTTTTACACATGTAAGAAGGGAAGTAACTTGGCATTGACCATCTGCAACGTGACAGACAATTCCAGTAATAAAATAGAATCCCTAACCTGATAGTAAACTTTCTAGATGTCAATAACAAGTCTTTAGTTAAGATGTAAGTCAATTGAACAGAGTACAATGATTTATCAAGTGTCAGAGTAATAGAGTCTCAAGCAGAATTCAATTTTGGTTCACCAATTCTGTTTTCCAATTAAAGAAAACATATATTAAACATCATACAAAACTGAATATGTCATCATGACTGCCTGTTAGAAATAGTAAAAGAATTGATTTTTTGTACAAAATGGATACTTTGAGAGAGATGTTTAGGTTAGAATTCATTTTATTTAACTACAATTTTAAAATATTTTCACTTTTAATTTTAATAGACTATATTTCTTTTTAAAACAAGTAAATGTACTAGAATTGTAAGTTACTAGTGCAGCTGTACTTAATTTAACTGTTTTTATTGAATATCTTATGTAATTCAGAACTTTTTGGAAAGTGTTTAGTAAGTAACTTCAAAAATAATTTCCCTGTTTTACATTTAACTTTAAGTTAAAAGTGGGGTTAAACCAAATGATATTTTTTCTTTTCCTCAAACTGTTCTTCATATGTTGTTTAATTTGAGGTTTAAATTCTAGTTTGGTTTTGTGGCCTTCAACCTTTAAGTTCTTCTCATATTCTTTCTTTTTCTCCTCAAAAATTATTCTACTAGAATAATATATATATGCATATATATATATATATATATATATATATATATATATATATATATATATATATATATATAGATAGATAGATAGATATAGATATATACATATATATAGTTTGAAACACATGCTTTTCTGATATGCAGGATGGTTTTTAATCAGGTTCATTGTGAAATTTCGAGTTTTTAAACAACAAACTCTCTTTAGATCAAAAATACTTTTATCTCCTGATGAGTGGAAATTTCAAGACAATCCGAGGAGAAAAAAATATCATTTTATTAATTTATTATTATTATTTTTATTTTATTTCCTTTGATTTCTGGTGCATACTCATTTCTTTCCAGGTCACAACCAGAGACCTAAAGTCAAAAATGGCATCATGACATTTTCCACTGAGTAATTTAAAAAAAAACACATATTTTACATAGATAAATCCTTTCATAAGATGAGGGCTGTACTTGTGAGAACAATTTTTTGTTTTTCTTTAAGGCAATCCCTTCAATGAATCTATTGGAATCTTTTCCACTCAATCTGAGGATTCCAACTATAACTTGAATCGTTGATGTTCTCATGTGTCACATTTTTGAGATTTCAATTTCCTTTCTTTTTTGATAGTTTTTTAAAGCTCTTCAGAGATACATTGCCATATCATAGGGACTGCCATATCAATAAGGAGGCCCTTTTTGTTGTGGTGGTGGTGGTATTATTATTATTAATGCTCTATCCACTGTAATTACAAAATCATTATTATCATGAAATATCCTGGTTGACTGTTAGTGTGACAAATTCAACTTCAGTTTGTCAAAAAGGCCTATATTCAAATTATCCCATTACTATTTGTATAATCTTTTACAATAATGTTAATTATTAATTATTGTAAATATTATAAAGATGTCTGCCAATTTGTCACTCACACACACACACACACACACATATATATTAAAAATACATACACACTTGCTTCCACAACAGTTTGTAATTTTACCTATTTATCAAAATGATTGTATAAAATACACAGTATTTTAGAAGAAATGAGAGATTATAAAAGCTGCTTGTATTTTATGTATGTCATGGAATTTGAATAAATCCATTTATTTATATTAAAAATCAACAGAAAAATCTATGCTAATGGTTTTTATTTTCTTTCTTGTCACTTTTAAAAACTCCAATGTACATTTTTGATTGTATATACAAGGTAAATAAACTTTCATAACAGCAAATCAAACATGTTTTTTCTTTTTTTGTTATTATTTTCTTGAATTTATTATAAAATACCTACACTGGTGTGCTCAAATATTTAATGCTTTTACACAATATTTATTAGAGTTTTAATATTTTAAAAATGTGCTTAGTTGAATTCAGAGTTACCTCCCTTGCCAATCAAGTAATATTCCAATTATCAATGATAGCAGTTTGTGCTTTGAGTTGTTTATAATTTTATCAATAATCTGGTATGTAAGAGCTTAGGAATAGCAGGGACTGTAAGTCTTGTAGGTAGCGATTTTTGTAAAGAAATAAGATCAGTAGATATTATTTTTTTTAAAAGTGTAAAAAAAAAACTAAAATCAACCGTGCGCTCCTTCTTACTAAGACTCACAAGCACGCACCCACATTCATATACACGTGTACTTTGTACTCTTCTTGCATTATGATGGAAACTTTTACTTTAAAAAAAATTGTTTAAAAAAACGTACAGAGAAAAATATTTCTGGACTGCTTAGTAACTGAGACAACTGTGTGTTTTCTACCAGTACTGCTGAGTTTCGAGATAGGTAGTTCCTCCTCCCTTAGGAAATTATCGCATCCCAATATTAGTACCTTAATTTCCTCTCCATATTTTGATCACATTAAACTTAAAAAGGAAATTCCGCCATATATAAAGGGAGGTAACTTGGTTTTCAATACAATTTGTTTCAGAACAAGTAAAATTATGCAATCTCTATAACTAATTCAAATAATATAAAATGTAAAATAATAACAAATAAATGTTTTATAATAGAAAATAATATAGCATGGGTCATATTGTAATGTATAAAGAGTAGAGTATATATTTCAAAATAACTCAATCAAATTATGAAAAACATGGCTTATCTAATAATATAAATTAAATCCTCAGATTATAAAAATGATAATGTTAATAAGCTGTCTCTTTATTAAAAAAAAACAACATTTGTAATTCATTAACAGAGTAGTCTGTAATGTAATTGATCCTGACCAGGCACCTCAGCTTCAGTTACATTATCACCAACATGATGGGGCTTCCTTCTTTCTTTTCTACAAATATTTTCATGGCAATTGTTCTGATGAGTTCTTTTCCCCGGTACCTTGATTACATGAATTTAAGTGTACTGCTAGATTGGTAACATAGCTATCAATGTTTTACTGTTAAACTAGCCAAATGCAACTGCTACTTTTACTCTGACAGTTTCTTTTCTTGTACTGCACACTCATGGAGTGATTTTGGAGTGCCAGTCGATGAGGTTCAAAGTAGGATGATACTTGCTAAAATCTATAAGCTTCATTTACTCAAAACCACTTTTAAGTAGTGATATGAGAAAATGGTTATATACATCTGACAGTTTAGATATTTCTAAATGAGTTTGGTGCCATGCATGGTATCCATAGGAAAGTCTCAATCTATTTATTTTCATAAAATAAAAATGAATGAACTGAAAATTTATATATATCCTCAAAAAAGCAACAAAAAAATCATTTAATATGGGAATTTGTTTAGAGTCCATCGATTGATTCAACTTTTGACAGAATTGAATGGTTTCTTTTTTATTTTCTGCTCCTTGTTAAATTTTTTCATATTGTGATAAAAACAACAATGGCAGAAATACAAGTCCAAATAGTCAATGTCAAAACTTTATTTTCAAATTTCAAATTTTTCCAAACTTTCTTTATTCATATTTCTAGTGATGCATACTGTCCTGAAAAGAAATAATTGATATGTTGTCATATGAGCAGGAATACTACAAAGTTCTCAGCTCTTGCTGGTATAGCCAAAAATAGTGGTTCCTGTCTGCTATAGCAGCCAAGCATGCTGGTGTGAACCATGAGAGGACTGAGGTTTCACCTGGTATTTCCAAGAAGGGATGAAAGTGTCCATGCCATCTTTGATCCAGGAAGAAACCTCAGTCGTGGGTGGTTAAAGATGTCAGTCCAAGGGACGTCACAAAGAAAATCATGGAGTGAGTCCCAATCAGCATACTGATAAAAGGTCTTATGGATAAAGTGCTCCTGTTTAATAGATGATTGGAACAAAATGGATATTACAGAGTGGTCCAAGTCACCAAGAAGGCAGTGTTGCGAAGCTTGGCAAGAGCAAAGAGAGGAGGTGAGAGATAAATCAAGTAGAGATTCCTGTTACTCGGTTTTGCTAGGGAAATAAATAGGGAAGTCCACAATTTGAGTAAGGAATTGGGCATAGGAAAAATTTAATGTCCGAATACCAGCAACATCAGTACCTTTAGAATGTTTCAGGCATGTGTCATGGTGAGCATTAAAGTCACCAAAGACAAAGATGTTTGCAGATGGATGGAGAGAAAGTGCCTTTTCTATACTGTCAGCTATTGTCTAATATACTGCAACCTTAATAAATCTAATCAACATTCTTTTTTATTTGAGTTTTTTTTCTTAGATCCTCTCCTAACTCTTGTCAAGCATCACAATTTGGTTTTCTTGGCAATTCAGATCACACTGTAGTATATATTGATATTTCTTTATTTGAGTTTTCTATTAGAAAGGAATCTCCTATTCATAAGACTTCTTTCAGTGTACTGATTAGGATTCATTTCATGACTTTATTTGAGATACTCGTTGGATTGATATTCTTGACCATCCTATTGAGAATTGTGCCTTGAAGGTTTCTTCTTGGGTTAAAGCCAGCACTGATGCTTTTGTATCTTCTTGGAGATACCAGGTGAAACCACAAACTTTGCCTTGGTTCACACCAGCCTGTTCAGCATGATAGCTCTGATCACAACAGACACCTATTTGAGTCTGCTCACAATAATTGTAAATGTGTCCTCAAGAAAGCTAAGTTTTTGTTTGCTGACAGAACGAGGCACCATATATACTCTCTAAAAAGTTTGGTTCACATGACTACTGGCAGCTCCGTAATAGTGTGTTAAATAAGAGTAAGTCATCTATCCCTCCTTTTTTCACTCAATTTTGAAGTGTTAACATCTGCTGAAAAAGCGGAATGTTTTGCTCGTAAATTCCCTAAAAATTCTATTCTTGACTCATTTGGCGTATCCTTGCCTGACTTTCAACTTAGAACTGAGTCTCTATTCAGTGATATGCATAAAACTCCATCTATGCTTTCTGCTAGCATCTATAAACTAGATCCTCAAAAGGATGCGAACTTGATAGTATCCCTACAATAGTCCTTAAGAAATGTGCTTCTAAACTGGCTCCTGTTCTCTCTAAACTTTACAATAAATGCCTTACTGTTTCTTGCTTTCCTGCTTGTTGGAAATCTTCTGTAGCTCCAGTCTTTAAGAACACAGGCAAACCATCTGATCCTTCTATCAAACTATTAGCCTTTGACCTCTTTTTAGAAAAGCACTAGAAGCTCTAATTAACTCTGAATTGGTTCAGCATTATGAGGTTGTTTTGTTTTTTTTTTCAGATAAAAAATATGGCCTTCACCTCTCCAGGTCAACTACTGATGTATTAATGATCATTTTGCTGAAAGAGTTTATCACGCTTTAAATATGTTACTTTGGATATCTTGAAGGAATTTGACAGGGTTTGGCATACTGATCTTTTTCACAAGTTCAAAGTTTATGGTATTTCTGAATTAATTTTTGAAATGATTCAATCTTTCTTATGAATTCATGAAATGAATGTTATTTTGAATGTCCACTCTTCTAGATCTTTTTGAATGTTATTTTGAATGTCCACTCTTCTAGATCTTTTTGAATGTTATTTTGAATGTCCACTCTTCTAGATCTTTTTGAATGTTATTTTGAATGTCCACTCTTCTAGATCTTTTTGAATGTTATTTTGAATGTCCACTCTTCTAGATCTTTTTGAATGTTATTTTGAATGTCCACTCTTCTAGATCTTTTTGAATGTTATTTTGAATGTCCACTCTTCTAGATCTTTTTGAATGTTATTTTGAATGTCCACTCTTCTAGATCTTTTTGAATGTTATTTTGAATGTCCACTCTTCTAGATCTTTTTGAATGTTATTTTGAATGTCCACTCTTCTAGTATCTATGCTAATGACACAACTATTTACTCTTGTCTTAATAATAAGCCTAATTGGTTTGATAAGGTTATAATTGGAGAGAGCTATACGCAAGAGCTATACACAAGACATACACAAAACTATATATACATATATACATGTGTCTCACACAAAGAATAATATATCACATATATCTACACAGTGAGCAGAGTGTAAGGAGAAACAAAAAGGAAGGGTCTTATATATAATATGGAGATATTCCTGTGTCTGGAGAAGCCATGTTTAGGACTCAAGATTCAAATAGGAAAATGGTTCCTTCTACTTGTAAGCTGCTGAGGGAAGCAGATTTAGTCTCACCCTAGGTCCCTTGATCCAAGCTAAAAAAAAGCAAGTGCTTGGTTTGGCTACTGTAAACAAACTGACTGACTGGCCACTTTCATCACTGTATGAAGTGACATCATTAAGCAGCCATCATGTGACCTACATGAGCTATCTCCAACAATGGGAGATAGTCACCTTCTGTATCACTACAAAAGGTCAAATTGGCAGCTGATCTAAAAAATTACCTGCAATATGTTAACTGGGGCAATGAATAGCCTGTTAATTTTAATGCCCCCAAAACAAAACTACTCTTTTTTAATCATCTGAAAGAACCCTTTTCTGCTACACATCAGCATGGCTGATGCTAACCTCCAGGAGAGTGACTCATTGTGCTTTGTGAGACTCACATTTTCTGCATGAAGTGGAAAGATTATATTGAATCAATTGCTAGGTCTGCAGCTAGGAAAGTTGGTTCACTGTGTTGTACTAGACAGTCTTTCTTGCAAGAATTTATCTTACATATTTACAAGTCTACCATTCATTCTTGATTTGAATAATTCTGCCACATATGCTCTGGTGCTTCTGCTATATATTTAGAGATTCTTGATAAAATCTAAAGAATCTGCAATATTATTGCTCCTGATCTGGTATTTTGGCTTCAGAACCTTCTCACCACCATAATGCAGTTTCCCTGTGCCTTTTCTATAAATATTTTCATGGTAATTGTTCTGTTGAACTCTATGGTACTTAGACTTCATGAATTTAAGTGCAGTACTAGATTGTCAGCAAGGTCTCATCATTTTCTAGTTGAAATGGCTAGATGTAACCATAATTTCTATGCTAACAGTTTCTTTTCTTGTATTTTTTGTTTGTGGAACTTTCTTCTGTCCAAGTTTCTTTGAAAATTTAAATTCAATGCCAATTGTTATCTTCTGTATTCTTAATACCTTTTCTTTTATTTTCTCTCTCCTTAATAGTGTTTTTCTTTTCTTATATTCTCTAATACTCAGTAACTTCTTATGTCTTAGAGGCTTTATTGCCTTGTTTGGGGTGAAATGATTTTTTTAAATATTTGGATTTATTATGCCAGGATCTAGCTAACAAAATTATGTCTTCCTAATTCTTGCTCTTTTATTGTTCTCTCTAATTAATAGTATTTTTTTTTTTCATATTCTCTAACACTTAGTAACCCCTTGCATCATAGTCAGTTTTATTGCCTTACTTGGGGTGAAATGATTAAAAAAACTTTTTTATTGCTTTGAAATCATTTTTTAATTTTAAATTTAAACAATATATCAAAAAGGAGACAAAATAGGTTGGAGAAAATTGACTTGCCTACAGAAGTTCCTCACCATTGAGTCTTTAAAAATCTCAGTAGTTTTTTGAACATTAATTTTTTAGAATAGCAAGCAAACATTTTTTTAATACTCCAACCAAAAGTACACAAAAATGACTTTGTTATCAGTTTTTGCGTATTACGTCACTGTTTTTGTATATTTTAGAAATTAACATGGCGGCGTCCATGGATTTTGATTTTAGAGTGGCCCGGTCTGAATTTCGGGTAAGTTTTATTTATTTACGTGAATATATTTTTTATAAATGTATATTCTTAGATATTATGGATGCTAGGCGATTTTATGTTTCAAGATTTTTTCCTAAATAGATCTATTTCATTATTTTGCATTATTCATAATGCCTGTTAGTCTAACTGTTGTACGTTTGTAACGTTCTTCAATGTGGCAAATATGAAAATGAAGTTTACTTTGCTGTGATGTTTTGGAGAGATTGTTTTTAAAAGTAATTGTTATTTGGTAGATGACTTCTTAAAAAAAAGTTTACCTCAGGCCTCTATATTTTTTTTATCAAATCATCTTTTTTGCTCTCTATCGCCGCAGACTTCAGACAAAAAAAAATAGAATTTAAAAACTATTTCTTTATTTATCTTTATTTCGCAATGGCTTTTTAAAAGTAATTGAAAATTGCTATTTAAAAACTTGTAGCAAACATTTATTGTTGTCATGTTAAAAAAAACATACGCAAGTAAAAAAAAAAAAATGACAAAAGAAAGACTTAGTCGGTTTTTTGTTTGTGTAGTGATTTCAAAATTTGATTTTTTTTTTTTTTCTTACAATAAATTCTCACTTTCTGACGTTTTTGCTATAAAAAAGCTCCTTTCTTTCTTGTGTCTTTAGTTTTCTTTGTACTTTATTTTTAAATTGAAATCTCTAAAAATTACTTTCCCTGTATAAAAATAATAAACACTCATTATTTACGTTCATTCTTTAAGTTTTTGGTTTTGCTTGCGCCACATTTAGCAAGACAGTAATCTTGCCTTATAAATAAAAAGAATATCATTATTACGCCCCCCCCCCAATAAAAACGATAACAAAATTTTCTTTTTTCCTATCAATTGGTGGAATTTGTACTTGAAAGTGACTTTTTAATTTAAGTACCACCACTGATTCGCTAAACATGCCTCAAACTGAATAAAAAAAGTGTTATTGTCAAATTCTTTTATTAACAGAGAAAACCAAAATATATTTGATTATTAAATTATACATTTTCATCCTTTTTAACATTCAAAAATCAAAATGTTGGTTAAAAATCTTTATTTTTTTCTTTTCGGTAACTGGACCTCCAGTTACCGAAAATCTGTTCTGAATCGTAAAACAAAAAAATGCTATAAAACTAAGACATTATTTAATTAAAAAAAATTAAATTTTAATTGCTTATACGAATAAGATATTATGAACACTATTTTCTTAATAAAAACAGATTTTTCGATGAATAATGAATTTTTACAAGAATAGAATTGTTTTCATTTTTTTAAAATTTCAATTTTAAAATCTTTTAAAATTCTCTTTGCTGAGATTAGGTGATATCGTTATTATATAAAAACTATATTGAAAAAAAAAAAATACAATTCACGCCCCACCCTCCTAATATTTGTAATATAAAAAGAAATTTTTTTTAATGTGTATAAATTTGTATAAATGTCCCAATTTTTGTAAATACGGACGTCCATACACAACAACATCATTAGAAAAAAAAGAGCGATAACTTTAGTAAATTTAAAGCCAAAGTACCTAAAATTCAACAAAACATTACGGAGAATATTTTCATAGATTATTTTAAGATTGCCTGGTAGTTAAAAAAAATTATATAAAAAAAAAGGTGATCTTGTTATATTTCTCGAGTAAATTTTATATCCACTGTAGAAAAAAATTAAATGAACTTCACTTCTGTTTATCAGTCTAGTTGCCTTAGTCTTTTTAAGTAAACAGCCACAGCTCTGCGATATTGTAAATTTAAAGTAAGTAATATTTGTTTCAAATCTGGTTAAATTTTAAACTTCAAATAAAGTTCCAGGATAGTATATTTAATTTTTGAAAATTTTTTTTAATAATGAGAATTATATCGTGATGACGAATGGCTAAATATGGTGATGAAATCAGTGATTCTCTAGTCATTTCAAAACAAAAACTCCTTTGAGTCGATTCAAATTAGTTTTGAAATAAAGAAAAAGTATTTTGCTATTTGGAAATATTAAATTTAATCTATTTGCTTGAAATTAAAACTAAAATAAAAATTTCAAGAAAAATTTTTCATTTTTAAAAATGCATTTTAAACCTTAGGTAACATATTTTTGTGAGGCACCCAGGGCTAGTGTAAGGGTCTCCATGCATTCTGCTCTACTACATATCAGTTTCCATAAGGTAGTCTTCATATAAAATACTAATTTTATTGTAACCTGATTATGCACAATAATGGATCATATGCAATATAGATGAACAATTCAACTAGAAAAATTGAAAATAAATGTATTTATTTTCAATTTTTCTGGGTGTATTTAAGGTGGAATGATTATGACAGGTCTCCAGTGGCAATTTTTGTCATCAACTTTATCATTTTTCTTATTAAAAAGTTGAATAATTTTAACACTTTCAATATTATGAATAAAAAAAATAATGAATTTTATATAGTGTTTCTTTGAGCCTTAGTATGAGCCAAAGAAATTGATGGATTTGGACAAAAAAAGGAAGACTCCAAAATTATGTCAAAATCCATAAACATTTTTCATCCTTTAATAGTTTTGTGTGTGGTATCCTATGCTTGTGTTGTACAAGCAATAGAGTCCCCCTATGCAGGCCATATAATCTGTGACTCTCCCTCCCCCTTTATTTTGTAGCTGAGTTTAGTTTAGCTAAATAAAGCTTGCATGGGTTCGCATCTCATATGGCAGCGTCTCCTGGAAAATAAAACTCTGGACCTACAAACACCTTGAACTCGAGCTTCTGCATTGGACTTAGCTCATTGGAATAACGACTTGTACACTACTTCAGAAACTCAAATGGTATCATTAGTCAACCCAGAAGCCACAAAAATATGTGAGAATTGTTATAAACCTCCGGTCCAACCCAACAAACCAGCAGTAGCTGTGACCTATCAAGCAAAACGTAAATGCTTTTTTCTGTGGATTTCCTTATCATTTGCGGGACTGCTGTCCTGCTCACGTAACTACTTGTAAAAAATGCTCAAAGCAAGGACATTACACTTGTGCATGTCAGTCCAAACCTGCATCAGATTCATTAGCAACAGAGGCTAGTCCTCATATACTGACCAAGCTTACTAACGTACCACAGGAACTCTACCCTGCTGTGACAAATGTAATTGTTCTAAGCAACAAACTAAGTGCTGTATTTGTTTCTTGTAACACTGACAATTATCTCAGTGAAGGAATCATACAGGAACTAAAGTTAGAAGTTCACCTGTCTAGTAAACACTAATTCAGGGGGCTATGTAGTTGTAAATCTTTGCTTTAATGACTAGTCGTATGTTGCCACCTGTTTGGGTGTTTTGAAGGATTTGTTTTCTGACGTGATACTTGGCCAGGATTTTTTTTGTCAGCATCAGAGGGCAACGTTCAAATACAGTGGGTTCCTGTTCAAATTAACTGTGGACATTCCTTGTCAATTCTCACGCATTAAATGCTGCCGAAATAGAAGAACCTTCACTATTTCCTAATTTATCACTGTAAGCCCATTGCCATCAAGTCAAGGCACTTTAACAAGGAAGATCAGGCCTTCATCATTAAAGAAATTCAGAACTTGCTTTCTAAAGGCATAATTGAAGAAAGCATTTCATCATAGCAAGCCTAACTATTTGTGGTGAAGGACCATAACCACCATCATAAAAAATGAATGTGCATAGATTGCTCACAGTTGATAAACCTGTACACCGAACTGGGCGCTTATCCCCTGCCAAGAATTGATAAAATGATTAATGACCTCGCTAACTACAGCATTTTTTTTATGCATTTGACTTCAAAAATGCCTACCACTAGGTGTTACTTAAAGAATCAGATAAAAATAAACACTGCTTTTGAGTCATATGGTCGTTTGTTTCAGTTCTGTAGCATTCTGTTTGGGGTAATAAAAAAAATGGGGCTGCCTCATTCCAGAGAGCTACTGACAGAATAATAAAAAAAAAAGAAAACCTATACAGTGTATTCCCTTACATCAACGATATCACAGTTGCAGTGTACATGCTGGCGTAACATGGTAAAAAGGTTCCTGAACACTATTATGAAGGCTAAACTTACTCCCAACAATTCAAAATCTGTGGCTTCAGTACAGTCCATCAATGTGTTGGCATACTGACACAGAAAGGCTTTGTCCCCTAAAAGAGCTACTTCCACCAGAAAACTCAAAATTATTAAAAAGGATGCTGGGCATGTTCACATATTATGCAAAATGGATAAAAAACAAATTTTCTAATAAAATTCAGCCTTTAATAGAAACTAAAAAAATCCCACTTAAGAAAAGGGCAAAACTTGAAGTTTTCAATCAATTTAAAAAAGAACTAGGAGAAGCCACACTACAACCAATTTTGAGGTTAAGTACAACATGTTAGATATCACCATTTCTGTTATCCTCAACCAAGGTAGACACCTAGTAGTGTTCATATAAAAAATACTACAGGGAAGTGAATTAAAATATCATATAGTAGAGGAGGAGGAGGCGATGGCAATTATTGAGGTAGTTCACAAGTGGAACCACTATCTATCATGACACCATTTCTCCCTAGCTAGGAGAATGTGGTTCCTAACACATTTAGCCAAGCTTATTCAACCATTAGCACTTCAGCCCTTACCAACATTCATAATTCTATGCCACCCGGGAATTACTCAATTCCTGCATTTTGTTAGAGCAGAAAATCTCCCTTTTTCTATGGAGGAGGTAAAAAAAAGTGTGCGCTTCTTACAGAGTTTATGCAGAGATTAAACCTTGTTTCTATCGCCCACTAGAATGCACTCTTATCAAGGCGAACTGCCCATGGAATGGCTAAGTATCGACTTCATGGGACCCATGCCTTCTTGGTGAATACTCACAGTTTTCATTCATCTTCCCATGTCCAAACATGCACATGACATCAGTAATTAAATCCCTAGATCTATTGTTCAGCTTAGCCGGGATTCCTGGCTATATACACTCAGACAGATGGGTGTCCTTCATGTCTAAGGAACTGAGAAACTATCTTTCCTAAAAAGGGGGTCACAACAAGTAAAACCACTCCATACCATCCAGCCGGGAACACAGGTTGAATGATATATTATGTCATTATATGGAAAGCAATTTGTCTAGCCGTTAGGTCACGTAACATACCTGAAAAGTACTGGGAATTGGTGCTTCCTGAAGTGTTACACTCCATATGATTGTTGCTGTTTACCTCAACAAGTGCCACCCCCTCATGAAGGCTTCTTTGCCTACCCATGCTGCTCATCACAAGGGAGTTCACTGCCATCCTGGCTAATGTCACTTAGTCCCATACTATTAAAAAGGTTTGTAAGAAACAGTAAAAGTGATCCTTATGTGGACCAAGTCAAACTCCTTGACTAATCCGACATATGCTAACATGAGATATCCAGGTGGAAGGGAGTCTGCTATATCTGCTCACGATTTGGCACCCTGCCCTGAAATGGCGTTGACCCCTGAGCCTCTACCATGGAACAAGATAGGAGTATGCCTATTATTCCTGTACCGGAGGCGGGCATGACGCATAATGGATCTGTTGCTAATGTCCAACAGATAAGATCCAGATGGATGACGAGACCTCCAGATCATTATGGATGGTGACACCATAATTTTCCAAGTAGCGAAAAATGTGATGTCCTATGCTTGTGTTGTACAAGCAATAGACTCACCCATGCAGGCTATAAAATCTGTGACTTACCCTACCCCCTCTTATTTTATAGCTGAGTTTCATTTAGCTAAATAAAGATTAGTAATTTACTTCTGTTCCGAGTATTGTTTTACTTAGTTTAATTTGTAACATATATAAATGTAGGTAGAAAAAAAGCAAATGTTGATAAGATAGTCACCAAACACTGTTTAGTGGGGCACAATCAAGTGGATGCTTTACAACATGGAATATAAGAGTTTGTGTGACTCAAAAGGAAGCATCATTAAACACATACTAAAAGTTAATCTTCATTGAAATGAGATGGTAATGTACATTTGGTGGTATAAATAGGAAGGAAATTCTATGAGCTTCTTCTAGAGAAGCTAATGACTAATTTAAACTAGTATTACTCCCAGTTATACCAATTAACAAACAAATGACTAGAATTAAAATAGGAACATGATATTCCATCATAACTATTTAATCTTTCTTTGAGAATTTGGCAATAATCTTGGCTGGATTTACCCGATCCACTATATTCACCAAATGTTGGATCTTTTAGACTACCATTTATTCTGGTTTTTACAGAATTTTCTTATTTAAAAAATGGTTTCAGGTTCCTGGGAGACTGTAAAAGGCATATTGTGTCATTCTTTTCTGAGAATGATAAAAAATTCAAAGAAGGTGGAATTATGAAGTTGTCTGAATGATAGTAAATGGTAAATATCTCAAAAAAAAAATCAGTTTTTATTTTTACTTGAACTTTTGGCTAACTCAATATTAAAAAAAATTCTTTCTGGAAACCTGTGAATCCCAAATGAACCTCTTCAGTTGCCTTTTTAATGAACCTTATAGCCCAGAACATCACTCCACCACCACCTTGTTGGCATTTAAAATGCAAGCAAGGAGTTCCACCATGAATGAGCCAACCTCTTTTCCAACCATTGGGGCCATCTAATGCAGCTCGGGCTTCATCTGTTCAAATTACTCTTTGGAAATCAATTTTTAAGTAATTGATTGCCCATTCTAACCTCTTCAGGTGATTCATTTCACTCAATGGAGGGCAGACAATTGGAGAACGCTGTTTTGCCATACTACGCAGGATGCAATTTCGTGTTGCTTTCAATACTTCAATGCCAGCTTGCTTAAAAATCTCTTTGCTGGTGCTCTGAGAGTTCTGTTTGAACGCTCTTTTAATTTTTCTTGAATCTCTCTTGTTAACTGCACATGGACAACCACTCTTGTGCTTCTTGCACTCGAGTTTACCATCGTTGACATATTGCTTCACTCTGTGGTTTTATCATTTGAGAGTAATTTTCATATTTTGTCTTTTTTAACAGCAGTAAGCATCTTCCTACGAGCCATTATTTTAAAATTTATGATTTCTGCAAACACTTTTGATTCACCTGAAATATATAGAAATCCTTAAATAAATAATAATATGGAGATTTTTCAGTATCTGTCTATATTTCTGAGATGAGGTATTATGTACACTATTTACATTATTCAGACTATTGTCCTCATCTTTGTCGCCATATTTATTACATTTCAGCGGTTGTGCACTCCGGCCTTCTTCAGGTGGTTGGAATGTCGAACTGAACCCTTTATTTCACTCACCAGAGTAGACTGTTCTAGTTCTAATATGGTGACAAAGATGAGGACAATAGTCCGAATAATGTCAATAGTATGGAGATTTTTGTTAATTAAACTTTTATGTCACGTTGGACATGTCATTTTAAATTAAATATATTTATTCTAATGTTTACACAAGCCATTGCAATTGTTTAAATTTGTATATTCTAAAAATTTTATAAGTGCAAACACTTCTGAGTCGCATCATATACAGTATTTGCACCTATAACAAATACTCACATTCTTATACTGTGTTTGTCACATTTCTCAATCATGAATTCTTTCTAGATGCATTCAGATTGTAATGATTGTTTTCTGAAATCAAATCATTAAAATATAATCTTAAGAAGCTGCTGTCATGATAGAGAAATCGTTTCATTTCAAGAATGCAAATAATAATCAATATCTTTGTTCTGTTTGGGAAATTTCTTTTTAATTAAGCATTTAAATATGAAAAATTATTGTTAATTATGGTTAGCAAAATATTCTGTTTGCCTTTTCAGAAATAATGTTGATTATTTTTACTTTTTTGTTGGATTATTAAGAAATCTTTAACATTCTAATCCACTGAACTAAAAATGATTAGGATATTAGTCTGAATAATAAATGGAATAATGACAATGCTGCTGCTTCACATTATTTCAAGTTACATTTGTAAAATTTAATGTCATCTACATCATAACTTGTGATTATGAATAAATGCTGGTAGATAATCTACACTTGGTTTACTTTCAGTCAGTCCTTTAGCAGTTCTTAAAATTTATAAGAACATTGTCTGAAAAGATTTTGTTGACTATTGCTTGCATGATAAGTGCACTCTTCAATTTAGTGGCCTTGTTTCAGACTAAATGAAGCCTAATATTTAGCAGAAGATACTTTATAAAATTCCAACTCATAATTACATTTTATTTAATATAAATCAACAAAAATGCAAAATAAAAATTGTCAAAAGTTAAGACAAGCAAATGAGGGACAATGTTAAGAAATAATGAACAAAATGTCATCAAATACAAGTCAAATTTGGGGGCCTGGCAAAACAAAAAAAAAAACAAAGAACAAAGAGGAAGATTTTAAAGTCGGAATTTTCAGACACACCTGTGTCCTTTATCGACAAGACAATCACTCTTCCAGGGAATTTTCTCATGTGTTGTATTTATTACTGTAAGAAATTTGATTGTTTTGGTCTAGTAGTTTGCCACAGTTAGGATTGTGGAAGATTTGCAGAAGGCTATTCTCTGAGTCAACCTAAATCCCTGTTTAATCCTTTAATATTTAATTTTATTTTGAAAATGTATTTTAACTCTGACTTTTGTCATTCTTGTTGGCACTTAAATGAAGAAGACGCTAAAAGCATGCATCTGATGTGATTTGGTTGGATGAAATGTGCAGCAACAGGGAAATTGCTATTGTCTTTAACAAGTTTATTATGATTAATGAACCGATGACGGAATTCTGTGTCTGTTTCTTTGTTGCAAAAAAGTAAATATGTAATATTTGAACTGTCACAAGTCAGTCATAATTCTTTTATTAAGATATGGAAAAATTTGGGAATATTTTAAATGAAATCAAAAACGATGGGAATTCTGGAATTTTTCTTTTTTTTGTTTCACAGATTAGAAGAGTATTTCGATTTTGTTTGGAAGCCTTAGTAATTGATTTTTATTGTTTTTAAGTGGGTTATATCTAATGAAAAGTTGGCCTATGTGTTTTTTGTAAGCCCCATTTTCAGAACACATGCATTTTATGTGTAAACATCCACTGTAAATTATTGATTTTTATTTTTTTTATTTTTTTATGTAGAAGAAAGGGATGAAGAGTACTGATCATTTGTACAAAGTTGTCCAAATCATCTAAAAACACTGACTGAATTGTTAATTTATTTACCAAGTTGATTATCAGAAGACTAAAATAATTAAGTGACAGGTCCTCAGTTAATTATTTTTTATTTTTCCAATCATGAAATTTAGTGAAACTACCATATTTGATTTGATAGCATCTAAGACCCCCGGATGTTACTGAAACTTCACCCATATTTGGCCCAGTCCAAAACAATTTTTTTTTTTTTTTTTTTTTTTTTTTTTTTTTTTTTTTTTTGGTGCATTTATTACAAATTTATGAAACTTTAATATTTGTGGGAAAGAGGGAGACATCTGTTTGCTCTGTCATCAAATATATATGTTTATATCCCTTAAAACCCACCAGAGAATTCTCCAAAAAATTGTAGGCTTTTAACACAATAACAAGCAGTAGATACAATTTTGATGATACAAGATAAGTTATCTGTAAACTCCTCTTAAATAATTCTCAGTCTGATGCAATAAAAATTTCTTTTGATCTTTTTTTAGGTTGCTCTTCAAGGATTTCTCCCCCAAAAGGCACTCAGTGAATGCATTCCTCATGTCCAGAACTATCATGGCAAGTAAGTAAATCATTGTGATTTACATTGGAAGAAACATGGCCGCGTGTGAAGACGCGTTTTATGCGCGCCGGTCTCATTCAGAACGAGATTGCGCAACAACACATGCAAATTTTGCAGTGTCGGAGTGCCATAAAAAGGAGACGTTAGCGGCACAGATAGATTCAGTCTTTCGGCGGACTTCGTGAAATAGAGTCGGACGTGCGAACTGACTGACTGGCGTACTAAGAGGCAGTTATAGCCTGTACGTTTGATTTGGGTGGAAAGGAGTCTTGAAATCTTTCTGTGTAGCGATGGCAGAGAAGAACAGCTCTTGTCACTTTGCAATTTTATTTTGTGTGTCTTTACCGTCTACATTTGCCTTGTCTTTCTCAATAGTTTTTATGCCTACAAGAAATTCTCTGTACTTTTTTAATGTTTTAGTGAAAGTGAAAAGAAATTAGCTTTGGACCAAGCTTTGAGGGATATTGTCAAAATTGTGGTGGTAAGTACCAATTTATATTCACATTCTGAAATTCTGCATAAACAAGTTTTAATTCACTGTTAATATAATCAGTGTTCATGTTCTATACAGAAAAAAATATTAAAATAGATAAACATTTCTTTAGTAAATTTGTATCTTCTTTTTTTTTTTCTAAGACCTTAAAATGCTGTTATATATGGGGGTTTCTATATTGTTATGACCATACAACTATTTTTACCTTCTATTTTCCATTCTTTTGTATTTATGATTAATATTAGTTTTTGTTTGTTTTAACTTGACAAATAATGTATTCAAGTAAAATCATCACTTTTCTACGAATGTTATAAACATTAACTGAAATTTATCATGTTTGATTTTTGTGATTATTTTTTTAATCTTCTTTCTCAGAATAATCAACATTTTCAAGGAGTCATTAATGGTCTCTTTTCTGCTTGTAGCATGAAGATCATGGCTGTTCAGTCTACCGTGATGTTATCAATACTGCAATTGAAGCAGCAACTCAAGGTAAAGTGTTTTTATCCGACCCCTTTTATCAGTGCCTTTCTTGGATTTTTTATTTTAAAGTTTGAACTTGCAAACTTGTCAATATTTGAAATTAACTCATTAAACCTAACAAATTTAAAAAAAGTGAAAATTCAATGTTTTTAAACATTTCTAATTGACTTCACTGGATCCTCCAATTTTATTACAGTAATTCCTTGAGATATGGGCATAGCAGCATACAAGCTTTTTGAGATACAAGCTGGAGTTCATTTTTTTTTTTTTTTTTACCTTGAGATACAAGCGGGTTTCACTTAAGCATCCACAAGTTGGTGTAGCAAGTGCCAAGCTTCAAGAATATTTCCACTTACTTTACATGTGTTCACCTCGCTCTGGAAGGATCTCTGTTGTGTTAGTGGCCATTATTTTGCAAAATTCTTTTAGTGACACCATGGCCCCAAAGAAAGTAAGTGTAAAGAGCAGTGGTGAAAATCTGAAATGTACGATTTTGCTTGAGGTTAAGAGGGAAATTATAAAAAAAAATATGAGAAAGACATATGAGTAATGGATTTGGTGAGACAGTATGAGTGTTCTATATCGACAATAAATAAAAAATTAGTTACAGTAATCAATAAAATGTAAATGTTTTAAACATTTTTTAAATTAAGTGATGAATTTAATCTTTGGTATCACAGGCTAGGCTAGCTGTTATTGTCCCTCTCTCTCTCTCTCTCTCTTCCACCAGTTGACCAATGACTCATCTGAACTTCATGGTTTAGTACAGTTTATTTCTTTCCATTTTGTTTTTTCTCTTATTTTATTGGTTCTAAACTACATTTCTTGTTTATTCACATGTTTTTGCTTGTAAGAAATACAAAAATAAGGGTAAGTTTTAGGAAAATAAGGGTGATGTTTTTTGTTTTGTTTTTTTCAGGGGCCTAGAACAGATTAGAAATATTCCCATTAATTACAATGGGGAAAATTGATTTGAGTTATGAGCTTGGTCTTGGAACGAATTAAACTTTGTATCTCAAGGCATTACTGTATTTGAAAGTTGGCAGTCCATTCCTGATTTTGGCATTGTATCTACTTGTATATGACTGATACATTCAAATCTCTACAGCGATACTTTACTCTGTGGTAGGATCATTTTCTAACTTGATATAAGAAAAGGTTCATTAAATCAAGACCAGGCAGTATAGATAGCTGGGGATGAAGACATAAAGCCATTTTTTATTTTATTATTTTTTTTTTTTTTAATCAATTCACCCCAAGCATTCACACCCATATCACACTTAAGATGCAAGGGGTGCTACTGGGTGTGACAGAGAATGAGAAAACTTTAGAAGGAATCTGAAACCCAGTCCTGAACAAGAAACAAGGGAAAACAAGGAAACTTCTACTCTGTTCTAAAGAACATTTAATTAATTGGGAATGAAAATACACAAATAGAAAATTGTTAGTGTTTTTTTTATTGTAACAAATCTAGAGCCATAGACAGCTTCCATCCAAGCTCTCAATCAATTCTTACTCCTGTTGAAATTCTGTCTCCTCACTCTAACAATACAGATTAGACAATGCCTTTTTACACTTCTGTGCCAAACGCACAATGCTTAATGAAGATATTTTGTTAGAATTTTTGTAATTTTATATTTTTAAACACTTTCTTTAATCCTAAATGAGTAACTATTCTTTAACTATACCTGACTTTATTTTTCGATCTTATATTAATTTTTTTATTTTTTATTATGTTTCACTTATAGATGTATGTTCTGCTTCTACTCCATTTGTTATTCTCTCTGATGTATTTGACATGATTACACTGGAACAGTGTGAAGACATTTTTAATTTGGTTGAAGAGAAAGTCAGCACTTGGAAATCAGTAAGTATTTTACACACACACACACACACAGTATATTTTCATTCAGGCATGTGTGGTTAAATCATTTAGACGTATTATGTCTCTTTATTTTAGTTTTAATTCTTTCAAGTCCACAAATTAATTTCTTGGTGGCTCTAGAAAATTGATGAAGAAAAATTCCAAAATTTTCTTTCAAATAATTTTTATTTTCCCAAGTACTTTCATCTGAGATCATCGTCAGGGGTTGCATATCTATGGATGTGTTATATGTTAACACTGTGAACTCAAAATATTTTTTACTTCTATGCAAGGGAATTATGTGATTTTTTTTTTATTATTTTTTTTTTTATTTTTAAAAGATTTCTTTTTAAATAACACTTTGCTGCTATAAACAATTAAGAACTTTATTGCTATACTTGTAGTTAACTTTATTTTGGACTGCAATTCTCTTATATAATGGGTTTTTAGAATTTTACGGTTTTGCTTATCTTGATGGAGCACGGATGTATTTTTGATCAATATCTGTCTAAACTGTGAATGTGGACATGAGTGTTTCTTTGAATGTTCTGAGATTGAACTATGATCATTCAAGTGAAACGTAAGCTTTATCATCATTGTTGTTGTAAAACCAACATATGTATTAACATTTTTATCAGAGATGCAATCTCCCAAAGGACATTTAAATTGATATATGATGTTGGTCTTTTGTAAGATGCTAGTTGACAGAGAAGAATTGCCTTGGAGAACTAGGTTGGTTGTATTACATTCAGTATAATATGTAATTAATTTTATTTTTTGACTTGGATCAGTGGGGGTATATTAGTGTTTATGAGGCTTTAGAATATTTTCTTCCTGCTTACAGTTAGAAAGTATTTGATTACAGTATAGTAGTTTGATATGTTTAGAGTTATTTGAGGGCATATTATGTTCATTTTTATTTATTTTTAATTTGTGAACTTGAAATGATTAAAATATATATATATATAATGAATTAAAGATCAAATGTAGATTGGAATCCGACTGGGTGATAAAATCAAAGAACAAATAGGAAATGTATATCAATCTAACGTGTTTCACTTTTATTAATGTTTCATCAGAGATTGAGAGAAAACAGACAAAAACACAGAAAACATTATGACTCCCTGCTGCAAGGGTTGGCCATACAAAAGGAGAAGATGCAAACTCCAATTAGACAGGCACATGCACACAATTATAAATACACATTACCATTTGTTGCCCACTTAGACATACAAGAATCTTCACAAGCCTACATACACATAGTTATCCTCGGTTTTAATGCGTATAACATGTGTCTGAGCAATAAGAACTGACCCAAACATAATTGAAAATACCAGTGTTTTCTGTTTTTTGTCAGTTTTCTCTCAGTCTCTGATGAAGCTTTAATAAAAGTGAAGTATGTTAGATTTATATACTTATTGGTGGAAACCACAGTAGCTAAAAGGGTTGGTGTTTATAATATTTTAAATATTAAATAGCTCTGCACTTTTGTTTTTTTGTTTTCAAGATATACTTTGTGTGTATAAAACAGTTTATATATAGTGTGTGTTCTATGCTAAATCTTTCCTATAAGGTATTACTTAGCCTTTAATCATTTAATTGTAATTTTAATGAATATCACATTTTGTTTCAGCATTAGATTGCAACTAAGTGATCTTTGTTTTAACTTGAATTATTAATGCTTAATAATTTTAGATTTGTAAGCCATTATAGTTGTAAGGTCAGCACATGTAGTGCAGTCATAGCAGCAATGGTGTGTCTAAGGCAAGATAACTTGATGGATCACACCCCTCTTCAGGTTGAATAGTAACCAACAAAAAAAGAGACTATTGCAAAACAGTCTTCAAAAGTAACATAATCCCTGTAGAATTATAAAGTGGTAAAGAGGAATGCCGAACAGTTTTAGCAGATCACTAGAAATGACCCTAAAATTTAGAAAACTGATCAAATCAATTAAAAGATAATGCTTTTTTTTTTTTGTTTAATTATATTTTAAATCAGATTGTATAAATTACATTTTTCTGCCATATATTTTAAGGTCGATTTATTTTTGATTCACAGTCAAACAAAGCACTCAGTGTCATCCAATGAAATCATTTAACCTGTCTTTTCAAATCTTTCTCCTATTTGACACTATTTTTAACTGCTTAGGCTTATTCTTCTCAATATCCCAATAGAAGACAGCATAATTGATATGATTAAATATCAACTTTGGACTCGTATTTCTTTTCTTGCCATTTTTTTTAATCGTAACACTCAATTTATTTTTTTCCTTTCTAGTTCTGTTAAGTAAGCAGCATTGATACAAAACAAAAAACAAATTAGCCTTGCCTACACTTAGTCATTCAAATGACTTGAAACTATTACAGCTGCAGCTATTGTTACATAAATTTGTTCAACTTTTATAATTTATTTCAATATTTTTTATTAATAGTTTTGATGAATCATTCAACATTCCCCTTCATTGTTTATAACGTCCTGATTCACTAACTATTCAATGGCTCAACAATAGAAATCACTAGGTTTTGACTTGAAAAATTCATCAAACCACATTTTAAGCTCCACGTTGTTTTTGAATGAAACACCTCTCAAATTGTTAGAAATCAATAAGGTGGTACTGGAAAAAGGTAGTAGTCTGAAGGTGTTAAAGTAGGAGGATATGGTGGGTGTGACAGAACTTCTTAAACAAGCTCTATTATTGCATGTCTGGTCATGTTAGTGACATGGGGAGCAAGCATTGTCATGTTGAATAATGACACCGTATTTGCCAGGCAGGTCTTTTCAGCTGAATTGCTCTCCAGGAGCCTGTTCATTTGTTCAACATACAGCTTAGCATTGACCGTTTGGTTGTTTTGAAGCATTTCTTAGTAAATTAGTCCTTATCAATCCCACCAAATGCATGGCTACAATTCTGGCTTGATTCATAGTGTTGCCTGCTTGTTGGTACTCACCCATTTCTTTCTTTGCTTCATGTAAAGATACCAGTTTTCATCCACAGTGATAATCTTTCTTTGGTAAAAGAATCTTTCTTTGTATCCATGAGTGACTGGGTGTCTAGCAAGTAAACTTGCGGCCATGGATGAGCACTAGAGTGTGTTTCTCTTTGTCAATTTGTGTGACACCCATCCATTATATTTCTGGACTTTACCCATTGAATGAAGATGATGGGCAACAGAAACATGAGTTTGCCACCTGAGCCAATTCCCCTGGGGTCTGGCGCAGTTCTTCTTTAATCAGTACATTTGTTCTCATCAAACAAAACGGGTCAGCCAGAATATGGAGAATCTGTGAGTTCAAACTTCCCTTACTTGAAATGGGAAAACCATTTCTGTGCCATTCTATCAGTCATGAATTCATCTCCATACAACAGTACAAATGTCTTGGACAGCTTTGTGATGTTGATTAAAAGTAAAGAGAAGATGTCTAACATGCTCATTCTTGTCTATTTAACATTACATCTTAAACAGGTGTGTCTAATCTGAAATAAAAAGAATCCAATAACGTCAGACAATAGTTTCACAGGATGACCAGAGTTACTAAGAAGGAAAAAATGTTATGAAAGATTATTCTTCAAGATCAT
Organism: Acanthosepion esculentum; assembly: GCA_964036315.1. Lineage (NCBI taxonomy): Eukaryota > Metazoa > Mollusca > Cephalopoda > Sepiida > Sepiidae > Acanthosepion > Acanthosepion esculentum. Next base: position 2,259,954 of record OZ038476.1, read on the forward strand.
TCTCAGAACATCAGAAAAAAGTAATGTAACAACCTAATATCATTAGTACATTTTGACAAACAATCATGTTATGGATAAAGGAAGAATGTGATGAGATATCATTAAATTTGAATTTTGCCTGCAGATTGGTTTCCAAGGCCAAATGTTCAGATCTCATTGGGCTGTGGCTGACTTAACAACTGTAGAATGTCATTTGAACTCTGCTCATTATAATGAGAAAGAAAGAGGATGAAAAAATTTTGATTTTAATCAAGTAATAATGAAAATGCTTTAGGCAAAATTAAATAGGCATTAAAATATTGATTAAATGGCTAAACTTAATTTAATATTTGCTCACTCCAAAGATAGATAAAATAAGTTTGGAAGAGATTTTTTTAAAATAGAAAATTTCTTTTGGTTTTAAATATCTGTAAGTACCTGAATGTGTTCATTAGTGATGTAATTTATTTTATTTTTGTTTTGGTAAAAGGTAAGTATCATTTCTAGATCTTCTATCCATTGGCTCTAAATTAATGTTTTTAATACTAAACTATCTTAAAAATAATTATTACATTTATCCAAAATTATTGTAATTGTTACAGTTGAAGTGACTGTTTATTTTCAATTCTCAGAAGTGATTATTTAATATGTGCATTCTTCTTTTTCAGGACACATTTTATGATGCTGGCAAGAATTATTTACTTAGAATGTGCAATGGTAAATCCTGACCATTTTATATTGATTTATTGAACAACAGCAGTGTAAATGATGATGATGATTGCTTCTATATTTGATGAAAGATGGAATTTGTGAAAGCATTTTAACATGTTTAATGTTTTTTTTTTATTCTGTTACCATTTTGTTCTGCATAAGTATCCGCAAAGCAACTAAAATAAAAATCTCGGAAAAATTGTTACTATGACAATCATTCTTAAAAATGCAGTGAAATAAAAATTTTAACAGTTAATGAAATTTTAAAATATCTGTAATTATATCAATGAGATTTGTCCAGAGGAATATCTTAAAATAAATTGTAAATATGGTGATTGATGTAGGAAAATAAAAGAATTTAATAAGAATTGTTATTAAAATATTTAACCAGTATCTATTTTAATGTCATTTTTGTTAAATGTGAAGAAAAGGTGATGTTTTAAACAAACTATTTTTTGGTTAATCAAATTGAATTGTGATATAGTTACTCCAATAAATATTCAAAATAATTTATGATGAAAGAATTTAAGCATTCTGGAATTCTTAAAATCAAAAAGACAGTTTGTATTTTGTAGATGGGAGATTAAAGAATTTTATGTATCCCTGATTTTTATAGCTCTTTTTGTGTTCATGGATATGTGGTGTTTGTTTTTTCTTTTTTGAATTTCCTTCTGTTTCCCCCAATATAAATTATATCACATTTACTATAGAGGATTATACCAGCATTTGAATCATAAATCATACACATATCATTCTTATTTTTTGACTTGTGTCATTTATGGTAGATGTGCTTGGGGAGGTTTTAATTCCAAGATCTTTGAATTTGTGGACAATTATTTGAGTCAATAGATTTGTGGCTAAAAATAAATATCTAGGAGCTTAGAAGTATTTTTTCCATGTTTACTGTTTATGTACAGTGATGAGTTTAGACTGTGGCACCCCAGCAAAATGCCATAGGGCCCATAAAAAAACAAGCCACATCCACTGCAATTTTTGCTTTCAGCTTCAAAAGAAATTTTTTTCTTTTCTTAAGAACGAAAAATGTTGTGTTTTTCTTAATAAGTTGGTCATGGGGATTTTCAAAGAAAACGTTTGACTAGAGCCCTATGCAGATATATTTTCAAAGAAAAGAGGGAGATGGAAGGAATTTCAACAAATGTTACGAGTTTATTTCAATATTACAGCATTTATGCCTACTGAAAATGGAATGAATATCATATGTATATATACACACACATGAATATCATATATATATATATATATATATATATATATATACACACACACACACATCACATAGTAATAATACATTTAATTTTAAAACAGCAATACTTAAATAGACTGGTCCTCAAAAAGGAAAGAAATTACATGCATGTCAAAAAGTCAGAGATCAGTTTGACGTTGTATTTATATGGTAAACAGAACCCCCATATAAAATAATAGAAAATTAATGTATTTCAATTCTGACAAATTGCCTGAGTAAAGTAAGTTCTTCTGAATGCTAGACAACAAAAATTAGTCATGAAAATATTTTTATCTCTAAGAAATTGCTAATTAATATTCATGTCAGAAAGTAAAGAATTGTTTTGACTTTTACTGTACATATTTTTTTTTGTTTCAATAGTTATTTTGATTTTATGCTGGAAAAGCTTTATATTTTTATACAGTAATACAACAATCTCGTTCTTTCCATGACATTCTATGCTAATAATGTTTGATTTCTTTTTTGAAAATGTTCCACTGCAATGTATCATTGCTAATAATTCTAGTCATCATAATCTGTTATTTTATCAATAAAAATATTTTTGATTTTAAAGTCTTTTGTTTATTTTCATCAATTTTTTTAAAGATTTTACATTAATATTACTTTTTACAAATAAAAAACACAAATTTTGCAAATTCTAAAAAAATTGTTGCGGTGCCCTTAGTCATTGCCGCAGTGCTTTCATTTTTAAGGAGTCCACCAAAGTAATTTTTGTCTGCCCCTATTTTAGGATAGACTCATCCCTGTGTGTATATTATTTTCACATTTTCTATTTGTATATTCAGAGCTTTTCTTTTTAGTGCTTAGTAGGAAGTAAGTTGTCTATTGTGATGATTTGAATGTGTTTTCAAAATGAGTGGGGTGTGGGAGCACATATTGTAAATACTCTTGAGATATAAACCTATTATTATACTGATTTTAGTTTTGTCATGATGTAGTCATTAACATATGTCAAAAAAATCTATTTTACGTAATAATAAAGTTGTTAAGTATTATCAAAGTTTCTTCAATGTTCTTTTTTTTTCTCTCTTTTTCTAGATTTGTTGCGAAGACTGTCAAAATCACAAAATACTGTCTTTTGTGGACGAATACAGCTATTCTTATCCCGCTTGTTTCCTTTATCTGAAAAATCTGGTGAGTTGGTGTTTAAGAAATTGATTCTTCTCATTGATATTCTACAACCTCTGACTTTTTGAATTAATTTGAAATTCAAAAGTTTTCTTTTTTTCATACTTTTCAAGAAATTTGGCAAAAATGAAAAACTTTTCACACATAGTCTAGCTAAGTCTTTTTTATATATATATATATATATATAAAAATAAAAGGTGGATATTGAGGTCAACACTCAGAGGCGACAGACTGTTTCATGCTAGATGCAATCATCAGGCCACATGCATTGTGGTTTCTCAACTTTATATATGCAGGTCAGTGATGCATTATGGGTAGTCTATTCTAATGGTTATTTCAGCAGTTGTTTGTTAATTTGTTTGTTATTTACTTTATTTGGATTAATTTATTTTACTTGTTTTCGCTTATTTATTTTTATTTATTCTTTTCAGTTTTCAATTTTTAAGTAACGTAGTAACAATTTGTTTTTTTTCCACTATGTATGTCTTTACATCTTTGTTGTACAGTGAGTTGAACATCATATGGTTCAACCCACTGTACAACAAGAACATAAAAACAAATGTAGAAAAAATATTAATCAATTTACACAAACACTTCTCTGAATCAAGCACTCTCCACAAAATATTAAAAAAAAAAAAACAGTAAAAATCATCTATAGTTGCACCGAGAACATGACATTATTAATAAAAAAGCATAATAGGAAAACTATCAACAAAGCACGTGAATGAATTAAACCCCATATGTAACTGCAGAATAAAGAACGAATGTCCCTTAAATGGTAATTGTTTACAAAACAATGTAATATACCAAGCCATGGTAAAATCATCAGATAACAAAGAAAAATATACATAGTAGTAACTGAAGGACCCTGGAAACAAAGAAACTACAAAGAAGCTAACCAAATTCTCACCCTTTATAATACAGAGGGTTATATCCTCAATGGCTAAGCTTAAATCAGTTAAAAATCTAAGAAATGTATCCATTCTAATAGAAGTTTCAAACCAAAAAACATACAGACATATATTGCTGAAGATGAAAAAATTCCAAAACCTCAGCAAAACCATATCCATGTAAAAGGCTAAATATCTCGAGATGTAGTTCCTAAGAAAGACTTATCTTTTTGCACCAGAAGAAATAAAAATGGAGTTAAAAAAAACAATGTAATTGACGTTAAAAGAATAACAATTAAAAAACAGGCCAAATAATACTCACACAAAACCATAAACAAATAAGATTACCCAACAAAACCTGTTTTTACTGCAGGATTACAAGATGGCACTTGATTTCATAATCTATTTGATCTAAAAAATTTATTGTCTTTACAAACTCTATCAAACCTCATAACTATAAAGGAAAAAGAATCTAACCATCCATCCATATATAATAGAAAAAAAATATCAAAATGTAATAAAGTATTAAAAAACAATCATACTCTTGAATACCAAGTCATGTTGGTATACTAGAGAATGACAAAGCAGACTATAATAAACTATATGATCACCAACCGAAAGTCAGTTCAAAAATAAAAATAGTCAATATGTAGGTGAAGAGAAGAAACAGTGCTGACCTGAATCCGAATTGGATATGCAAGATTAACCCTACGTCCACCAGCTTAGAGGACAAGAAATACCCAAATGCAACTATTGCAGGCAAATGGCAAAACATATATATTAATAGAATGCAGAAATTACAGTAAAATATGAAATAAATACTAATCATCTCCAAACTGTAAAACGTTGTTCCAAAACATAAACACTGCCAAAACTATCGATTTCTTCAAAGAATTTATCCTCTCCAAACTAATATAAGATAAATAAAAATCTAACAAAAGAAATTGGACTGTAACAAGAACATTGAAGGAAAAACTTGAATAATAACTCTGAGATATGATTTGGCATTAAATAACTCCCAAGAATTGATATACTGTTAAAATATTTACTCACACACTCTAGGTTTAACCCTTTAGCATTCAACTCGCTCAAACCTGCTATGTCCGACATTATTTTATTACTCATTGAAAAAGGACATGTTTCAAAATTTCAATTTTTAGCATCTTTTCTCATCATGCTTCTATTTAATCTAAAGGTTTAATAATATAAAATAAATTTTTAATTATTATTATTATTAGTGTTGTTTTTCATCTTTTGAGATTTTTTCATCATCCTATCTATATACCTATCACTCTCACTCTATATTTCTGTGTGTCTTTATATCTATCTTTCTCTCTCGATCTATCTATATAAACTTTTTTTTTTCTTTCAGCATTAAATCTGATGAGCCAATTCAACCTGGATAATGTCACTTTATATAATACAAAACCTGAAGAATCTCGATTACGCAAGGTAAAATTGCTACTAATGTATTTGGAACAATATATATATATATATATATATATATATATATATATATATGCCGTTTGAATTGAAACACAGTTTTTATTTTGCATCATTATATTCAACAAATGTATAACTGAATTTACAGTTTGTTGGCTTAATAAAATTAATTCTCTTCTGTTTGGAAGAATATAACTCCTATTTTGATAGGTTACAATTGTGGAAATGATATCAGCCTAATATATCTCCCTCTTTCTCTTACATATACATACATACATATGACAAAATTAAATCTTAGTCAACATGTTTTGCCCTCTGAAGGACATTATCAAGGCAAATGACATAATGCACTGGCTAAGATAAGTTTTCCTTTTGTCTTTTTCATATTGTCCTTTTACAGATATTCTATCTGAAAAACTTTTACACACACACACATATAAAACCTTAGTACTTCATTTAGAAGTTGAAAGTTTAAAAATTTATAAATGTTGTCTCTTTTTGCCTAAAGTCAATGAAAAACTTTTACAGAATGACAGGATGGAGTTTGAAGATGGAGAAATGGAAGAGACAAACAGGTAAATTCTTTTCAATTTCATTTAAAGATTTAGTGCTTATAAACAATTTCTTTCTCTGTGTTTTGATAAGGTCAGATAGTCAAAAATTTTAGTGTTAAAAACATTGTTGCTGTTAATTGCTAAAAGAATCTTGCAGTATTGAAACAACATCATAGAGAGAAAAGCCTGTAGTTAATCTTTCATTTAATTTTTTCTGATTTCCAAATCTTACTCATCCTGGGTATGACAATGAACTACATCCAGAAACTAGGCCTCTGGTCAGAAGGTTTTGAGGAGTGTGGAACCACCTCCTTAATTGCTGCTGTTCCCAGGTCCACCCCGACCGAGGTGGTAGCACCTGTTAGGGTCCCAGCTATGGGCTATTAGTAAACATCCAAACTGGGGTCAAAACATGAAAATAGAAAAAATTACCAGCAATACATTTTCATTGTTTAAAAAAAAGATTACCAGCAATACATTATTGGGGGAAAAAATTACAAAAGCTCCCAAGAAAATAAAATTTTGGCATTAAGTGATCCATAAGGAGTTGATATGCCATTAAACAACCAAACCAACATTTACTGAAATTATTTTTAATTTTCTATATATATTCTCTGACTTAACCTAAATTTGTATCCATTTTTATTCACTTATATTTTGAAACTATTTTAACAATAGTCAACAAGAATTTTATTCACGTAGTATTTGTCTTATTCCACTGCATGATAATCAGTTAATCTGTACATTTCTTCAAGAAAGCTAAACCTTTTGTAGTTTGGTACAGAAGGTAATATTACTAAAGTTACTAAGCAATTAGTCCTCTTAAAAAGAGTACATCATTTCAAATGAGGCTCATTGCAAGCTATTATGTCTTTTAATCCACCAACAAAATAATGCCCCCCCCCATTTAATGTCTGATTGGTAGAGTTCAAGTGTAACATGAATCCTAAATTTGGTAATTTTTGATTTCATTTTTAATTATTTTTAATTTTCTTTTTACAGTATGGTTCCAATTGACTACAACTTATACAGGAAATTCTGGGCGTTGCAAGATTTTTTTCGCAAACCTATTCAATGTTATGAAAAACTCTCCTGGATGACGTTTGTTTCTGTTCGTATATGTTTCTTTGAATTATATCTTCCTAATGAATCCATCTTCTCATTTCCTTTACAATAAAACATTTAATAAAAATTTCATGTAATTTCATCAATTGATCCATGGTTTATTTATATTTTGTGTATAAAATAGCTTTTACCAGATTGACTGACCAAATGCTTATAAAGATTGAAGAGTATTGAAACAATTAAGTTTTTGAGAAACATATCATTTTTTTTCTTACTTTTACATTTGGACATTGTTTTTTATTAAAAACACATTAATTTCTTGCAACCTTTGATTTTTCAAATAGGATTACAGTCTATAAAAGAATTTAAGAATAACCTGAACTTCATTGAGTCCATGTATTTAGCACTTTATATGCAAAAAATTCTAAAAACAATTTTTTTTTTACCCTATAAAATAAAGTGACTGGATTTCAAAAGTTACTGTAATTATTTATGTAAGAGCGGAAAATGTCATGTTTGACTTGTAGAAACCATGTTTCAAAATAACTTTCCTGATAAGAATTGGTTTCCAGCATGTCCTGTTATCAGTTCTGGCCCTGCAGGAATTAGTTTTCTGTCACAACACCTGCCACAGTAATGCCATGTTACTAATAAAAAATTAAAAAAAATCTACATTCTATTTACAGAATGCTGATGAAGTTTTGACTGCCTTCAGCAGCTACAAGTTGGATGATATGAAAACTTCTCGCAAGAAGTTGGACAAATCCTATATGCCTGAAGCCCAGACATATTTTGCAAAGTACCTGACCAGTGAGAAGGTGAATAACATTTTTCATGTTTTTTTCCTGTCATTTTCTTGCTCTTCCTATGTAAAATATTGGCATAAGAGTAATTAGAGGAGACATTTGCAGAAATCTTTTTTAAATTTCATGAAATTACACAATAATGTTGGTTGGTTTATGCGTCTTGATATTAGTTTACAACTTTTAATTAAAGAATTGTTAAATCCCCACAGAATCTACGTAAAGTCTTGAATCTTTGATTCCAAATCTATGTAGAAGAGAAAGAATCAACTCAATTTTGTTTATTATGAAATTACTGGACCTAAATTCATTCAATGTTTATGACAGGAATAAAAACCCTTCACTATTTCCACTTGGCAAAATAAAAAATAAAACCGTTCTGGGAGAATAGTTTTTCCCACCTGCTGTTATCATGACAACATTGATGAGACATAAAATATGTTGATGGGTAAAAAATGTAGTCCTAACATTCCTAAGGTCATTAATGCTAAATGAAAATTAGCAATCAAAGCTAGAATCTCAACGTGTATCCAATTTCATTTTCATTTTGCTGCCCCCACCCCCAATATACTTAATAATAAAAAATTATTTTAAATGAAACCAATAAAAAGACAATTCCTGAACTCCTAAAAGATTTCATTTACATTGTTTTACTGCAAGTTCCTTCAATTTCTTCAATGTTTGTATTTTGCCAACATTGGTTGATCATCTAAATCACCCCCACCTCCTTCACTTACCACTTGAAGTACTGTTCACTTTCATAAATGCAATTAATCTATGGCACATGTATATATACACACACACACACACACATATATATATATATATATATATATAGATATATATAAGAAAGAATAGTAAGATTTATAATCCAGTGTTCTTAGCAGTTATTTTTATTTTTAAATAACCAGTGCTCGGTACAGTAGAAAAAAATATAATTTTCTTTTTAAAAATATGATTCCGTCGCAACACAGAAATTTTCCATGACTAAATCTATAAATTTAATTATTAAACTTAAAAATCATACTCTCATACCATTGTCAAGCAATGATAGGAATAAACTTTTTAAAAAATCTACTTTTGTTTATAAGCATATACAATATTTATATTATGAGTTGTTAAGGTTAAGGAAAATCTTTAGGGGTGGCTGGGTTTTAATTTCCCTAGACAGTTTATGTTTTCAATATATGTTTCTTACAAAGTCAGGTTAAGTTTAGGTGGTGTGGGGGTGTCTGCTAACAAGCGTATACTTCTGTTCTTCGGTGCGTCATCTGGGTTTCCAATGATAAAAAACTTTTTAGTTCTAGCTTTTTTTATCTGCTCAATTCATATTTTTATACACAAAGACTTTCTAAAAGGGTCATTTAAATTTGTGCAAAACATATTATTAATACTTAAATTTTATTCTAATAGATTTAAAGTACCATTCAACCTTCTAATAACTAACAGAGTGTACAGTATTTTTACAAATATATATATATTAGAATTTAATTACTGATTAAAGATCAAATATAAAAATGTATGTTTCATCTCTATTATTTTACTTTTTTTATTTTTTTTCCAAAATTAATTATTACTTAAGGAAAATATTTGACAGTGCCTACAAAAAATAGCTATTTCATTTCTTTGATTTAGTAAATTTTTATTTTTCAGAAACTATGGATTTTAAGTTTAATTTTAATAATTAAATTTATAAATTTTCTGTGTCACAATGGAATCATATTTTTAAAAATGAAATAATTACACACACACACACACTTATCTGTGTGTGTGTATAAAGAAATATAGTTTTAAGGTGTGCTATATTTACGGGATAAAGAGCATAATATCAGAGATAGAGCGTATGTAAAGATAAAAGTGAAATTTGAGGTCAACACTCAGAGGCCACAGACTGTTTCATGCTAGACACAATCGACAAGCTGCCTGACGAGATATATATATATATATATATATATATATATATATATGCACATATATTATGAAATGGACTAAGTCCGACAATTATTTTGACATATTTATTTTTTATACATTATTTTCATAGGTACAAATATTTAAGTAAATGCTCTGTCTATAATAAACAATATTAACAACATTTACCAGCCTAAATGTCAGAGAAATTTCATAGGAAATATGTGTCCTCCGGCAGGAATCAAACCTGTATCCTACACAGAACTGTCATATAGCCGGACATGCTATACCATTCAGCTACAACGGAAGCGTCTGGTTAAAATCAGTAATTTGACCTTGCTGACCAGACACTTTCGCTATAGATAAATAGTATAGCACGTCAAGCTATATGACAATTCCGTGTGGGATATATGTTCAATTCCTGTTGGGGGGGGGGGGGGGGGGCACATATTTTCAATGAAATTTCTCTGACATTCAGGCCAGTAAATGTTGTTAATACTGTTTATAATAAACAGTATTTACCTAAATATTTGTATCTATAAAAATAACATATAAGCAAAATATATATATATATATATATATATATATATATATATATATATATATATGTGTGTGTGTGTGTGTACAATGCAAAAGTATTTAACATTTTAATTTTTTAATTTACTTTGAGTAATCACCTTGAATTTGTTGATATTTATCTACTCAGTTAACAAGTTAAGGAATAAAGAATAAATTAGATAAAATTAATACTTCTAAGTATTTTATTTCTACAATTAGCATAAGTATTTGACACCCACCCACATAGACCAAAGTGAAAAAATCAAATTAGCCTTTATAACTGGCACTTCCTCACAACAGCCAAAATTGTGTTATTCTCTTGATTGTATGTTGTATTACCCACTGTGAGCTTAGATGACCTAAATAAATTAATTTTACAAATGAAACAGTAATTCAATTTTGAAATCATGCTGAAAGGCAAAGGTCAATTTGTGGACATGAAAAAGAAAATGATTGAGATTTGTTAATCTGACAAAGTTAAGAAAATTTCCAAGAAGCTTTAACATATTCCCATTCCACTGTCTTTCATAAATAGAAAGAAATATCAGCTCAAGAGATGATTAAAATCACTATTTAAAATCACAATGGAAATTTGTCCACCTGAAATCCAGTCTAAAAGGGTCTGCAGACAGATTCAAAAAACACTAGAATAGATGTACATGTCTCAACCATTCATAGGATATTAAAGTGACAAGGATTTTAAAAATAGATTGCATGTAAAGTTACTATTGAAGAAAATGCATTAAAAGGCTCACTTAGGATTTGCCAAAAGCTTTTTGAATCAGTTGAATAATTACTGAAATGTTGTAATTTAGTAAAGGGCACAAAAAACATTTAGGGCATAACCAGGTACATTACATTTGGAGTGCGGTTGGGGGGTGGCAGTGGATGATGTTTTTAAAAGAAAAAAATAGTTCCCATTCTCACAGTGAAGCATAGTGATGAGAAGTTGGTTTAATGTAGCAGCTGGTATTGGAAAACTCCCTAAAATGTTGGTCTCTTCTTTTGAAAAATCTTTAACCTTTTGTTATCCAATTGAGATTTGATAGAAAATTGATCTTCTATCGAGACAATGGATCAAAACATTCTTTGAAAAGCATTTTTTTAAATGGTTGGAGTAATGGCCCAACATAAATCTAATATTTGTGGCATGAATTGAAAATTGTTGTTAATAAAACACCTTTGAAGCTGGAAGGTTTAGAATGATTCTGAATTGAGGAATGGTCAAAAATACCAACTGAGGAATACAGAATCTTTATTGAAAGATATATATATATAAGAAAATCTCCATTCATAACAACTGGTACAAAAGAAGCCTTAATTAAGTATTAATTAAAGAGATTGAATACTTAATACAACAGCCAAGTACAATGCAGTATTGATACTTATGGAAATGAATTAATAATATTTTCTCTTATAATCCAATTCTGGTATTAAATAGTTATAGTAAGACAATTTGAGTGGAGAAGTATCATCAAAGCAAATTGGGAAGGATTAATCAGTTAAAAAACAAGGAAAATAATCTATGGTTCCATAAGTTTTGCATACAATTTTATAACTTATCCTGTTACATATATTTCTTGGATTTAAGGAACAATTTCAATATTTATACTGAATTCATTGAACCTTAAAAGATTTAAGTCCAAATTTTTAACCCTAAAATTTTCTCTTTTGTTTCTCCTGTGTAAAAAGAGAAGCACATGTTTAATTTGGTTTCATTCTTAATTAATGCAATTAAGACTGCTATTTTCCCAGGCTGTCTTGAGAATTTTCTTTTAGTTACAATGGCTAAAACAACATAAATACAATGTTTGCATTGCATTTTATGACTTCTATGTTTGCTTTTTAATG
>OZ038476.1:2277107-2492107 GCA_964036315.1 Acanthosepion esculentum
GTCTGGACTTTCTCATCGCACTTTTTTTTCCACACTTTTGATACCAAACAATCTGGACTTTAGTGATGAAAAGTTAAGTGGATGGGGTTTAATCCCACCAGCTAAATGATGGCAGTTTATTGTTTGTTATTATTGCTTTGAGTTTTTTATTGCTTTGTCCAAAAAGACAATTTGACTTTTGATTAACCCTTCCTTATCGCTGAGCTGGTATTTGGGGACGTGTGAGGACTCGTATCAAATTTCTTTTAACCCCTGCTATATACACCAGCTAATTTCACTTTTAAATGAAAGAACATACTGTTTGCTTTCAGAAAGTACCCACTTTCATGAAATTATGATTGACATTTCACCAGATAATGGACTGAAATATTGAAATTCTTGAAGATTTTGCCTTATTTTTCACCCCCCTGAGAATTTTGTTTTGCTTCAAACTCTCAATTTAATAGCTGAAATTGTTTAGTTATATTTATGCTTTCTGATTTTAAAAAAAAAAAAAAAAAAAAAAGCTTAATTTCCCATTGTGGAAAATTTTTGTTTAGAACTAGAAAAAATACAAGATTTTCACTATTTTTTTCACATTTTACCCCTGAAAATATTTTTTACTCAATTACACCAGACAATTTTAAATTTAAATGAAAGAACATACTGTTGCTTTCAGAAAGTACCCACTTTCATGAAATTATGATTGACATTTCACCAGATAATGAACTAAAATATTGAAATTTTTGAAGGTTTTTGCCTTATTTCTGACCCCCTGAGAATTTTGTTTTGCTTCAAACTCTCAATTTAATGGCTGTAATTGTTTAGTTATATATATGCTTTCTGATTTTTAAAAAAAAAAGCTTAATTTTCCATTAATGTGGAAAATTTTTGTTTAGAACTAGAAAAAATGCAAAATTTTCCTTATTTTTTCACATTTTACCCCCTGAAAATATATCTTTTTACCCAATTAAACAAACCAATTTTATTTTTAAATAAAAGAACATACTATTTGCTTTCAGATAATACCTAGTTTTATGGTGTTCAGATCAAAGGTTTCTTTGATATTTTATTCAGATGATGACAAAACTGTCATTTTTCTATGTTTTCCTTGTTTTACCACTATAAAAGTATGAAAATCCTTCTTTTCAGAGAAAATAGGCTGTCACAATATGACTTTTGCTATTTTTGTGATGATTTATACTTGGGAGAGAGAAAATTCTTAACATAGCAGACCTGAATAGATGTTATTTAAGCTTAGTAGGACTATAGGAACCCTCAAACAACTGTGATGGTGCTACCAATGTAAAAAAAATTTATATTTGGATTTTCTAGTGTTGAGATTGTACTAAGATAAACTACAGAACTAGTCATACAATTATTTTTTAGTGGGCAATTATTAGGATTCCTACAATTACATAAGTCGTTAATTGTGTCATTATACTTATTATTGCTGCTTGCACCCTGGTGAGTCATCAAGTTTTTGAGTCCCTATACTTGTCAAAGACTCTGTTGTTATGTTTTTTAATTATTTTCTCTATGTTATCTGCACAACTATAGCTTAATTTAATACCTCAATGCACCTGTGAAATTTAAAAAGTAAGAAACATTGCTTATTATTTCTAAGATGTTGATGTCATATTTTTTATATATAATATAAAACAGCTGAAACCTAACGTGAACAAAATAAACTATGAAATCTCCACAAACATTCTTAAATGCCTATAATTTATAACTGAAGCCATTGGTTTATACCAACGGCTTCCCATACTTTATACTTCTCGTTTTTCCCTCTCGCATGGTCATGTGTGACGTCACGAGCTATGACATGATTTTCGCTTCCTTGTCTTGTAAATACGAGTTTGTCGTTACTTTGAGCTCATTCAAGCAGCAGGGGCGGACTATTATTGTGGTTTTGTCTGTGTGTTGTTTAATTTATTGAAATTGTCATCTTTGATAATGGCTTATGTAAGCCGAAAGCTTAGAGGCATATGCACTTTAAACGTGTATCAATATGGTGTTTTCCTTTCGTCTTTCAATGATAATGTGATTAAGCTTATCAGACAATATGAAAGGAACTTACTTAAAATAGACAAAACTTGTGTATATTATTTAATGAAACATGCATTAATGAATATATTATATATATCTTTTAGCTGAGATCACCTCATTTGTAATTGTTCAGTCCACTTCTTAGGAGACTTCAGATGTTATTGATTGTTTTACTGACTTTGTTTTTTCAGTTGCTGAATCTTCAGTTAGCTGACAGCAATTTCCGAAGATATGTCTTAGTTCAGTTCCTCATATTTATGCAATACCTCAATGCACCTGTGAAATTTAAAAAGTAAGAAACATTGTTTATTATTTCTAAGATGTTGATGTCATATTTTTTTTTCTTTTTCTTTTTTCTTTTTTACTAACTGAAAGAAAATTGGAAGTTTTCAAGAAAAAATAATACTGCTTTTGAATATTTAATTTTTAACATTATATGGTATTAAAATGTTGAAAGCTTTCATACCACAGATGATAATTTCTAACCTAATAAGTTTGTTAGTAATATTTTATAATTTTGATTTATTTATCTCATATAAACATTGATTTTATATTTTTAAATAGGAATAGTTATGAAAATGTTGATGTTTTGAGAACCTTGAAAAAACGGAAATATTGAATATACTCTTGCCATAATCAGTTCTTGCCTATTAAAATGGGATTCTTTCCAGTTTTGTTATGACTAAAAATTCCTCCATGTATTTGGAAAGAATCTGCAAACAAATCAATTGTTTCCTAATGTATTTTAGATGCACAAAATGTTTCTACTGTATTTGTTTCTTTTAGTGCCAGTTATGTTCTCACAGAAGACCAGAATGTATGGCTGAAGACGACAGAAGAAAAAGTTTATCTGTTACTGAAAGAAACTCCTCCAGATGGAGAAATTTTTGCCAAATCCATCCAAGTATGTCACAATATTTCTGACAGACATTTTACATTATCTACTCCTATGAATTTAACATTTTACAATTGTATCAGCCATATTAATTCCCGGACCATTAAAAGGTTTATGATTATTTTCTGTTAACAACTTCCAATGACTTTGTTTATTGGTTGTTTATACAATATCACATCTGGCATTTACATTTATTAAACATTTTTATTTGCTCTCATCATTTTATTTCCTTTGCCATTTATACATTAATTAAAAAAATGATAATTATTTAAACAAGTAATAAAATAAAACAGAATACACGTATATTTGGAAAAACTTTCGAAAACCCCTGAATATTAACCTCATTTCAAGTCATGTCTGACCTTGGAAATAACCTCGCTACATTGTCTTATGACACTCAGAGCCAAAGGATAAAGAAAAGGAATAACTAGAGAGTAGGAGACAAGTAAATTATGAAAAGAAGAAATAAGCACAACATCCTACACATGTGAACCCACGCACACACATATAGGCATATGCATGCGCGTGCGCACACACACACACACACACACAGAGAAAAATCAAGCTAACACCAATAAAAATAAAAAATAAAAAAAGGCATAAATTTTCTTTCTTTTTTTTTATATGAGAAAATTGACAGACATTTGCTGATATCTCCTGGTGAGTGGATTGAACAATTACACAAAGGTTTGTCTATGAAACTAAGTAGAGGTGTTGAATATAACATCAACCAGCTAAGTGACAAACTTTATATTTGTATTATTCCTCTCTCCATATATATATATATATATATATATATATATATATATATATATATATATATATATATATATATATACCTACATACATACATACACATACACACGAGAGAGGCAGAGTGGAGTAATTGTTAGTGTTTTGGATTGAGGAATTTGAAAGCTGAGTTCAAATTTCAATCTTCATTATATTCACTTATGTGCTAATACACTTGAGAAAAGTAAGACTCTTCTCCCCACAGCTATGGGTAAAATAGCAAGACAGACTGAGTCCTACAGCCTTTAGTAGCCACAAGTCTAGGAGAAGGAAACCCTGAATTTAAACTGGATTGCACTTTCCTAAAAGTGTGTATACATGTGGCTGGAGACCACTTGTGAATTCAAATTTCAACTGAAACTTATGCTATTTTCACATCCAAATGAATTTGATCTCTGCTATACTTGCTCAGCTTTCATCCGGATGTGGCATCAAATGGAGCCCAATGTTACATCAGTTGACGACTATTAATAAACACCACAGATCAGATAAAGAAAAAATGCTGTTGGTAAAAATGGAGTGTCAAATTAGTTTTACCTGGAGAAGTCTGTCCAACAGCGACTCAACTGTTTGGGCAAAGAAAGCGAGAGATTGCTAAAGATATTTCATTTTTATGTACACAAGCTTGCACTGATTATTGATGGCCATAAAATGACAGTTTGACTTGAGTAGTTGCAATAAAAGCTAAAGTTAAGATGAAAGAAATATTAGTTTCTTGTTCCTTCCCGCTAGTTTTATCACTACTCTCTCTTATAATTGTTTTCTTTGTAGCTTATATTATTCTGGTTGGCCACTTTGTGTGTGTGTGTGCGCGCGCACACACACACACATACATATATATACTGAATGGGTACGTATAGGTAGGTATATGAGCAAGTAATTGTATACAAATACATATATAAATACTCTATAGTGTAAGAAAAAACAGTGCCTAATGTAAAATAACAGAGCTATTTAATATATATATATATATATATATATATATACCAATCATTGATTGCACAACTCTGAGTTTCATGCCGAAGCAATTGTCAAGTGCTGGAATATTATTTTTATTATGGGTTGACACTGTTTTTTTTTTTAATTTCTGGTTCTTGCAAGATGCTTTATTGTTGGGGTGGAATATTATTGTTGTTAAAATATTTAAATGATTTGTAGTTTCATTTTGAAATTGAATTTCGGCCCAGATTAACATTTAAGATTGAAAAGAAGGTCGGAAATAAGAAATATGAATTCTAATTTAGAAAGTTGCTGAGGCAGAAAAAGTAAAAAAGAATGGCCGTTGGAATGTGGGGTGGGGGTAACTACTTTTTTCTGAAAATCAGGAGTAATTAATATTACTAAACTAGCTAAAACAAATTAATTCATAACGACCTACATGGTGTCCCTCTTTGCGTATTTAAACTTTAAGCTTGCATTTTTTTTTTTTCAATACCCCCCCCCCCTACATAGACTCTACATTTTGAATTTACACCTCAATAATATATTAAATTTGAGCTTTGAATCTGTGCTTAATTTAGCATTCCTCCCATCAGACCCAGTAAAAATAAATCCTATAAATGAATAGAAAATAATGTAAAATAAAATAAAAATAAAGTAAAATTTGTTAAAATCTTTACATGAATTGTAGTTCAATTTTGAATTTTGGCCCAGAACAACATATAAAATTGAAAATAAAGTTGGAAATAAGAAATATAATTTCAAATTTAGATAGATGCTGATGATATAAAAGGTGAACTAGAAGTGATGTTAGAAAATTAAGTGTGGGGGGGGGGTAACTCTATTTTATTCTGAAAATCAATAGAGTAATTAATAATAATATTACTAAATTAACTAAAAGTAGTGATATCAATAATAATAAAATATGCTGTGATAAAGTAAAATAATATAAAATGAGGTACAAAAATAATATATATCAATGAAAAGAAAAGAAAATAATACAGAATAAAATAAGGTAAACTAAAATAACAGCCATATATAGTAACATATAAATATGGATAAATAAATGAATGAATAAATAAGGCAAATAATTAAACAAAAATGATAAATGCAAATAGATGAGTAAATAAACACACATTTCTAATAGACTAAAGATAAAAGAAAGTGACAAAACAAAGCAAAAATAAAATATAGTTATATACTAAAAATGGTAGTCATAAGATAATGGAAAAATGTATTAGCAAAAATGCGTTACGGTCTAATATTAACAATAGTTGTACAATAAAGGTAGTAAGAAGTAAAATGTATATGTACACCTGGTCTGGCTAGACTATATTAATCTGGGTCAATATGTTTGATCTATGTAGGCAAGTGCTCATCAACTTCTTTTGTTTAATAGGTTAGGATTTTTTATATTTTTCAGAGAGGCATAAGTTACATTTACTGCCTTTCCCACTGAAGGACTTAGCTTTTGCTACTAATTCCCAGGCGATAATTCAGTTTTTATTCTAAGTGTTTAGCTTCCAGAACAATTTAGAGAGGGCAGTGATGTTTCGATATTTGATATTGCCAAATGTCATTCAGTTGGGGTAAAAATGGAATTTCTAGTTGTTTTCTGTGGAGCCTACGTAAAACTTGACCTTGTCATCATTTTTGATTTCAGCTTTATAAACTAACAATTTGGACATACATTTACCGTTTAATGGGCAGTGTTTGCTTTTCCCTACAGTCGCATTTATTAGTTGTGGGAATGTTGATGTTTTGAAGGTTGTTGAAATGCTTGTTTAGAATGGAACTGTTGTTCTGAGCTATATACTGGTCGATGTTTTTAGCACAACTGTAGCTAACTTTGATGTTTTTGTTGATCTTATTAAGTGTTGGAAAATGGCTACAGTGCTTGTGGTTTAAATTCAAAAAAAGTTTTTCCTGTGTTTTGACAATTTTGTTGAGGGGTGGATTAAACCATATAATATTGCATTTATAATGTTTTGGTTTGTTGGCATCTTTATTGCTATTTGCTAAGAATTCAAGGTTAATTTTATGGTTACTATTGTCTCTGAGTCAGTGATGTGTTTATTCAAAAATAAATACGTAAAAATTCACCTTCCTCTCTGCCACGAGCTGATAGCTTGGGGAAAAATTCTCTGACAGATGTCAAATCAGTCAGGTTTCAATCCTGGCTTGAGGCAATCAGATGTCTAGCTACATTGATGAGCTGTGAAACAGTCTGTCTGTGGATGACACATACATACATACATACATATATATATATATATATATATATATATAAAAAGTGGACATTGAAGTCAACGTTCAATGGCAACAGTTTGTTTTATGCTAAATGCAATCGATGGTCTGACAATTGTGTTTAACATTTAACAGACTGTCACCCCTGGGTGTTGACTTCAATGTCCACTTTTATATTTACTTACGCTCAATCCCTGATATTGAGCATACCTTGAAACTTTATATATATATATTATAAATTAACTGATTTAAAATACGGTTTTCCGATACACAGTAATAACCATGTTTCAAAAATGGAAGCTAATAACTTCAAATTTAATTTTATAATTAAATCAAAAGCATTAGTTCCATTTTCATCTTCAAGCGAATATTGGGAATAACTTATTTTTAAATTTACTGAGTTTTAAAATGCACACATAAATTCATAATTCTCCGTTTCCAAGGAGACAGAGAAATCCAATCATTCAGACGGGCGGTAACATGTTCATTTTTATTGACTATTGTTGTATTAATTATGAATTACGTTCGAAAAAGAGGTTAAGTTTAGGGAGGGTAGGGTGTATTTTTCAACGAATTCTGACATCCGTTATATGCATGTTGTCTGGGTGTTTTTTTTTATTATTAATGGCAAAAGGTCTTTCGGCATTATTTCCTACTTGTATATTTAAAGATTTATTTATTTATTTTATTTTTTTATGGGATGTTTAAGTTAAAATACGTTTTATTTAACTACAATTTTAAAATATTTTCACTCTTAATTACTAATAGACTACACTTCTTTTTAAAACTAGTATGTGTAATAGAATTACTTAAATTATATAAAATTATTTTTTCATATCAAATATAAGTATGTATATAACCAGCTCGCATTTTTAATTTTATTTCTAAATATTATTTAAGGAAAATTTTTGACAATGACGGCAAAAAATAGCTATTTCATTTCTCTGATTCAATAAATTTTTATTTTTTATAAACTTAGTAATATATAGTTTCTCATGTATGCACAAAGGGCATGGGTCATTTAATGACCTACATATTCTAACTTTTCTTATTAATTTCCATTTTACTGTAGGTGTTTTATTGGATTCTTATAAGTGCCAGAAGTACTTTGAAAGAGGTGTCTGATATGTGTGTGTGTGTTCTTAAGTAGCAAAGAAATTCTGGTTACTTGAACTATAATTCCAGCTCACTTTGTTTCACCACAAGCAACTCTTGTTTCTCTGCTTTTTGTCTACAGCCAGCTTCCAGAAGTAGTTGGAGGTGACATCACAGTAGTAATTGTATTAGTTGAACCAACATAGTTACTCACTCACTTCCATAAAAAAAATGATATATTTTGGGGTGGTGGGGATGGAGGATTAATAACCTTTTTTTTTCTTTTTGTGCCTTAAATTTTATTTTGTGTAATGAAAATCAGTTTAAAATGAATTTTCAGTGTTACTTATGAAATAGCCATTTGTCAATTAAAAATCTTTGAGCACTAATTAGTTTCAACATCATCTTTAAATATTACAATTTCAATAGAGGCATAGTGAATTTGGAATTTGAAGTCAATTTAATCTTATTAATTACACAAAAGGCAGTGGTATTCTTATTTGTCATTTAACCTGTGTTTGACATACAGGAATTTATAATGCAGTTTGATTAATATTTTGTATTTGAATATAATATCATTAGATTAACATGCTTTCATTTCCATAGCATATATTGAAAAGAGAAGAAAACTGGAACGCTTGGAAAAATGAAGGTTGCCAAAGTTTTGAACGAAACAAACCTGCAACAGATGTTCATCACAAACAAAGGTTCAGTAGTCATTTGACAGTTTGTTTATTTTGCTTTATTTTTTAGATTTTAAAATGAATAATAATTAAACTTTGACAGCTTTTATGTAGAAATTTTTTTTCTTTTCTGTGAAATTCTTAACTGCACATGTCTAAATAGATTTATTTATTTTAAATGAATGTTCAAAAATAAATTAATTAGTGAAAAAAAATTAATTAAACCATTCATTTAGTGCTACAACTTTTAGATATTTTAAATCTGTTTATATATTGACAAGTTAGAATTTATATAGTAATAGGCATAATTTTTGGAATTATGATTTTAAACTTTTCTTTCAGTATTTGTTCCACTACTTTATATTCAGTTTAATAAACAAGATTCCAAATTATAGATTATTCTTTATTCTGTGCTGATTTTATTCTCAGAAGTTATACAGTATTTAAAGTTGAGAATGAATTGTTTTGATATTTTTTAAAGTTTTTCATTTTTGTGTCCTCAAATATTTTCAAATGAATAATCTCTAAAAACATGTTCCGCTTCGACATTAATCTTTTATTTGTTAACTTAATTGTCTTTCCTTTTTAGTCATTGCTTCTGGTACTTTGTTATTATTAGAATATGTTACCAATATTATGAAATTAAAATAATCTGACTATACAATCTATTATCATTTCATTTGTAAATTTTCACACCCTTCTGGAAAATGAACAGGCTAATGTTTGTGTTTTTGACAAATGCTTTAGGAATGATGTGTCGGTCTTTAATCTAAATATTCAATAAGTTTATCCCAAACTATCAAAATTATTATACAAAATAAGCAGTCATTTCATTTTCTTTTTGTGTTTGTCTCAGCTCTCTTATATATATATATATATATATATATATATATATATATATTACAAAGAAAAGATTCTAAAACCTGAAATTGAGTTGAGTTTTCTAAAGTTAATGTTTGAAAAATAAATGCATGAAAAACAAACTTTTGTCAAACTTTTTTCTTTTCATTATTTTAGAGCAAAGAGAAAAAGTCTTGGTGCAGATCTAATGGCCAGTGGTGGAAAGATTATTAAAATGGGTAACCCTGAACTGACGAGGTTGTGGAACCTTTGCCCAGATAACAATGAAGCTTGCAAATCAGAGAAAAGGTAAAATCCATAAATAATGAATTCAGTTTTAGAACATATATGGATCATTTCATCTCAAATCAAGCCTCAGAAAAATGTGGAAAAATTCACACGTGTTCCTAAATTAAATTTATTGATAAATTCCAAATATTTGATCTATATATTTAAACTTGGAACATTTTGAAATTTCACTGCGTTTTTTACATTTTGTTATATGAGGTGTTCAATGGATTTCTGATATTCATAGCTTCAAGGATATTGCATTTACAGATTTGAAACTTGATGACAATAGTTAATGTTTACTGTTGATTACAAAAATATAAACAGCTTAGTACTTTTCTCATTACTGTCTTATGTACTTTTATTTTTATAAGAACCTGAAATTGGCCAAAATGCAAAAAGATGCTGTCTACTTTGAGTGCTTCATATTTACAAAATATGTCAGCATCCAAATTAGTTTCCCTCTCATTGATTTCTATGCAATAACCATATTCATTCCCGTTATAGTAATTGTCAGTGTTACTGTTTGAAAATGGCTTGATATTTTTTTAACATCCTTAAAATTGCATTTCATATATTCATGACACAAGTTTTTACAATGGAGGATGAAATAAACCCACCCATCCACTTTCTTTGAATGCTTCCTATGACAAATAGATTCATCTGCAGTCTTAATGTCCTATTTCTCAGATTAGTCTTTTACTATTACCAGTATTTTCATCCAGATAAATTTCTTTTTTTTCTGTAGTTTCCACCTGGTTAAAGATTAAGAATGTATTGAGTCCTACAGATCAGCCGGTACCAAAAAAGATTGCATGTACTTTAAAATAATTATTTTTATAGTAGTCATGGTGGGGGTGGTAGTAGTAATGCCATTTGATCAAATATTATTAAAAAGTCTACTTAGGTAGAAGTGACCATGACTCTGTACCATGCTACCCAAGCAGCAGGACCCAGTCATAACTGTCAGACAATTTCTGTGACTACAACAAGGTAAAACTATAGCCTATAAATAAGTATTGTGGATAAAATTTACCTATTGAAAGTTTCAACTTATATGACACAGGACTTTTTTTCTTTACTGTTTTATTTGTGTCTTATGTGCCATCAAAATGGTATATTTGTTAATGTTTTCTTTTAGTTTTTACCATATTTGTCCAGAATTCTTTATAATTTTGATAGGAATTTTCTAAGCAAATCCTATTCATCATTCTATATCTCTTATCTCCAAACATTTCCAAGATTTTTCTGCTTTTATAAGTGTCTAATTTCAAATGTATTGTCAATTTGATATGAAATAAACTAAGTAACCCATTATATAATCCATTGTACATCTGTGTGTAGAAATAAATCATTTTATCTCTGGCTATCTGCATTGTTTGATGATATTAAATGTTTTTATAAACTTTAGGTATATCTTTGATATCTGCTCTATTTGTAAAGTTTGTTGTCTCTATGTTGTCTAACTATTGGATTGAGTATTTTCAATGCATGTATGATAGTCATATGAATAGATCTAAAAATCTAAATCTGTAAATGCTGCATTGATGCAACTTATTTGTGAATCTTCTTCTTATATACAACTCTCCAGTTCTTCAAATTTTGTCTTCAATAAATTCACATGGGCAACAACAAACCAGAGAATTAAAGTATGATCAGTTTTTGTTTTTTGGGTTTTTTTTAAGACTTTTCCCCATCTTTTATAGGATTTAGTGAAATACCAAGTTTTTAATATTCTATTGACATTTTCTGTATACTTTTCTTTTTGCTTATTTTTTTTTTTAAATACTTTCAGGATATTCTTGCCAACCCTTGAAGACTTCTTTGTTGATGCCATTGAGCAAGCTGACCCTGAGGCTATGATGGATGAGGACCTTAAGTAATCACACCATTATTTTATTCTCTCAAATCTGGATTTGTATCTGCATCTTTGAAAAATTTAAAGAAAATAAGAATTACAAACAGTTGCTGCTAACACTGAATAATTAAAAAAAAGACCTGAGATTTCTGGCACAATGAGAAGAGAAGGCTTTGAAAATTTAACACACAATATATATTAAAAGCAGGATGGAACAATAAATAACCTACCAAACACGTATGAGAGAATGGATGGGAGAACAAGGACAAAAGAGTGGGTAGCAATGGCGTAAGAGTTACTTATACCCAGAAAAGACAGTTGTAAAAGGCCACGAGAGGCTGCATCCTGAAAGGATATGGCTTACAAAAGAAGACAACCTTTGTTTATTACCGTTTTTTGGCGGGTGGATCAGTTATGTTTTTGGCAAGGGCGCAATTCATAATTCCGGTTCAGATTTTAAAAGAACATTTTAAATATTTCTTTAATATGACAAAGGATTCTCTGTTAATATCTTTAAAAAAAATATTGACATTTTATATTAAAACAAAAAAGATTACAAAAAAAGATATAAAAAGCTATTTTATAATTATCGTATGAATTTGTTAGGTGATAAATTTTGTTTGTATATTTTGGGTTCAGTGAAAGTGGATTACCAACATTTTCTTGATAATAGAATTTGTAATGTTTACTATATTTTTAAGAAACTGTTAAAAGTTTCTTAATCCACAACTGTTTTTATGCATGTGAAATACATTCATCAAAACTGACAGAATCGCCATCATTCTTCAAAATTCAAACTTCAGCATAGCATTATGCACGACAGCAATTTTTGTAACATTTCAGAAAGAACCAAACACACACCAACTTCACAAACTATATATATATATATATGTGGGTGTGTCTGCATGCAGTTTTGTCAGCAATGATGCTAGTAATCCCATACAATAATCAGAAGTGTAATTACCAAACTAAAGTATGCATACAAATAATAAATCTACTACAAGAATAATTTTGCATTTTACACTAATCAATAAGAAATGGTTTTCTCTTTACATTTAAGATAAAAGTGAGGCACTTTTTTTTTTTAAATGTGGGGGGGGGGGTAATTTAATTAAAAAAAAAGTTTGTTTAGGCTCATCCATAATTTTAAAGGAATTAAGGCTTTGCATTCAATTTTTCTTTTTCTACTTTGAATTTATTTATTAACAACATCAGTGTTATTTTTATTTCTCTTAAAAAATTGATGACTTGAGTAAAGTTGCAATAAAAAACATCTAAAAATTAAGATGAAAGTCAATACAGGTTAAAACTTAATCATTGTTATCTATTGATCATTTTATGAAAAAAATCTTAAAATCTACTTCTGTTTCATGCCAAAATTAACTTCTATGTTCTTTTTCAGATTAGTGAATGAACAAGTGTTTCAATGGAAGGCCCTTCGTCTGTTAGCTCGTCGTAGTCCCCACTTTTTTACTCATACCCACCAACCAGCTGTCAGTCTTCCTGTTTATTTAGAAAGTATGGTAACCAAGTTAGCAAAGGAAATGCCAGTAAGTAACCAATTTTTATCTTTTTTTTTTTTTTGTTTATTATTATATATGACATTGTTGTTTTAATAAAAAAAAAAAAAAAAAAAGCAACAAAATTATAAATCTAAAATCAATTTTTTAAAACAAATTCATGCTAGAATGCTAAAATTTACATACAAACTCATGGTTAAGAACAAAATTCCATTCTTTGACGTTGATATAGAACTAAAATCTAAAGTATTTACCACTTACCTGTATAAAAAAAAACGCCACTACAAATTCTTTTCTTCTAAGCTTTGATAGCCATTGCCCAGAAAGATATAGCAGTGATAAAAATCTTCCTAAATAGAGCACACCTAAATTCTTCTTCCTAGAGAATATTTCTGAATGAACTAAAACACACAAAACTAACATTAGTCAACAATAATTTTCCCAACTTTCATCAATAAAACAAAAATTATTCTTACAAAAAATACATGAAACCAGTAATAAAAATACCATACAACAAAACATCAATATATTTTACTTCCACCAGATGTACATTAATTACAAGTAGGATGAATTCACTATACATTGGATCATTAAACACCATATTTCTGCCATAAATCCTGAAAACCATGTAAAACTTATATTACAGAAAATGGAAAACCACCAACCACATCCCTAAACAAAATAACCCTGTCAAATCTAAACTAGCAATAACCAATATAGTGTATCAATTTCACTGCCCAGTATAAGACAGTGTTTCTTGTCATAAATCAATAAACTATATTGGTCATCACCTCCTTGAGTAGATGCCTCACATGTCACTTATCTGACCAAAGTGCTATAAAAAGGCACTTAGCCACTCACAATTTACCAAAACCCTTAAGAAAGGTTCTGGTTGATAATACTAGCATCCTATATAGGTCCTGTTACCAAAAAAAATCTTGCTGTGGGAAAGGCCCTTAACATAAAACATCTGGCACTCAGCATAAATCTCACCTTATTCAGTAGTGGAAATAGTATGTTGAAAGTTGGGGTTTTTTTTTTGTTTTTGTTTTTTTAAATAGAAAGATGCCAACTTGAATTCTAGCCACATTCAACTTGCAAAGCTCAAAATAAGCACTACTACTATTCAAGCACAAAAACATAAATAGTCAAATATGAAAAGAAATTAATAACACCTAAAAATAAACCCCCTTGTCAAGAAGTGGCCAAAAGCCCTTTGGACAAAGGACCACACAAAGCATGTTTGCACTGACTTACTTCTACCAAACTGAAAAATGTAAGAATGTTGTGTTGGAAAAACTAATAAAAAAAAATTAATCAAATTTCCCTTGTGGCATATTCAACAAAATATAAATATATATCTATATCATTTTCACCCAAAGAAAAGTGATAATGTCACTAAGACACCAGGGGTTAGTGAGAGTCAAAGAAAATTTTATTGAGAAGAAAGTATAATAAAAGAACGGGTTTCAGCAAGACAGAAAATAGACAAAAAAAAATTGTACTATTATATGTATTTATTTATTTCAAATGTGCTGAATAACCATTGAGTTGCACAATAAAAAAATTATTGTAAATATTTTTCTAATAAATACAAAATGAATTCATATTCTATATTCATCATCATATAAATTTAAAGTCTACCCCAAAAAATGTTACCAACATTTTGGTTATAATGAAATCTGCTATAGAATAACTTGATACTACATGTTTGTTAGCATGGCACCACTAAGAATATTGTCACTGATTTTGATGTTTTGAAAATTGGTTGTTCTTTGATTTCCAGTTCATCCTTATGCACTTCATATGGTGTTGTTGTCTGCTTCTATTATGCTCATTATTGTTGTCATTATTATTCTGTGTATTTTGTTGTCTTGAATTTGCTGATGTTATTTGTTTGTTTTTCAGCCACCGCACGAAGAAATGAAGACTGACATTGGTGAAGAAGAAGAAATCAAAGCCCCGTCTCCAGAAGAAGATGGAGAAGAGATAAAAAATGATGGTGGTGAGACTAAATGTTAATTTTTCCATTTTATTTAATGTATTTTAATTTCTTTTTTTTTTCTTTTTTTTTTTCCCAATTCATGATAAATATTAAGCAAAAGTATTGTTAAAAAAAACTTTTTTTCTTTCACTCTTATCTCTTTCATGCTTTTCTTCTTTCTCTGTATATAAAACTATCCTCTGCGTTTTACAGCTGACATTCCAGCATCTACTTGGAAATTCAACTCTGACTTTCTGCAAGGTATGTCTTGGAGATTTCTTTTAAGGATGGAAGGGTTTGAATCCATGAATGATTGATATTTTAGAGTGTGGGGTGAACTCATTTGAAGATTAGGCAGTTATTTTCTGCAAAATATTTATTTAAATACCTTATGAAATCTTTATTTTGTAAAAGTGAATAGAATAAAATAATTACAATTGCTTAGTTTTGTAATGGAGGACTAAATTTGCACTCAAAATTATAAAAACGATTAGTGTGTTGCATGGCATATGATGCTGTTTTAATCCTGGGAATATACTCTTCTCATTGTGGGTGATATCAGTTTTTGTCACTTTTGGTCATCCATACTTCAGTTGTCTCACCTGAAGCTTTATAAATTTAAGTGGGCTTAAATATATGGATAAAAAAAGTTGGTTTAATACCCACTTGACTTTTGAACTCTCTCTCTCCAAAAAACAGCCATTATAAACAAAGGTATTTTCACTATATTTTAACTAAAAATATTTTTCAAAATTCAATTTAGTAATTAGTAAATTGATGAATTTTCTTTAACTCCCTACACTTCTAAAATAGCTATTTTGGAAGATTTTTAAAGTTTGAAATTTTTGTTTGATATGAATCACAATCAAATATAACTTGGCATAAAAAACCTCCTTTAAGTACACAAAAGTAATTTTTCTTTTTTTTTTCTTTTTTCCCCGATTAATTTTATTCTATTTCCTTGCTGTTAAAAACCAAAATTCAAATTTAAATTATTGCTTCGGGTTTGACAAAAACAGTCCATAATCCTTGTTTCAATTTGGACTGTTTTTGCTACTTAACTAGTTGAGATGTGCAACATAAATTAGACCATTTTACATACTTGGGGAGGGGACTATGTATGCAAAATTTCAATGGTGTATGAAGACTACATTTTTAGATATGAACAAAAACATAGTGTGACATACTTTGTAATGTACAAAGCAATGGATACTGTTTTTTATATACACACAGTTTCAAATTTGTTATAATTAGGTAGGAAGAGTGATTAATATCAAGTCTAGTGCATTTGTAGATATAAACAATGCAGGCATATTTGTGTGTGTGTCTACATATATATAATGGTGCGATGGATAAATTGTCGTCTGAATTATGCAAAAATGAAAATAACAGATTTACCAGAATTACCCAAAAATTTCTTGAAATAATAAAAAGTAAATTTATTCAATAAAATCACTATTGGCTTCAATGACTTTGGAATCACCTACAACTCTTATGTATGGTCTCCTTGTTTAAGTTGATGAATGCTGCCATAATCCTTGCCTTCAGTTCACCTATGGTGTTACAAGGGGTTTTGTTGGTCTCTCACTCAAATCAAGGGGGTGGCAGTCTGGGGACTTAAGTGACTAAATGTAAGGGATGATGTGGTCTTAGAAATTGTCTGACAGCCATGACTGGATTCAAAATGAAAATTATTTTGTTAGTATTTGTTTTGTTTTTTTGTTTTTTTTGTTAAATTTTTTATATAAAGGATTAACTATAGTCATCACACTTTTTTTTAACAGATTTCAAAGACAGTATCTGGATATTTGTACATAGATCTATTCAACTGCATTTTCTGCAGCTATCTTTCATCACACTTTTTTTAAACAGATTTCAAAGACAGTATCTGGATATTTGTACATAGATCTATTCAACTCCATTTTCTGCAGCTATCTTTCACCATTTTTGAGGCAGCACCATAATTTCTTCCTCCCAGAATTTGGCATCTTTCTGGGTGATAGGCTTGTCTAAGTAGGTTTTTTTTTTGAGAGCGAGAGAGGATTTTGTAAAAATTGAAGTAAGTGTTAATCTGAAGGCACAAGGTCAGTTGATTAAAGCTGGTCTTGTAGTATCAGTATTAGTAGTAGTTCATTCAAGCCAATTTCTGCTAGGTCTGCAAAAGAGATGTAAGCTCTGGTGTTTTCCTCATAGAAGATGACATTGTTCTGATTGACCACTTCTAGACACTTTTATTAATTGCCTCTTTTAATCAGACCATTTGGCAACTGTAGTTGTCTGATTTTGCAAAAGGAGCTCATCATACACAGTATAATCCTCCCAATCCTACCAGAGATACACAGCATCACCTTCTTCTAGAGTAGTTCCTTTCATTTTCTCCCAACACCAAATTCTTGTAAACAATTCATTTTTTATTGCCTATGATCATTCTTTAAAAAATTGTATTACTGTCGGCAATTTTAGCAGAGTATCAGATGAAAAAGCTATGCATAAAAATTTTTACCAATAAATCAGGAAGTACCTAAACATTATAGTGATTCACATATGCAAGTATTTTCAAATATATATATATATATATATATATTTCAGCCATGTGTGAAACTTTTTAATATTTAAGTAACTGCCTAAATAAATACCCCAAAAAATTTTGTATCACAAAGTAAAAGTTGTTTGTGTGATGTTATAGCACCATTTAAATGATATTAAAAATGTGACTAATTGCAAATACAAGTGAATATTTTCATTTTTCATCTCTTGTGTTACAGGGCAACATTTGAAAGTTGTAATTTTCTTTTTTGTTCAATAATGCAAGAATAAACAGTTTAAAAATCAAGCAATGAAAATAAAATTGTTTACAGAATGTAGAACATTATTTCTATCATGTCATGCACTACTTAGACATTTTGTACAGTCATCTTCTCTTTAAATAATTCTGAAATTTAAATAAGACATATCTTCATGTTGTTCAACCTAAAGAAGGGATTAGAATACCACAAAACTTTTTATCTATTGACATAGAAGATTTATTTGCTGAATGTTAATGATCACAGAGAATTATACCAAAACATGTTTTGTCCAAAAGAATCTTAATGAAAATACTTAACTGCCAAGGATTTTAAGATTAACTTAAAAATTCTTTCTATAATGCCATGTCTAAATGGATGTTTTAAGAACTGTTATACGATAGAATAATTGGCCTCAAAACTATTAACAAAATTAATTGGAATGCTTAATTTTTAACATTAATAATAGAATAATGTAATGCATTATATAACAAAGTGTTCAATTTTTATTTTTATTTTTTTTTCAACAGTTAAAATTGAAAATCATTTATAATAAGAAAGATCTAATTATAATTACCTTCTTAGAGTGAAAGAAAATAAAATGTAAAGCTAATGTCCAATTAACACAAATCACAGTAAAGTCTCAGCAAATTGATTTGAACAATTTTTCTTTTTTTTTTCTTGCTATTTGCAAATAACCTGAAATGTCTCAATATTTTAACATCAGTTTTTCTTCTTCTTCATATCATACCACTTTGAAATGAAATCCACTAAAGATCTTTGAAATATTCACTTAAATATTCTTCAGCAACCAACACACATTGATTAGTGGTAATTTTATATATATATATATATATATATATATATATATATATGGAGACAGGTTATTTTAATTCCCATTCCAAAACCCAGGAAAGATGAAAAATGATCTGCTGTTGCCCTGCAAAACTTTATAAAATCTGGAAAATAATAGATTTCTCTGCTTTTTGGATTAACTGCTGATTAATGAATCTTGTAGAACAATGGTACAATGGATCATTTGACTTGTTTAAAAACTTTTATATAAGGAAAGACTTTCTTAAGAGAACACCCGACTGCAGTTTTGTGCTACTTGGAAAAAGCCTGTGATATAATTTGCAAAATATGGTATCCTTAAAAATTGATATGATCTCAGCTTAAGTAGCAAAACACTGAATTTCTATCAAGCATAACATTTAAAGTCCTTACAAGTCCTCCTCTTTCTGATCTTCAAGATCAGGAGGAAAGAATGCCACAAGAAAGTAGCCTGTCTGTTTAGTTAGTTAGTTTAAAGATTAATAACATTTTTTAAAATATCTTGGAGTTGACTGTTTTTTATAATATTGATGATTCTTTTTTAGGGAATTGCTGTTAAAAACACATCCATAGAATCAAGCCTGAAATCCAATAAGACTTAAATAAGATCAATCAATGGGAAAGCAAAAATGATTTCTCAAAAACTAAAAGCTAATGTGTACTCTTGTCATTGTCCATTCTTGATGGAATAAAAATATCTGTTGTTGACTAATATACATTCATATGAATGATACTGACAAAAAAAATTAACTCGTGTGCGTGTTTTTATTATATATATATATATGTGTGTGTGTGTGTGTGTGTGGTGTTTTTTTTTTTTATATCAAGCGTTTTAGTATTGACAAGCTCCAGAGAATTTATCCTGAGGAGCGAAATGGCCATAAAAAATTGAGTTTCATTTTATGTAATTCACTTGTATGCTCTATAATTAATATATTCAGCTCTCTTTTGCAGATCAGTTTTAATATTTTTAGGATTCACTTGGATTACTTACCGACAAATTTTTACCTATATATATATATATATATATATATATATATATATATTTGTGTGTGTCTTATTTGTATTGATTATTGGTTCTTAACTGGCATTAACTTTCTGGTTTTTCTTTATAGGTGGTAGTAGTGATGACCTACCAATCACCAAACAGCAAATCCTGGAAGTTGCTGAAGGACTTGGCAATGACTGGAAAAAGTTAGCTGTTGAACTGAATTTCCTTGACGATATGATTGCCTATTTTGATTCTGAAAACCAGGATATTACTCAGAAGGCTTTGAAGATGCTTACAGTGTGGTTTGTAAGTAGAATCACTATATTATGTTTAATGTATCAGATGGAAATATTATTCATGTTGTAATAAAAATGTATATTGACTGATTTTTTTTTTCCTTCTTTCTTTTCCATCATTTTAGACAAGAACTTGTCTTGTTTACATGTTTAATATCAATGTTTTATTTTTTGCTGATGTATGTTGGCCAACAATGGCAATCTATCCCCCTACCTACAAGACAAGATAAGTCATTTTCAAAGCGGGTCTGAGTCACATCAGCGAACAAACCTAAAGACTAAGTGTGAATTTCCAAAAGGAGGAAATTACGTAATTAACATTGTTTTGTACTTACCATGTACATTAGTGAAAACTTTAATTACCCTTCATGCGGAAAGTCTTAGCAAAAATTGTGATTATAGGGAAACTACTTGTTGTTGTTTGCTACAAGAAACCAATTCTGAATACAGAAAGCCAACACTTTTGTCATGTTTCTGTCTACCACTAATGACTTGTGACTCTCCTACAAACAAGTGATCACTTATTAACTGAGCTCTTCTAAGTAAGAATACAATATCATTCTATGAACATTTTTGAAGATATTATTTTATTTACTGGTCCCTTCACCACTACCCCCCCCCCACACACACACACACACACAAACACTTTTTTCTTAGATTTTGATGTTTGTCTTATAATTTTTTTATCATTGAAAACTACAAAAATATGACTGAATTTATGAATGGTTTTATTTTTAAATGAATTTTTTTTTTTTTTTTCACCCTCCCATCAGGAAAATGAAGCTGAACCTGCTACACCAGGTTGTTTACGTACAGCTTTAAACGAAATTGGTTTATTGGAATTGGCTGACCAAGTGTTTCCCGATGCTGATGGCAACAACTGAAATGAAAAAAGAAAAGAAAATCCTCAGCTTGTATCATTCAAAAAGTCTTCTCCTCCTCTTCATTTGGTTGATTGACACTTTTGTTTTCTTAATTTATGTGCATTCTTCAACATGTCCAAGAATCTTTTCCATTCCAAAGAATGTCACATAAAATTTCATCTCAGACAAAAATTAAATGTCTCTCTGCCACTTTATAAATAGTTGTCAAAAGCAATTTTGAAAGTTCTCAAACAATAGGGCTTCATAAGATCTGTAACTTTTACCATTTGGCTTATGGATAAGATATATGTACAAGAGTGAACAGACCAAAAGCAAAAAACATTAGTTTTCTCTTTAATAGATAAAAAAGCAGTTCAACAGAAAATGCAATCTTTAAATTAATGACAAAAATTGAAGTGCATATATAACCTGATTAAACGACATTTAATATTTTGCACCATTCACTTGTTTTGAAAACTAATTTCTTAAAATAATTCTTACAGCTTTCTCCCACATCTCCCAACTTGATTTGCCAAGTTAATTGCATCCGAGCTGTAAAGGTCAATAAAATCATCTCTGAACTTTAGAGGTTTTAAAAGCAATAATTATTTTATAGTTATCTTCCAGAAAGTTTATCAAAAACAAATCTGTTAAGTATGTTAAAATATAAGTGCATTAAAATTTTCTATATTTGTAGTGGAATGGATATTTGAACAGTGTGGGCATAAAAATCATCAGACCATGTAAAACTGATAATCACATCATGCAGTATGAATTTTTATATCTCCACACACACAAATTGCTAATAGAAAATCTTTTGTTCTAACAGTGCTTTTACTCTTTGAAGAACTTGTTTTGTAATAGACTCTGTTTTCTGACCATTCTTTTCTTCCTCTCTTTGCACCAAGAATATTATAAAGTTAAGTAATAACAAAAGAAAATTTAATCACTAATAATAAAATAATTTTCTTTTTGGATATTATCTTGAAATGCTTTATTGAACCTGAACTCTGTGACCTCGTTCTCTTATTGATTCTGTCTCCAAGATACACCACATGATTTTTATGAAACATTGTTGGACATTTTTATTCTTCCCAAAAAGACAAGGTGCTGCTGCAGTTACTGACCTATTTTCTTCATACCATTCCTTCATTCAAAGTCTCTCTCTCCCCCTCATGCTATGAGGCTCTTTTACTCATCGATCACGTCAACAATGCAGTGTTTGGAAATGCAACAAAGTTTTTTTTGTCATTTGTAAAATAAACATCAAGCTGAATAAAGAGTGTTTATTATTTTTAATGTTAAAAAACAAAATTGTGTTTTCTCTTCATTCATGATTGTCTTTTGCTCTGCTTGACTAAAAACTTCTTTCTACATAAGATGCACACTCTCGAATTAGTATTGAATCCATTTGCCTTAGTTTTCAATTCTGGTAGCATCCTCCGATATTCATTTCACATACTCTGTTTATCTTACCACATTGACACTTTTCACTTTCATGTCATAAAAATGCAAAGAAAATGTCTCATAATGTGGAGGCTGCTCATTAATTCTCTTACCTTCAATAAAATGATTCTACTTCTGTAATATTTTCTGCAAGAGTAATATGATTCTAAACTTGAATCATATGTAAATAATCAGACGATATTGTTGGATCATTGGATGAGTTTTTATTGAATCGACCAAAGAATGGCACCTGTTACACTTCTTTCATCACTTCAACCAGCTTTGTCCTTTCACTCTTCGACCATGACATAAATTCTACTAAGGATTTCTTTTTTACAAAATCCCTAAGGTGGGGGGGGGCATGGTAGCATTTCAATTGATTTTTTTTTTTTTTTTTTTTTTTTTTTTTTAAGCGTATCACCCCAAGCAAGGCTGGAGGCCACTATCATGCATGTGGTTATAGAAGGGTTGGAGGAAGAGCAGATAGGAGTGGTAAAGGAGAGGATGTGGTGAAAGAGAAAGACAGTGGGTCGATCAAGGCAAGGGGGTTACAGAAGATTTGGAGCGAGAGAAGATAGGAATGAAAGGATGTGGAGAAGGGAAGTGGATAGATCAAGGCAACTGGAGATGTCGATTGACGCTACACTCAAACCGTTGGAGATTGTATTTGTCAGGGAAACAGTAATAGGGAAGGGAGTTCCATAGGCGAGATGTGCGAGACATGAAGCTATTGGAGTAAAAGAGACGTCTACATCTAACAGTTTCGTAGGACGTTTAAATTCACGAGGCCTAGGGACAAGCGAAAGCAGCTCCTCGGAGCAATTACCGTGAAAGTACTTGTAAAAAAGGCAGAGCGAGGCAACATCGCGTCTGTGAGAGAACGACTGCAGACGAGATGACAGATCAGGGCCAATCACATTGCATATCCGTCTCTGGATCTTATCTTGTCATCTCGTCTGCAGTCGTTCGACAAAACTGATCCCCGAATTCAGTGGTGATACAAGTGGGCAGTCTGTGGTTGAATGGATCGAAAATGTGGAACTGGTTTGCGAATTATGCGAGATCACGAAGATTGAACGGATTCTTCCACTGCGATTGAAAGGCGGTGCCCTTGCTGTGTATAGGCAGCTGAGCAAATAAAGCGCGCTCTACTAACCGCGTTTGGAACTGACCGATTCGTGGCCTATGACCAATTCCAGGCGCGGCATCTGCGACCTGGCGAGACAGTAGACGTATATTTGGCAGAATTAAAGAAGTTCGCCGTACCGATCGCACCGCTTCCTGAAGAATGGATGGCATGTGCCTTCGTGTCTGGATTGCCTCGTCACGTTAAGCAGATACTCCGCGCATCATCCAGAATGGAAGACCTGGCGCTCAATCAATTGTTGACCAGAGCCCGTGCTATCATGATCGACGAAAAAGAGGCTGATGAACCAGTGGCCGCAGTCGTTCAACCAATTGAAGTCAAAGAGGGTCTGACCCCAGCAATCCGTCGCCATGGCGATGTCACCTGCTATCGGTGCTCTGGGCCGAATTATTTTGCCAAAGACTGCCGCTATCAACGCGAAGAAATGCGCAGCGGGTCGGCGCGAAAGGCACGTCTCGATCTACGATGCTTCCAATGTCATAAATAAGGTCATATTGCCTCTAAGTGTCCGGGAAATGGAATCGGGGACGCGACGTCAGTGCCGGTCTCTTCCCCCGCACCGAGCATGAAAGAGGCGCTCCCTGTGATTAAGGTACGCATCAATGGAATAACGCGTACCGCTTTAGTAGATTCGGGCTGCTCTCGGTCACTCACGAACGGTTCGATCTGTCGACAGTGGAGCAGACAAAAGATAGACGTACTAACGGCCGATGGAAGGGCTCTCGGCAGCCGGGGAGTTGGAAACATCAAACTCAGTATCAACAACGGTAACCCCGTCATAGTCAGTGTGTTGGTCGTGGACAGCGCCTTATTAGGTTTTGACCTGCTCCTTGGGATGGACATTATTAACGAGCTGGGCGGCGTACGCATCACAGAGGCGGGCGCAGTCAAGTTTTCTGATCCGTCCATCTGTGCTACTTTGAAGATCAACGAGCCCGACTTTAGCACAGAGTTCGACCAAAGGATGAAGACATGGACTGCATTGCCGAAATGGTCGGAAAATAACCCACCAGAAAAGCCCCAGAACCGAGTGTCAGAGTATTCGGTGCCCGAACGCGTCAAGGAAGAATACCAGCGTGAATTGCAGGTGTGGCTGGACAATGGATGGCTGACTCCGTATTCCAAGAAAGAACTGGGTCCTCCAAGAGGCCTCATCCCGTTGATGGCCGTGGTACAGAAGAACAAGGGAAAGGTGCGCCCTGTATTAGATTATAGAGAACTAAACGAGCATGTAGACACATACACGGCCCATACTGATGTATGTGCACGCAAATTGAGAGAATGGAGAAGAAAGGGGTCCAATGTCTCTGTGATTGACCTTCGAAAGGCCTACTTGCAGGTACGCGTGCACCGGTCACTGTGGCCATTTCAGACGGTGATCCTTAATGGGAGGAGATACTCCTTAACGCGAATGGGATTCGAACTCAATGTGGCGCTGGCCATCATGAAAGCCATCGTGGATGCTGTGCTATCCAAGGATGAGACAATTCGTCAAGCGACGTCGGCTTACATTGACGACATCTACATCAACGAAACCTTAATGCCCGCTGCACAGGGGAGAAAGCATCTTGCTGACTTTGGGCTCGAGTGTAAGAACCCAGGAAGGTGCTCGTGTGCTCGGCTTGCAGGACTGGTGGGAGCACAACGTGCTTTACTGGAAACGTGGAAGCGAGCTCTCGGACATTCCCAGAAACATGACACGACGCAGCGTGTTCTCGTTATGTGGAAAGCTGGTGGGACATTTTCCCGTGGGCGGGTGGATCCGCATTGCAACTGCATTTATCAAACGAAGGGTGACTGCTGTCACTTCCGGCTGGGATGACAAAACAAATGATGCTCACCTTGGACACATGATAGCGGAAGTCATTAACAGGGTGCGTCAAGACGACCCTGTACGTGGTAAATGGTGCATTGACGGATGTGAATTTGACGTCTGGGTCGACGCGAGCTCCCTTGCAACAGGAGTCTCTCTTGAAATAGGTGAAACTATCGTGGAAGACGCGTGTTGGTTGCGTCCCGAGAAGGATACACAACATATCAACCTGTCGGAATTAGATGCCGTTATCAAGGGAGTAACCGCGGCCCTTCAATGGAATGCATAGGTGTTGCATTTATTCACGGATTCCGCATGCGTGTATAAGTGGATAGCAGACACTCTTATGGGGAAGGCCAGGATACGTACGAAGGCTGTGAGCGAGATGCTCATTCGAAGGTGGCTAGAGACACTGGGAAAGTTGGTAAGTAAATACAACTTAGCCGTAGATATACAGCTGGTCAGATCACATCAGAACAAGGCAGATACCTTAACAAGGGTACCCCAAAAATGGCTTGACGCTATTAAGAAAGAGGTAGAGCCAGTAGGACATGTCTGTGCAACATCAGCGAGTGGCCGTAACTCAGATTTACTAAAATCTGTGCATTGCAAAAGCAGACATCCCAGTGTAAAACGGACCCTATATTTCGTGAGGCAGATTGATCCCTCCGTATCCAAAGCTGCTGTCAGGGCAGTGGTCAGGGAATGCAAGGAGTGTCAGTCCATCGACCCAGCACCTGTGCAATGGTCAAAAGGACAACTGAGTGTGAGCAAGGTGTGGCACCGTGTTGGAATGGACATTACTATTTAACCCTAATTGACTGTGGTCCAACCCGGTTCACTATTTGGCGACGTCTGCGCCGACAGGATTCCGCAAGCGTCATTGACCACTTGTGGGTATTGTTCTTTGAGCGTGGAACTCCTCACTGACAACGACACTGCATTCCGCAGTGGACTATTCAAAGATCTTTTGGATTCGTAGGGAGTACACCTCAGATTTCGTTGCGCATATGTCCCATCAGGAAATGGCATAATCGAGCGATGTCACCGGAGCATCAAAAGAATCGCTGCTAGGAAGCAGTGTTCCATAATGGAGGCGGTGTATTGGTACAACGTTACTCCT
This sequence comes from Acanthosepion esculentum, assembly GCA_964036315.1. Classification (NCBI taxonomy): domain Eukaryota; kingdom Metazoa; phylum Mollusca; class Cephalopoda; order Sepiida; family Sepiidae; genus Acanthosepion; species Acanthosepion esculentum. The sequence continues at coordinate 2,303,576 of OZ038476.1, forward strand.
AGGGACAATAATGTATCACCCTCAACTGCGCCAGCCAACATGATTTACCGGTACAAAGTCCGGCTACGAAGCATCGACGCGACGCGTTCAACTGAACGGATAAATGAACGAGCGCCGTATGACTTTGGCGATCGCATGTGAGTAAAAGCCCCACATAGCCGGTGTACAACTCGGTACTGGGTGGGGCATGTCACTGGAGTAAGTAACTCGCGCTCTGTGCTGGTTGATGGAATACCAAGACACATAAAAGACTTGCGTCGCTATGTAGGTACAGATACTTCAACAAGTGATACTAGCAGTGAGTGCTCAGAAAGTGAACGAATAATTAACATCGGAGGTAGGGCTAGAACCTCTTCAGATGACGAAGACTCTGTGCGTGAGGTTGTCAGACCAGAAGAATCCTCAGAACATAACACACAATCCCCTCCAACAGTCGCCCCGCTCCGGAGAAGCTTAAGAATAAAGAGGCCCGCCTCTGAAAACCACTTATGTGACAGGGGGGGAGTGTAGTGAAAGAGATAATCAGCTACCCCGAAAAAATGTTTGTGTTTTGTGTGCGATCTGCCGAAGAAAATTACCAAAAAGTAGTTAGCAAAAATCTACTTCAATGACTAGAATCTATGCTAATGTTCTTCCCTCCCCTGAATGGCGTGACGAATCAGAAAATTCTCTCGGTGAACAGAAGCCGTTGTTTTTCGCTTATAAAAGGAAAAGATTTTTTGAGCTTGGGGAAAGACGCGTTTTTTGCTGGTGAGAAGAGAAGGTTGGACGTGTGACCTCATTTTGTCGTTTGTACGTTGCTTGTTGGACTGTTACGTCGGACTATCGTTTTAACTGTGTTTTGGCCTACAAGTGTTGCGGTCGAGAGACGGCAGAAATCTATTGCAGACATTTGTTGCTACTTTATGTAGACAGTTTTTTGGGGTTTTTTTTTTTTTACTACTACAATACAATAAAATGTTTTTATATACAATAAAATGCTAATTTAAGTTGATAAACAAGGAAATATTTTCCTTTTATTTTGTATTTAAAATTTTCTAATCTGGGTCTCAAATTTTGACCCCATTTGAATGTTTTTCCTCCAAGAAATAAAAATTGATTTTAGTTATCTACATGATTATATTTTAAAACTTATTCATGGCAACATGACATTCTGAAATTTCATGAGAGAAAAGTATTAGAAATTATATTTTACATTAAAAAAAATATTTCTTTTTTTTTTTTAACAATGAAAACATTTAACAAATAGCCATTGATCAATAAATTAAAAAAAATTGAGTTTACTGATTACCCCACCCCCGCTAATTCACTGAAACAGGTGTTGAAATTATTTTCTATTGATTTTTATTCAAAGCAAAATATCACTGTTCTGAATTTCAATGTTTTTGTTACTTCTAAGTTTGATGTAAGCTTCTCATGAGGCTTTGGTTAATAACTTAGGAGAGATTTTTGAGACGTCCCATGTAAAAACAGTGAGTTCTCATGTCCTTTGGGAAATTATATCTCCAATCTCAATAATCAAAAAAACAATATTCTTACATTGACCACACAAGCACCACATTCTCTTATAAATTAACTTGTCACATTTTAATGTACATTGATCATCTCACACAACTAAAATATACAGCTATAAGCAGAAGACAAATAGTAGATAATACCAAAATACTATATAATAAAATTTTATTTGACATTTTCCAGAACTCATGGCAACTAATCTTTTGTTTTCAACCTCAGCTTGGACTGTATATGGCTACACCTTGCATTTTCCATTTTCTCTATTGCAATGATTGCGAGCAGTTCAGAATGCAACACGTGCCCCTTAAACCATTCTCTGTGTTATTTTTCTGTAGGCCTATTTAATTTTGTCATGTTCTTTATGCAAATATAACTGATTTTTAATGTGTTTCTGTTGAATATTTTATGATGGTGGGAAGTGTTTGTGGAAGAGTTTAATGTATATTTTTCCTATGTTTTTAAAATGTTTTTAAATTTTTGTTGTTGTAGGGTAGTGCTTTCTTTTCCTGTTGTCAGATAACCAACCTACATTTAATTGATTCCACATCTGATTGATCCCACATCTGATTGATTATTGTTGGTGGTGGTTGGTTGGTTGGTTGGAAGATGTGCGTATGTAAAGTAGTTTGCTGTTTGCCCCAATGACTAATATATGTAAATATTCAAGCTACTATTCAACACATATGGCCTGAAGATTGGGTTCAAGAATGAAACAGATTGTTGCGATTTGGTGTTGATTTACACAGACTCTATCCCAAATATTGTGCACTTTTACCTCATAAATATAGCATACATTAGAACAATATTTTATAAATATACTGTAAAACTATATCTTAATAAATATAGCATATTTTAAACCATATAAATTTATATATATATATATATATATATTTATTCGAAAATTATAACATGTTTATGTTATAATTTTTGAATAAATATATTTGCTCTACTCTGTATTGAGCACTCTTTTAAGAATAGTATTTGTTGGTTATTAGAATTTATTCCGTATACACCAATCCTATACTTGGGTATATATATATATATATATATATTGTTTAAAAACATGCTGTGCTTATTTGGGAAGAGTACTCGCTATCAAGGATAGCGTATTTGTAGACATAGAATTTAACATTGCATGGGGATTGGCAATTTCATGCCTAAAATAGTTATCAGACTGTTAATACATTTTGTGTACATACTACATAGGCTACCAGGGGCTTCTAGGATACAAGGAACTGATCATTCTTTCAGTAGAAGTCCTCACAAATATATCCATTTGAGGTTGAGCTTTTGACTTCAGTAGGTGTTCTTTGAGGATATGGCCACTCAGCAGAATTTGTACAGGTTTAGGGCTTGCCTACTTGGTGAAGAGATATTACTAGTTTTGTTTTGGAGCCATTGAATGATACTAGCCAGCCTTACCCCCATTAAAGCTGTTGAAGTTAGCTCAGATTAGAGATCAGCTACCAGATATTTTGAAATGCTCCCATACACTGTGATATCATCTACATATATAGTTACTAAGGATCTGAGATTGTTCTTAGATCATTAACATGAAGGAGAAAGAGGATAGGGTCAAGTAGAGAGCCTTGGGACGGGGGACACCAGCATTGATCTTGTGTGCCTCAGTGAACTGGTCATTAATGATGAGCTTCATAGACCTGCTGACAGGAAGGACTTGATAACTGAGAGGACTCTCCTGGAGATTCCATAACTGGCAAATTTGTGTAGCAAATCCCTATGCCATATCTTATCAAAGTCCTGTGAGATATATTGGGTGATCACCCTCAAGATGATTTTATTATCAAGTGCTTCACATAATCTATACATGATAATAGTTAAAACATTAATGGTGGACCTAGAGGAGTGAAAACCATACTGTTTGTTATATAAGAATTTGTTTTTTTAAGGTGTTCAACAACTTTTTTGTTGATGATAAATTCAAAAGTTTGCTAATAACACTAAGGAGGCTGATAGAGCAAATATTGTGATGAAGACAAGGGCTCTCCTGCTTCCTTGTACACAGAGCACATACTAGACACCTCTTGGGAAACATTTCTTCTTAAGGCATTGGTTAAACAACTTCACCAAGAATGGGGACAATTCTGGGCAAAGATTCTTGAGAACAACTACAAGGATTTTATTCAAATGAGTAGCCTTCATAGAGTAAGGGCTTTTTATAAGTCTGGAAACCTCTTGAGCAGTCAATATAGAGATATGACAAAGCTTGTTTGATTAGGAGAGAAAGTCAGGCAAGGAATAATCTTTTCCTCTAACTCTAGGTTAGATGACAGAATTTATAGCAAAGAGCTTAGCCTTACCTTGCAAGAATGAGATAACCTAAGAGCCATTCATAATGGATGTTTGCTTCTATTGAATATTGCATGTTTGTAATTTTTCAGAATTCATGGGATCCAAGTTTTTTATTTTCTACTTTTGCTTAATCTGTCTTTGCATAGCTGCTCTTTGCATTTTCCAGATTTTTGCAAAGATTGTGTGCAGTTCTGTGGTAAGGGTTCTGCTACACAGCACCAACTCATAAAGTTAATAGCAATGATTACAATGGAAAAAGGCAGCTTGAACCAGGATTTGCTATTTGGCATTTTTGTGAAGAATTTTTGTGATGGATAAAGCTTTCAATGCCAGAAAGAATCCATTCAGAAATGAGGGAGGCCATTCTGGAAGGTCCACTTTGAAGACACCTGGGAGAGGTGTTCTATAATGTAGGATCTGAAGCTATCACAATAAGTTTTATTATATTGATAGATTTCTCTATGAAATGGCACATCTGAGGAGGTCTTTGGTTTAGCATCAACCTTGTTAAGGATCAAGGAATGGTCTGATGTACCTAATGGAAGCAACACCTCTGCACAACATTGATCAGGGCATCAGGTAAGGAATTGATTTAATAGATTAGCATGATGCCCAGCTGTATCAGAACATGAGAAGGCTGGTCTAGAATCTGGGTCAGCTCATAAATTATGGAGAAATCATAACAGTATCTCCTTTTCTTTCACTTCTGTTTGCGTAGACAAGCCACTTCTTGTGATGGATACTGAAATCACTGAAAATGTGAATGGCAGCTAACGGAGGAGCAGACAGTATGTCATCAATCTTTGCTTTTCTGTCAACCCTTGTAATACCAGCATCCTGTGTGTGATAAACAGTGAAGACAAGGGACAGGCTATGAACAAGAATCACCCGAAAGCACACAAATGTGAAGTCAGCATCATCAATTTTGGGGTCTCTGCTTCAGCAAAACCTATCCTTCATAGATGTCCAATGGCTATGTCTATTTAGAGGGTCATCTTTTTCTATATAATGTGTGTGTGTGTGTGTAAAAAATATTTTGTCTGTTGGGAAATCCTTTAAACATAAAGGATGAATGTAACTTTAAAACAAATTGTAATATAATATTAATGAAACAAGAATTGTGATTGAGTTTAATATTTGAATGTGTTCGTGATATTAAAAAGTGCTTTTGTAAGAACACAAAAGTGATTCTTGTGCCTATTATTTAGAATTCCTATTTATGAACAGATGAGATGGTCTAACCAGGTATGGTAGGGTCAGTTGGGCACTGTCTGTAAGAAAAAGAGCATCATGATGCAATTCACTCCACCAGAAATTTGGAAACAGCATGCTGTAGTGCTTGGCATTCGAGCCAGAAGCTCCAATACAAACATTTCAGAGTGTTTGGGTTTCAATTTGAAGACAGTGCAGAAGATTTGGAAAGAGTTGGATGAGTCTAATGGTGATTACGAAGGTGTTTGAAGTGATTACTAGTGATGCCAATGTTATGTCTCCATTAATCTTCCCACAGGGCCTCAGATTCAATAGGGAGACCTACATACAAGAGGTAGTGTCTGCTCAGGGTCAAGAGGGTGGCTGCCGAAAGAACCTATATCTGGCAACAGGACTGCACTATGCCACAAAAACACGAGAACCCAGTCATGGCTGTCAGATAATTTCTATGACCACATTACTACTTACATCTGGCCATCTAACTCTTCAAACTGTGACCCATTGATTATTATGCGTGGGGCGCAGTTGAGTGAGAGATCAACAAAACTTCTTGAAATATCAAAAATAAACTAAAGGCTAGGATTGTGGCAGCATTCACCAACTTAAACAAGGATACCATCCAGAAGAGTTGCAAGTGATTCCAAAGTCATTGAAGCCAATGGCGATTTTATTGAATAAATTTACTCTTTAGTATTTGAAGATATTTTTGTGCAATTTTGGTAAATATATCTGTAAAAATTAGATGTCAGTGTTATTTTTATTTTTGTGTCCTTTAGGCGACAATTTATCCATCGCACCCTGTATATAAATTGGGTGCATCTAGACAACAAATGTTTATTGAAACAGTTTTTGTTGAAGATGATAAACAAGGTGATTATGTCTTAATATATTTTTAAATTGACTCATTAATTTTGCTATCTTAGAATTGAAAGTTAGAAGGAACAATCAATTGTTCTAACTTTCAATTCTAAGATGAGTGAGTTGAAAGTTTGAAAATTTAAATAAACTGAATTGAAGTTAGTTTATTTCAGTTTATTTAAATTTTCAATCTTTCAACTCACTTCAGGCATTGAAAAAAATTAAATTCTTTCTGTCATTCTTAGCACCTTGAAGTTGTAGTTGCACCTATCACAGGTCAAATTATGTCAATCCTTCTCCCTGCTTGTCTGTACGAATCACTTTTTATTCAGGTTTCTGACCATGCATGCAAATTAGTGATAGTATGCACTTTATCTAAATTGCTTTGACCGGGCAGGTAGGTTGGAATTCCTTGGTCCTATTTTACCAGTTAAGTAACATTAGACGTCAAATTTTAGCTGTTAAAGAGCAAAAGTATTAGTTTTAATTTTTGTGATGTCACATAAAAGTTAACTTTAAATTTGCTGAGGCCAGTTGAATGTGGCATTATAATGATTCAGAGAATTTAAATACATTTCAGGATGTTTGTTCCTAAGTTGTAAGTGATTTTATTGATTATTGTTTGTTTTAACTTAATATGAACAGACATTGGTGGGAAGACATTGCCACTGATCACTCATGCTGGAGATATGATTTACACTGAGAACTGGGGGTGAAGAGAAAAGAAATGGAGGCTTGTCATTGGGGGTGAATAATACCTGGAGGAAAGAAAATAAAACAGTGACATCAAGGGAGAGAATCTTCACATGCATTCATTACAGTTGAGACAGTCACTCCTGTGTGGGCCTGTACATCCATCTCAGCAGCTGACACATAACATTTTGGGTGCAGAGGCATGGTCCCTTGAGACCAACAGATGCCATGTATAATATGAAAGGCGACTTAAATATTTTGAACATCTGTATGGAAACAATTTTTATACATCAGTATAAAAGTGTAAGTAAGCCTATCAAATAACTGTACAGTCACAATTTATATACAAATTTCTATTGTAACAATTATTTGTATAAATATTGCTCTTGTCTGTTGGCAGTATAATCCTCTCAAAATCTGTGGTGAATGGCCCCGTTGAAGCAAGCGAGCCAGAGTGGCTTGTATCTGGTGTATAGGAAAATAAGGGTCTTACCTTAACGTGAGGTACGTGACATCAGCAAGTTTGCTCCGTGAAAATGGCATTACTCTCCCCTCCAGACATTTTAGTAGTACGTGCAGTAATGAGGGTTTTTGTACAGTTTGGCGTGCTTCCACCGATAGCAAGGTGTGTGCTGATTGGTCAAACTAGAGGAGGCAATTTGCCTGTGTAACTGAGAATAGAAGTGAAGAACGCTGATTGGTTGGCCAACCGCAGTGTTGGCCTGATAAAAGAGGGCTGGAGCAGTGAAAGGGGGGAAGCGACGGCTTTACGTAGTGACGTGTTCAGAAAGCTAGGACGGTGAATTGTATCAGCGGTATTTTGATTTGTACAAATCACATTGCAGCAATACAGACTCATTTGACCTACAATATCATTGCAGGGTTTTAGATAGCAATTTTTCCCTCTCTTGTGATGCTTGATTTGTAGGCTTGGCTTACTCTAGTGCCTGCCTCACTTTACATCTCAATTAATCAGTTTCAGCTTCAAGGATCCTCAAAGCAGCCTCCTCACTTGACTATGACAGCCATGGGACCTGCTTCATAGTGATGTCAATTTGAGAGTTTTGTTCAGCACTGAACTCAGAGGTATTTAAGTAGTGTGTATTGATGGTGGCAACTGACTGAATAAATGGTTTAATTTAAAATTTCAAGAAGGTTACTGAAGAAGTTAGGAGGCATATAACAGCTGAAACACTGTGAGTTTCACAAGCAAGGTAAGTATGCTGGTTCAAATCATAAGGCATATAATAATTCTGAGAAAATTCCAACATAAAACAATACATAGTTGTATATAAATTGTGACCATACTGTTTTTATCATCATTGATCTTCCATACATATAATTGATGCAAATGTCTATTTTTTTTAGTCACTGTTTTGACTTTTACATCAAAAATTGATATTTTCCCCTTATAATCTGTTATATTGACAATTAAAATTCAAGTAAATTTTAGCAGGACATTCTTCAAATTTTAACTGAGCTGATGGTTTTAAGTGGAAGAATGTCACCAGCTTTTGTATGCTTGGCATATTTCTGAGAAAATCATCATCATTTGAGATATAGTTGATCTGCCCTTACCAAGAAGCTTAATGGAGGCTGATAATAATGAGGAAACATATGGGCAATCTTAACAAAATAAGAAATTTATTTACAAATTTAAAAGCTTGAAGTTGTGTCAGTAGATCGTTTGAGGAAAATAAATCAGAAATTTTTAAAGTCTGTAGTTTTAATGAATGTTCAGACAACAGATTAAAATTATCTGAGACAAAATAATATTCAAAAATGTTTAAAGCAAAGGTAAGAGAGTTCGTTGTTCACAGAATGGATATAGAGTTGCATATGTTCAAAAGTAGATGAAGAAAGATAGTTTGAAATACTTGGCTTTCTTGGATTGTTGAAAGAACATTCTTTGAAGTTCCATGTGTTTGGTTAAAAGCTGATAATTGGTGAATAATTTTACTCTGGTAAGAGTTTGGACATATGAACAGAAACAAAATGTTTCACATGACTTTAGACATACTTCTCTCTTTAATTTTTTTTCTCATTTTATATTAAAAAAAATTGCATAGGCTTGCTATTTTCCTTTTTTCTTTTCTTGGCTCAATGACTAATTTCTGTGAAGACAAGGTTTTCATTGGTCCAAAAGCAATTTCACATATGCTTGCAAATTTCTTTCCATCTTTTTCCTCATCTTGTCCAAATTTGAAGGGAGGTTTGGATATTTGTAGTAAAGAAAAACAAATAAAATTGACATATTACAGCAGAATTATTTACTTATGTATATTATTTGCTTTTTAAGGTTTAAACAGTTTTATAAAAGTTATTAACCTAGTGGATTAAAGTTTTGGTTTTTGAATTTGGTGACATAGTAATTATAAGTTCAATCCCTGAGCCAGGTAGTGGTGAAGACTTACACTCAGTTGAAACAATAACTAAACAGTAATAAATAAAAACAAGATGAGATATTCTCAGACATGGACATTGGAACAAGAACAATCTACCCCCATAGATTAAGTAAAGGGCTCAGTTTAAAATTCTCTGAAGGTTATATGGAGACACAAACCTAATCAAACAGGAAGTCAAAAATATGAATGACGAATACACATTTATATGCAGGTAGGCTCAGTGCATAAGTCATGTTTATTTCAAACTAAAAAATAAATTCGGATTGCATATTTCAACTAATCAGAGAACTGTCCATATAAAAGATTTATTTCAACAAAGTGTATATAAAGAAAAGCAAAATTAGTTTCAGGGTCCTTTTTCTAACCACTGCTACTGGAAGCCATGTTGGTATGTTTTGATACATTTTCAAGTACCTGTTATGATCCAGAATGATGATGATATTTCATCATCCCTGAAATAAAGATAAAAGATTTCTTCATCTTAAAAACAACCTTGCCACCAGTGATGAAAGATAAGAAAGATATTTCATCATTCTAAAATCTGATTATAAAAACAACCCTTCCACCATAAGCGAGGGTAGTCAGGACAGTAGGGTTACCAGAGTAGAGTAGCAGTAGTAAAAAGGCCCAACACATATGTATCCTCATCCCTCCATGAAAATTGAAAACTAACATTCTCAAATGTTATCCTCAAAATTCTCAGAACAAGAAAAACAAGTAAGCACAAACTTTTAAAGAAACAAAAGAGACAGTAATACTAAGAACATTTTTAACACACACCAAACCAATATCTGTAATTCACATTATGAAAAAGAAAAATACAAATTCTTGTTATTAATGACAACATGTCTCGAGTTTTATTGCCTATGTTATTGTTGTATGTTTTTATTCATTTCATTTTCAGTATAAAAAAAAGGAAAAGCATTCCTCTATCAACTACTACTACAAATACATGTAACAACAGGGTAACTTATACAACACAACAACCAACCTAATTACATACCCAACACATAGGACTGAATTTTTTTTCACCTGATAGAAACATTCTTTTCTTTTGTATACACAATACACACTAATTTTCTTTCACATAAACTGTCACCCTCTGTCTGGTCATTCAAATGTCCAACACCCGCGGCTGATCAATAAGATGATCACTTCGATCCAAACCTTGTCTTACCTCATGTTGTGACTAGTTTTGATCATAAGGCTGGAAAAGATTGAATCGTCATCGGGAATCATCATATCGGGTTGGTCCAAGTTGAATGAAGACGCAAGAAAAAAATAACTTGAATAGAATTAAATGCTTTTATATAAAAATAAATGGTTTTATATAAAAGTGAATGCTTTTATATACGTTTTTTTTGTACAGTGCTTGGTTAATTTTGCTGTTAGAATTTATCAGTTTCTCATGTGGACAATGATCGACCCAACATGCTTCTTAAGTTAAACATAACACTTTGGCTGGTTTGGTTAAGTTTGGCACAAAGCTTATGTTGGAGGTTCTCTTCAGGCAAGCAGTCATGTGAGGCTGATTCTTGTCCGGCGTCTGGAACAACTGCTTCTCACTGCTTTAATTCCTTGTATTTATTGACATTCACCTAAAACTGGCATAGGGTAAGATGTGGTTAGGGGACTCGATGATTCTTCCATCTTCCAGCAAGAACCCCTTTGCTGTCTGGATCCTGAAATTGGGAGATCCCCCTTTCCTATGGATAGTGGTCACAGGTATTGATCCACCCTGATAACATTTTCCTTCTCTCTTATTAGCAACTCAAACCAATACTTTTCAATGAGTGTGGCTAATTCCTCCACCTCTCTCAGTATTTCATCTGCACCGGCCACCTTTTGGCTATTCTTCGACCAAAATGGCTCTTGATTGCTTGGTGTGGCTTAACCTTAAGGCCATTAATCAAAGAGTATTTTTATCATTTCAAATTTTGCCTGCACAAAATTTTCCCATTCTGGCTTTTTTTTGTTCAAAATCAGACATTGACCAGATGGCTCTCCACCCAGCCCTGTCAGGGTCATTGCACTCCAACCACAAGGAAACTTTATCCTCAAGTTTTGGTTACAGATCAAATCTTACCCGTTCCACTTATTTCTGTATTTGTGACCAGTACTTCTAGGGCCAGGTAATCAGTTGTCAAGAGATCACCACATCTTGTGATAGTATCGCCTTTTCTTGATTAATTTCTCTGGTTTTAGAGAATTATGTTTTTGAAAATAGAAATCTTCATTCTTCCGCATGGTCTATCCATTGTTCTATCCAATAATCCTTTCTTTTCCATCTACCAGCACCAAATAGTGTCACAAAACATTCAATACAAAAAAGCAGAACACATAAATTAATCTGATATGTTTTACTAACACTCTGACAGGAATTTTTGAGCATGAGAAACTTTACTGACTCATCAAATTTCAAAATTGTTCTTATATAAAATCAGTTATTGAATGTTATTTCCATTCTTTGTGTTCTTTAAAATCTATTTGTTGTGGAATTATCACAGAGGCCATTTTTCCACAACAGTTGCTTACATTCACATGTACATGAGAAGGTCAATGGGTGCGCAATGGTCAAAATGTTTGGATATTAACAACAAAAATGGGGACAATAATTTGTATGCAAATAAAAATAACTCCTCATCCAAGAAATTCAGACAAAAAAAAAAAAGAAATGAAGTATTAATAGTTATTTGGTAATGTTTTTCTCTTTTGTGTATAAGGAAGGAAAAATATTTTTGTATAAATTCAACTTACAAGCTTAAAATTCCTGGAATTAGATACATTTCAAAGCATGTTAAAATTTTAAATTGATTTGAAAGTAATAAAGAAATATAGTGTATGAATTAAGGTCAAATTAAAGAAAAAATATGTTTTCTTATTATCTGTCAACTAAATTTCCTTTGATGTTTGACGGTGTCAGGTTTCTCCTGGCTATCATAGTAAGGAGAGCACTTTTAGGTTTGAATGAAATTACGTAATTACTAACTTTGGTACAATTCCGGGTCACTCTGTGTATAGCTATGCCATTAAGTGTTGTTTTAAAAGATTGGCTTCCATAAAAGTTGATTGAATAGATGTTTCTTCAATGTCTTAAGAAAACTTTTCATTGGCTGTGAAACAATTTAATTTTGTTGTTTTGATTAATATTGATCTATTTTGAATTTCATGTGTATGAAGTGGAAAAAGATTTCTCTGACAGGCCCTTGTTGATTTTTAATTTCAGTGTGTTACAAGCTATCAGAGTGAAAACTTCTAAGGTTTCTTTTTTTTATCTTAAATAATTATTTTTAATAAATTAGTTTAAAAATTCCAAAAGGAATATAATCCACTAATGTAAATTACAAAACATAAATACAATTTTCTCATTTTCATTTAAAAAATGGCCTACTCAAATAATTTTAGTATCATAATCAAATAGATTGACCAGCATAAATTATTCTAAAAAAACATAACAATGCATCATCAGATAATAGTATGAAAATGTTTTTAAAATTTTGCCTTTTTTTGTTTAATATTTAACTTTAGGTTAATGAAAGCTAAATTAATAAAGAAAGATAAATATTGTGTTGCACTATTTTTCCAAGAGACGGGGAAGGCTTGTTTTCTTGAAAATCTGTTTTTGAAATCGTGTCTTTTAATTGGGCTCGATCACTGATTTCAGACGACATTGGAAAATATACAACTATCTTAACCACCGGACAGGGCCGAAATGTGAAACTAAATGGCTAAAAGCGGGTTATTTTGTAAAAAATGCGTCAAAAAGCGTTTTGATGGTTAACTCCCCTTGAAAGTCACGTGGCCTTCATATAGACAACATTTCTCAATATGGCGGCTAAAATGCAGTTTCAGTTGTTGATCTTGACTGTGTTCACTGTAGCCTTATCCTGCGCCACTTTTGATCAGTTTTTCACTGACATTTCCTCCTGTTTGCATGTTTGCACTAATACCTATCTGACACAGGAAGAGGTAAGCATTCTTGAAGGATAAAATACAATAGCTTTTGGGCCAGTCCCGTAAATGTTTTAATCGTCAACGAAAAAGCCTCCCCCTTTCTCTGCTACTGTAATGGCTTAAAAAAAAATCTCACGACTTTCATTTAGTTTATATTAATTTCTTTCCTCTTTATTTTGTTTTCGATCATTTCAGATTTACATTTGTCGTTATTCTAGTCTAACCGATCTTTAATATTTGTTTAAATGTGTGTGTCATTGCTTATGAAAGCCGTTTTTTAAAAAAAATTAAAACCTTTTTGTTTGTGTTTTTTAAAAGCTGCTTTGTTGTCTATGGCTTTTCTAACATTTTCTTACGTGACCCGCTTCTTTTCTCTTGCAATTCTATGACGAATTGCTCGTCTCTTTCATAATTATTCCTATTTATTTATAATTTACATTTATTTTGATTCTCTTTTTCATTAACATCTTGTTCTTTTTCGACAGGATAATTATTACAGGGAAAATACTTTTTTGTTAGCAAAATAATTTGTTTTTATTTAAAAATATTTTTTGTTGTTTTGATCTTTTTTTCTTTTACTCGTCTTTCCTGCCTTAAAAAAAGATCAGATTCATTTTTAACAATTATTGATTAATTAAGCACCGAACCATTAATTGGTCGCATTTTTTAAAAAATATTTACAAAATTTTACAATCATTTGCTTCAAATAATCAACTTCCCCTTGGAGTTTTAGTCCGAAAAACAAAGCCTGCATTGTGCTACAAAATAAAGTCGAGGAATCTAACTGAAATCATAATAAAAACGAAAGAATATTAATATACAACCCAGTGTGTCTGAAAATTTTAATTTTTTAATATTTTTTATTGTTCAAAAGCAAAACATATAGTCAGTGTCATTCATTTAATAATTATTTCCTTATTTTATAGAGCAGCTAAACAATCTGAAAATTAGAATCGTTTAAAATTTATTGACATTTTCTCTGTTTAGAAAAAAATGTGACCTTAAATTTAAAAATATAGTAAGTTTATTATTTTAATTTTACTGTTTTAATTTGTTTTTCAGTTATCAGCCTTGTTTTTTTTAAAGTGCTGTATATTTTTTTTTTATCTAAAATGAAAATGAAAAATTGTCAGCCTTACGTTTAGAAAAACAACAACAAAAAAGAACAGGAAATAATCATCGTAAATAAAAGCTAAACATTTTTTTTTTAATACTCATTTTTTTTTTTTTTTTTCACAAAGTTTGAAAATTAATTTTCTTAAAATAAAACAAGTGGATCAAATAAAAACGACATTTACACATTATTACTAAAAGAACAGATCCGCTTACGGCCGCTTAATAATAGTCACGTGAGCTAACAACATCTATTGTACATTGTACAACGACTGTTTTCTCGATAGTTAATCGAATCGATTTTATTTTGAAAATTTACTCTTTTCTTTTTATTTAATAAAAATTGCTCTTTTTTTTTTTTTTTACTAATTTTTATTGTCTTTCTTCAACTAAAAATTAATTTTATTAAGATCAATTTCTTAATAAATTAAAAATCGAATCCAGAAACAATTAAACTATATCTGTATATTACTCTTCTTAAAAAAAAAGAAGAAGAATTGACTATATAGTAGTTTATCGAGATTAGTAGTCTTATTTCTGTCTGTTTAAAAAAAAAAGAATGCAGCTGTTGCGCCAACAATGTTGTTGTTGTTGTCAACTCCATTTCTTTTAAAATGCAAGTCATCATGAAGATCGATGATAAACTTTAGGAGCACAAAAATGAATTTCAGACGTAGCATTTATTTTAATTCCCTGTTATTTTGTATTCATTATTTGATTTGAATGTTGTAAAAACTGAAAATAAAGTATGATAAAGTTTTTTTTTTTTTATGATTCACCAGCACAGTTTGAGTTTCTTCTTTAAAAAACAAAAAACAAACAGCAATTAGATTTCTCCCGTTTTTTTCCCTATCGCCCCCCCCCCAATCCAAAATGAACACCTATTTCTCCCTCAAAGAACTGCAAAGTATTTATAACGAGTAATAATCCTGCGACATTTTACTGATGTGTTTGTATTTTTACTCATTGTAAAGACCTTCTTTAAGGAAGGAAGGAACGGGGGGGGGGGGTAAGACGAAGGAACATTGAAAAAAATAGATTGTTGGAGAGGAAGTAATTAATAATTCACATTTTCTTTTTTATTCCTGGTTTGGATAATTCATGCGATGATGAAATTTATTTAGTGTCCTTAATTTTTATTCTTAAAAGAATAAAAAAGATCAATACACCTAAAACGGTAAAATAGACACAGTCACAATGTAGTTTTAGTAATAAAAAATAAATATTCTTTGAGTTTGACATTATTAATAATGAGTTGCTATTATTGTTACATTTCATTTGTATGTATTTTGTGCGCACCTCCAAAATTTCGTTAAAAAAGACATGAAAAAAACGTCCAAACATTTTGAAATTTTTGGTAAGAGGTAAGCAAGATCAAATAATTTTTTGATAGAATTTTTATTTTGTTTTTAGAACCATAGGCTTTTTTTTTTTTTTTTTTTTTTTTGCATCAACGCCGGACATTAAATTTGTACGGGAAATTTAACCGTTTTTTTTTCAGTGAAAAGCATCAAGTTGGAAATTCTTGGAAAAATCAAATAATTGTCAGATTTTAATTAATTGCTACCTCCACTAGATCGCTAAAAAAAGAGCATAGCATAATGAAAAAGACGCTAAACTTGACGAAAACAAAATTTTATCGTCTAAATGTTTGTTATTATTAAGAGGAAAGATCAAAGTATTTTTGGTAGGTAACTCCACGAAATCTCTAAAAAAACCTTGTTTCTCTTTGTATCACCGGAACCTTAAATAACATACAATTTTAGTACTTTTTTTTGTATGACACACATTTAATTTTGAAAATCTTGCAAAAATAAAAATAATTGTCGGAAGTTAATGAAACTTTCAGAAACTATTCATAGATGATGGAAATTATTATAAATATGTTTGTTTTTTTTTTTTTTATTAAAGTCATGGCAGAAATTTTTTTTGTTATATTTATTAAACCATAACTAATTTTATGAAAACTCTAGAAATTCGATCGCATCGGGTTTAGTGATTACAACAAGCACAAGGCTTTGAGGAGAAAAGTGAAATATTTTACATTTAAGTGAACAAATTATTTACCTCGTTATTTTTAAGGAAATCTTTCAGCGCTCTGATTTTTTTTGTTTTTTGTACTTAGCTTTCACTTTTACGTTTACGATGCTTTTATGGAAAATATATTATAAAGAAATTAAAATAAGACTGTTAAGAATGAGATTAAATTTCATAAGAAAGGTATCTAATTAATTTATAGGTACCTTTCTTATAAAATTTTATCAGAAGTGTACATAAAATACTATAATTTTATGTACATTTACTACATTTTACTGTGTTATTTGTATTTCCATTCATTTTATTATTAATTTTGATATTTCATTTATGGAAAAAAATGCCATAACTGAGATTAATATAAAAATAAGATCATATAAATTTCATAAGATGATACTGATACTTTCAGGTACCCTTCTCAGTTGAAATTGAAAAATCAAATAAACTTCTCCACACGTGTTTTGCAAAAGTAAAGGCCTTAACAGTGGAGAACAATGCTGAACTCAAATAATGCAACTTAATTGTATTCTGGTTGGTCTTCCGTACTTTATAATTAGAGCCCAATTATAAACATAAAATTACATTTCTTAATTACTGCGGATCTTCTGATTAGTCAAAACGATACAATTTACAACGCACTAAAAAAGATCTATCTCATAAGGACACTTACAAAACCTGATGCGGCTTTTAACTAATTTTATAATATTTTAACAACTTAAATGTAAAAATCTATTATAATTAAAAAATAACAAATAATTGTATTAAAAATTCATTTTTCATCAAAAACTTTTTTTGCTTTCAGAAAATATTGTCCATATTCATAAAAACAACTAAAAGCAAATAAAAGCATTTGAAATTAAATATATTTGTTTTATTGAGTTTTGTATGTTACAATTCAGAGCTGATTTTCAGGTAGGGGGGGATCCAATTAAAAACAAAAAAAACATGATTTGCATTCCTTAAAGCCTTGTGCTTTTAACCATTGTAATCACTAAACCTGACACGATCGAATTTCTAGCGTTTTCATAAAATTAGTTATAGTTTATAAATATAAAAAAAAATATTTCTGCCATGACTTTAATAAAAGAAAACATATTTATAATTTTGATCATCTGTGAATACTTTCTGAAAGTTTCATTAACATCTGACAATTATTTTTTTTTTGCAAGATTTTCCAAATTAATGTGTGTCATACAAAAAAACATGCTAAAAATTGTATATGATATTTTACTAATTCTGGTGATACAAAGAGAAACAAGGATTTTCAAATGAAAATTCAGATTGTTCTAAAAAGAAGGAAAAATAAAAAAAAAATAATTAAAATAAACTTTGATCTTTCCTCTTAATAATAACAAATATTTAGACGATAAAATTTTGTTTTTGTCAAGTTTGGTGTCTTTTTCATCATGCTATGCTTTTTTTTTTTTTTTAGTGATCTTGTGGAGGTACCTAGATATTAATTAAACTTTCAGTACTTATTCAGAAATGAATGAAAAAGTTGTTTTTTTTGGGGGGGGTTACATCTTGCTACACATTTAATTTTAATGAAATTTCAAGAAATTATTTTTTGTATCGCTTGATGTTATAAGAACAGATCCTCAGAGAATTTACAATACATCATCAAAAAATTTTGGTCAAACAGGATCTCCAGTTGAAGAAAATCTGTTCTGAATAATAAAAATGAAAAAAAAAACATAATAAAACTGATATTGATAGTAAAATAAAACTGTATTTACTAATCATAAATGAAAAAGCTTGGTTCAATTCAATGACCACTGATATTTTTAAAAGAATTTTTTCATCTTCTTTGTGTGTGTGTGTGTGTGTGTGTGCGCATACAGTGTAACCTGGATATAAGAGAGATTTTCTCTGGTCCCAAATTAGAGCCCGTGTTAATAAAACAAAATAGACCAAACCCGGATATAAGAGACTTCTTATCCGGTCCCGACAACTCTCTTATATCCGGTTTACACTATATACATATATATATATATATATATAAAAACGTACTTATCGACATGTAGTGGACTCCCTGAAGCAGGAATGATACAACATGATTTATGTGCTGCAATAAGGCATAGATGTCATAACAGGCCCACTAACATTTAAAATTAAGGCTGTAAAATATGGACAACAGAACATCAAACTTAAAACAAAATTTATTTACATGGGATACAATAGTAGTTGTTCATTTAAAGGAACGTGAGCAAAACAAGAATCAAGTAATTGAAGAATACTCACCAGCTAGGAGATGTTACAAGTATGGCGACCCTTCCTCATTATTTTAACCAAAGTGTATGGAAGGGGTTGAGTCTGGATGATATACATGCAGCAGTTTCCTAAACCAGGTGAGTTAGGTTGACAAAAAAAACCTTAAGCAGGAACCTAGTGTAGCCAGAAGTTCAGGACTGTTGTGAGCAGGTCTATTAATGCAGGTCGACCAAGTGAGTTAGGTTGCGATAAGGGCTGGAAGTAATGAAGTCTGGGAATGCTGGAAGAGAAGGGTTCGTGGTAACCAGAAGTAGCAAAGGCTATGAATACTGGCAGCAAGAGTCTGAGGTAGCTGGAATTAAATAAGGGTGCCAGAAGTAAGAGTGGATAGGAAAAACCCAATAAGCGTCCAGTTGGCTGACAAAAATAAATAAGAAGGTAACTCAATACATAACCTGTCCAAGTGCCCTGGCCACAGTGGCCAAGGGCTTGCGTTACTCCTTGTCTCTCTCCTCTGGATTTGGTGAGAAGTTGCCTGATTATATGAAAAGGGAGTGTAAACATTAACTGGTCCTGCAAAGTACTAAAAATCTCAAGAAAAATAAACTAATAAAAAATATGGACATGCTACAGAATATAAAAAGTATAGAAATGTTCACAAAGTGTATTCAGACCCAGTCTGTAACACTGAAACAACTAAAAAGTCATTAGGGTTATCATGAAACTGAACAAATTTAAATTGAAGGGTGTGTGATAATGCAAAGAAGAAAAGATCAAGGTCATGTAGACGTATAATGTCTGTCCTAGGTCGCATGGATGGAGTAGTGAAGGGCTACAATAGACATACACAACGTCATCAGACAAGAGAGTTACCTGTAATAAATTAACATTTATTGGTAATTTTCTAAGATTTTTTTTTTTTCAACAAGCTTTTTTGTAAGTAAGGCTACAAAAGCACCTAAAAAAGATTACCAAGTAGTTAAAAAAAAAAAAAAATTACATAAAAAGGCGATTCACATTACTTAAATTTACCAAACATTAGGCTGTTAATAAATCACTCAAAACATTAGGAAAACAACCTCTGTGTGTGTGTATATATATATATTTACAAACCGTAATTTATATTAAAAATTAATCTGGATCAACATATTTAAGCAGATATTCATTTTTATGTCTACATGTAACCATCAGTTCATTTCTCTTGTTTAATAAGCTAAGTTGTGTTTTAAGATAACTAATTTTTCAACAAGTTACATTTATTTCCTTTTTTAATTTGTTGCTAGATTTACAGCAGCCATTAGCAGCTTCTTTGATTTTGGTGTATTTGCATGCTCTTCCAAGGATGTTTTTTTCTGATTTTACCAATATTATTTTTAGTTAGGTTGAGTAATTGGTATTGAGGGTTGTTTGGGAAATTTGCCTTGTGGTCTTTAACTGATGAATGCTTGTTATTTGTGGATCCTATCATCAATTTTTGGATCAGTAGCTATTTCCTAGGCTTCACTATTGGTGTTATTTTCCCAATTGTTGGGTACCTCTTCACTTTCCTGTTCATAGCTTTATTTGGTACATATCCACATTAATTGTATAATGGTTACCTCTCTATCTGCTTTATTAATAATTTGGTTGGATTTTTTGATCATAGAAATGTCTTTTAGCATTTTATTTTTGCTGTAGGTCATTGGTAGTTTTAGCAAATTTAATTTTGTCTATTACCAAGAATAGCTCTTTCTTGAAGTCCAATAATAGATTATCACATGGTAGTGTTTTGTGGGACTTAAATCCATAAAACTTGGCATCTTTTAGATTGTTATATATGTGTATGGAGATATTCAAGTGCTTAAGTATTTCCAGGCAGCATTGGTTACTTTTCAAGTATAGGAAATAGGATTTTACCAGTTCAAGAAACCTTTTGATCTATGGTTTGTTTTTTCTCCTATAATTACATTTGATGCTTAAAACCGTGTAAATTTAAATCCTCATTAAATGATGCCATAAAGCTGCTGACTGTATTATGTATATTGACCTTGTGCATTTATTATTGAACATATTCAATGCACTCTGTTCTGTGACAGATATTTCATGGAGCTTTCTGTTTAATAATTGTTTGTAAGGCTTTCTTCCCCAATTTATATGCTATATCTTTGTGTTGTCTACAAGTCTATATTAATAGAAATTTGATGGCTTTGTGTAGTGATGCTGATAGTTTTTTAATATAAAGAATTTCTGGGACCCACATATTCTGATTCAGGTGGTTCCCTGGGAAAATCAATGGGTTCCAACTAAAGTTTCTTAATAAATCGCTGTGTTAAACTGCAGGCCTACAGATTTATTTTTATCATTGTTCCCCAAAATAATTTAATCATGCCGCATCACTTGGTGACAGAAGAACTTTCTCTTTTTTTTAAAATTAATAAATTCAAAACAAAAACAGTATTCACACTTAATCACAGTTCAGTTAAAAAAAACTATATTTTTTGAGAATTATGGCAGAACAAAGTTTTTTTTTTTTTTTTTTTTAAATAGACAGAACAAAATATTTTAAAAATTAAATACAAAAATAAAAAATAAAAAAATGAACTGAGTGTGTGATAAGTTAACATTGATGTCTATTTCATGCCCCACCCACACATCCCACTGCTCAATGAAAGAAGGAAAGTGTAAATGAAAGAAATGAAGAATTAGTAAAAAGTATTTGAAAAAATAACATTAAATAATTAATGCAGTATTTATTATTTAAAATTATAAAAAAAAATTGGCCTACCTAGTCTGTACCAACCTATGAAAGGAAAATTTCTTTTGTCTGAAGACATTTTTTTAAGACCTGCTTTAAAAAAAAAAGTATGTTAACAACAAAAACTACAAAATGTTAAAAAAATACAATTAAATATCTATGTAGTAATTACCATCAATATCTAGTTCATTTAACAAATGATTCGTATTTGGTTCCAGAAAGAATACCCAGGTTTCAATTTTCAATTAAATTGATGCCATTGTTTACTTAATATCAGCCAACAACAAATTCCTTTTACTATGTCATAACTGTTATCGGTTGGTTTTGTGCAATGTATTGCTTTTTATAGGAAACTTTGTGTTCCTGGGACACACAGATGAGAAAGTCAGTGCATCCTTTAAGATTTTTATGCATCAGGGATGCAGGACGACACACACCTATCAGCATCTCTTTGTGGGTAATGTTTATTATTAACTTTTCCGCTACTCTTGTCTGGAATGACATGTTAGTTAACGTGAAAGTGTTGTAGTCCATTGACCAGTGTATATGTTATCATTTGGAGATACAATCTCCCAATAGGTAAGAAAATTTGTATATTACATTGGTTATATTTTATGGCTTTGTTTGTGTGGCAAGACCAATTTTATTTGTAACTTTAAGGCTAGAATTTTTTTTTAATAATTTATGGTTATTTAGGCTTGTTTATAGTTTTGATGCATTTTGGTTGCAGTCAATGAAGCTGCTTATGTAGTTTTTTATCATTCATAAGAAAGTGTAGGTAGCATATTATCTTTCAGTGCAGTGAAATGAGCAAGAGTTCAAGTTTTGTCCGAGTCTGTTACATTCACTTTTGGACTAATGCTCTTGAGAAAGGCTTGAATTCATTTCTTCTCCTTCAACTGTGGGTTAAATAGCAGGATAGACTGTGCTCTCTATAGCCTTAGATGCTAGCCTGTCAAGGACTACTCTGAATTCAAAATGTTGGTAAAGGCAATAGGAAACCACTCCACCCATCTTTCGCAAGAAGGCAAAGCAATTCAGACAAAAAAATGAAGTCTCTGAAAAGCTGTAATCTTTTAAATCCTTGTCATAGTTGTATATATTTTTGTTTTTCACTTTCTCTAAATTCAATTTTTTTCTTTTAATCAACTACATAGTTTAGAAAATCATGTTACTTACTGTTCATATTTCTGAGTTTACTATAAAAAGTTTAAATCAGTCCTTTGAAAGTCTTATGTAATAACTTGAAAATTTATTAAGTTTGATTTTTCTTAAATTCAACTGAGACCCTAAAGAAATTTAAGTCTGCTATATTTTTTCTTTTTTACAGTGTTTGCTATAACCCCCACCTCCTCTGTAAATGGGTGGGCATGTTGTAAATCTGTTTCAAATAACGTTTCTCTTTACTTTTCTAGCCAGAAATAATGATTAAATTGACAAACAGCAAAACTGTTCTACTTAATAACCAGCAAGATTATTTTACAATCATTGAAAAAAAAAAATCTTTTTGCTAATCCTGCATTTTTTTTTAATAACTTCTAGATTAAATTAATTTTTATGCCATGGGAATCAAAAAATGTTTATCTTTCCATAAACTTAATCTATATTTTTAAGTCATTTTTATTGTATTCTTATGTAAAGATACTTGTATAGTAATATCTTAGCAAAAATTAGGATAGGCACAGTAAAGTATTTGAAGAAATGTTATTGAATTTATATCATCATCAGCAGCAGCAGCAACTTTGTAAATAACTTTTTATCAGTCCCCCCCTCCAAAGCTCCTTATCTTGTGCTAACTCATAAAAGTATTGCAAGTCTTCTAAGCTGTTCAGTGCTTTTATGAGTTTGTTGGAGTTTTATTGATAATTCTTTTAATGTCATCATTCAATGTGTATACTGTGGTTGTTCATTCAGTGTTATATATAGTCATCCACAGATTGTTTCACAAAAAATTACCATAATTTATATTGTCTTCAAAACTATTAACTTGTGATGTCTAACTCCAATATTAATATCAAGTTCTTTGCAATAAGATGCATCAATGTTGCAAGAATCTTGAGCCAATAATTCCTGCTCTTCTTCTCTTTTCACATGTCCTGTAACATCAAATATCCCTCCTTATATACAATTTGATGCATTTTTACAAAGTTTTAGATAAATTGCCAACTTTTAATGTTTGAGAACTGGAGAAGTCCTTCCTTATTTTCTCTGCTGAATGCTATATTGTTATGGTTAATTTAAATCAAAAGAAATGTCATTTAAAAATCTTGATGAGCTTGAGACCATTAAAAATTCTTCTTTTTTTTCTTTTTTTTTCTTTCTCTGTGAGGGCAAAAAATAAAAGGATAGTAAATAAAACTATTTTGAAACTCTGCTTTAACTGTGCGAGCAAAGTTAATTATAAGGAACTGTTCCCTATGATATATAAGACAGTCATAGTGAGAGATATGAGATAATTTGTTATACTGTTATCTATGTGAATTTTACCACTGATAATACTCATGTTTCATATATTCTGCCATCAACAAAATGTATCAAACTCTAACAAGTTCTGGGCCCAGATCCCATCTAATAAAAGCGAGCGAGTTATAAGAAGAAGAATTCAGAAACTGAATAAATTATTTTATTAATACAAAGTCATGCAAATTACAAAGGCAGAAGCTTTTGCAGTGTGTAGACAATAAGTTTAACCATAATTATATGCTAAGGCTGATGGTAGAGAGGCATTGGAAATCTCGAGAGAACACTACATATCCAAAGGAAATGCCCAATCATTTCATGATATACAGAATTGACTTCTTTGAGGAAATCAAGACAAATGGATTTTTGTGCCTCAAAACACTTCATCCATAAATTTAACAACATAGAGAGAATTAATATATAACACCATAAATCAATCCCTACCCGCATTTCTCACCAACACAAGGCAGACATGCTTTCAGAGGTGTTGCGGTCACATACATATACACACACTCATGGTAATAAACACACACACTCCCAAAGAACTAAAAGATAACATACACTTAACACACACATCCTATTCCCAGCAACCAATATCTTAAAAACAACTTGAAAGAGGCCATTTGACCAACGCAAGGACTGACCAAAATTAACGATAAAAAACAATTGAAAACTACATTTTTTATTCTGATGATGGCCATGCTTGCAGAAACTAGTTGAGGAACCTAATTGAAATAATAAAACAAATATTAATATACAACCCAGTGTGTCTGAAAATTTAAATTTTTTTAATATTTTTTATTGTTCAAAACACCCCCCCCCATATATATATATATATATATATATATATATATATATATATATATATATATATATATATATATAAATTAGACTTTAAATTAGTTTAAAGTGAAAAAAAACCCACTCCAAATGCCCTGATAGCTTCAAAGTGAGTATCTACTGTTATTCTGTATATTTATAGAGAAATACATTTTATTTTCTAACTGGTACCTATGCTTACACTGATATGTCATGAAAAGTAAAACCCATTTTGTTTATTCTTTTGCATAATGAACAAAATGGAAATTATTTGATAGAAAAGTTTCTCTGCTAGTACAACATTCCTATTTATTTGCTAACCACTTGTTTTATTTTTAATGAATGAATAAATGTCATGTGAAATGCCTGAGTAAATGTCATCTATGTTGGGATTCAAAGGTATTTGTATAACATTTGTTAAGTGACATTGCTCACTCATCAATAGTTATAAGAGCTTTGCCATTTGTTGGTTTGGCTCAGTGAGTATAGCAACAAATTAGCAGGTTAAAGGTTTAGTTCAGAATGCTAGGTTAATTACTATAGACTTTCTATATTAAAAAAATATGATTACAAGTGAAAAGAGAATCCTTTGATGGATCGGGGGGGGGGAGAAATTCTCACTTATTCAGATAGTGTAAATAATAGTTTTGAATTATTATATATGTCTAAACAATTATTCTGAATTGCTGAAAAATTATTGATTCAACAAAGAAGCTATTCCTGAAAAAAGAATTTTGATCATATAGTTTTAATTTAGGAAGTGAGTCAGGCCAAGAACTTTTTATAACTGTTCACTCGTATAAACCTATTTATTCCTCTTTCTTTCTCCCAATCTTTTTGTCTCTCTCTCTCTCATAAACCTTTTCGTATATACTTTATTAACATTTATAATTGACTATAAATTAATCATGGATTATGTTTTAGATAAACCTTCTGCTGCATTATTCATTAAAACCGTTTCTATTTAATAGAAAATTAGATTAAAATATCTGCCTAAATCAATAAATATGCATTTCTTGTGTCTGATATTAATGTCTTTATAGTAAACATTCATTGTCATTATAAATTTATTTGTTTTGTTTTTTTTGTTTGTTTTTTTAACTTTTTTAATTTGTACATTATTTACATTATTTGGACTATTGTCCTCATCTCCTCAAGGACACATGGCACAGTGGATAAAGGCGTTGGTTAGATCCAGTGACAGGACCCAAAGAGTGTGAGTTCAATACCTGGTTAAGGCAGTGGAGAACTTTCAGAGGGAAAAATTAACAGGAGATAATTGATAACTGACATCCATTAAAACATGGCACGTGGAACTAGAACAGTCTACCTCAGTGAGCGAAATAAAGGGTTCAGTTCGACATTCGAACCACCTGAAGAAGGTCGGAGTGTACAACGACAGAAACGTTGTAATAAATATGGCGACAAAGATGAGGACAATAGTTCGAATAATGTAAATAATGTACATAATACCTCATCTCAGAAATGTTTTTTTCATTTGGTTTTGTGAACTCACAATTCTTAAGAACATTCTTAAAGTGAAGTAAACTTTTTACGATCTAAGATGTCTTCAGTTTTTGTATCTGAAATGCTAGGATTGTCGTCATTTTATATTTGTTCAAAGTTGGATTTGTAAATGTAATCTTTACTTTCTAGGTTAAATTTTTGACGAAGTTCAAAGGAATGAAGAAGTGTTGTCCAATGTTTTAAACTATTTCTTTTTAATTCAGTCTTCTTATCGTGTCTTATAAGTTGCAACTGAATAAAACAAATTTGATTATCATTATTAAACTGGGGAAAGTTAAATTTAATGTGTATACATTAAAATACTCAAATGCTATCATGAAACAACTGTTTCAAACTCAAAATGTTTATCATGAATAATTGTTAGTAGCATAACAAAAACATTAAAATGTTTAAGAAATAAATTTAAAAAAGGTAGAATATTCTTTTACGAAAAGAAATTAGTTAATTTTTACTTTAATTTTTATAAAAATTACAACTTTATTTTTATTTAAACATTTAATCACCTTGAATAATTTTACATAATATTTTTAAGCTTAGAGTAACTTTTATCCTACTTTAGGAATTGTTCTGTATACATTAATCTTCTATATAAAGAATATCAGCACATTGGGGTATCTATGCTGACGACACAATTTATCCCTGCCTCGATAGTAGCGCTTATCGATCCGACAAGGTCAAAATGGCAGCTGATGTCCAAAACAACCTCAAGTTTGTCATTAACTGAGGCAAAAGATGGCTTGTTAATTTTAACATGTCCAAAACTAAACTTTTCTCCATTAATCATCTGAGAGTCCCTTTGCTGACTTCCATCAGCATGCCTGATGCTAACCTCCAGGAAAATTCCTTCTTGAGCTCACATTCTACGCTGGCATGAAGTGGAAAGACTATATTGAATCTATTGCTAGGTCAGCTGCTAAGAAAGTGGGTTCACTGTGTTGGCCAAGACAATTTTTCTCTCCAGAATCTGTCTTACATATTTATAAGTCTACCATTCACCCATGCTGCCACATATGGTGTGGTGCCCCTGCTTTTTACCTTGAGCTGCTTGATAAAATCCAAAGAAGTATCAGCAATATTATCGGTCCTGCTCTGGCAGCTCAGCTTCAGTCACTTTCCCACCACTAAGGTTGCCACTCTGTGTCTTTTCTATAAATACTTTCATGGTAATTGTTTCAGATGAGCTCTTTACTATGGTACCAAGAGATTTTGAATTTAAGCATAGTACTAAACTGGTGTCGAGATCTCACTAATCAGCTGAGCTGGCTAGATGTAGCTGTAAATTCTGTGCTAACAGTTTCTTCTCTCACATTTCTCACTTGTCGAACTCCCGTCTCCATGCTTCCCAGCAAACTTTAATCTACAAAAATTTAAATGCAATGTCAATCACTATCTACTGTCTTCCTGATTACTCTTTTCTCTTTCTGCTCATCGTTATTGCTTCTGTTCCTAATTTTTCCACACCCTGTAACCCCTTCTGTTTTAGTTTCATGGGATCATACTGATTTTTAAAAACATTCCAACTATTCATGATCAAAATAGTTTTTAAAGTGTTTATTAAAAGCTTTTGATTTATAATTACTTATCTCACATCATGACAAATTTCTGTTTTGTTAATCAATTTTTAAAAATCTCCCTTGCATTTTCAATTTAATTTGATAAACACAAATCAAAACAAATATAAAAACAAAATTAGTTCTAACAAATTATATCCCAATGTTTTTTTCCATTCAGAAATAAATAATGCAAATATTTAAATTTACATCCTTCAACATTTATTTTTTTTATTTGGGTTACACTCATTAGTTTACAAAGAAGTACTTACTTTTGTGTGTGTGTATCTGGATTTTGTAGTCATTGGATTACAAGTATTTTTCAAAATATAAACTTCATGAATTTCTTGAAAAATAATTTCTTAAACTTAAAATCCAATTGGATAATATTTTCTGTCAAACCATTATAAATCAATTGATGATTCAAGTAAACAAAACCTTAATAAAAAAGAAAAATAGTATTCTAATTAAATGAATAAATATATAGCATTCTTATCAGGAGGAAGTCCATTCCATAAATGTTCTGTAATATTAAAAAATTAAGTTTTACATTTAATTGAAATTAATTGTGACTAATAAAATGTTAGTTTTTTGGGTTTTTTTTTAATGTGATTTAGGCTTTCTTATACAGATGTACATTGATAATTTTATGAAAATATTTGAACAGTGGTTTTTGCCATTTGTGTCTTTAATAATTGTTTTGGTTACAGAGAAGGAAACATTTTAAATCAAGTCAACCGATCAAGATAATTTGCAGGTCTTAACAATTTTACTTTGAACTTAACTGTCATTTTTCTTCTAAATACTAAAATTAAAATAAATTCTAAGTTAAATAATTTAGAATTCAGAATTACTGTAATGAAGATCTGTAAGAAATCCCCCTCCCACCAGCTTATTTATATTTCTAATCAAGGTTAAGTTATTTTATACTATTTTATGCTAAAGAGCATTCAAAAAGAATAATAAATTTTTGGAAAAAGCCTGTGGTGATTTGATAGTTACTTTAAGAATTTGCTATTTTACATCATGGAAATAAGTGAGTCTTCAATATGCTTAATTTTTGTTAAAATTAGATGAAAATTCCAGAAGTGTTTTTGGAAAAAGATCCTATTATTTCTGCAATGAACAAGAATTAAATATGAAAGAACTTGTTGAAATTAAGGGTTTGCTACTGGTTAATAGTTTTTACAGTCAGTTGAGGTATGAATGAAATTTTAAATCTTGAAAAAAAAAAATGCAGCATTAAAAAATATTTTCTTTGCAAAAGAAAAACATTTAAATTGAAAGTTATTCATTTTGATTTAGATTAATTTTGTGAAGTTATATGCAGATAGACTAAAAAGACTGAATGGTCAGAAATTTTACACCAAAGCCAAATTTGCATTTTTACTAACCAAATACATATGTAATTTTTTTATTTAAATCTGTTTTAGGATTTATAGACTAAACTTTGAGTCACAAGACTTGATCCTCTTTTCTTTTTGTTTTTCCTCTTCTTTCTTTGACATTCATACACACTTGTATCCTACAGTTTTGATCATCAATACCTGAACAGGTAAATTACCATTTTGAATATAGAGGGTTTTTAATAATTGTCTGTCACAATGTTATTCTGATGCTTGTTTTGCACTCTATAAGTTAATCAAACAAAATTCTTTAAAACAATTATTAATACTTGTGTGAGAACTTTGATTTAATTAGATGGGTTGATAATAGGTTTTGCTCAATTTTTGATTAGGTTTGTAAATTAATTTTTGGGGGATTTTGTATCCCCCCCCTCATCTTTTCATTTGATTAAATGCACTTTTTCTTAGCAGGGAAAGAATCAAATGTTGACACTGCTGAATTTTTTTTTATGTCCGAAGAATTTAGATAATCCAAAATGTAAATAACATTAATTAGTACAAAACTGTTAAAGACTGATTTGGTAATAATTTCTCATTTGCAGTTTTTCTGAAAGTATTTCTATTGACTTGGTTTCTTTTGAAATTGTTGTTTTCAGAAATGTTTATTTTCAAAGCAAATTGGTTATAAAGTGGTCGGTTATTAGGTTGTTAAAATATCTTGATCGAAACAATTGCTGCTCTTAGGCACATCTTCTTTTGACCAAACAAGAAAATATTTCTAATGCAAAGACAATTGTATAAGCAATGAAAAGTTAGCCTTCCTTGAAGGCTAGAGTTACCAGATTTGTAATAAATTTGAGGCTTATATGGGTTGTGTGTTGAATATAGAAATAGCATCTATGAAGAAAGAAAGGATGACCAATATGTTGTCATTGTTTGTGGGAGATGTTACATCAGAATATTATTGGGTAAGAGGAAGTGCAGTTAAAGAGAAAGGGCGTGATGGTCACGACTGAAGCCCCAGGAAAATGTCACAATTAATTATATGGAATTAAGATAATATTTCTAACTGCGCACAGTGATATGTGTTGTCTACTGTTTTTATTTGAAATTGGAAATGTTCTCAATAAGTTAAAAGTGTAATATATTAGTGTTTTAAAGTTAATTTTTTTTACACTGGAAAAATATTTACTGGTTACATCTTCATATAGAAATTAATTAAAATCACTTTTAATATACAATGAACTTAGACAGTTTTACCCAATAAACTTTTTTTTTTCTTTTGTTCTGGTTGCATCTCGGCCATGTCGACTAAATAAATGTGTACAAACAATAAGTGGCTTTTTAAGGGGGTCTTGGAAACTGTCTTTTGAGGGGTTATGTCACATTTTGGATTGTGGACCCAGTGTGAGAAAGAAAACCAAGCAAAATCTACAGTAGGTAAAAGAAACAAGAAAGCACCTATCTGTGAACTTGGTGGTGATTCTATGGTAGCAGAAGCAGTATTCAATCTTCATATATTATACAGTGTCCACAAAATTAGTAGAGCAGGGAAGGTCAATCCATTCTATTTAAACATGGAAGTCAATACGTTAGTTTCAGTTTCTGTTATTGGGGGAGCAGACATTTGACAAAATTTAAAATAATTTCCTTTTCAAAGATTAGGCTGGGATTGGAAGTCAGATTTGGATTATATACTCATCCAGTTAGGGAGTTTCAAGATGGTTAATCCATATTTTGCTGTAGAAAGCAATTTACCAAAACTTTTATTTTGGTCAAAATTGGTTCTAACATATAAAATTATCTTGCTCAGCAATGTTTCTAGTACATACATATGAGGGTGGTTTACTACAATGTGCACCTGGGTATGGCGAGGGTCTTTGCTGTGAAGGTTAGAACTGGTGGGACTATGGAATGTCTGAAGACATTCCATGGAAATAGTGATAGAGCACTGAGAGGCTTGCAACGCTTTGTCTTTGGGAAACAATTCATCACCTGCAAGAATACAGACACGCTTGTGAACTCTTAAAACTGGAAAGGGAAGACTAGGCAGTTCTTACCTATATATGACAAAGGTACTCCATTTTTGGCCAGATCTGGTTGTTGTAAAGGTGGAGGATAGCAGGAAGTATCAAGTCATTTTTCTAGTATCTTTTGCAATAGTTCTGCTTGAGGTGTGGGTTGAGTTTGTCTCAGTAGGTGCTCAAGGCATGGGGATTTTCTGAAAGAACACCCGTTCATTTGATGGGCGAAAATTCAGGGTCTGCTCGGTGATGATGGAATGTCATTAGTTTGTTTTTCAAGGCACATTCTATGAGACCAGCCAGTTTTTATACCACTGAGCTGTTAGAGCTCAGTCAGAGGAGAGATCAGCTGCCAGGCCCTGGTCATCTACAGTTTGGGAGGTGCACCCATATACTGTTGTCACATCAGCATAGATCTTCACAAATTATCAGAATATACTCTTTTTTATATATATATATATATATATATATATATAATTTTATTGGTGGTACAAAACTTAATGACCATCATAAGTAGATAAACATTTTTTTTGATTACCACTCAACAATAACAATTAAAAGGGAAAAAATGAAAAACTAGCTAGCTAAGTGGTTTCTTTGGTAATTACAAAGCCTGTTAAAGGCTCTGGCATCATCACTCTTGATTATCAAGTTTATGTAAACAAGATGATGACTATTCTTAAGGATTCTTCTAAGTTTGTCGAGTCAGGCCCAATAGATAAGTTTGATTCTACATTATCTGTTGAGGCAAAGTTCCAAAAACATCTAGTCAAGTGGGTTAAAAGTGGGATTTTGCCCACTGACATTTCTAATTTAATTAAACCCCCAGGTTCCATTCGTCCCCATCTCTATGGTTTACCCAAAACACATAAGGTTGGGGTTTCATTGAGACCAATTTTGTCCATGATAGGGTCTTCCCAACATGGCATGGCTAAATGGTTTGCCACCATATTGGAGCCAGTTTGGGAATGGTGTAATTCTTCCTGTATTAAAGATTCCTTTGAATTTTCTAACTTTATAAAATATACCCGTTGACTGACAAATTTATGTGTTCCTTTGATATTTCTAGCCTTTTTACCTGTGCCCCTCTTGCTGAAAGTATTGGTATATGTGCTGATGCCTTATATCATAGTTGTCCCCTCCTGTTATTTCTGAGGATGTTTTTGTTGAACTGATGAAATTTGTCATGATGACAGTTGAATTTAGTTTCGATGGTATCATGTATAGGCAAATTGATGGTGTTTCAATGAGTTCCCCTTTAGCACCCATTTTAGCTAACATTTTTGTAGGATTCCATGAAGAGAGTGTATTATCTAAAGTTAACAGACCTGATGTTTACTTCTGTTATGTGGATGACACTTTTTGTCTCTTCAATAATGAGACTGAAGCAGACCTTTTTCTTTTGTCCCTGAACAATATTCATCTGGCTCTTAAATTTATGCAAGAAAAAGAAATTAATTCTTCCCTTTCCTTTGTTGATGTTTTAGTTAGTAGAACTTATTCTTACTTCTGTTTATCGAAAACCAACTTTTACCAGTTTGTATACCCATTGAACTCCTTTTGTCCCATAAAACATAAAATCAATTTAAGACCCTTACTCATAGGGCCTTAATGATCTGCTCTAAAACCAAAGCTAGATGATGAACTCTAGTTTATTACCACCACACTCTGTAACAATGCCTATCTGTTGGTCATTGTTCAATTGGTAATTAAGAATAAAATCTTGGAATTCAATAAAATTAAACTGGCTACAGAGCAAAGATGTCCTGTGTACCTGCGCCTTCCTTAGTTAGGTAGCATCAGTGATAGATATGATAAGCTGGTTTCTCTAGCAGTTCAAAATTGTTGTTACTTTGCTGCTAACACTCGTCTTGTTTTTTTTTCTGCCACACCTGTCCTTGCATCCATGCGGAAAGACGTTCTTCCACCTCATCATAATAGTTCTTTGATTTATTCACTTAAATGTAGTTGTGGTTCACAAAACATAGAAAAAACAACTCAAAGACTGGATGTCGGAATAAAACAGCATGTACCAACAAAAATCTGAAACCATAAGTATTTTCCGTCAGATATTCTGACCAACAATATGGGTCTTCCATTGCAGATCACCTGATAAATAACCATAATCGTGCTGCTAATTTTAGTGTGGACTCGTTTTCTGTCCTCAGTAAGTCCCACTCAAATTACCAACTCCAAATATTGGAGGCTATTTATAATTCTTCCTTGAAACCTTCATTACGTAAACGGAAAGATTTTAAATTTTAATTTTAACAATGCCATATATAATGTACCATTAAATATAATAAATATATCATTTTAGATCTTTATAATTAAAAATATAAATATGTAAAATTTCTTCAAAGGGCTTCAAATCCTATTTGAAGCCCCTTTATGAAACCTGCAATGTATTAGAAAAAAAAAAAAATGAATTAAAAAAATAAATAAAAATGCCAAAATTAACTCGTGGTTCGATACATTAAAATACAGGGACTTATATGTATCTTATATATATTCTAGAAAAGGCGGACAGGATGACACCTCTCATACACAAAATATCTATGTATGTGTTTGCATATATATCTGTGCGTGTATATCTTTTTCTTTTTTCTCTTCTTTTTTCTTTTTTCTCTTCTTTTTTCTTTTTTCTCTTCTTTTTTCTTTTTTCTCTTCTTTTTTCTTTTCTTTTTTCTTTTTCTCTTCTTTTTTCTTTTTCTCTTCTTTTTTCTTTTTCTCTTCTTTTTTCTTTTTCTTTTCTTCCTTTCTCTTTCTTCTCCTTTTCTCTTTCTTCTCCTTTTCTCTTTCTTCTCCTTTTCTCTTTCTTCTCCTTTTCTCTTTCTTCTCCTTTTCTCTTTCTTCTCCTTTTCTCTTTCTTCTCCTTTTCTCTTTCTTCTCCTTTTCTCTTTCTTCTCCTTTTCTCTTTCTTCTCCTTTTCTCTTTCTTCTCCTTTTCTCTTTCTTCTCCTTTTCTCTTTCTTCTCCTTTTCTCTTTCTTCTCCTTTTCTCTTTCTTCTCCTTTTCTCTTTCTTCTCCTTTTCTCTTTCTTCTCCTTTTCTCTTTCTTCTCCTTTTCTCTTTCTTCTCCTTTTCTCTTTCTTCTCCTTTTCTCTTTCTTCTCCTTTTCTCTTTCTTCTCCTTTTCTCTTTCTTCTCCTTTTCTCTTTCTTCTCCTTTTCTCTTTCTTCTCCTTTTCTCTTTCTTCTCCTTTTCTCTTTCTTCTCCTTTTCTCTTTCTTCTCCTTTTCTCTTTCTTCTCCTTTTCTCTTTCTTCTCCTTTTCTCTTTTCTTCTCCTTTTCTCTTTTCTTCTCCTTTTCTCTTTTCTTCTCCTTTTCTCTTTTCTTCTCCTTTTCTCTTTTCTTCTCCTTTTCTCTTTTCTTCTCCTTCTTTTCTTCTTTTTCTTTTTTTCTTCTTTCTTCTACTATATGAAAAAGAGAATATGCAATAAGATATACACACAAATGTGTCCAGACATTCAAAAAATTAATACAATAAGATAACTAAAATTAAGTGCAGAATAAATAAAATAAGAAAATCTAT
Source organism: Acanthosepion esculentum (assembly GCA_964036315.1). NCBI lineage: Eukaryota > Metazoa > Mollusca > Cephalopoda > Sepiida > Sepiidae > Acanthosepion > Acanthosepion esculentum. The sequence continues at coordinate 2,337,875 of OZ038476.1, forward strand.
TTGTGTGAATTTCTTCCACCTTAACCAACTGTTTGGTCAAAAGAATTCAGTACATCAATACCTGCTATGTATGGAACTGTGTAGTCACAGATCAATTAGAGTATCCATGCTAACCAATGTCTATTGTCAAAAGCATCTTTAATGTGTTTTATCAATGAAAGATTGTCTGGCCCAAGGAGTTTCATTTTTTCCCCAAATAAGGTGGATGGCCTGTGCGTTGTTATCTTGGGATGTGATGCTCAAGAAACATTGTCTCCTATCATTCCTGTAGAATTTACTTTGTCATGTATCACCTACCTCAACATCATTGAAGATTAGGTACACTCCTTAATAGCAACAGTCTTTTACAATGGCAGTGGTAACAGGACAATGTATTCTAATGCATTGGTCATTGGTTTCAGGAACTTGAATACATCATTATTGTGTTGCCCTAGTCATCAAACTCCCCATTTATTAATTTCTTTGAGCTCATAATTTATAGCAGTTTAAGTTTGATTGTGGAATGGAAGAAAAAAAAAAGGTGGGGGGGAGTGATTCTTCAAGGGACCAATATATATATATTTTTTTTTTTTTTTTTTTTCTCAAGGTTTTCATTTATTTAATTAAAAAAAAAAGCTTAAATATTCAATTTTTAAAATTATGTGCATCTCCTTTTAAGGAATTAACTTTTTATTTAGAATCATATTTTTCTATTGTTCATTTCATTTTTTTTTTTTTTTTTTTCCCCCCAACTATACTTGTTAATATCTTTATATTTTCTCTTTTTTGGTAGTTTCTTCACGTCGAATAAATTCTTTCAGAGGTGATATTCTTACACTTCTGCTGAAACCTGGTTGTGTAATCTCTTTTTTTATCTCATGAAATTTTGAAATCTAGCATTGCATGTTTGGTTTTCAGAGTTTCAATATATTTTATTAAGAATCCATCAGAATTGTTTATTTTTTATGATATGTATAATTTCCTTTCTAACATTTCTGCCTAAACTCTGAAATTTTATTTACTATTTATTTATTTTTTTCTCAATAGGAGTAGATAGGTTTGCCTATTGTCCTGTTCACACTTCTCCTCAGTCTTTTGAACAGGAGTAGAAAGTCTTTTCATTCTGTGTAACTCCCAGTAGCCCCTTGCATCTTAGTTTGCATTATTGTCTTGCCTGGGGGTAAATTGATTTAAAAAAAAAAGTTAAAAGAACCTGCTGTTCACACCTATCTGACAGAGAAAATCTTCAGAGGTCTTGTATGGCCTTGATTATCAGATTAGTTGTTTGCTATCATATGGAAGACCAACACCATATTAGGCCGTTTGCTTCTTAGGCTTTCACACAAAGCTGGTCTTCAACTTTTTCACTAGATTTTCTGTCTGGAAACAGAAACTTTTAAGCTGGGGAAATATTTCTTCAGTTGACCGACTCTTCTTAGGCGTTAGGTAGTGAAGTCAATTTGCAGCATCTTTCTCTGACAAGTGACGTGTGATTTCAAAACCCAACTTCTGACTTTACTATTTGAAGGGCCAGAATCAGCCACCTTATATATTCAAATATTCCAGTATGGATGGATTAATGATGATTTTATTTATTATCAAAAACCCCCAATTTTTTTTCAAACTTCTCCAAATTTGGCTTAGCTATCATATTTGACCTAGCTATTACCTGAGCGTATAGCTTCTTGGTCAAGATATCATTCAATCAACCTTTATGTCAATATTGATTCTGTATTTATTCATGCCATGACACATTCAAATTGAGGCTCTCTACATGTTGGCTGAACAGTTGTTGCATTGCATCATCATGTTTAAACTAATCCATGCCTTATTACTATTGATTTCTACTCGTTTCTCTTTAATGTTGATAGCTTATCTAATACATGAGATTTCTACATTATTAGATGTTCACTTATTTTGATTGTTGTCAGTATATTATACTGAACTCGCTTTAGAAATGGAAAAGGTTTTTGGTTATTTATATAGTTGAAAATAGACTAACTTGTCCTTAGTCTGAAAAAGTAACTAGCAAAATAGTGATTGATCATATGAAAGAAGAGAGAAACTAAAAATATTCAATTAATTGAATCTTCAGATTTCCATCTGAAATTTCCTCTACAGTGAAAATATTTGTTATTTTTGACATTTAATTCTCTACACTGGAACATTGCTTATTGGCTGAAAACCAAAATGATGCAAAAACCAAGACCATATCCCCCCCCCAATAATGTAAATCCTATTAATCTGTTCTACACACCCCAAAATATTAACAAAAATGTATCTTAATACAGAATCACCATAGTTTTACATGCAGAAAACAATAATAAATAAATATAAATGTCAAATAAATAGAATAAATGAACATTTAACTTCACTTTTGCATTATTAAAGACTCTTGTTGGCATTCATAAGACAATGAAGGAGGAGATGTGTTATTATTTGTAAGGGGAATTCCCCACCTCCCTCCATAAAGACTTTTCCCTTTGTCCTTTTGTGCTACTAGAACCTACTTGAGATTGACTGGATCTCTTTCTCACTAAAAACCTGTTCAGAGTGGTTTCTTTTTGTCTTCGCTTTAAAATTTACCAGAAATGGGACAAGGCATTGTCATTAAACATATTTAAAACACAACTTGCAACAGCTTTGTTAGAGTGATATTTTTCAACAAAACTTTACACCTCACGCCATTTTCAATAAATGTTCTTAATAACTGAATAAGACACCAATTCTTCCTTTCCTCCTCTGAAGCTATTTCCTCAGCTGCTGTTTGTTGCTGCTCCAGTTGAAGGAAGCGGTCACAGCTCTTCTTTGTGATACTCCACCTAACTCCTCGACATCCTGCCCATGGACTTCTTCAAATACAATCTTGGAACTTTCTTTGGACCCATGATTGCTTATTTAACTGTAAAACTAAATAAAAAAAACAATTTAAAATGAAAATTTTCAGAATAGTGCCAGGGGAAAGGCTCACTTAGTGAGAGACAAAGATAATGACTTATAATTTGGTCCAGATTAAAAAATTGTTGGAGAATTATCAGTTGTCAGAATTTTAGGCTTTTTAACTTGTATATTTGTTAATTTTTTTTCCTTTTTAATTGAAGAAGATTATTTCTAATAATGAGAAAAATTCAAGGATGTGTAACCTGTTTTATTTCTGTAATAACATGGTCTTCTTTTTTTGGTTTTGTTCCAGAGCATCTCAGCATGTAGAAGAGGTTGCCGATTATTTTATGTGTGCAAATTCAACCGTAATCACCAACATCTTAATGACACATGTATTGAATGCATTAATGGTGAGTTCATGCATCTTAACTCTTCTGATTAAAAGTTTATAATTTATACTTCATTTATTAAAAGTCCTGCAATCTTTATGCTTCTTATATTGGATTTGCTTTTTAAAAGTTTCTTTGATTCCTTCCTTTAGGCTATGCATCAGACACGAAACAGAAAACAATTTCATTAATTCAGTCTACTTTATGCCAAGAGATGAAGTCTGGAAACATCTGTGATAATTCTTATGTAATTTTTAGAGTTTTTAATTTAACTTTTTTTTTCTCAATCATTTGGCTAAATATTAAATAAAACTAAAAATTTCTAAATTGATTTTTCAAAATTTTTTTCATTTAAAAATATTAGATTCTTTCAGCTTTTTCTTTAAATTGCTGCAATGTTTATAGAAATTGATTGAAGTAATCTGCAAAAATAAGTCCGATAATTCTGAATCCTTTATTTAATCATTTCCTGTCTCCGATTTTGTTCACTTATTTGGAAGGTTTTATGATAATGCAGGATTTCTTGAGAATTCCAAAACTGTAAATATGAACCATTCAGCACAATCTTAAGAAAGATTAGCAATACATGTGAAAATTTCACTATTTTCCAATTTGAAATGTGCCTAATACTTAATGAAAAACTAAGTTCATTGTAAGTTCTATGATTACAAAATACCCATAGAAATTGCCATAATTACATCATTAGATATTTGAACATAACAATGGAATATTGCAATATTAGTATCATTTCACTCACACTCTCTTCCATTGACTACTTTTATGTTTTTCCTCTTCATTCAAGTTACCAGTAACATTGAAGACTCTTGCTCTCCTCCTCTTATTAGAAGTTCCATCATTAATGTAGGAGCTCTTTTACTTAGCTGAAAGGCTTCTATATACTTTGGCCACTTCCTGGTTGCAATAACTAACTAGGTGACTTGCTTGGTTACAATTTTAGCAAATTAAATCATATTTGGTGAACTCTTTAGAGTCCTTGACTATAGACAGCCGCAGATGAAGCACTATCTTGAAGCAAAAAAGACAGAGAAAATTTGGAAGGAATTTTCAAACTAACCTAGACTTTGATAACATAAAATCATCAGAGTCTATTATAATACCCAAGTGAAAAGGAAATCATTTCAATACACTGATAAACCATTTCCTCCCTATCAGATTTTTGAGATTTTTTTTTTTTTTTTGTGCAAGCATTAAAACTCAGGCTCTTTTCTCTTGCTCATGTGCTATGTTCAGTTATCAGTTTTCTGAGGATTTCCTCATCCTTTTACAACTCCGACTGTCATGCCAATTCAAAGTCAGTCAAGGACATAATTGTTGAGGAGGAAAAATTAAAATTACTCAATGAGGGATTTTAATTTTTTTCATCCTTATTTCACTATCTTTCTCTTTTTAGCCAAATGAGCAAAACCAAGGAAATATTGATGAAAGAGTGTGTGTATGTGTGTCTGTGGATGTCAATTTTTGATGCTTTTTAGTTTTTGCAACCAACAACATCAATAATTATCATGTAAATCATAAATGCTATTGACTGCTGAGAACATGCAATTAGTATAGTGAAACTATGGATTTTTCAAAAACTTTAATAAACCTCATTTTTACAGCAAATTATTTGAAAAAACAATTATTTCTCAATCTATTTTCCTCTATATGCTAATATAAATGAAATTGGAAATAAAGCAACTATTGATAAAAATATAGTTTTAAGGTAGGCTATATTTATGGGGTAAAGTGCTCATTATCAAAGATATATAAACATTGAGGTCAACAACAGTGGCAACCGTCTGTTTCATGCTTAGATGTTAGCTTTTATATTCACAGTACTTATTGGAAAGTGCTCAATATCAGTGATAGAGCTAACATATTCAGTTGCATGGATATGAGTTTGTCTGATGATTTCAAAAGCGTGAAAGCTTCACAAACTCATTTCAGTAATTAATTCTTTTTTCACTAACACTTTCATGACATCTTGTTTCATAGAATTAAAATCTTTACAATAAATTGGTTGCTGTTTTCATGAACTATTCCTGATCTTTTTTCTTCCTTTTTTTAAATGACGACCTGTGATTGGGCTGTTAATTTTTCTGTCAATGTGTGACTTTCATAGCTGGATTTCAACACCTCCTTGTAATATTTCTGTACCTGGCCACCTTTATTATTGACCTAACATTCCAGCCGCTGTTCTTATCATACATACATACTTTCAAGAGCAAGTCTTTTTTGCATTGGCATTTATCAGTAAAGAAATATATTCGTATTTTGATATGAATTGTTTTGTGAAATTAGAATTGATTACACTCAATGTTCTAAATTGATTTTTGATTTGACTTGTGTTTTGTCTTTATAGTTGGTTTTTACGTCATCTTTTCTGAACTACACAATAGTCTCTACTGATACAACTGAAATTTATGTAAGCTTGGTTTCATCTCATACAAAACTGCAGCACCCAGTAAGGATTGAATTCACTTCAATAGTAAATAGTCTTTGAGATTACTTTGATAACATCACTTTAATTACAAGGCTTGAACATAATAGGTAAGAGGATTGACTTGCACCTGATGAAGGCTGAAAGGCACAACAGTTGAAACGTTGTAATAACAAAACAGATGAGGACGGTAGTCAGTGTAAATAATATAATTAATGGTTTTGCATGTACAAAAATTTGGTATGCATGAAAAAAAAATGTTTAACCCTGCAGAATAAAGAAGCTATTTAGTTATTGTCAAAGAAGTTTCCTAAGAAAACTTGTATTATCTGTCTATATTTCTGAGATGAGGTATTATGTACACTATTTACATTATTCGCACTATTGTCCTCATCTTTGTCGCCATATTTATTACAACATTTCGTCCGTTGTACACGCGGGCATTCATCAGGTGGCTGGAATGTCGAACTGAACCCTTTATTTCGCTCACTGGGGTAGACTGTTCTAGTGCCAAGGACACGTGGCACAGTGGATAAAGGCAGTTAGATCCAGTGAGAGGACCCAAAGAGTGTGCGTTCAATACTTGGTTAAGGCAGTGGAGAACTTGGAGAGGGGAATTAACAGGAAATAACTGATAACTGACATCCATTAAACGTGGCACGTGGAACTAGAACAGTCTACCCCAGTGAGCGAAATAAAGGGTACAGTTCGACATTCCAACCACCTGAAGAAGCACGGAGCGTACAACGGCTGAAACATTGTAATAAATATGGCAACAAAGATGAGGACAATAGTCCAAATATTGTAAATAAAACTTGTATTGCTTAAAAGCCAGATAATATCATCAGCAAATTCTACATGTCAGTCGTCTTTAAAAATGAAAGAATTGTTTCTGGAAATCATTTTAAAATTTTGTTAGAAACAAAGGCACATTGTTCTGAATTTCTTGGTAGATTTCTGTCTGTCTAAACTTATATCATTTTTTTTTTTTTTTTTTTTTTCAGATAAAAATTGTTTAGAATATATTCTTTAAAAAAACATCTAAATGTCAAGGGAATCAAATTTGTTACTTGAGCAACTGATCTTTAACAGATCAATTTAATCAATAGAATGAATAGTTTATCAACTGAGCTATAATAAACTCTTTTAAGAAGACATCAGAATCAAGATCATCTTTCATTTTGAGTGAGTCTTTATTGTTTGCAGTAAACATCTGCTTAGTTATAAGGTATATATTGTTAGAGGATTAGAAAAAAGAACAATGCAAAAGTGAAGTTAAATGTTCATTTATTCTATCATTACGTGAACAACCCTTATTTAGAGAAAAACATTCTATCCAATCTCTTTATTCATTAGTGTCTTTAAAAAAAAGAACTGATGTGCTTTGATCTTCAATCGGAATATACTGCCATTTTCAATTAACCTATCAAACATGTCTGACTATATTGAAAAGAAACTTAGTCTTTTATGGAATTGTTCATTGTAAATTTCTCTTTGTACTCTTTCAAAATAAATTCTTTTATCCAGATAATTTTTATCAGCTTGTCCTTTCCAATGAAACAAATTCATCAAAGTTATTAGTTTTCTTTTCTTTTCTTTTTTCATATGCCATCTGTGACATATAACAATGCTTTTTCAATGTAAAGTTTGCCACTTTGGCAGATGCACAATGTGCATTTTTTATTGCTACATAAAAAAAATCCTGTCAAGTTTTTTTATTTAAATGAAATAAACTTGACAGGATTTTTTTATAAAGCAAAAAAGAAAATGCACATTATTAAATTTTAATAAAATCTTTTTTTTTATCAAATAAACAATTATTGGTTTGTAGTGCAAAGTTGTTTTTAACATTTTGTCATTTCATTTGAAATTTTATGTTTTGCTGATACTTTCCTAATATTCCAATTTCAAATCAAATCTCCCTCATAAATGGAAATCAAAATAATAAAAAAAAAAAGACATTTGTATAATCGTTCCAGATTTACAAGTTTTCTAAGACACTCATTTTAAAAATAGAAACTGAAGCCACCAGAATGTTCATAATTTTGTATTAAAAAAAAAAAAAAAATTTGAATAAAAAGTTGGAGAATGTGTTTCCACTACAAATATTAAGAAATTTCTTTCAGAAAATATAAAGAATCTGGAAATTAATTTTCTCAAAAGACAATATGTGGTGGAATGAAAAGCAAACCATTTATTTTCAATATGTGCTTTTTTTCCCCCTACTTATTTTCCTTCTTTTAGGGCTTTTTATGCAAACCTTGCTTATCACATTTTACACAAATGTTTGATTTATTATAAATTATTCTTTTTACCACATACACAGCATTGTGGGTACTTTTACATGGATTACAAATTTCTTGAATGCAAACAGTTAACATGTTGTATTTTTTTTTTTTTTTTACTTTTGTTTATTTCATTCATTTGCTTCAACATGTTTCTTTTCACTGAATCCCAAAGAAAATTTCAAAAATTTCTTTATCCTGTTAATCTCATACTTTTCTTTTAATTCTTGATAGTAATAGAATTTTAGAAATTTCTCTCACTCTCTTTCAAATTTTCATATTATGAATTTACTAAAACCAATTAATTTCTATTAAATGATATTTTACAAATTAATTACAAACACTGTAAGCATTGTCATTTCATAATCACAACACATTTGTATAGAACAACTTCCGGATGGATTTGATGTTGATTTACTGTTTAATCTTTCCACAAATTTAAAGTGGCTTCATGAGAAAATTTACTATTGAATCTTTGAATGTTGAAGTTTATGATTATTTCATACAAAGAAATTCATCATTCTCTAGTCTTGTACTGTAAAAATAAAACTCCAAATTCTTTTGGTCTCTTCACCTTTGTAAGAGATTTAAGAAAAGACATTCATACATAAAATCCAACTTTGCCATAAAATACCTCTTTATGTTTACATGAGAATTGAAGCTCAGCTTTATCAGATGGAAAAAAAATAAAAAAAATAATCTCTGAATTCAGTGCGTTAATAAATAGTGAAGTGTATTAATTAAGAGTAGTTATCACCATTTATTTGCTAAAAAATTATTATACATTGATGAAAAAATGCATAAATTTAAATAACAATTTTGCTTATTGGAAATATTAAATTTAATTTATTAGCTTGAAATTAAAATTCAATAAAAGCTTCAAGAAAGATTTTTCATTTTTTAAAATTCATTTTAAACCTTAGATATTGCGAAGATTTCTTTAGTTCTAAGTTCATTCAAAAAGACCTTTTGATTGTTATAGCTGTCAGAATCAGTTGGCATCTTTTTCAAATAAATTTCTTCAAAATTGGCAGATTTCACTAGAGTACAAATCTTCTAAATTACCATTAGGGACAAAATTTAAAATAGAAACTTCTTGTCAACATTTAATTCCAAACAGAATTCGCTTTCATTAAAGATATCCACTTATGGTAATTATTATATGAAGGACAATTGGTATTCGGTTTTCCACTTTGTTACATAAATGACTATGTGAATATGTGTCATGCTTTTTCAAGATTACTCTTAGAGGCTGTAGCCCAATATATTATACTATTTTGGAATCAGGCCAACTATGTAAGCAAATTAAAAATCATTCTAGGCTGGATCTGGACATGCAATCTTGAAAGTTTTAATTATTTGCAATTGTTTTCAGTGATTTTTTTTTCTTTTTTAAATGTAATTTTTTGTGTCAAATCTTTTCATACAATAACAATTTTTATAACTTGGAAATAAATTCAGCAATAGTCACCCATAAAATAACAATAATTGCTTGTATGGAAAGTAAGGACCTATATACATCAAATTGACTTTAAATTAAGTGGCAGCAAAAGAATTATCATTGAACTTTTAAAAGGTAAGCTTAAATATTAATGTAATACTTAAATGCAGCAGCAATCAATTTTGAATTCTTCTGTAGTTTATTGTTACCTATTGCTTTTACTCCTCCCTACCTATTGTGATGAAGGCTCAATCAAGAGCCCTCTGCAGGAGCTAGCTTAAATGCTGCCCTATGTGTGTATATATATATATATATATATATATATATATATATATATATATATATGATAAATTGTGAGATTTTTTTTTTTTCTACATTTTCTATAAATGCAATTAAGTTTTTCAGTTTTAATGACATACACAGGTGAGATGTTTTCTTCTGTTCTTTTACTTATTATGATTGTAAAATATTTTCCTATGTTTAACTTTCCATCACAAACCAGAAGTTCATTATCATTACTGTTCTAATTAGTACAATGTATAATACCTCCCTACTCCTTAAATACCCCCCCCCCCCGACTGTAAATTATCTTGCACTCGAAGATGAATGTGTTTCTAAAATATTTACCTTTCCCACTTGGTATTTTCTATTTACCTGAGACACTGAGGGACAGTGTGTATATTTGTGTACAAAAGATCAAGGAATATCAAACACTGTTGCCTAGATCCAAGCCTCTCTCTCTCTCCCCCTTGCTATTTCTATTCCTCCTTTGTGTTTCAGATATACCTGGCATTTTGTTTGCCTCTCCTCATTTCTGTTTTTTCCTTGTTTTTCGGGTCATGGTCAATGCATCAGCAGGTGTCATTGTAGTGCAGACTTATTTTCTTGTGTTTAGCCAAACACCTTAACCAGTTTTGTCAAAGCTTATCTTGCAATGTGCGAAGAGGAGAAGCATCTTCTGCAAGCAGGTTTTCAGGTGTTACTTATATATGGGAAAATGGATTAGCTAATTTTTATCTTAAGTATTTTTCATTTAAAAATGGTTGAAATTAATAATTTTTAAACATATTTTTTATGGCCTTATTTTAAGAGATTGAAAACAATTTTAGCAAACCTAGGTACCTCCACAAAATGTAAAAAAAAAGAGCATAGCATGATGAAAAAGACGCCAAACTTGACGAAAACAAAATTTTATCGTCTAAATGTTTGTTATTATTAAGAGGAAAGATCAAAGTATTTTTGTGGTATTTTTTTTACATTTTTTAATTGTTCCTAACACGTCCGAAAATTTCGTTAAAAATCTTGTTTTTTTTTTTTTTGAGTCAGCAAAATTGACCATTTTTTTCCATTTCATAGAATCAATGAAAATCTCAGTTTGAAATTTTTTAAATATCAATTATCATTTTTTAAAAACTTATTTTAAGAAAATCAGAAATTATAATTTTTATTTAAAATATTTTGAACCAAGCTTAACTTAGCTTTTGCGCCGAAAAGATGTAATTTGAAAATAAATCAAAGCAGGTCATAAACTTTCGCGTCATTTGACAGGTGTTGAATGACCTATTGATGGATTCTGTGAGGATAATTTGTTCTACGGAAGGAGAAAAGTGAAATATTTTATATTTTACCTCGTTATTTTTATTTTATTTATATTTTACCTCGTTATATTTTATTTTATTTATATTTTACCTCGTTATTTTTAAGGAAAACTTTCAGCGCACTAATTTTTTTTTTGTACTTACCTTTACGTTTATGATGCTTTATGGAAAATATATTATAAAGAAATTAAAAAAGACTGTTATGAATGAGATTAAATTTCATAAGAAAGGTATCTAATTAATTTATAGGTACCTTTCTCATGAAATTTTATCAGAAGTGTACATAAAATACTATAATTTTATGTACATTTACTACATTTTACTGTGTTATCTGTATTTCCATTCATTTTATTATTAATTTTGATATTTCATTTATGGGAAAAATGCCATAACTAACTGAGATTAATATAAGAATAAGATCATATAAATTTCATAAGATGATACTGATACTTTTAGGTACCCTTCTCAGTTGAAATTGAAAAATCAAATAAACTTCTCCACACGTGTTTCGCAAAATGAAAGGCCTTAACAGCGGAGAACAATGCTTAACTTAAATAAATTGTATTTTGGTTGGTCTTCCGTACTTTATAATTAGAGCCCGATTATAAACACAAAATTACATTCTTAATTACTTCCTGTCTTCTGATTAGACAAAACGATACAATTTACAAAGCGCTAAAAAAAGATCTATCTCATAAGGACACTTAGGAAACCCAACGCGGCTTTTAACTAATTTTACAATATTTTAACAAATTAATGTAAAAATCTATTATAATTAAATAAATAACAAATAACTGTATTAAAAATTCATTTTTCATCGAAAATTTTTTTCTTTCAGAAAATATTGTCCATATTCATAAAAACAACTAGAAGCAAATAAAAGCATTTGAAATTAAATAATATATTTGTTTTATTGAGTTTTGTATGTTACAATTCAGAGCTGATTTTCAGGTACAATGGGTCCAATTAAAAAACAAAACAAAACATGATTTGCATTCTTCAAAGCCTTGTGCTTTTAACTATTGTAATCACTAAACCCAACGCGAGCGAATTTCTAGACTTTTCATAAAATTAGTTGGGGGGGGGGGTAATAAATATAATAAAAAAAATATTTCTGCCATGACTTTAATATAAAAAAAAAACATTTATAATAATTTCCATCATCTGTGAATACTTTCTGAAAGTTTCATTAACATCTGACAATTATTTTTATTTTTCCAAGATTTCCAAAAATAATGGGTGTCATACAAAAAAAACGTGCTAAAAATTGTATGTTATTTTACTAGTGACGGAGATACAAAGATAAACAATGTTTTTTTAATCAAAATTTAGAATGTTCTAAAAAGAAGGAAAATTTTTTTAAAATAATGAAAAAAAACTTTGGTCTTTCTTCTTCATGATAACATAAGCATTTAGATGATAAAATTTTGTTTTAGTAAAGTTTGGTGTCTTTTTCATCATGCTATGCCATTTTTTTAGCGATTTCGTGGAGGTACCTAAGCAAACCCATTACTGGAAATTTTCAATTTTTTTTTTTTTTTTTTTGTAGAGATTTTAAAAATCTATTTAGTTATTGCAATGAAAATGAACTGACTGCATTCAGGTTAAATATCTTTGTCTAAAGACTAAGATGATCAGCAAATTATTATTGAATAATATTGGTAGATTATTATCTTTTTATGTTTTATTTCGGTTCTAGTCAAAATGTTTCAATTACAATGGTCAGAATATGTGAATGGTTAGATAATAAAAACTAGTTTGTTTATTCAAAGTCAAGGCAAATTAAATTTTATTTTACTTGACTACTTTTTTTTTTACAAATACTTGACTAAAATCAGTGACTTAGGGCTACGCCTTCATTCCTTTCCTTTTACATCAGTTTTGCCAATAGTAAACATTGTCACTATTTGAAATAGCAAATCCACTTGTAATTGAAAATATTTTAGCTGTTGTTATGTAACATCTGCATTTAGGTTGACAATAACACTGGATATCAATATTGCTTTACTGTGAACCTATTAGAAAGAAACGATATGAAGACGTCATATATCATTACTAATGAGATTTGTTTTCATTAAGCTATGAAGCATGATTGTGCATTCAGGTCACTTCTGTAATTTCCTTACACATATTAAATCGTCTTGAAGTCCAATTTGTTATACTGAAGTATATTTTAATATAAACCAAGAATTGATCTTGTATGACCAAGATTCTGCTGTTACTGACCTCATTTAGCTGTACAGCACTATCAACTATCGATCTATGGCTCACTTTTGAGTACAGAAAGAAAAAAAACCCGTCCACAAGAAACATTTCATAACAAGAACCATAGCTGTTTATACAGAACCTTCATTAGTGAGTTTTAGTTTAAAAATTTCTTCAGAAAGTCAGAAATTTTTGTATTCATTTAATATTCTAAATCTATTAATGCCATTGCTTTAAAGATTTACAACAGTTTTTGGTCTGATACTAGGTGTCCAATTTTAATAGCTAATTGCATTTAGTTTGAAATCTTTGTAAAACCAAATTGTCAATAAAGAAAGTGAAAGATGTTACTTGTTAATAAAAAAACTGTATATCTCAAAATATTTATCCAATTTAATTTTGTTAATTATCTGAGTAATGTGTTAATATTTCTTAAAATCTAATGAAACTCGTGTCCTTTAAATAGCACCATGTGAATGATTTTTGCTTTCAACAAGAGTACAACGATGTATTTCTATAAATGCTTATAACTAAAGAAGTGTTGAACCTTTTGCAGGCTGATAATTCCCAAAATTTGAACAATAAATGATTTTCTTTTTTTCTGTTTTTATAGAAATCCTATTTACTGAAACATTTGAAACATTAACTCTCACTAACATTTTGTCAGTTCTTAACTTTTGATGTCATACATTTCAACTATTCATTCATCTTCTTCTTTCTTGTGAAACTTGATTTTTAAAAAAAGTCATCTTGAAGACAGACTAAATTCTTGCCTTTTATGTAAATATTTGCTTATATTGATATTAATCAAATTTTGTATTTAAAAAAAAAATACATGACTTTTATATCTGCAAATAAGGGATTTAGGGAAAATCTCTGCTAATATTTATTGTGATGCAAATCACATTCTTTTCTTTACTTTTTATCTCCATTAATCATTGTAGGTGAAATGATGCATGTGCTGAAAACTTATTTGTTTTTGTTTTTTCCCCTCCTTGCAGCCTGTCATGAAGCCTATACAAACAATACAGCACAGAATACTGCATGCAGCTATGGATGCAGCAGTGCATTGCCAGTTGCTGCCAAACGAGAAGAAGAGGTTTGTAACTATAGCTGCTATTAACCTAATCATGTGATTTCTGCTTAAAATTTGTATAAAATGAGGATATTTAACTACCGAGAGTAGAAACAAACTCCTTGCACAAGACGTTTCTTGAATTTTAATGAAATGCTTGAATTTATTGAAGCATTTCATTGAAAGTAAACTTGATGATCTTTAATGTCAGACTTGTGAACTGAAGGACCATAAGGTCTATGCATTTGATGAAATTCTACAATTCTCTTCTATCTTTAGTGTGAACATTGTTTTATATTGCCTATTAAAATAACAGCAAAAGTCATTAATTATCAATTTTTGATATATGAAATTACTTTGAAAAAATAGAATTTGCTTTAAACTTTTTTGTTGTTTTGTTTTAAAATTATTTTCTTAATTGTTATTGATTTCAGAATGAAAATTCTGAGCCCAGCATTCATTTGCTGTATCCATTCCTTTATGTCCATGGCCTCTACAGTAACATGATAGACAAAGTCTATAAACAAATAAGTGTCAGTTGGTCATTCTACATGCAAGGAGATAATGGAAACCTGGTGGTTATGCGATCTAAGCCAAAGGTCTATGTAGACTATCGCACTTACAATGGAGATGGTGAGTTTGGCTGTAAATTCTTTCTTCCTTTCATTAGAATATCGATTTTAAATATTCGATAATTATTTATATTTTAACAAATATCTTTATAATAACACCAAACTGGTTAGGAAATCATTGACTGCAATGGGAATTGATTTCTGTAAAGATGTCACAGCTTGTTAATACAGAATGTGCATTAAACAAATTTATGAATGTTGCTCTGGTTTCCACCATATGTTGCTCTGAGGTTGGGGCAACATTTTTATTCGTTACGCATTTTCAGCCATTAATTAACATTTGATTTTTTTTTTTTTTCTTTTACAATTTTGTAAGTTATTTTTTTTTCCTTGTCTTTTAATTTTTCAGAATATCGTACATCCAATTATTTAGAGACCAACATTGAATCTGGCAATAATGTGGCCACTCCACAGCTCAGAAACTCTCAGCTTCATCCTGGTAACAGCCAAGGATCTGATGATGACATTAACCTTTCTCTTCATGACTTAGATGGTCAGAGCGCTGATTGGTTGGCTTGTATCTCACAGAAGATTGGGATGCCTAAGATGCTTCTTACTGCTCTTGTGTTGCTGTGTGCAGTTGTTATGATCTGGCTTTGCCTTACTGCAGCAGTCACTGCTCCTGAACACAGAGTTTCTTCAGCACCACAGGTAAGCAATTATACCACAGGTATTTTTATCAAATATTTTTAGTAGTGGTGATGTGTACAAGTTGTCTGTGAGTTACAATGGAATTCTAGTCGGCTCATTTTTAGCCATTCCTATTCTAAGCCCTGTCCTGGGTAAGACGTTAAACTATGTCTAGCAGCAAGGCCTCTGATCAGGAGGTTTTGAGGAACATGGAACCACCTTTTAATTACTGGTGTTCCCAGGTCCACCCTGACCCAGGGTAGTAGCACCTGTTAGGGTCCCAGCTATGAGCAAATAGTTAACTATTACCAATACTTGGAAAAATTATTACCAGCAATACAATTCTGAAGGAAGAATATTAACAGAAACAGATTTTTGACAAAACAAAATATTACCAGCAATACAGTATTTTGTTGGCATTAAGTAGCTCATTGGGGTTGGTGTGCTGTGTGACAAAATAAACCAAACCAATTTAAACCAAAGAATATATTTTCTGTTCATACGAATCTATCCTAAAAATGTTGTCGGCATTAAATAACCCATTGAGGTTGATGTGCCGTAAAACAAAATAAACCAAACCAAACCTAATCTAAGCCAAATACTTCCCATAGTGAGTTGTAATATCAGTTGCATTAATATCAGTGTCTTTTAAAAAAAACCAAAAAGAAAACTTGTCGTTTGTTTTTAAGGGTTGGAAAATGAATGGTAATAAAAAAGTTAATACCAATTCCCTTGTGACTTTTTTCAATTTATTGTAATGAAGAAATAATGTAAAGACTGGAAAATGGAAATTTCCTCTGACAATTTCTGGTTCTATATGCTGGACATCATTTTTATACCATTTTCTATTCTTTCATCCTTCTTGAGAGCAGATTATTTTGATCAGCTAAGCATGTTACAAGATTCTGATACTTTTAGTGAAACGTGTCACCATGTTATCAAAATCATGAGAAAGTGCCAGTACATACTGATGTCCTTCATGCTTTAAAAGCTGATAGATGTACAAGTGTTAAAAAGTTTTATTTACATGATATATAGCTATTATGTGTGTAGTGTGTGATTTTACATCAGGAAATAGCAGATGATTTCGATTGAATTTAATGTCAATAAGGAAACTTTATTCAATAAGGAGTTGATCTGTGGTGACCCCAATATGTACGGGCTCTCTCTCTCTCTTTCTATCTGTCTCTAAGGGATCCCAAAGTAGGCTTTGCACTCAGTGTCACACCGAGCAATAGAAGAGCCAAAAAAATCAACCCAAATGAACTTAGGATATAGAAACACAAGACATGTGGATGACAAATTATATAAAAATGCCTCACTCGGGTTAGAGTTTCTGACATTTTCGTAAAAAAGAAGAAAATCCCCCAAATCTTACATCATCATCATGCCTACATTAATATGAGTGTCAGAAGTGAATAAAACTCACTGTAAGAAAATCAAAATTTTACATATGAAAGATTTCTTGTATTCTTTTTAGATACTACTAAAGTTGTATGAAGTAAGTTGTGATAAGAGAAGGCTGGGAAGCATTGATGCCCTATCATGCAGCCTGTAGTACACCCACCCAACCACATTTCACATTGTCTGTAAGTGCAGGTTGGTGTGACTAAGGAGCTACTTGATTATATGTGCTTGCAACTGAGGATCAAGTAATAGTAGGTTCAGTCAATTGCCAGTAATCCTCCTCAGCCCATAGTCTGCACTGTAAAACCCTAACACCTCAAATCTTCAAGTTTTCTAATCTTAACTTTGCTTGTGGCTAATTTGTGGCTACAATCCCCCCCCTGCCCCGCATATTCAATATATTGATTCTTGAACAGGACTCCCAAGTTTTTTTTCTTTTAGTTTTATAATTTCAAGATAATGGCATTGAATCTGAAGAGATTTGATTTTTATCAAAAGTTCTGACATTGACAAATGCTCAACATTTATCGCTCCAAATTGATTGGCACACAAAATGGGCGCGGCTTTGATTTCTATCACTTGCCTTCTTGGATGTACCTTCATTTTCTTCTCAATTTCATGATATTAATAAACACATATATTGGATTTACTTTTGTCATTTTTTTTCTTTGATAATCGGATGGCTCTCTTTACAATGGTTGCAAGATCCTTTTTGGCCCAAGTTCCTAGTTTTTTTCTTTTACTGTTGTCGTTATTGACAAAAGAAAAACTGTTTGAGAAAAACACTCTGACAAATTAGCTTCCTGACAATAAAACAATGGTTACTTTTTTTCCAACTGTCTTGTTTGAATAAAAGTCAATTTTACTGAGTTTTTCATTTTTTTTAAATTTTTTTTTCTTTCAGAAGCTGAGTATCTATGGTGATCTTGATTACCTGATTGACTTTGAGCAAAAAGGTGTGAAGAAGTTTCTTCCTCAGGACACCTTTGTTGCTGCTCCTCTTCCTGTTAAGATTAAGGTTGACAGAATCTGAGAGCCTTTTTTCTTTTCTTCTTTTGCTCTTTCGACACATGACAGCCAGTAAATATTAAGACTTATATGTGCAGTTAAACCTTTTTCTCTCCGACAATTTTCTTCTACTTCTCTTTCTTCTGCATGTATGGCAGTCTTCAAAAAAAAAGAAAGAAAATAAACGAGAACAAAAAGAAGACTTCTTCATTTCTTGCTATTCCTCCCTCCCTCTTCTTTTCTTTTTCTTTTTTTTTCCTTATTTTCCTTTCAATTGGGCGACTTTTTTCTTTTTTCTTACTCTGGTTTGACTGATTACAGAGCGGGATGGAAGGTTGTGTAATGTAGTTTTGGTCTTTCATCATTTGTCTTCCTCACTCTCCTCACACAAACTCCTGTCCACTCCTAACAGTCAAATGTCTGACTCCATGTTGACTTTGAAAAAGTAAATAGATATTCAATTTGTTTCTCTTTCCTTAAATAAAAAAGCAACAATAAAGGCAGTCAATTATTGTTTTAATATCCCCACCCTTTATATTCACTAATGGCCACCATCTTTCCTTTGCTGCTTTGCACACACACACACACACACACACACACACACAAATTTTTGTTAATTCATTCTGGCATGGTCCTCTTTTTCAAAACTTGCAGTTTTCTTTTTTAACTCTAATTCTGCCTTTTTCCTGTGATTATTAGAAGCTTACAAATATGAAATCCTTGTTATTGAAATGGGAGAGAGGAATATAGTTTTTACACATGGAACAAAAAGAAAACAAATTATTCTGTTTTTGCAAATTGTTGGCTGCTATCAGAACAATGGTTGTCCACCTTAAGTAAACAAAACCTTAGGGCCATGTAATCTCCAGACATTAGCTCCCCCGCCGTCTCTCTCTGATGATTTTAATCTGAGTTCTAACAGGAGAAAACTAACTGTGCCCCATTCATCTGGTAAGCATAATCCACTGAAAATGACAAATTGCTTTAAACTAAAGTACATCTTTTTAGGCTCTTGTGCAAGCTATTTCCATTTAATCTAGACCTGATACCTGAAATTTTAAAGACTCAAAGATTTACAGATATAACCCACAGGTAAATAACTTATTTATTTTCCTTTTCCAGATTCATTTAGTATTCTGTGATGTACATGCCATCTGGTTTAATGAAAAAAAAGAGAAAAATACCAAAACAGATTTGTGACAACAAATTAAAAAAAATTTCAGTTTAGTCTTAATATTTAATTTTTTTGTTCTTTGTGATGACTCATGCCATTTTTGAGGAAATTGAAATATTTTGTCAGAATAACAAAAATCATTCCAGTAATGGCAACTGGCAACTTTGCACTTTTAAACAAAAAAAAAAAAAAGAAAGTTTTTAGTACAACAGCAGAGAAATGTGGCTGGGCATCTTTTGGTGATATTCATGAAATAAAACAAAAAAAAAACAAACAAAAAAACCAAACACCATTTTTTTTCTGTCCTTATTCCTCTCCTTACCAGATTGAGTTTCAATGATCTGCAATTCAGGCCCAGCACTATTTTAATCTTTAATTTAAATCGACATATTTCGTTCTTGTTTTTATCAGGTTCTATAAATGTTTATTAAACACCTTTTTATTAATGCAAAAAAAAAAATGTGACTCTCTTTACAAAAATCCTTCATTGTTGTTTCCTTTTATTGTCAAAGGATGATTGGTACACATTTTGTATTGCTAAGCTACCTGGAGTTATCTCCCTTACACCTTGTTAAACACTTGCAGATCTTTGGACGGTTTGTGTGGCACCATCATCCAATTCATTCTGTTTCCATTCTGTGCCTGTCAGAAGAAATCCACTTTACCAACTTCCTGCCTGATTCTGTAATTTTGGGGAAAAACAAAATGTTTAAAACAAAAAAATGATAATATTAATAAAAGAAAATTAAACACCAGGGAATATTTTAATTTAATTTCTTTTACATCTAAAAAAAAAGAAAAAAAAGCAATTTCTTTTGGTTTATTTTGCCTTCTTGGCTGGGTTTTAAATGGTCTGAGTGATTATATTTCTTAATAATATTAATAATAATAATAATAATAATATGTTGAAAAGATTTTTTTTCTCATTGGAATTTTTTTCCAAATCACTTCTCACAATACCATGGTGTATATGATTGTGTAACTTATCATTCAGTGTTTTCTAATAACTGAAATTGTATGTATCTTGTCACCAAATCCTGCTAGCCACAGTTAGTGTCAATCTATCCCCCCCCTTTCCCATCACTTGTATAATATCTTCAGTGGCACTTTCTGTGCAGCAATGCTGTCGACTTCAGTTTGGTGGCGCTTGTAATTTCTAAATATCTTAGATAAATAAAAAAAAAATTCTTTTATGGATTCAGTCTTCAGTTTTTGTTCTTTTTCATTTTATTAATTATTACAATTTCTCTCTTTTTTTATGCTGCATTGATGCAGATAAGTGCTAAAGATCCTCTTTTATTGGCCAGTTTTTCTTGTGAAAATGCATTGTTCTTTCACAGACTTGCAGAGTTGTGTTTTTTGTTGTTCCCTACACACAAGCCACCAGTCTGCCTTTGGGAGGCATGCCATTATCATTTACTGCTGTTGGCCCACCGGCATGTTTGTCTCGGCAATGTTACCAGTGGCGGACTTCTAGAGGAACCAATCCCGTGACTGCTACAAGAGGACTGCTGCTGTTGTCATTGGCAGGACAGGAGCAGCTTGTATGTAGGCTGGTTGTTTTCTCTTCCATATTCTCATAATTACAGAAACTGATTTGCTCCAATCTAAGACAAATTAATGTTTTCCAAATGAAACCCATTAATTGAAGTAGGCAGCTTTCAAAGTTGGTTGAATGTAAAGTTAAAGGTCTTTGTTTTTTTGTTTGTTTTTTTAAAGATTTGACATTACCATTTTAAAAAGAAAGACCATCTTCCCATCTCTTAAAAAAAAAATGAATGAATTAGAACAAATATAAAAAACACAAAAACATTTCTTTTTAAAAACGTCTTTAATACTTGCAAATTAAATCCTGTTAATACATAATGCACTTCATGAGTAAAGAATAGTAAATGTTTTTATTTTTTAATGCACGTTCCTAATAAACAAAATGTTGAGAATATCACACAAGCTTTTTTTTTTTTCTTGAATACATTAATGTGTTAAGTTACAGCATTGTATAAAAATGATGAGATTTTGTTTCAAAATGAGCTTGTCTCGAACTAGATGTATTATATAAATCAAATTGAATTTTCTAGAGAAACTTATCAACAGTGCTTACACTGTATTCAGGCTATTGTCCTCATCTTCGTCATTATCACAATATTTTGGCCTTCATCAGATGTATATTAATCTGAATAACCTACAGGGAATTCTGAATTGAAGCCCTTATTTAATATAACCTTGTACCTCGTCTGTCAATGTCTAGGGATTATCATCATCTAGTTATTTTTAGTACTACTCAGTTGTTGCTTGCCTGTTGAATCTAAATACATATTTGCCCAGCCTATGGATTGAAAACACAAATTACTTGGGCACCAAAATCACAAACCAATGCTTTCATCTGCTAGTTTATGTCCCCATAGGACAATTTTCTGTTTTGAAAATTAAGCCTAATCCTGCCTGCTGATTAGTGCCGCTGAGGCCTTGCTATCTTTTTTCTTTTCAACAGCTGCCTTATTTATTTCTATGCTAGGCCTACTAAGGAGGTCCTCATGGCCTAGCATATGTGCAAATTCTTTCGGACATCTAACTCTCCATTCAACCCTCCTACACTTAATTTACTTGTCAGTATTAAAACTGTCCACTTTTTGGAGCCCCAATGATCGCGTCATAAAATTGATGTTACTGATTCAAAAATAATCTGTAATCCTTCCAAAAAGAAAAAAAAACAAACCCGAACTGAGACAAGAGTAGTGTTAGAGATTCTTTAGTAGAAGTTATACAAAAAGCAGAAATACATACAAAAAGATATGTTTGACTAATACAGAAATCAATAACAAACCTCAAATGCATTATTAAACAAAATATTTGACTGAAAAAAAAAAAAATTTCTAAAGATTTTTTAACATTTTTACTGACTCACGCATTATGGCTAATTGTTATGGTGGTTTTTCTTACCATTACTATTATTTGTATTATTAGTCATAGTAGTAGTGTGACTTTTTAAAAAGTACTCTTAAGAAAACAGGAGAAACAATTACTTGAAATCTCCAAAATTTTTCTATCAAATGAATTTATAAATCAGTATACTTTCCATGCAAATCTTTTTTTGTGATTTTTATCATTCTCTTGCTGTTCTGATGTCTCAGTCTTTTATAAAAAGGTTAGTGTCTCCAAGAGTAAATAAACATCAAAATATACAAAATTAAATTTCAATCAGTGATTTTCACATATGAAAACTAAAATAAAATTTAAAAAGAGTTATGTACTCTGATGAAAGTGTTAAGATTTAAATACAAAATGTTAAATTTTACTCAGGCTTCATTAAATGCGGCTTAAGATCACTTTGTTTTCCAGAATCTAAAGATTAGCATTTCTGATGGAACGTCTGACATGACAGCAAATACAATTTACAACCACTACTATTTCACACACGTGTGGGGGAAAACAAATGAGTAAAGAAAAGCCTGAAGCTTTGCAATCTTCAGGCCTTATTTCCCTGCATTGATTATTTTATTAATGAGTGGTATCCGCTTAGAAGGTAGTGTAGCAAAATATGTTTTCTGTTCCTCGGAGTATTTTTTTTCCACTGTGATGATATCACGGAATTTCCAGTTTTTATAGTTTTCATTAAGCTCATTTAATAACACAATTTGTTTGTCTTCATCTGGTACACAGTTGTCAGGTTCAACGTAAGGCAAATCAGGGAGCTGTAAGTTTTTCAGGATGATTACTGATCGCAAAGCAAACCAGCCTCCATATCTCGGGTGGATGCAGATGCCAAAAATTGCCTGTGAAATGCAAAATATAAGCGCATTGCAAATAGAGACATCTTTGAAATTTCCTCTTTCTTACTAAAATGATATTTAAAGACATTGGATAGAAAAACAATGAATAATTCTCCTCAGACAATTTACTCTTCTGTCAGACAATTTACTCTAATGCCATCTTGGTCAGAGTGCCAAATTAACAGGTGTGGGCCTTTTATGATATTTGTTTTTTTTTATGTATCCAACCATTTTGAATATCTCAAGGACTAGCCAGAGAGGACCTTACTACAGGTGTGTGAGAACAGACACTCTCCCACAGTGTTACTCAAGTGACAGACACCATGAGCAAAATGTGTCATTATTAATGGATGTTAATATGTCACATCAGGTTGACTCAGGCAATGAGTGCACTATAGAAGAGAGGTTTATTCTCCATTTGCATTTCCTCCATTATTGGCATTATTATATCTCCATCATATAATAACGTCTTCATGAATGGAATGGCTGAAAGGAAAAGGAATGACACAAACACTTTGTTCTTAGAAACAGTTTTATGCTGCTATGCACAAAATTATATGTCCCATGCATAGAAACTAAAACACATGTCTACACCACAAGCTGCATGATAAGAGAATGAAAAGATAGGGTTTTACATATAATATAGAGATTCTTCTGTGTTTCTGGATAAATCATATTTAGGATTACAAATTTGAGAGGGCCGGATTTATCTGCTATGTCAATATTGAGGACATATTTTTCAAGTGGGAAACTGTGAGTCCTGGATTTTTCACAAATTGAGGGCTGTGAGCTCTGTTTTTCTAGTTTCTTCCTATATTTGGAGAAGATATATTCGCAAACCAAAATGATACCATGGGTTTGTGAGCTGGCTGTGGGAGACAGATTTAGCTTTGGCCCAGATCAAGGGACACAGGTTAACAAAGCAACTGCTCAGTTTGACTCCTGAAAGCTGACTAACTGCTCACTTTTGTCACTAATCAGCCGTCATGTGACTTCATCTCAACCAAAGGGAGATAATCGCCTTTTGTATCCTTACATCATTATATTAATGACTAAATGATTTTATTCTTCTTTTTGACAAAACATAGCCCCACCTCCAATTTGATTTCTTGTGACTATTTTGTTTTCTCAAAGCTATAATTGCTGTTGCCCCCCCCCAGCTAAAACTGCTGTTGACCCCCCACGCACCAAAAATACATTTACATAATTTTTTTTTTTTCAAAACCCAGTTCAGTATAATTATTAAACTGACTTAACTTTACTTTTCTAAATTTTTAATTACAGAATTTCAATTTGTTTTTAACAATTAAATGCTATTTTCCTGTAGTTAAAACCCAAATTAAAAATTCAAAGGAGATATTTAAATGATTGGTTTGTGTTTTAAAATTTGATTAAAATGTTCATAATCCTGTCTATAATTTGTACCAATTCCACTTGAAATATTGTCTTCATCTTTGTTGTTGATATCAAAACATTTTGACCGTTGTGCTCTTTGGACTTCATGATTTTCTAGTCAATCAGATCGTGACATCAGAGACATTTAATTTTTGTTTTTTTCATTCAGCCAAAATCATTTTACAAATAATAACACTTCTATGATGCATAATGTTTTCATTTTTTGATGTAAAAAAAAATCATCAAATCTGTTGAAGCATTTCATTTCTGGTGATGCAAATTTTGTTGATAGTTGAGTTTAAAATATAATCATAAGGATAATTGTAATTGGGATTTCAAATTAAATTGACTCTGTGTCTATTTGTCTCAGATGGAGAAACAGGCATTGGAATAGAAACTTGAGGCATTGTGTTAAACGTCACCTAAACCCAAAGAATGTATGGGTGGGTGTGTGGGTGGCGTAGCAGTCATCAGCAAAGAAAGTGGCTCTGTTAATTGCAAGTTCAGATGTCAGCTGATGCTGTTGTGTTCATTTTTTCCCTGCTCCAGCTACAAGTTAAATAACAGGCTGAGCTCTCTAGACTTGAGGAAGAACCAGAAACTCTGAATTCCAAAACCATAGAGGAGGTAACAGGAAACCACTCTACTATATTTGTCAACAACACCTGGCAATTCACAGATAATACGTACATGTGGAGGGCAATGACAACCTGTAACCCAAATGACATGTTTTTTTTTTTAAAAAGACTTTAATTCTAGAGATGAGAGAATTAGTTCATTTGTTTTTTTTAATCAATTTATCAAGTCATTGGAAATAAAAAAAAGAAATTCTTGTACCAATCATATAAATTTTGATAAGAAAGTTGACTTGCCTTTTTCTCATCCCATGGATCATTGGTGATATGTTTCCTTTGGTAGTAATAAGCAGCTCCAGAAACATGGGCTGCAACTTGCATAATAATCCTGCATTGTCTGTCACCAATAGTTTCATAATCATATATTATGTCAATGTCAGGAATAACCTGCAAAAATAAAAAAGGGATTTAAAAAAGAAAAAGAATTGAAAACACTTTCCATTCTGTATGAAAAGAATTAAGAGTTGTGGGACAGGCACTTCATTTCTTGGCTATTGAATTTCAAACGCCCAACTTTGATCTGAGAGTTGTGGGGCAGGCACTTCATTTCTTGGCTATTGAATTTCAAACGCCCAACTTTGATCTGAGAGTTGTGGGGCAGGCACTTCATTTCTTGGCTATTGAATTTCAAACGCCCAACTTTGATCTGAGAGTTGTGGGGCAGGCACTTCATTTCTTGGCTATTGAATTTCAAACGCCCAACTTTGATCTGAGAGTTGTGGGGCAGGCACTTCATTTCTTGGCTATTGAATTTCAAACGCCCAACTTTGATCTGAGAGTTGTGGGGCAGGCACTTCATTTCTTGGCTATTGAATTTCAAACGCCCAACTTTGATCTGAGAGTTGTGGGACAGGCACTTCATTTCTTGGTTCTGTTATTGTCCATTGTCTTTTCATGTAAGATGCTTTCTTGCACAACATAAGAAGTGAACCTGTCCCTCCATTTTCAGAACGTGTTCTTGCTCCACCTAGACACAAAGTTAATTCTCAAGATTTTTCTCCCAAAGGTAGTTGACAGAACGTAAAAACAAAATCTTCTTCATTCTGAAAAGGACACGCATTGTAGTTTTAATATTTATTCACTGTAACCTTCAGAAACAAAGTTTGTTTTTTGTTCAATTTAAATAAGATTTCATACTATTAAGCTTTTGTTTCCTTAATGCTTAAAATGAAGTGGATTCAATTCTCTAGGAAAAAGGTGCTGAAAAGTTCTCAGCCTAACCAAGAAGGAATGCCCAAAATATTCTCATGTTTGGTCATTTGATTAGATTCTGGAAAGTGAATTGTCCAAGTTTTTTTTTCAGTACCCACTCATACAAGACATGCAAAATTGTGTGACATGCTTGACAGTGATGATATTGTCATAGTTTTGTGTCCATGATTTAAAAATAAATTGACATTTTAGCCACAAGTGAATCACTTGAAAAGCCGGGTTGTCTTTTATATCTGGACATCAAATATGTATTTTTATTCCTAAACTTAGTTTTTCATTTTGTGCTCATTGTTCTTTACTCAGTTAACATCAAAAGTAAAAAGACGTTTCAGTTTCAGAGCACAAAATGCAAAACTTTATTAAGACATAATCAGCAAATCATATAAAAGAAGAAAAAAAGAGAAAAAGAATCTGAAATACACCCCCCACACTCACAATAATTAAAAAATCATAGGAAATGGATATCCTATGATATTTTTTTCCTATGATATTTAACTTTATGTAAACTTGGCTTTTATATTTTAATTTATAATCAATTTAGAAACAGCTTTATTTTGCAGTGCAACCAAAACTGACAGCCCATCCTTACCTGATTAACTTTTTGCATGTAATATTTTATACACTCATCGATTCCATCCTTTGAACCAGTGTAGGAGCCACTCAGGAGAAATGGCTTGAAGGCAAGATCGAACATGTCTGGGGTACTGAGTACTACAATTGCGACTGTATCAGGATCATAGGGTAAATGGTATTTCTCTTCAACAACAGTGTTGTACCATTCCACCTTTAAAGAAATGAAAGAAAAATTAAAAACAAAAGAGAAAAAAATTTCTTTAGTCTTGAAAACTGACAATTCTAGTTTAAATTCTATTGTTTTCTCTTTATTTTTCAAATGAACATGTCTCCCCCCTCTCTCTCTCAAGCATATCAATTACCAGTTTTTCAAATGAACATGTCTCTCCCCCCCTCTCTCTCTCAAGCATATCAATTACCAGTTTTTCTTTCTCATACTAATATGACTCATTCAAATAATAAGAGGAAATCTTTTCTTAACTTAAACATGAAGTAGAAAAATAAAAACATGTATTCCATTTTACAACTAACAATTTTTCTTTTTATAAACTAAAATTTCTTTCTGAACATTTTTGGACACTTTATAACTGATAGATCAAAATCTAATCAATCTTCATTCAATAATCTAATTTTGTGACTTTTCCTCAACTTATTTTTAAGAATTACAGAAAGTAGCCTAAATTAAAGAAGTTATTTTGGAGCATTTTCATCAAGTTGAGACAATTCTAAAAATGTCGTAAATGAAAGAAAGAAATAGCATTCTAGATGCTGTGCACCAAAGTGGATAGTGACATTTTTTTTGGAAAAATACAAACAGAAGACAGAATCATTTTTTTTTTTTTTTTATATAGTTAAAAGCCCTTAAATGTTTTTTAATCTAATTTCATTGTAAACCAAATTCCTCTCCAGCCTCATTTTGATCACAGCACAGTGTGGATTTATTATTTAAATGTTGCTCATAAAGTCAAGGAATAAACAAATGCTTCTAAAATCTGTAACAGCTTTTCTTTTTTTTTAGTTATCTAATTTGATCCCAAAATAACTGATCAAATTAATTCTGTCTTTTCTTGCTAAGTAGACATGGTTAGTGATGAAATTTTAGGTAATACATTGTCTGTCCTCGCCTTCAAAAACAAATAACACCAACCGATGTTGCTGAATATTAAATGGAGCACAATTTCACCTTTAGATAAGATAAGTACTTAAGACATAAGATTTATTGTTTTGTACTTTAAGTGTATTTAGGCAAGTATCAGTCACAATATAACAAAATACATAGAATTACTTTAACCAATATTATTGCTCAAACCACTTAAAGAAATCTTTGTTTATAAAAAGAAAAGTTGTTACATGTACACTTACTTAAACATTATTAAGTTATATAATATATATTTATTAATATATATGAGATACACACACACACACAAGGATGCTGAAAAGTTCTCAGCTCAACTCCCTTTCGAAAAGCAATATTTTAATGACCAATAGTGAAAGAGGTTAGGCTAACAACAACAACCCAAATAAGGAAAATTGAATGTTGGCAGCCTAACCCCCCCCCCCCCGGGCTATACTGTCATTGCAGCTTTGTATACACTTTTTAAATATTGCAATTTGACGGTAAAGAATTTCATTGCTTAACAACAAATTTCAAGCAGATGAATAGAGAAACAATTTTATGTTTATTAAATTATTTATAACGTTACTTGTCAATAATTACAGACATGTTAATTTTAAAAATAGATTTTATATAATTATGAAATTTAGCATTGTAAAATGTATGACTAAATTTAGAAAAGTGGGCAGGAAGACTGTGTTGTGCCAGTCTATCAAGAAAGGGAGATATGCCTGCTTTGTGAATAAGAATTTTAAATAGTAACCTTCACCTTGGTTCAGTGACAAATGACCCAAAGGTCAAACAAATAGTTTCTGGTTTCTCCTCATAAAGCTTCTATTAGAGTGAAAATGTTTATAATAAACTATATTTGCGAGATTCAATACATTTGCTGAACACGCACACACACAATTTTTTTTTAATTTAAATCTTGACTTCTTGACAGGGGTGGGTAATAACCTTTAAAATTTACATGACCTTTTCACATAGGTCTAATTATTAAACAGATAAATTTGGCTAATGGCTTTAGTAGTAAAATTATTCTGATAGAAACAGACACACATAGTATTTCTACTTTTTATATAAATCTTACTGACGAGATAAGGACGCCTTATGTTCTTGAGTATGATATGAGTTTTTGTGATCAGTTTTTTTATAAAAGAAGGGGTGCACTATACACAGGTCATTTTTTTGGTGACTGGTTGGACTTTATACAGGTAAGTCTTTCTGGTGGGGAGGGTTAAAATTCATCCCCCCAGAATTCAGGGATTGCACTATACTTGAAACCAATTTATACATGAATAGATGGAGTATATAAAAGAAAATTAAAATGACAAAAGCAGACATATTAAAAAGCAGTTTAAAACAAAAAAAGAGGGTGTAACAATATATATATATATATATATATTTAAAGACATTTATATTATGTTTAACGTTCTTTTTATAGATACAAGTATTTAAGCTATAAAAAGAACGTTAAACATAATATAAATGTCTTTAAATAAATTGTCGGACTATGTCCAATTCTAAAATATATATATATATATATATATAAATGCATGTTTCATTAAATAATATAGACAGGTTTTGTCTATTTATTTTAAATAAGTTCCTTTCTGATAAGCTTAATCACATTATCATTGAAAGACGAAAGGAAAACACCATATTGACACATGTTTGAATCCAATCTAAGCTTTCGGCTTACATAAGCCATTATCAAAGATGACAATTTCAATAAATCAAACAAGACATATATGAAACCACAATAAACTAAAAATCCTTGAAGCTATATACATAAAACAGTTGAAACCTAACCTGAACAAAATAAACTATGAAATCTCCACAAACATTCTTAAATGCCTATAATCTATAGCAGAAGCCATTGGTATAAACTAATGGCTTCCCATACTTAATACTTCTTGTTTTCACTCTCGCATGGTCATGTGTGACGTCACGAGCTGCAACGCGATTTTCGCTTCCTTGTCTCGTAAATACATGTTTGTCGTTACTTTGAGCGTATTCAAACAGCAACGGCTGGCTATTATTGTGGTTTCGTATATGTGTTGTTTGATTTATTAAAATTGTCATCTTTGAAAAAAGCCTACTTAAATATTAACATAGAAAGTGTGAGTGAGAAGAAAGATTGGAATTTATTCCCTGATCACTGCTCCACCCAGAACGGTCTGCAGGTTGATGGGGTGATCCGGAGGGTTGTTAAATTTCTGGGGTGTTAAAAGAAGATTGATTAATAAATCTTGGTGACTTTCAACTAAAACTCACCAATTTCCCAGCACATATTAATCCACTTACTCCTGCTAATCGAAGATGTCAACCGATGTCAACCAATTCAAGAAAAGAAAGCTATATTAATTCATTTTAAATGTTTATTATTACCTAATGTCGTTTATGAAGTTTTTACTCATTATTATTCAAACACGTCTCATATAGGAAGAGAAATAGAAATTGAAAAAGGAAAAACAAAATGTAAAGCTAAAATAAATCTTATCAAGTGGCAATAAGGAAGAAAAAAAGAATTTCTAACCTTAAAAAATAATTATTATTAATATTTTTTGTATATGTCTGGGGGGGTTATTGAATAATCTAGGATTCCATGAAAGGGTCAATGGTGTACTGAAAATTTAAGTTTGTATATGTTGGGGAGCCTTTTACTTTTATCCTATATCAATGAAATGTCATGGAATTTCTGGGGAACACATTTCACAGGTTTTTCTCTTTAAAAAAATTCTCAAATTGAAATTAAACTAAATATTTCTTTTGAAAAGTACCTCCATTTCCAAATTATATAAATAAAATTGTTTTAGTTCTGTAAACATGAAAAAGGCCATTATCGCCTAATTGGTTGTGATGAAGTCACATGAGTCATAGACAGCCACTTAGTGATGTCAATTCATAGTTTGAAGAACGTGGTCAGATCATTAGTTAGTTTCTTTTTTAGTATAGGCAAATGTTAAATCTGCCCACCAGGGCCGAGGCTAAATTTACCTTTGCCCAGGCAAGCATGCTAAAGGGCCAGCTCACAAGCACACAGCGACATTTTTCCCTTTGAGAAATATGTCTTCACCAATGACAGAGAAGATAAATTCAGCCTTTGTTGGAAATCCTAAATATGGCTTCTCCAGAAACATAGAAGAATCCTCCGACAATGCAAATACCCATTGGTAATTATTACAAGTCTGTTGAACATTTTTTGCATTACTTGTTGTATGCATGTGTTATAGTTTCTCTATGTGGGACAAGTATAAATGTTTGTATATAACAGTCTCTGAGAACAAATAAGGAATGTTTGTCATTCCTGTTCGATTCATGTATTAAGGTATGGAGGATAGTAATGCTCATAATGGAGGAATTGCAAATAGGAAATATTCTTTTTATCGCATAGCCAACCCCATTAGCTCATTATTCAAAATGGCTACAACATGAGCAACTGAAATACATACATGCCATGCAGTTACAGTAGAAGATTTATACTCAAGATCATATTATGCTACTATTTATTTGAAGATCACAACAATGGGGGAAGTGAGTGAAATAAGAAGTTATGGTAGTTCTGTTCTTCATACGAGGACTGCTTCACCTGTGGGAGTCCATTAACTGAAAATTCAAAAACAATTATCAATCTACAACAGACTTGGCAAAATTACTAACATTTGTTTGCTAATCCTTTTTTTATCAGATCAAAATTTAACATTTCAGTTGACATTGTAAAATAAAATAAATGTTATGTAAAATTTCAGATATGACTAAAATATATATCTGTAAAAGGACAATATGAATATGTTTCCTTTTTGTCTTTATTGATAGAGAGAGAGAGAGAAAGTGAGTAACGTGTCAATGTAAAAATCTATTTTTCTTTGAAAGCAAAAGAATAAAAAAGACGCCTTTTTCCCCGCCCTTTTTTTAGGTTTGATGTCAGAGAGATGAATTCTCAGTATTCAAACTCGAAAGAATCCCCTTAAATAGAATAAGTTTGTCAAAGAAAAACATTTATTAAGGTAAGTTTTAATGGGGGAAACCTTTTGAATGTCGACATCAAAGAAGCTGCATAAGCAAGCGCATTGTTGTGGCCGATTAAAAGTAGAGCTGAAAAAAAAAGGCGGATTTTTATTTATTATAGAGAGAAGGAAAACAGTGACATTTTATCCTCGTTTTTTTATCGTTTGTTTATTTTTTAGGATTGCTTACTTTTTGTTAAAAAGAAGGGGAAAAAATACTTAAATTAATTATTATGGTCCCATGACGTGTCGAATAAAAATCGTTAATCGTTGTTAATATTTTTTTTGTGAGTAGCAATGATCTTAAAACTATTATTAATGATTTAAAAAATGCGAGTTATTAAAACACTGCAACTTATTAATTAGGCGTAGAGGTCAATTATTTCCTCTCTCAAACAAAAATAAAACATGACGATTTCACAGGAACTTAAAGTTACTTTTTTAACGAAGGTCATTGTCAATTTTTTTTTCTTATTTAAAAAAATAAATAAATAAAAATAAATATTACTTCCTCAATCTACTTTTCAAAAAATCATTTACGACTTTCATCTTTTTAAGATGACTAATTAAAAACCAATTTATTTTAAGTTTATTTTCATCGGTTACATTATTAAAGTGAAACTAAATCCCAACCAAAAGGACATAAAAAGTTAACAAACACACACACACGAACACATACACACAGGCACGCGCGATAAGAATAAAAAAGGTTTTATTTTTGTTTTATCGATAAATTAGTTTAATTCTGTCCTTGACATTTATTGACTTTTTTCTTCAGTTCTTAATTTCAAAGCAATTTGTTTATTTACGTTTGCTTTTTTAAAACTATAACTGAACAAACACATTGGGCATATGACGTTGTCGTTGTGTACCCGGGTGGGAAATAAAAGTACACACGACCTTCGCATTCAAACTCTGTGTAAAAAAAAACTATTTCTCATGATAAAATCGAATGTTTGTATTCAACTGTAGACAATTGTTTTTGTCACATCGCGAATGTCATGCATTTTTCTGCAAGGCGCTTTGATTGTCACTTCACTTTTTTATTTGTCAAGATTCAAATAAAAAAATACGAAGAGAATTCTCAACAACACTTTTCTTTTACTTTTCAGAAAGAAGAAGCGTGTACTCACTTTCATTGGGTAGATTTCGAATCCTATATCCTTTAGGATACCATTCATGGAATCGACAATCTTCTGTAGACTTTCTTGAGATGGCATACTTTCTAAATGTTCTTTTCGACGCACCGCACTGCGTGTTTCTAAGGGAGACAACTCTGTAGGACGAAATTAAAAAATATCTCCCCTTCCTGAAGTTAATTTGGCGATTAGCGCCGCATCGTCATATACAAATCAGCAAGCTGTGCTTGTAAAATCGTTGTCAATTCGATCCTCACCGAGTGACTCATGTTAGTGACCTTGGGCTCAAACAAAGCTATGTTTAGTAAATAACAACTAAATTTGACGAATCTCAACGCATTTATTTGCGATTATTGTGATGTATCAGTGTGTGAAGGCTAATTAATTTATTAAATTACCAACGATTGTCAGTTAAAAAACTTAATTTATTAGCATCTAGTCTATTCTGAGATAGCCTTTTATTTCTCACGCCTCAGGGTATTAAAAGTATAGTGTCAAATAATAACTGGGTAACTTATCCCCTTAGTAAGCACCACGTTCATTAATCAACAAAGGGAAGGGCATTTTGTCTGCAACTTGATCATTTTTTCATGCACTGCATTATCTCATTTTACCTCAAGTTTGGATGCAAATATTTTTCTCATTTGTGTTTGCTATATATCGTATGTAGTTTCTAGCCATTGGTTAAACTAAGTGTTACTTTGTTAGATGAAATTTAATTAACTTTTTTAAATCTATCTACGGCTGACTTTATGCTGATGAGACAACGGAGGGGATTGTAGTGCATCTAAGAACGTTGCGTGAATATTTAAGATTGTGCTGCTAATGCAATATCCACAAACACATTATAAAAAAATGCCAAATGATAACAATATTCAATCATGACAAAAAAATGACATGATTGAAACAACAGATTAAATTTTATGTACACAATTTACAATTTCTTTGTTTGTAATGATGTGTGCAAAAGTATATTTTAGAGAAAAAGTTCTTTGCGGAAATGTTCAATGTCTAAAACGTTGTCTGCCTTTGATTAAAAAGGTTGAATTTAACTTAGACAAAAGATTTTTCTATGAAAGATATTGAGTGAAAAAGTTTGTTGTGTAAATTTTTCTAATCTCTCATAAAGAAAGTTTGTTTCTTTGGCGGCACATAATTCCCGTGTGTATCTTTCGTGTGTGTGAATTTCAAATTTGACGAAAATTCGTTTGCTATTTCTATTTATAGTTTTCTTAACAACGAAATTGTCTCCAAATTGGTAGCTGTTGCGAATTTTTCTGAGAAATGCGTGGGCGAATGTTGTATTTTTTATTTTTTAGCCAATAGTATTTCTTGGAACATTTTAGGGATGAATTTGAGAAATATTTTTTTTATGTCAGTTGAGCCTATTTTTGCACATATTTTGACTGTTTTGTTATGGAAATTTCTCGAAGCTTATTTTTAATTTAACAACCAATGAAATCCAAGAAAATGTTTGAAATTGAAATACTAAAATACCCCCGACCAGATTGGAAGTGGCTACACTTACAATATGTAATATTTATTAATACATGTACTGTAGTATGTTGCAAACCTAGTAGGCCA
Organism: Acanthosepion esculentum; assembly: GCA_964036315.1. NCBI lineage: Eukaryota > Metazoa > Mollusca > Cephalopoda > Sepiida > Sepiidae > Acanthosepion > Acanthosepion esculentum. The sequence continues at coordinate 2,372,453 of OZ038476.1, forward strand.
ATGCATGCGTCTACCTGACGTGGTAGTGCATTTATCGCTAGTATCCGGTTTGGTCGGAGTTAAAGAAGTTGTCAGTATTATTATCATTACAAGGATTTAAATCCTAAAATGCTGGTTTGAGTCTCTGTTAATGCTGACAGTTACAGACTGTTACTCATTAATTTTTAAAGTGAAATATTTGAGTGCATGGGAAATAACCCTGTAAGGACCAGCATACGGTGGCGTTAGAGTTTTTTTTTTTAACAGAGTCCCGACGAACAAAAACATATTCGGAGTTCTCCAAATCTTTCGGAATAAAGATAGGTTTTTTTGAAGCCCGTGTTGGAGAATACGTAAGATTAGACATCCTGTTCTGTAAATCACGAACAAATTGTGTCGTCGGTGAAGAGTGTGGATTCTGGTTATTGACCATTTGTCCAGGTAAGACTAAAGCAGTGCCGTAAACTATTTCCGATGTTGCACAATTTAAATCCGTCTTTAAGACGTTTCTCAACATTAACATTATTAAAGGCAGTCTTTCAAGTCATGTGGTATTATCAGCAGTCGGTATTAATGAAGACTTAAGTTGACGATGAAATCTCTCTACCGACCCGTTAGCACATGCCGTGGTATGCCGTAGTAGAGTGTGGTAATCACCACCACCATCATACAGAGAAAATATACAACGAGCATTCATTGGTTAATCGCCTCCAATCTAGCTTGCTGATTGGTCAGTTCCGACCAATCAAATCGCCTGCACGCGACAAGTCTGTTTTCGCGCCTTCTAAGGTTGATCCTGTCACGTGATACAACATACTATAAAAACCAGACACGAGTGGTTCTCTGCCTCTTTCTCGCTCTCTTTACTCACTCGTGCGTTTCATCTTGTAAAATGTTCTACTATAGTTAGAATGTATTCGTAGCCGTTAACCTTTTGAAGAGGCCCCACTAAATCAACATGTATGTGGGAAAAACGACCGTCCAGTGGTAAAAAAAGTACCAAGGGGTGATTTGGTATGCTTAGTTATTTTTGAGCTCTGACATTTAATACAGGTTTTGGTCCAATTCCTGATGTCGATTGACATATTAGACCAGACGAAACGGTCGGAAATTAATTTATAAGTAGCTTGATGTGAAAATGCTCGAAAATAGAACGTCGAAGAGTAGGTTGAATATACGGACGAGGATGTTTAGTGGAAACATCGCAAAATATAGTCTCGTCGCTGAAAGGAAGGGGACGTTGCTCGAACAGTAGTGATGTTGAGTTTTTAACTTTGTTGAATGTGCTATCCGATTGTTGCTCACGGGCAATGCTACTGAAATCCAATTTCAAGGAGTTAACAGAATTTAGATTCGTGCGTGACAAGGTATCAGCGACAATGTTGCTATCACCCTTAATGTACCTTGCTGGGTAATATAGTCTAAATATCTTATATCCCGAGGATTGCATTTGTCCGATTTGGTGTGTAAGGCATAGATCAGAGGTTTTCTAGTCCGTAAAAATGATAAATTCTCTGCCTTCAAGCAGATGTCAAAAATGTTTAATAGACAAATAAATAGCAAGTAATTCACGCGAGAATGTGCTGTACTTCTGCCGTGTAGAACTGAGTTTAACAGAGAAAAAGAAGATATATTTCTTTGTTTTACCATAAACTTGATGCAACACAGCTCCAACCGTGTTTGAAGAAGAGTGACGACCATGTTCTTATCATCAAAGTGTCGTATGTTAATTTCGTAAAATTTGCAAGTGCACGTTTCACTCGTTCAAAAACTGAAGATTGTTCTTCATTAAGTGAAATTTTACAGTTTTTTTTCTGTTGATTTTTTAACATATTCGTCAGAGGTAATAAAATTCCAGAACAATTAGGAATAAATTGGCGATAGAACCTGACATACCTACAAATGGACTCTTCCACACTTATATAATGTGGCTACCAATTTCTAGTAAGCAGAGGAAGTCACCAGGTGTGAGTCACCAAGAGTGTATCACCGAGTGAGTGTATGAATGAGTGAGTCAGGACACCAGTGAGAGAAGTACTCTCCAGTCCACATTACTTTGTACTACGTTTCCGTGAATAATATACCGTTTAACTTTATATCCGAGTCTGTGTTATTTTTCTATGTTTTCAACACCATAACAACTGGCGACGAGATTCGAAACGACCTCACGAAAGGAAAGACCAAAATTCTCTCTTGCCGACCATAACAACTTGCGACGAGATATTCCGAATCACACAAAGGAAAGAACAAAAATATCCCTTGCCGACCATAAGAACTGAAGAACCCAAGAGAAACCTCTACCCGAAGAGAAAAAAGGGTCACGCCATAACTCTAAAGACGTCTAAAGATCCCAGTGTGTTAATCTCAAGTCTGGCGAACAAAGAGAAATCTTTCATGAAAGAAAGTTACATATACAACAGTTATATGTTAATACTCAAGTGAAAAAAACGGACACTCCAACCGAATGACAGACAACCTTAAATACGAAATAAGGCTTTGATATGGACGTCGGATATATTTAGAAAAGTATAAAAGAAATATTTACTCAATCTAAAGTAAACCAACAATTTGAAAATACTTACTAGCGAAAAATTGTAAGTAAGATTTTCCCCCCTCATTGCTATAATTGTTCTTCGCTTCTCTTGACCACACAGAGAAAAAAAAAAGAAGAAAAATATATCTGTTTGGCAGCGTGGTTGTTTATGCAAATTTCTTTTCTCCTTTTAGAGAGTTTTACACTCAAACTGTATTAAAAAAAGTTTTTTTTAGTATTACCAACCAGAGCTGAGAAATATTAAGGAAAGGAATTACTTTCTTTTTCCCCCTCTTAGAGAAGAAAAATTGTCTAAATTTTGTTGTTTTCTCTCGGAAAACACGTATTTGAAGTCATTATGGAAAACTTTAAAACAATTATTGTTCAGATGATGAAAGCACAATTTGAACTGCAACAGAAGACTGAGGAACGGCAACAAATGTTAGAAAAATTGCTTCTACAACAAAAAGAACAGGAAGAAAAATAAAAAGAACGGGAAGAAAAATTGCTCCTACAACAAAAAGAACAAGAAGAAAAGCAAAAAGAATGGGATGAAAAATTTCAAGAATTATTTCTAAAGAGATTGGGTAAAAAGGATGTTAGTGAAAACAACACTGCATTTTCTCACAACACAATTTGGAATTCTATGGAGACATTTAATTATCTTCCTGAAGAAGATAAAACATTTGAAGCTTTTTATAGAAGATATGACGATCTTTTTGCGGTTGATTGTGAAGATTGGACGAACGCTAAAAAAGTTCGCTTACTTTTGAGAAAGTTGGGAACAGCTGAACATAGTAAGTTCGTCGATTACATTCTTCCGAAGAAAACAAGTGAATTAGGGTTCGATGAAGCAGTAAAACTTTTGTCTGAGTTATTTAGCCCTAATACAACTTTATTGCACAAAAGATGGAAGTGTTTTAACTTGTCAAAACGGGATGACGAGGATTATCTTACATTTGCGTCCATTGTTAATAAGCACTGTGACGATTTTCGTTTGGCTGAACTGACAGCTGACGATTTCAAATGTTTAATATTTGCCCAAGGTTTAGTCTCTGCAAAAAACTCGGAGATTAGACGGAGAGTTCTATCAAGACTAGAAAGCGAACCCGGTTTCACATTACAAAAACTAGAAGATTGCCAGCGAGTAATCAGTGTGAGGAATCAGGCATATCGTATGTTAGGAGAATTAAGTACAAGCCAAAAAATTACTCCCCTAAAAAAGGTAAAGAAAGCAAAGGGTACGCCCATTCACAATTTAAAAATAGACGACCCTGAAAAACAAAAATTACCCCCTAGTTCATGTGGACGTTGTGGTGGACAACATTGGGAGACAGTTTTTACTGAAACAAGACATGTGATAATTGTGGTAAAATTGGCCACAAAGGGGCGCACTGTAGAAATAAAAGGAATAACAGAAACAGAGTCAGACAAACTATATCAAACAAAAAAGTAGATAAGAATCTACGAAAATACGTTGTAGTTAACATTCTAAACAAAACAGTTAAACTGCAACTAGATTCTGGCTCGGGTCTCTCAATCATTAATCTTCAGACTTGGAGGAAATTAAAAAAACTAACGATGAAAAAGGCAAACAAAACAGCACGTGCAGTAACTGGTGACAAAATCAAATTTGAAGGTGAGCTAACGCTACCTGTAACACTGAATGGCGTTACAAAGAAACTAAAAGTTTTCGTCCATAAAAATTCTGAGAATTTGTTTGGAACGGATTGGATGGAACGTTTTAAGTTGTGGGATCAACCAATCAACAATTTTTGCCAAAAAGTGGAAATTATGACAACAGATGCCCAAGACGTGAAAGAAGAATTAAAAGAAAAATTTCCCGAAGTTTTCTCGGCGGGACGAGGAAAATGTAATAAAACAAAAGCCAAATTTGAGTTGAAAGAAAACGTTCAACCCGTTTTCAAAAGTAAAAGAAATGTCCCATTTGCATCAGTTGAAAAAATCAACAAAGAATTAGACCGACTACAAAATGCCGGTATACTATCCAAAGTGAGTTTTAGCGAATGGGCTGCCCCCGCTGTATACGTAAGAAAAAAGTCCAACCAATTTCGTGTTTGTGCGGATTTTTCAACGGGCCTCAGTGCGGCTTTAAAAGATTACCATTACCCTCTCCCCTCACCGGAGGAGGTATTTAATAAACTAAATGGTGGGGAAATATTCTTCAAATTGGACTTAACCGATGAATACCTTCAAATCCCTGTTGAGGAGGAGTGCGCAAAACTTCTATGTATCAACACCCACAGGGGTTTATACAAGTTTGACAGATTGGCTTTCGGAGTCAGTTTCACCCGCTATATTTCAGCAGGTCATAGATACCATGCTGGGCGGCTTGGACTTTGCGTGTGCCTATCTAGATGACATTGTTATAGCAAGCAAATCTACCGAGGAACATCGCAGACATATCCACAAGGTTTTTGAAAGAATTCAGGATTTCGGTCTCAAAGTAAAAGAATCGAAATGCGATTTTTATATGAATGAAATAAAGTATCTCGGCCATGTCATTAATAAGAATGGAAGACGACCTGACCCAAGGCGAGCAGAAGCTATCAAAATATGCTTGCCCCCCAAAACTTCAACGAGCTCCAATGTTTTTTTGGACTTGCCAACTATTATCAAGTATTCATAAATAATATGCACGACTTACGAGCTCCTCTGAATGAATTGTTAAAAAAGCGAAAAGGTTGGAACTGGACAACGGAGTGCCAGTCAGCTTTAGAAAAAATAAAAAAATATTTTAACTTCAGAACTATTTTTGACTCACTTTAACCCTCAATTGGATATCATTATGGCCTGCGATGCGAGTTCATATGGCATCGGTGCGTGTATCTTGCATATTATGCCGGACGGTACACATAAACCCATAGCACACACATGGAGAACATTGTTACCCGCAGAAAAAGTGTATAGCCAAATTGAAAAGGAAGCCCTCAGTATCATATTCGCGGTAACAAAATTTCACAGATATCTGCATGGAAGGTGTTTCATTCTACTGACCGATCATAAACCATTACTAACCATATTTGGCTCAAAAAAAGGGTTACCGGTTTATACGGCGAATAGACTTTTGAGATGGGGTACCATCCTTCTCAATTATAATTTTAAAATAAATTATTTGCCACTAATAAAATTGGCCATGCAGATGGTCTATCCAGACCAATAGCTAATCAAAACCAAAAACTTGGAATTTGCTATTCTAACTGCGATCTCGGCTATTTTGGATAATTCAGTATCCTCGGGTAGAGAAGCTATGATCTGAACCATGTGGGGCTTTTTAGTTTATCTAGCTAAAGTTGTTTCAGGATTTTGTCAGACAGAGTTATTACTGAGTAGAATTTTCATTCGTCGGAGAAGCTGTGAAGGTTTATTGTTCCCGAGTGAAATCATGAATAGTTCTTTCAATTTATGTTTAACCGAATGTCCATTTCGCTGAAGTATAGCATCTTTTAGCTTGTCGTACGGTTTATCGGCAGGCATATCCATCAGGAGGTCGGATATTTCGGCAGCTATGTCTGTAGGAAGTTTCTCAATCACATATGCGTATTTCGTTGACTGTGAAGTTATGTGACGTGCCGTAAAAATAGCATTGACCTGTTGAAACCATGTTTGAACATTCGCACTGAAGTCAGGCAAGGTTAGCTTGAGTGAAGATTCAGTCTTGTTGTCACTTGTTTCCGCCATATTGTTTTATATTAAACACACATGTGACTGAGAGAGTTGCTCGCCAAAATGTATCTCCAGCGAAGAAAACTGGAATTATCGAGAAGATTTCCTGGCAAAAGAAACTGTAATGGCAAGAGATTGACACGCAAGCTTCTAAAAGGTTTTGAAGTAATTAAGTATATCGTAAAGATCCAAATTTGACAATGTGTTCCCGAAGTCGGCCAGTTATCAATAAATTTATGTAGTCGGGATCACCATTAAATTTATGTAGCCGGGGCCACCAATAATTTTATGTAGTGGATCTAAGAAGGTTGCGTGAATATTTAAGATTGTGCTGGAAATAAAATATACAATATCCACAAACATGAATTATAAGAAATGGCCAAATGGTAACGATGTTCAATCATGACAAAAAATACATGCTTGGAACAACAGATTAAATTTTATGTACACAATTTACAATTTCTTTGTTTGTTTGTTTGTAATGATGTGTGCAAAAGTATATTTTAGAGAAAAAGTTCTTTGCGGAAATGTTCAATGTCTAAAAAGTTGTCTGCCTTTGATTAAAAAGGTTGAATTTAACTTAGACAAAAGATTTTTCTATGAAAGATATTAAATGAAAAAGTTTGTTGTGTAAATTTTTCTAATCTCTCATAAAGAAAGTTTGTTTCTTTGGCGGCACATAATTCGCGTGTGTGAATCTCAAATGCGACGAAAATTCGTTTGCTATTTCTATTTATAGTTTTCTTAAAAACGAAATTGTCTCCAATGGGGCTTGGTAGCTGTTGCGAATTTTTCTGAGAAATGCGTGGGCGAATGTTGTATTTTTTATTTTTTACCCAATCGGATTTCTTGAAATATTTAAATTAGGGATGAATTTGAGAAAGATTTTTTATATCGGTTGAGCCTATTTTTGCACAAATTTTGACTGTTTTTTTATGGAAATTTCTCGAAGCTTATTTTTATTTTACAACCAATGAAATTCAAGAAAATGTTTGAATTTGAAATGAGGATTACTAAAAGATAATCTTGTCTTAATGGTAAGTTTGATCGATTTGATAAGGAATAGATTTTCTTAATTATTAATCCGATAGATTTTTATTACTTAAAACGTTATTTTTAGTGGATACTCGTATCTGAGTAGATGCTCCGTTTAGTTATTTAACAACATTCTTGTTTATTTTCGTCTACCGGCCTAAATATTCGAGGAGAAAAATCTTATCGGAAAATATGCGCTTTCCGGCAGGATTTGAACCTGCGAACCAAGCAAAGTTGAATAGTGCCTTTAAAGGCATTATTCAGATTTGCTTAGTCATCGATGCACCTGTAACGGGGTCGCGTTGTTAAGTTAGTGTTGATGTAGTAGTTATCTCGACGTGAGTATTATTTGTTGAGTGGGGTCGTTGACGTAGTCAAAGTAATTGCCCCGTTGTTATATGTATTTGTAGTGTGGAAGGAATCCTTTTCTCTTTTTTATATTGAAAATGAAATGAATTAAAACGTACAGCAATAACATAATAAGACTATACGTGAGATAAGAGATACGTGTTGACATTAATAACAAGAATGTGTATGTTTCCTATTCATGATGTGGATTACAGATATTGGTCTGGTGTGTGTTAAAAATATTCTCAGTGTTACCGTCTATTTTGTTTCTTAAAAAGTCTGTGCTTACTTGTTTTTACCTGTTCCGAGAATTTTGTTGGCGAGGATAACGAAGGGAATGAGGATACGTATGTGTTGGGCCTTTTTACTACTGCTACTGCCACTTGTTACTCTAATCAACGCTACTGACCCAACTATCCTAACTGCCCTCCATGTGATGGAAGGGTCGTTTTTATAATCAGATTTTAGAATGATGAAATATCTTTCATCACTGGTGGCAAGGTTGTTTTTAAGATGAAATTTTTTATCTTTATTTTGAGATGATGTACTATCCTTATTTTCTATCATTATTGATGGCAAGGTTATTTTTAGACTGATGAAATCTCATCATCATTCTGAAATATAAGACACCCGATAGCCAAGTAGTCAAAGCACGTCAGATCTAATAACGCTTTCCCCTAGGGGAACGCATGTTCGAAAGTTGGATTACTGTGTCGTGATAGGTAATTCTTGTCGCTAGAATCTATCTTATATATTTATGTTTACCATTCATTTATATATTGAATTTTGCTGATCAATTATAGAGTCTGAAGCTTCCGCTATGCATTTAGTGAAGAAGAATCTGCAATATTATCTATCCTGACCTGGCATTTCGGTTTCCCACCGTTGTAACGTAGCTTCCTTGTGCCTTTTCTATAAATATTTTCATGGTAATTGTTCTGATGAGCTTTCCTCCCTTTACCTTACGAATTTAAGCGCAGTACTAGATTTGCAGCGAGGTCTCATAATTTTACAGTTGAAATGGCTAAATGTAACCTTAAGTTCTATGCTAATAATTTCTTCTCTCGCACTTCTCGCTTGTGGAACTATCTTTCAGCTTTTTGCTTTCCAGCCAACTTTGATCTTCGAACATTTAAATGCTATATCAATTGTTTTCATTTGTTTTCTTAATTCCTGTTCTTTTATTGTCCTCACTCCTTAATAATGTTTTTCTTTTACTCTAATTCTTTAACACTCAGTAACAACCTTGAATCTTAATGGCTTCTTATTGGCTTGTTTGCGGTGAAATGATTAAACTATGTCTGACAATTGCTTATTGGTTTAAAAAGTTGGTACATGAATTTGGGGGTAGAGTAATTTTAAGTTCAATCTCTAAGCTGGCTAGTAGAGACTTAGACTCAGTAAAAACAGAGCAAGAAATGAATGAGCAATATTAAATACGATATATATATATATATATATATATATATATATATATATATATATATATATATAATGAACACTGATGGCAACACCGAGTGGCAACAGTCTGTTTCATGTTTGAACGCCATCTTGATTGCCCGAAGATTGCGTCGAAGTATGAAATTGACCGTTGCCACTTAATCTTGACCTTAGTGTCTATTTATCTATTTATGAGTTAATGATCAAATGTAGATGGTATATGGATCGAAATCCGACAGTATAATAAGATAAAGAACAAATCAGAAACGTTTATCAATCTAAAATGTTTCACTTTTATTTTAAGCTTCGTCAGAGATTGAGAGAAATCAGACAAAAAAACAGAAACACTGGTATTTTCAATTTTGTGAGGGTGTGACACTAGTTAGCTATGGTAATTGGCTAACTAATTAATCATAGAAATTAAAAACGGGAAATACTTAAAGCAAGAAGGAGCTAGATCGAACGACATACCTAGCGACATTATTTTTTTTTAACAAAAGAAAAATGGTTAAAAGATTTTATTTCATTTACGAAGAAAGATATTTTCATTTTCGCAGAAGACAGAAAATTCGTAAGAGAAGCAGATTTCGGATTCTGTCACAATTAATGTCATGATAAGAGAGTGAAGTGCCAAGGGAAACAGAATACGGGTAAAGAATAACAATCTGACCACACGCGTAGCAATAATAAAAATTTTGATTCGATCAGCTGCATGTAGGCAGAAATAATCGAAATTCGGCTATCTTAAAAACCGACGAAGAAGCCAGCCGTATAAACACAGACTTTGATATGGACGTTAAGACTGCCTGTTCAAGCTGTTGGCGACAGACTCTCTGTCACCAAGAGCGAACATCTGGAGATTAAGACACGAGAAAAACAAAAAGATTTGGTCGTCAGGTGGAAACGACCACCCAGTTAAAAGTTGACTGCGGTCATTAATGAGTCGGCAGATAATTCCGATAATGAATTCCAGGTGCCCCAGAATAAGATAAAAATTTAATGACCCGCAATGTGCGATACATAAGAATTCTGGCCGATAGAAAAGAAAGAAAGAAAAGGGAAGATCATTTTTTTCTATGGGCGATAATGTAAACTAATGCCAGTCTAGCCACACCCGCACCGCCAAGAGATCATTGGCTAAGTGGTAGCATCGGTGATAGGCGGAGGTGATTGTATGAGAAAGAAGGGAAACTTGTGGACGCCCACTGAAGGGATTGGTATGAGATACCAATATGAGAAAGGAAGAGTTTAGGAGGATAATTATCCTCCTACCTCTCATCACAGAAGGGGGAGAACCCCTCTAAAACAGAAAGTAACTGACTTCCAAAAATGGGAAGTGATACATTTTCCTGTCCGAAGACAAAGAGAATCCTTATTGGGGATTTGGAATTATCGAAGAACCCAAACCACGTCCGGCCCCCACACCTGGTTTTGGTCGACGTCCATATAAACGAACGTCCCCGGGCGTTCAAGCAGTTAAGTTCCAGTTTCAGTTCAGTTTCAGTTGAGTTGAGTTGCAGACCGTGCCTCGCAGAAGCTGACCACAAGATTCCACGTCTTCCGACTTTGACTTCCCACCAAAAGCAAGTTTTAACGAAGATCGACTTAAGACACCAAAAGCAAGTTTTACTGAATATCGACTTAAGATACCAAAAGCAAGTTTTAACGAAGATCGACTTAAGACACCAAAAGCAAGTTTTACTGAATATCGACTTAAGATACCAAAAGCGGTTTATTGAAAAACAACTTAAGATATCAAAACTCGCTTAAGAAACGCAAAAAGTGTCACGAATCCATAGAAGCGGGCTGGGAGAGAGACGCACTCCTGTATTCAACAGACAGATATAAAGATAATTGTTATTTCTCAACACATTTGAACCTCTTGAGTTTGTTTCATTATTTTTCTTTTACATACACTTGTGTGGTATCACCTTCACCCCGGATTCAGCTTGCACTACAGCCCGGCGCCTGATTGATTTCGTCTACCTAAGATCAAATCACAACGTGGATAGGTTAGACTAGAGATCAAAGCAGTCACTTCGGTGACCAGACGTTGGAGGCGAACTGAGAACGACAAAGTTGATACCGAATCTAACCAAACACCGGGAGGTCAGTGTCAAACATTGGGGCAGTGATCGACGCTCGAGTGGTTGTGGGTGTCACACAATTGGTGCTGCGACCAAGACATCGACCGCGACTACCAAACCAACCATAGGGGTTAGTGTCACAATTGGTGCTGCGACCAAGACATCGACCGCGACCACCCGAACCATCCAGGGGTTAGTGTAACAAGAGGCAGTTCTTATTGGTCAGTCATATATCACGTGCATTAAAACCGTAGATAATTCTATATATGTAAATGTGTGAAGATCCTTGTCTGTCTAAGTGGGCATCGGATGGTAATGTGTAATTGTGTATGTTTGTCTAGTGCTAGGCGATGTGGGGCGTATTCTATTAATCTGGGGCTGTTTTTATGTACGTGCTGTTTGTATTAGACGTAAGTTAGATTCTTTAAGAATAGATTCAAAAAAGGATGTGGATGTTGTAGGGGCATTATTATTATTATTATAAATAGATAAAAATAAAATATAAAATAATAATAATGATGATAATTATAAATAAAATAAAACAACATTTAAAATTTGTTTAAAATAAATTAAATAAAAAATAAAAATAAAAATAATAAAAACTCTCTCAGCATGCAACAAAATCTATTCCTGTCGGAAATACGGAAATCCCGCCATAAGACGTTAAATTCAATCTCTTCGCCAAGAACCTTGATACTGGCAACACGTGCCCGACTTCTCTCTGTGATATGGCTTGTAATACTACGGAGTAAATTTCTCCCTTTTATTACATGTACAATAAAACAACTGTAACCTAAAAATACACACACCAATACACACAAGAAAAATATAAATAAGTTGTATGAAATTGCCATACAATTTACCACGCTTTCCTGTTATTTGTGTACGTTTTATTTCCTGTCAAGGATGCTTTTATCTCCGTGAATACGAGGCTAATTTCTGCTACTATGATCTGTGTGACGCCACAACATTTTGATGACCGCCGATATGCATAAGAAAAACAACCTGTTCACCGACATCATTTGTTGACTACCGACGTGTATAAAAACATCATTCATTTTGGTGACTGACATTCAAAAAACAAAAAATGAAACAAACTATTCTGGACATCAGTTTGGTAAACTGACGTGTACAAGAAACATCTTATTCACCACATTGTTTGGTGACCAACGACGTACAAAAATCACAAAAGAACATATCTTATTCCCCACACCATAAAAAACGACGTGAAAAGAAACCGACTCCATTGGTGATAATTACAAATAAATAAATAAATAAATAAATAAATAAATAAAAAATAAAAATCCCCCAAAAAACAAAGACTTCAGAATTCATGATGATGTAAAAAAAAAAAAAAATTAGCCAAGCGAAGGAGCAAAAACAAGTAAGCATTTCTTTTTATCTACATTTTTTATTTGTAGAAACTCTCGACATGTAACGAGACAACGTAGTTTCCGTTAAAATTCCAGAACTTATGAAAATACCTTGAAATGGCTGGTTCACAAAATGTGAAATGTTTGCTAATCTGTATAAAACCTTTTATTCACCACCGCAAACAAACGCAATAATAGAGTGCTAGACTAAAAACAAAACAAAACAAAAACGATCTGGTTACACACCTTGAAATGAGAAATGTACTCATCCCTGTCATTGGAACCCTAACCCTAACCCTCCAAAATCCACGAATACAGCTTAACCGTTCTACCGCTAACAAAATATTAAAAAAAACAAAAAAACATTAAGCAATTTTCTGAAGGATGACTAAGCTGAAAATATCACTCTTTATGGAGGACGTTGACACTTAGCTAAAAAAATCCTCCTTGGACACTATACCAGACATGAAATGACCAAATACAGTGTAACCCGGATATAACAGACCCGGATATAACAGAAACCCGGATATAAGATATATTTTCTCTGGTTCCAGATTAGAGCCTGTGTTAATGCATATATAATAGACCAAACCCGGATATAAGAAAAAAAAAAAACCTCCTCGCAGTCGTTACTAAGAGATAAAAAAAAACAGCGCCACCACAAAACGATAGCAAGAAACATAAAAAAATCCCCCCCTGAACAAACCGAAACAAACTTCTGAACACTTTTCAAAACAACCGCTTCAATACAAAAAACCAAAAAACAAAAACAACAAACAAACAAACAACAAAACACAACTACTATTTCCCGGAAGGAGAGTTTTATTTATTTATTTATTTTTTTAAATGATGTCTATTTTATTTTAAATACGCAACCATCACCAACGATTAGCGCCGCTAATTTGGTGGGAGGATGTGAAGTAGGATTATTATTATTAATAATAATAATAAATAAAAATAAAATAATAATATTAATGAAAATTTTTAATAAAATAAAGCGATAACATTTAAACTTTGCTTAAAATAAATTTAATGAAAAATAAAAATAATAAAAAACTTTTTCAGCATGCAACAAAAACTGTCCCTGTAAGAAATACGGAAATCCCGCCAAAAGAAGTTAAATTCAATCTCTTCGCCACGAAACTTGGTACGGGCAACACGTGCCAAACTTCTATTCGTGAATATGGCGCATAATAATACGGAGAAACTTCTCCCTTTTATCACATGTACTATGATATAATTGTAACCTAAAAAAAATACACACCAATACACATGGAATATAAATAAATTGTATGACATGAGCATCTAATTTACCAGGCTTTCTTGTTATTTGTGTACGTTTTATTTCCTGTCAAGGATGTTTTTATCTTCGTGAACACGAAGCTAATTTCTGCCGCTTTGATGTGAGTGACTCTCGACCTCACAATGTAATATAATGTTTTAGGCATGTGTTTATAGTTGGTAATAATATTATTAAGCCGACAAAGTATTTTCTCCTGAAAGAATTATGTTCTTTTTTAATTTGGGTGACATTAGTAAAATCCGACAGGGTTATACATTAATGACAACTGGAAAAAGACGTTCATGAAAGTATGTTTTGAAAAAATATCCCTTAGTGCGTTTCACCCAATTTCGGCTTCATCCGATCGAAGACGAAAAACTGAATTGCGTGTCTATGTATTTGTGTGTTTATTTAAAATAATGAAGTCATATATTTTTCCCAAGCTAGCATAGCCCGTGAGTAGAAAAGAATTTAAAAAAAAAAATGTCACTCATTTTCTTCCCTAGTTCTCTGATTTTCAAACATTAAATTGGGATGGAGCGATGTGTGGTTATGTCGGGATCTGTTTCTCATTCTACAAATTTTGGGAGATGCTCGATTATGTTTCTATAGCTGTTTGTAAAAGTTTTTCACAAGATTCCAGATATTAACACTGAAACGTTTTAATGAAAATATGAAATTTATCTCATTTCAGTTTGTAAAACTGAACTATAGTTTAAACAAACCAGCTTCTCTGCGACACCCGCGAGTCGTCAACCTTCGCAACTTTCCACAGTAGAAAGAATCGAAATAAGCGAATATTTTGTTGATAATAATTATAATCGTTTTAATGAGCCCAACAGATTTGTAATTAGAACTTGTTAACTTGTTTAACTGCTTGTTGCACAAAGGAATATTTTGTACAAGTGTAGTGGACCGTGGGGTGAAGATGTGAAGAGATATCAGAAGGTTAAAATTTCCTGCTAGCCGGTCCAGCTACATGAGAATGTTGGACTTTAATTAAGTCTAAAGAAGACAAAGAAAACAAACAAGACCGATATATATGTGTAAACAAGACAAGTTAAACAAAGACATGGACGGTTACATAGAGTTTGTTTGGAGAAATTATGTGTGTGTGTTGTGAGTGTTCGTACGTACGTGTATTGTTCTTAGCATGTTCCCAGAATTTGGGAAACGCTGTATCTGTGAGAGGTCACATATTGGTGTTAGAGAGATTTACCTCACCTCCGCGCGAGGTGGCGGCCCAAGACCTAAGTGGCAAAAGAAAGAAAGAAAGAGAGAGAGAGAGAGAGAGAGAGAGAGAGAGAGAGAGAGAGACAGACAGACAGACAGACAGACAGACAGACAGACAGAGAGGTGAAGGATCAGCCAGTATTTATAGCCAGGGGAGAGAGACCCCTGTTAAAGGATTAAGGAACTGAGGAGAAGCTAACTCCAACAACACCTCCCCTCAGGATAAAAGTTGTAGAAAGCAAACTTTTATTATGTAAAAAGTTTTGAATATTGTTCTTGTGAACTGAAAAGAAAATGTGTCTAAGTGTGGTTGAGATCCGTGATTCGACGTAATGTGATTGTTTTGTCGTCAGGGTGCTGTGTATTTCTCTAGTGGGTCAGAGTCGGGGCACGTCCTGGAAGAAACGTCGGTAGTGTTCAGCGTTTGCTATCAAAAGTCTTTTTTCCAATACTCCACGTTGAGTTGGGTTTGTCGTCCCGTCAACCTGTTTGCTGGCCTGATCGTAGTTTTGTTTGAAAGATGAGGTTGTTTGTTTGGAATGCGTGGATAAAAATTGGCGTACAAGATTTAATAGAAGCAGCGTTGTGGCGAAGTTGGTGGCTGCTGCTGCTAGGCTTGGCTGCTTCTTGTGGTCAGCGACGAGGGTCGGCCAGGTGAAGGTGAGAGGCGGAGCGCGTCGCTCTACCCCGGGGCCAAGTTGAGCTGATATAGAATTTCTACCGAGTGTCGAATGCATGTTTGAGAGAATTTGCTATTATAGACGATAGAATATCGTTCTCGCAAATTCTTAGATAATTCGAGTTGCATCATTGCAGGATGAGATAAAGGACAGTGAGTCGCCTTTGTTTGAGATGTGCTTCACACTTTATCTATTTCAGTCCAGAAGAAGAGAGTTGAATTTAGTTCAAAATGGCGTTGCGTTTTCCGTTTGGTAAGCCGGGTGAAATTAAGGTCAAACGTCGCCGAGAGAAAGAAAAGGTCAAGCAAATATAGACCAGTGGGGAGAAAGAATTGTAATGCTCCTCTCATAGTTGTAGTTTCCACGTGTTGTAGGAGAAATTATTTTTGCCGTGCAGGAGAAAATTGTTTTGTAGACATGTTGTAGTGAATGAAAAATTTATTTCGTTAATAGTGTACGGCGTGCGTAGGATAGAAAAGAGGTTTCCAATATTATGTTTTGACTGGCTCTCATTTGGAAGGTCTGTATAAGAATTTGCTTGTACATATATATCGTCTTGTGTGTGTCAGCAGGCGTTGAAACTTTGATCACGTCGGGGTCACCATTATGTAGCGGACCGTGGGGTGAAGACGTGAAGAGATATCAGAAGGTTAAAATTTCCTGCTAGCCGATCTAGCTACATGAGAATATTGGACTTTAATTAAGTCCAAAGAAGACAAACAAGGCCGATATACATGTGTAAACAAATATATATTAATAACAAGTTACACAAAGACATAGACGGTTACATAGAGTTTGTATGGAGAAATTATGTGTGTGTGTTGTAAGTGTTCGTACGTACGTGTATTGTTCTTAGTGAGTTCCCAGAATTTGGGAAACGCTGTATCTGTGAGAGGTCACATATTGGTGTTAGAGAAATTTACCCAAGGCCTAAGTGGCAAAAGAGAGATCGAGGCGAAGGGTCAGCCAGTATTTATAGCCAGGGGAGAGAGACCCCTGTTGAAGGATTAAGGAACTGAGGAGGAGCTCACTCCGACACAAGTGCTTGGTTTGTAAATTTTGTATTCTATCCCATTATTATTATTTGTGTAATTTAATAAACGTAAATTTCTTTCAAATTCGACACCGGAGTAAAAGTCTCGTGTTTTCTCGTTTGTGCCTTTCATAAGAGATTTGACGTTCTCTCTTTTTTTCCACGTTTCCCTAAAAATGACATAATCAAGATGCTGATATTCTACACTATTTCAAACAAATGCCAATGAAAGCGGACCCCCCCCCCGATCCACATCAACACTGGGAAGACCGATAACAGCTAGTTGACTTGAGAAAGTTATTTTCCTGAAAAGTCTTTGTTTTTTCAAAAACTGATAAAATAACATGTTTTAATTTATTATAATTTTGAGAATCTATCACTGAAACGACAAAATATTTCTGAAGTGAAATTGTAATATTTTTTTACACATGTTTTTTGTTCAGATAAGTTTTTAGTGCATTAAAAGCTTGGCTTAAGGATTTGATCCACGCATGCGCTGCTACCCCGGCCGATGGTGCGAAATCCAAACTTTCGTATGGTTAATTCGATACGTCGTAATAAATCTTTGATTATTATTAAACACGATGAGAATGTAAATGTTGTAGTAATGGAATACATTTAATACGATGAGGCACCTCGACGTGGTGTAATGGTTAGCGAGCTTGTCTCGCTAGAACAATTACGACTGGGTATAGTGAGTTCGACCCTGACTGGGTCCCTCATACTTTTGGCCTTGTGCCACACCTAAGCTATGCTTACAAAATAATGTCAATAAGATGATGACGAGTTAGGGACAATTAGTTCCAGTAATTAAGGTGAATTTTGAAATTGTAATTTATGAACATTTTTATCTAAAATATGTGCCAGTTGATATGAAATGGACGGATGTCTAATAGAGAGAAATTTGATACATTTTTATAAATGTCATTACGAGCAATTTACAAGAGAAAAGGAAATACAAGCTTATTATAAACTAGAATGTAGTTTCAATTGTGTAAGTCTTTTTTACCTCGAGCCAATTTCGTTTTGGGTTTTTTTGGTGCTGATTAATTTAGCCGGCGTAGATTTGTGTAGACAAACCGATATTTTGAGCTGACTGACTGACGGCCTCTTGCAAATTCTTGTATTTATCTTTTCAATAGATACATAGTCTAAATCCTTTCTGAGGTGCCCTTACATACGAACGTAAATTTTTTTGAATTTACTCAAACCAACAGCAATTGATTGAAAATTCTTTTTATACCTCATGCCCTGTTTTCATTTGGGATAAAGAATTGTCGCTCTTTTCAATAGGTGGCGTTTCGACACGTTATTTTGTTCCACACGCGACTGAAATTTATGGCATATATACATATTCAGAAAGAATTTTAAATATTTTTACGTTAAAATTGAAAGTAGAGGAAAATACGACGCATTTTCGTCATTTCACGCTCTCTTATTTCTGGAAAGAAAAAATGGTTGTACAAACAGCAAAATGATATGTTCCGTTTATGTAGATGGTGCCCTAACTGAGAATACTGTTTTTGAATGGTTCGCTAAGTTCGGCCTAGAGTTACTGTTGATGACGAAATCGATATAATCCAGATCACAGAATAGACGCCCAAGTTAGGAGTTAGTGGAAAGTCAATGTTAGAGCAAGTAATATTTTTTATGGTCAAATTATTCAAACTTGAAATTTTATCACGCGCTTCCAACTCTCCAAGTGATTTCCAAATAACGACAAATAACAAATAAAGTAAAATAACGTTTTATTTGCTACGAGTGATATAACAAGTTTATTCTCAAGGAATTTAATGTTAATAATTTCTAAAGTTTAGGCATATTTGTCAGGTCACAACCTGACAAATATGGCTAAACTTTAGAAATGAGGCGGATAGAACGCACACTGTAGGGTTCTACATAATGAAATTGCAAATCCTCACACCACGAAAGGTACCCTAAAAAGTGAAAATATATTTTTTGAAATAAAGACGACGTAAGTCTTGTCGTCTGCGACAGTGTCCATCAATTAGTGTTTGGACATAATTTTCACGTTCTTCACCATACGTCATCACATATTTCATGTGTTCGTCTGTGTATTTCCTTTGAACTGGAATAATATCACGCCATTTTTGATTCTGATAGCAGTCATTATAAAGGGTTAACAATTCCACCCTCTTTGCGTAGCTTTTAACTACATCCGGTGGTGGCTTTTCTATCATTCCCGGGTCATGAATATCTCTTAAGATTATGACAGCATCCAGGGAGAAATAACCTCCGTAATGGGGATGAATGCTTACTCCATAAATTGTCTGTCAAATGAATAAAAAAGGCATTATTAGCAACTTTTATATCGCCGAAAAGCTTCATTTAAATTCGGGAGTTTACATAAAATTATAGATCAATTAAGAATTTTATTAGGGAATTAAATAGGCAGTTAATACATTTAAAACATATGCTTAACGATCTTAATGTTCACATTGTAAATACAAACACACTTTTTGCTTGAGGTTTTAAGGGACAAATTAATCTATCCAAGTTTATTTATGCATGCATCTCTTGTGGGCGTGTCTGTCTTATTGCCTACTTGCCTTCCACCAAACAAACTCAATCCACATATGAAATTGATTAAAATTAGCAAACCCAAACTCAAAAAAGAAAAAGTAAACCCAAAAGATACCATCTCCAACACCAACGTAAAGAGTTTGCGTTTCACCTTCGCAGAAGTGGAACGCCATCTTCTTAAGTCCAAACGCAACCGCACCTGTTTCTGTCTGAAACATGTATCACTGCCTCAATTCCACTGCAGGAGGAACCCCCACTCCCACTCCCAATCCCGGGCTAATCACTCCTAATAGCCGCCAAACACGACCACCTAAATCGCACAGGTTTCCCTGTGGCAGGATCGCAAGAAACGAGGACCCTGATCTCCCATATATGTGCTTCTGCATGGCACTTATCCACAGTAACCGGATTCATTGTTGCTGTCTGTCGTCCTCAGTTACGATGGAACGCTAATTTTCGATCGAATATCCGAGAGGAATGATAATAGCCTCATTGAATTTCCCTCGGTCAGCTTTCATGTCTGTGGTGACTTCAATATTCACCACAAAGAGTGGTTAGTACACTCAAACAAAAAACTATGAAGGAGGCAGATATTGCAGAGACTTCTCCATTGCCTATACATTCTCTTAGATCATCGAAAATCCACCAGCGTCTCGACGTGACAGGACATTAAGACATTTTATCACATTTTGTTAGCAAAAATCTCCCACGTCGGACCATTCAGTGTTCAAATTGATGGCAAACTAAAGTCATCCCCTCGTCATCCATAGAACGATTTTTCGTTTCATGAAGGCAAACTGGACAAAGTTTAGATCTTCTTCAAGCATGCTGCCTCCAAAACTACTGCCATTGTCTCAGAATGAATTCTTTCTGGAATGGAGAGTTTTATACCCCCACTCCCCACCAAAGAATTCCAGTAAAAAACAAACAGCCAGACCTTGTTCACCCCTGCGTGCACTGCAGGCATAGTTTACCGTAATCACTACTTCAATATCTATCCCGAGGAGTGGTAGAGTTCAAAATCGCCCACAATCATTGCAAGAATGTTCTAGAAAATGCAAAGTCTAGCTATGCACAAGCAGTCCAGGCCAAACAAATTGGATCTCGAGGGTTCTGGAAGATCTCCAATTAAATGTTGAATAGGCACTGTACCCACTATTATAAATGTTGCAGAGGCCATATCTTCATCGAGAGATAAGGCGAAACTCTTCGTCTCAATCTTTGACTCCAATTCAAATTTAGAAACCACTGGACATCCCCTTCCTCTATCTCGCTGAGTACAATCTCAGTAGTATTTTATCACAAGATTTATCAGAAGCCTTGTCCTTAAAAAAGCTATTGGCCCAGACAAAATCTCAGTGATTATCCTTAAGAATATCAACCCGAAACTATCCTCAATCTTAGCGAAGTTATTTTACCGCTGCTTCGAGGAGAATTTCTTCCCAAACCTGTGGAAAGTGTCAATCGTATGCCCAGTTTTCAAGAACGCAGGCAAGCGCTCATCCCCCTCTCAGTGTAAACCCATCAATCTCCTCAGTGTCATTAGCAAGCTTTTTGAGGCTAAAAACAAGAAATTTCTTGAACACCTAGATAAGAACAACTTCTTGAGTGACAAGGAGTACAGGTTTAAATCGGTCCGATCCACTGCTGATGTCCTAATATTACGATGGTTTAAGTATCTAATATTTTGAATTATATTATTGTTAGTGAATTTGCTGGGTTTATTTTGCTAAGATTTAACAAAAATTTGAACGTCACATGAGATAACCCTTTTTGCATAGAACAAGTTTAAAGTTTGTTTGTAATTCAACTAGCATTGCTTATATATATATATATATATGTAATATGCTAATGAATTCAATAGATTTATTGGACTCTGATGAATGGCATATCTGCGAAACATCAAATCGGCCTTAAGATAAGTTTTTTGAACTTTTTCTTGACTCTATATTTTGTATATTTTATATATTGATGTATATATAACAAGGCTTCACTTAATAATACACTCGTACAAACATGGCCAGAATATCCTGGTTGTATTCGGAAACTCAGTAGAATCATCCAAAAAGAAGGAAATAAAAATATATTAACAATCCTCATTACCATAAAATTTTCCTCCCTATCTGAAAATTGCTTTATCGCAATCTTCAGAGGCCTGAAGATTGCATCTAATTAGAAAACAGACTGTTGCCGCTTGGTGTTGGCCTCAATGTCCACTTTTATATTTATATACGCTCTATCCCTGATATTGAGCACCTTTTATCCAGAAATATAGCATATCTTAGAACTATATTTTATCACACATACACACACACATGCGCGGTCTCGCTCTCTCTCTCTCTCTCTCTCTCTCACACACACACACACTCATTCACTCACTCACTCACACATGCACACACATACACACACACATGTATATAAAGAGAGAGATGAATGATAAACGTACAGACAATTAAAAATTTAAATTGTTTTTCATTTTTCATTATTAAAAACAAAACAAAAACACTTGATACAGTTTATAAACTTTAAATTCAGATTGAATTAATTTCTTGTAAATATCGTTTATTAAGAAGATATTATTAATTAAAACGAAATGGGCAACAGATGTATTTCATGTAAGAATTCAAATCGAGTACTGATTTAATTGGAAAGAATTATTTCTGCAATTATAATTTAATTACCTAATATAAAATAAAGTATATTTAGTTACCGACCTTGTTCTTCGGCCAGGGATCAGGGATAACGTCCCCCCGCTGGTAATAATAGGCACCCGCAGCGACGTGACCCGCGGTCTGGACTAAAATCTTTGCATGTTCACACTCTTTATCAAAAGAGTACATTATATCCTCATCGGGGATTTTCTGGAAAACAAAACATATAATCAAATTACATATCTAACTAACCTCCATACTGCTAATGAGTCATGTTGTTTTTTATGTTATTTTCTGAACAGGTAACGTAATTTCGATGTTATTATCTGGACAGGTAAGGTAATTTTGATGTTGTCATCTGGACAGGTAAGGTAATTTTGATGTTGTTATAATGACAGATAGGATAATTGTGATGTTTTTATCTGGACAGGTAAGGTAATTTTGATGTTGTCATCTGAACAGGTAAGGTAATTTTGATGTTGTTTTTATGACAGATAGGATAATTTTGATGTTTTTATCTTGACAGGTAAGATAATTATGATGTTGTAATCTGGACAGGTAAGGTTAGTTTTATGTTATTTGGACAGGTAATTTTGGGAAAGGGTCACAATCACTCTTATTACCATCTATCACTGAGTTGGAATCCACAGGACTGAGCAAGTTTTTTTCATCTAAAATAAAGAGAAACGTACATTATTTACATTATTCGGACTATTGTCCTCATCTTTGTCGCCATATTTATTACAACGTTTCGGTGGTTGGAATGTCGAACTGAACCCTTTAGTTCGCTCATTGGGATAGACACATGGCATAGTGGATAAAGGCGTTAGTTAGATCCAGTGACAGGACCCAAAGAGTGTGAGTTCAATACCCGGTTAAAGCAGTGGAGAACTTTCAGAGGAAAATTAACAGGAGATAACTGATAACTGACATCCATTAAACATGGCACGTGGAACTAGAACAGTCTCCACCAGTGAGCGAAATAAATGGTCCAGTTCGACATTCCAAACACCTGAAGAAGGCCGGAGCGTACAACGGCCGAAACGTTGTAATAAATATGGCGACAAAGATGAGGACAATAGTCCGAATAATGTAAATAGTGTACATAATATCTCATCTCAGAAATATAGACAGATACAAAAGAGAAACGTTACTCCATTTTCGGCAATAAAAGTTAACTCCTGTGCCAGGTAAGAATATTTACCCGGCCTATTCACTAAGATAGTTTGTGAAACAAGGACATTTTAACGTGGGGTGTGCCGTACACATAAAGGACAAACATTTTTTGTCTAGTGACCACTGTCACGCTGGCATCGATATTAGATCAACCCTTTCACTCTTACTGCAATAAGGAAGGTACTGCCGCAGGGTTAGAATCTCCGGGACTGAGGAAGTTCTCCTCGTTTACTCCATTTCCAGCACAAAAGTTAACTTCCGTGCGAGGTAAGTATGTATTTTTCAGTGCACTCACGTCGCCACCAAATGTGGCACAAGGTCAGTTTAAATTTTTACTTATGGAAAATGTGTTCCGTCTTTTCCACATGAAAGAGTTCAGGTTAAAGGTGACTGAATCGATAAAATCTTAATCTTCTTCGTCATTTACACTCTTTATTTGTGAAATTAAACTTATTTTCCTGCAGCACATGGATCACTTTGCTTGAAACAGTGAATCGAGTCGTCTTCTGATCCATCAATGCAGAGATTAAATGCACAGAAGTTGAACGACCTTTCAATTCAGTTGTAATTTGATGTGCCATATCGGATGAAACTTGGAGGGTCTTTAGAAGCTGAAAGAGCAATGCTGTGGGAAATTTATCCCGGCTTTAAACATAAAAGAGTTAAGGTTAAAGTTGACTGAATCGATAAAAGCAACAAGGGCTTGAAAGTTTAAAGCGAACAATTCTCTCTTTTAGGCGGAAGAACTCCTGCTCGGGGTGTAACAATAGAAAAAGAAAATGTTTATTTGCATACACAAAAAAGATAAAGGGATATATACCAAATATGAGAGAAAGAAATGGAGAAGAAAATCCGTTTAAATTAAAGGAAGAAAAAGGGTTCATGTAAAGGCTTGCTCAAAATATTTCTCTGAGCACTTAAAAGTTCTTTAAGCAAATAAATTGTTCATAAGGGGTTAACATTCACGTAAGATTTCTTCAGAGCTTTTGTTGAGGAGGGAACAATTGGAAGATCCGTATTTTGCTGTTGAGTGAGTTTTGTAGGCCAACGACAGGAATTTCAAGGTCATAGGAAGTAGATGCATAGTTTTATTAGGGGGCCAACATCTTGCCTTTAGAGTCTAGCATGTAGATTTCTTCCTTGAAACAGGTTCCGAAGATGACTGGTGTCACTGTCACCGACCTGATGCTATCACAGACGATGTCAAATACTCATTGCCAAAGTGGCGCATATTTTCGGTATTTATCGAGATTAGAAGGCTCAGAGACATTGGGAACTTTTCCCTCCAAAATTACATTTTCCCGGCACTCTTATTCGTCAGAAAATATATTCTTATCTCTGTTAAGTTTCAAGGCTTTGGGAGCCGCGTTTAAAAGCAGGTGTGAAAAATCGGGGTAAAGATCAGAAAAGAGGCTAGAACGTGAACTTGTAGTGGTTCTAAAATTAAATTCTAATAGACTAGATTTTTTTAAAATCCTCACAATATTTAGTATTGTTGAAGTTATCGCTAAAATTTTTGGTCGGGATTTACACACTCGAAGTTTCGTTAATTTTGCAAAGCAATCAATGAAATCTGAATCAGGTGATTTGTTTAGAAAAATAAATTGACAAAAACCCGACAGATTTTTTTTACTCTTGAACATGCAACATACACTTTGTCATGCGTAAATATTTTTTATTCTGGAGCCAAATTGTAACGTTTTGAAGCGTTTAGCCTTGCGATTTGTTTATTTTTCTCGCAAACGCAGAGCGAACTAGTGTGGGAGGGGACGCTCTCCGGGCTATAAATACACTGAGATATTTTTTTCACTCTCTTTTTACTGTTTCTGCTTACACGCCACGTAAAACTCTCGTGGAAAACGCGTTTCTCGTTGGAAAACGTAGAAAAACGCCAACATACACACCCGCACTTTCACTGACTGTCCATACTTTGAATTTTAAATGCTTTCACATCCTTTTTTTACACACATAATTGTCTTTGTTACTTGTATACCTTTCTTGTTAATACATTATCATTTGTTTTTACATATATTGGTTCCTGTTGTTTCTTTGTATTTTATCATGGCGAACATACATGCAAGTCCTCCATTTTTGTTGTGGGTATTCCAGGCGATACGTGTTTTTCCCAACTCAAACACCCGACGTACATAACGCTCGCAACACTGGAAACTGTATTCTTGTAAAAACTTAAAGAAAAGATATGCAAAAAGCAACATTGCTTTTTTATTAAGTATTTGTTATTTTAGTCATTAAATTGTTTTTAAAATAGGATGAGTATTTTGTATGGGTATGTTCAATAATTCGCCGAAAAAACAGCATGGCATGATGAAAAAGGGCCTTAAACTTTATTTAGGGTTAGGGTTAGTAATCATGCTCTTTTCAAAGTTCGTGCAAATTTTGCGAATTAAATTAAAAGAAAAGCTTTATTTTATTATTTAATTTTTAAAAAAATTAAACAGAAAGCTTTATTTACTAGTTGTCATTGCTTTCCGACAGTGCGCAGTAATTTACAAGAGTAAGATCAGTGAAAGCAGTAAATAGGCCGTTAATTAAGCCTCCGCCAGTGAATGTAGTTAAACAAGGCCCGTAATGGCGGACGAATGAACACGACTGAGTCCGAATTTTTATTGTCGAAAACTTCAAAACGGTAGGTTTTATCAAAATTTGAGCGTTATTTTCGAGTTCAGTATATACGTTTACATTTACATTTACACGGAAATATGACGATTTGGGAAAGTTATAATAGATTTTCTTTGCGGGGGCTTAAAAACAAAACAGAGTTTAATCGGTTTGTGTTCTAAAGAGGAAAGACCAACGTATTTTTTAATTATTTTTAAATTTTTTTATTCCTTTCTAGCATGTTCAAAATTTTGGTTGAAAATCTGTTTTTTTTTTTTTTTTTTTTTGTTTTTTTTTGTTTACGTCAGCGGTTGTGTAATATTTAGCATTAGGTTTTTTTAGCGCTTTTTGCAGTTGAAAACACATTAATTTGGAAATTCTTGCAAAAATCAAATAATTATCGGATTTTAATGTAACTTTCAGAACCTTTTAAAAAATGAATGAAATTATTTTAGAAATTTGTCCTTTAGAAAGTCATGGTAAAAATATCTTTTTACATCTGTTAGCCCCCCACCCACTTACTTAATTTTATGAAAACTTGAAAACGAAATCTCGAATATGTATATTTTTGTAATTAATTAATTAATTAATTAATTCTCTAAAGAATATAAATCATCAATTATTTTTGTAAATCGAGGAGCGTTTCTACGTAAACATTTCATTAATTAAAGCTTTATAATAATATATATTAAGGGAATTTTTGTCTAAAACCAAATATTTTTCGAAGAAAAATGAATTTTTACAAGAACTGTTTTCTTTTTTTTTTCAATTTTAAATACAAAACGTGATAAAGTTGTTAAATAATTTAAAATTAAGTTTGAATGTGTATCTCTGAAAATGCTCTTGTGGAATCGCCCATGTTACTTTAACACCCCTATCTATAGGAACAATCTATTTTTCACACCCATGTAAATTAACTTATCCAATAAAAACCTAATTTTTCCGAACTAAGAATTCTATTGGCTTGCAGCTCAAAAATTCGAAAGCTCACGTGAAAAGAAGTAAATTGCGCCAAAATTCTGAGAGCCGATTTTGAGATCCGAGAACTTATAAAAAGGAAGATTTTGGACTGACCAAATTAGTCAGCGGATCGAACACAGAGAGATGCCAAACAAAAACCACGTAACTCAAAATAATAACTTTCCCGCGCAAAAGAACATCACTGACTCAACGACGACTTGGCTCGAATAATCCTCTGTGACTAAAAAAAGAACTTCGAACTTCAAACAACTTTACTTAACTAAAGTGAACAATTATATTCACTACTATTCAAGTAAAATTACGATCGAACTACAGTTAATGGTACGCAACTTCGAACGACTTAACCAAAAAACAGTACATAAATAATTACATACACATTCACGTTGAATAGTAAATGAACATTTAATTTACAAAAAAACTCATTTGACTATAACTTTGCAATAGTTCACGAATATATCGAAACACTCAAACAAACCTGATATTTTAATACAAATACAAACACACCAACATTTGATATCTCAAAACATTATTGTAAATATTTTCTTAATTGTATATAAATGTGCGTATTGTTTGAATTGATTTTTTTGCCTCGTTTTGTTTCATATTGTAAAATATTTTATTGTTGAGGATGAATGATTAGAACACACCAGCCTAACCCCAAAATCCTTCTGATTAATTCCAACATTCTAGTTAAGAAAACTTAATACATTTCACTCGTCCCCAATACTCTTATTATATAGATCTTAAATTTGAAAGCTTATTAAAATCTGCGAAGTGTTTCTATTTTTAAAATAATTTTTTGATATGCCAAAAAATGTATTAAAAACGTTTCCGGCAAAACTACGGAGGCACAATTCAGAAATAATGTCCCGTATTTTAAGAGTTGTTTCTCCCGATAGTGAAGATCCGGCATCATAAATTGCGTTGATTTCGTATCAAATTCTCTGACTGATCCTCGCATTTTCAAATTTTTTTTTTTTTTTTTTAAATATAATCAATTTTTTCTTTTTCAGTAAGAGACATATTACAATTATTATTTTTTTCTTTTTTAGATTCAATTTTAGGGATGGAAACAGTGCAGGCTTTGGACATATCTTCGTTAAAAATGTCTAAAAATCAATAAAATATTAGACTTTTGAAAGTATTTAACTTTTAAGAATTATTTTCTAATTTTCCTGAAATAACTTTTGGAAAAAGTATAATTGAATTTTACAAGACTTTTAAATGGAGAACTTCACTTTTGTTTACAAAGTTGTTAAAAATGGCTGACATGATCGATTTTATGTAAATTTTGCTGACTCAAAAAAACAAGATTTTTAACTAAAATTTCGGATGTGCTAGAAAGAATTTTAAAAAAATTTTAAATATTAAAAAAATACTTTGGTCTTTCCTGCTAATGATAAAAATGTCTAATCAAGTTTGGGGCCTTTTTTTTTTCATCAGGGTATACTATTTGTAGCGAAGTATTGAACATTTTTGTATGAAAACGTAATTTTTCCAAAAATGTTGAAAATTTATTATAGTAAGCTATGCACCCTTGTAAAACCCAAACCTTTTTACCTGTTTAGTTTGTACTTCTCCCTAAAATTTGGTTTCGATCGGCTATTTTAGAGGGTGTGACAGACGGACTAACGAAAGTCACAGAATTTTATCAAACAAAATACTTCTCAAGAGTGTCAGAAAAATACATACAAAAACAACAAAAATGAAAAACAAACCAACCCGGAACTACAAGGGAGGGTAACGACGTAAACAAACCAGGCAGGCCATTATGTTTCCGTCTGTAAGATACTGCTCAATTACATTGCGTGTGGGAGGGAGGAGCGACAAAAGTAGAGGTAAAGAAAGATGGTAAAAATAACTACAATTTACTATCGAGCTTCTGTTCTGTGGATGGTAGAGGAAGATTAATGTTTTTATATTTTACTAACGTATCACATAACGGTCAATGTCACATGACGACATGTCTAGTAAATGTGACTAACAACAACAACAACAACACACATTTCCTTTCTTATTCATTTTGATACGTATGTGAATGTCACCCAATTTAATCGACACAAACAAAATAATATTAAAAAAGCCAAGTGCAGAAATTTACAAATACTAAAAAAAAAAATGTCCCAAGGAATACATAGTTTTTTTTTTTAGGAATACCAAAGTGATCTTTTGCAAAACAATGAATTGAATACACTCACTCAACTCAATTCATTAGTCGTCTCTGTAACAAGAAGTCTGAATTTCAACTGCAATATCGAGTTTGAAAAAGAGAAAGTAATTTATTATTTATTATGGAGAAAAAAAAATAACTCACTAATATCGGATTCCTAGTCTACAATTATAAATTTACGCGCTCAGAAGAATACACAGCATTTCGTCGCCTTTCCTCACAAAATGAATAAATGAAAGAACGTGAGATTAAAAACAATAGTAACGATGAAAAAGTTAAACATTCCACCTAGAGATAACATCGGACGTCAAAATTAAATTTCTTTAACGTTTTTGATGTTTGTTATATTACTCCACCCCCACCCCGGACTGCCATGTAAAATATTTAAAGTTTAAACGAAACCAAAAAACGTTATCCAGTGTGTTTTTGTTTTTTTTTAAATTTAGAAAATAATGAAATTATTTGATTTTAAAGAAATTTTCAGCACTTATTCATTAATGAATGAATTAATAATTAATTACTAAATAGATTATTATTATTATTTTTATCCTCCTCAGTTTCCTTAATCCTTCAACAGGGGTCTCTCTCACCTGGCTACTGGCTGACCCTTCGCCTCGATCTTTTTTCCGACCAGGCCTTGGGCCGCAACCTCGCGCTGAGGCGAGATAAAAACTTTCTCTTTTTCGCTTAGGCCAATATGTGACATCTCACAGATACAGCGTTTCCCATATTCTGGGAACACGCTAAGGACAATACACGTACGTATGGACACTCAACGCAACACACACACATAACTTCTCCATACAAACACTATGTAACTTTTCATGTCTTCGTGTATTAATATGTTTGTTTACCCATACTATATATTTGTTTACCCATGTATATCGGTCTTGTTTGTTTTCTTTGTCTTCTTTGGACTTAATTAATGTCCGACATTCTCATGTAGCTGGACCGGCCAGCAGGAAAGTTTAACCTTCTGATATCTCTTCACATCTTCACCCGCACGGTGCGCTACACGTTCCTTTCTTCTATGTTTTTCTTTTATTTATTTTTTCATTTGATTATTTGTTTCTTGGGTGTTAATTTGCAGTATATCCACCAAAACCCACGGTAATAAAAATGGTCTATTATGGTATGAAATTGCCTGATTATTTCGAAAATAACATTACAAGTTGGCGCTCGATTACCATTTAGGGTTTATCGACAATGTAAGTGCGATCTCTTCAACGTTACTGATATTATTTGCATACATTTGCCTCGAGTAGTAATGCGCGGAAGCTTATTTACTAACAGCCTTTTTACTGCTTTTCGTATCTTCTTACTCGTTGTGATTACTGCGCAATTTTCGCGAAAGTTATTTTAAAATGCGCTTTCTTTTTTAAAAAATGAATCTTTAAATGAATAGTTTTTTAAAAAATTGGTTTGAACTTCTTTTTTCCAATTAAAAGTATTGTTTCTTTGCAATTGTCGGATTTTAAGGAAACTTTCACGAAGCATTTCACATAATTTTGATTTTATTTTTCGTTTTTTCATTTTTACTGCTATATTTGGAATCATGCATTCAAACATCGCGTATTGCGTAGTAATCAAGTGAAGCTTCTGCGTATGACTACTTGAGTAAACAGCAAACTTATGTAAACAAAGCCAGTAATCGCAGGCGTTCTGTCGACACGAAGCGAAAGAAGTCGAACTTATATTGTCAATAACTCTTAAACGGTGATAGAACGCAAACTTTGAATACCATTTTCGAAATAATCAGGCAATTTCACACCATAATTGAACATTTTCATTACCGTTGGCCTTTTTTATTTTTTTCATAGGTTTTGTTTGAGAAGTTGAGAAATCGATAGGTAGGTAGGTATATATATATATATATATATATATATATATATATATATATATATATATATATATATATATATATAGATAGATAGATAGATAGATACTGTTGCTTTTTCTATACGGTTTCATTTTTTTAGAGTGAATACCAAATTTTAACACACACACACACACACACACACACACACACACACACACACACACACACACACTGTTTACAAAAGTAAAGTATATTATGACATTACCAAATGATATGCTTCCTTTAGCATCTGTTGCACTTTTTCCATGTAATAGCGGATAAATTTTTCCCAGGACTTGTGGACCACCATTTCCTTATAGTCGCACAAAAACGGTATGAAGGTTTCGTTAAAGACATATGGAATGGTAAAAAATATAAGTGCTATTGTGTCATTTTTGTAATCAAGTTTATATTTCGGTGCCACCAAATTGTTGTACCAGTCAACCTGCAAAAAACAAACAACAAACTACAAATCTCTGAAAGGAAGTTTCAAAACGAATAAAAAAAATTGATTGTAATTTAAAATAAATAACAACATTAACAATTATTCAACATTGAATTTGAATTATTCTTTTAAAAAACTAAAATCATAAATTATGTCTGAAAAAACGAAATGTGTGAGTGTGCTCACGCGCACGAACAGATACTGCACTCTGCTCTAAGCAGAAACATCGGGAAATGAATAAGTAAATTAAATTTAATAAACTTCTATCTTCCGAGAATTTACTGATTATTTTTTTTTTTTTTTTACAAGTGAACGGTTTGGAAATTTTTTAAGGATCCAAAAAGATCCTTAAAAAATTTCACGCTTTTCCTTTCTGGATAGTGACATAACGCGAACAGTGATTTCAAACAATACACAGCGAGATTTTCTTTTTTGGCATTTTTATTATTTTTATATAAAAAAATAACTCCTTCGGTATTAATTACAAGACGACCATCAGAAATCAGAATTAATCACACACACACATACACATACACGCGCATGCGCACAAACACGCGCAGGCACGAAGAAAAGGCCAATAAAAGAAAAAAAAACAAACAAAAAACATTAACTAAAAAAAAATGAAAACTGACAATAAAAAATAAAATGAATTTAACTTACTTTGAAGGCATAAACTTCAACAGTGTTGCTAGGGAAAACACTTTTAGCATATTGTATTATTTTGTTTATATCATCTGACAATGTTCGTTTTTCTCTTACTACCGCAGCAGAAACGCTTATTGAAGAAACCAAAGATGCGAAAATGTAGAATAATAAAAGGCGGCAGGTCATTGTACTTTCTTTTTCTTTTATAATCTTCATCTGTGATGTATTGTTGTCGAAGCTGTGATGAATTTATTTGGATCCGTCTTATTTTCTGTTTTTATTCACCACTTCACAGTTGCAGTAGCCAATAGATTTTTAGAAGTGTGTTGTAGAGATATTTCCTTATCAAATTCCTGGAACTTCGTTTTTACTTTCAGTATTAAAAATAAAAATGTGTTGTAACCGAATAAACAAAAGTCTTTGTTAGTTTACTCTTCTTAATTTAATTAGCATTATACTTGAAATTAACAGAGATATATCGAAATCTTTCGGACGTGAGACTCGCGTCCAACAATTGTTGTAAATATGTTTCAAACATAATTATAAAATATTCAACAACCTTTTTATAATATTTTAAAATTCAAAAAACAAAAAACAATTCTTTTAAAAATTCATTTTTCATCGAATAAATATTTTGTCTTCAAACAATAATGTCCTTTATTCATAAAAGTCATTAAAAGCTTTGTTAATTAAATAATGTCTTAGTTTAGGTAGAAACGCTCCTCGATTTAAAAAAAATCGATAATATTCTTCAAAATCTTTTGCATTTATTTAAAAAATCACAAAAAGTACACATATTCAAGTTTTCATAAAATTAAGTGTGTGTGTGTGGGGGGAGGTAACAGATAATACAATGACTTTCTTAAAAACAAACATTTCTAAAATAATTTCATTCATTTTTTAATAAGTTCTGAAAGTTTCATTAAAATCCGACAATTATTTGATTTTTGTAATTATTTCCAAATTAATGTGTTTTTCAAGTGAAGAAAGAGCTAAAAAACTTAATGCAACGTGACCGCTGGCGTAAAAAAAAATTTCAAACGTGTTAGAAAATAATAAAATTTTTTTAAAAATAATTAAAAATACTTTGGTCTTTCCTCTTATTAATAACATAAACTTTTTCACGATAAAACTTTGTTTTTATTAAGTTTGGGGCATTTTTTCATTATGTTATGCTGTTTATTCGGCGAATTATTGAACATGCCTATAAGTTTTCAAAATCGTTTTCTTTTCATTATTCAATCTTCAAATTTTTGTTTTTGGAATATAAATCATTATTATTAAAATATTGAAAATAAAGTAAGAAAGTTGAATTTGATCAAAGTATTTCCTCTACCAATTTCTGAACTAAATAGTGTATTCCAATATAAAAGAATGATTCCGATCTTGAATTGATTAATTTTTCGCAGATTTTTTTCATAATTTTTTAGAAGCGCAAAATAGACAAGAAGTATTGAGTAGAAGAAAATAATCTTTAACATGTCAGTGGGGAAAAATTTGACTGATTACATTCAATGCCTCGAAAGGCAAAACTACTTATATTCCATCATCGCAGATCGGAATCTGAACTATCAGCAATCCTGATGAATGAATATTCTTTGAGAAATGTCCCGTTCCTTGAGCGTCTTAAATTCAACCGAGACCTCAAGTGGAATTCCTACATACGATCCATCGCTAAAGAAGCTGGAAAAATGGTCGGTTCCCTGTACCACTCCAGTAAGTACCTGACTCCTCGTGTTAATCTTTATCTTTATAAGAGCCTGATCAGATCTAAAATGGAGTACTCCTATCCGGTCTTCACTTCCCAGTCTCGATAGAGTTAAAAAGCGTCTCCGGGTCCTTGTGGGTGACAAATTATTTTCCACTCTACAGCCCCTTTCACAGAGACTAAACATCGCAAGCCTCTCACTGTTTCCATAGAAAGTGCTCAGATGAACTATATTAGTTGTATCAGTTCTTCAACCTTCACAACAAGGACCGGCCCTGCCACGCCCATTGTAGCGAATCACCCTCATTCCCTTCGTATTCCATTGGGGAGATATAAGTTCCACTCGAGCTCGAACTTTTGCCCACGAACTGCTGCTTTGCGGAATTAACTCTATATGATGTTTTTCCGATCACTACAATCTTAACCTGTTTAAATCTAGGGTGAACTGTTATCTTCCCCACATATCCGTATAAACCGCACCTTATTCTGTAATCCTCTACTTTGAGTGATTGCCGGGACTTGTACAGGGTGAACATCATTGTAAAAAAAAGAAACATTGAAGGTGAGAGTTGTGGAGAATAGGCTGCATGCAGAACGAACTTCCTATTCCATGTCTATGATCGTTTGTTGCGTCGAATTTGTAACATGAAGACAGGATTTACAACGAAAA
Source organism: Acanthosepion esculentum (assembly GCA_964036315.1). NCBI lineage: Eukaryota > Metazoa > Mollusca > Cephalopoda > Sepiida > Sepiidae > Acanthosepion > Acanthosepion esculentum. The sequence continues at coordinate 2,406,630 of OZ038476.1, forward strand.
TCACCAGCCAACTTTTTCCAGAGAAATAAGTTCTCTTTTACAATGCATCATTCAATCGTCGTGATTGATTCTCCTGTAAAATATTTTCTGTCTCTCGAGGCCTTATTCGTGTTGCATCTTCCTTCAAAAGTCATCCTTGTTCATTAATTTTGTGATTTTCGTTCTTTGTACTTCTGTTCAATATTCCCGGCCTTTTTTTTTGAAAACTTTGTACACCATTTCCAACACATGCTTGCTCCTATTGCATTATTAACAGATGCCTCAGTGATATATTGGCAAGATTCTGTCGCACTTTGTCTCCCAGATTAAACATGAACAATAAAGAAATGTCGATTGCACTCTTTATATCCAGCGATGATTTTCAAGAAAATAAAGTACAATTATTATTGTCTGCAAACGGTGCTTAAAAGAGTATCATTCACAAGGAATAGGGTGTTTGCAAACTTTAAGGGGATTTCTTAGAGTTCTATAAGATTACGCAAAAATAAAAAGAAAAAAAAGAAAAGATAAGATTTGCAGATCATTATTAATGAATTCGATCTTAACTGGGTGTCCCATAATACTTGTCGAGTTACCTCCTCCTCCTAATTCCTTAATTTCTGAAATTTTTACTAGGGGGCGCTCTCCATATACTCTATATACTCGGCAAGACTTTGTCTCGATCTCTTTTCTCTTTTCAGCGGACACAACAATAATGAACTGCAAAGGAAATTTTGAAATTAAAATTATTCTTTTCTTTTATATTATCTTTGTAAATTTCATTCCTTACGTGTTACTTACATCCTAGTATAATTTCTCTGTTCCGTAAAATTCAGCTTTCATCAAAAACAGTTTTAATTGATTTTAATTTACCGTGTTTTTTTTAATTTTTAATACACTTTTTAAAATTAAATTTTTAATAATTTGTTGGGGACGAGTGAAATGTATTAAGTTTTCTTAACTAGAATGTTGGAATTAATCAGAAGGATTTTGGGGTTAGGCTGGTGTGTTCTAATCATTCATCCTCAACAATAAAATATTTTACAATATGAAACAAAACGAGGCAAAAAAATTAATTCAAACAATACGCACATTTATATACAATTAAGAAAATATTTACAATAATGTTTTGAGATATCAAATGTTGGTGTGTTTGTATTTGTATTAAAATATCAGGTTTGTTTGAGTGTTTCGTTATATTCGTGAACTATTGCAGTTATAGTCAAATGAGTTTTTTGGTAAATGGTTTGATTTTTACAAACACGGGACATTGGCAGAGACTTCAAAGCTTTCGAGAAGCATCAAAACTATCGGAAGAAATGTGGAGTTACCCACTTAATTTCCTAAAAAAGACCACCGCTAGAGGACGCTCCTCAAGTCCATGAATAGGAAGTAACGGTTTTTCCTATTTGTTTTTTTTCCCTATTTTCTTTCCTATATGGTAAGATGTAGATCGAACGAGGAAAATGCTTTCCCCACTGGGAAATGCACACGCGCGCTTCCACACACACGCGCGTACACACCTTTCACTTAATTTTCTGTAGGATTTTCTCCTACAACAAACCACACACACACACACACACACACACACACACACACACACACACACACACACACACACACACATACACACAACATTCACTAGTTTAAATGTTTTCTTCTTTCATGTTCATTGTTTTTTTAACACGCAACAATTTCCTATTGTATATGTATACCTCTGTTTCGTTAATACATACTTATCGTTTGTTTATATATAGAGTTTTTTTGTTTTTTTTTATATTTTATTACTCGGGCTCACATTCTGAGTCCGCCATTTTTGTTTTGGGATAAATCTACCAGGAGACATTTGTTTCCCAACTTAAACTCAAGTCAGTAAATTATTGCATGAGAAGCGAAACCGAAAATATAATCTGTACATTTTCTTTTTCATGATGAGAAAACACAAAATGTATACGACTTTGTTTTGGGAAAAATTCAATGCTTACTTCATGCCTAAAAGAAATATAATTCATGAAAGGGCAAGATTTTATGTTTGAATTCAATTACTTAAAAGAACCAGTTGAAATTTTTATTCGCGCATTGCACGAATTAACAGAAGCTATGCATGTGAATTTCCAAAGAAAAATAATTAAATCAGAGACCGTCTTGTGAGAGGAATTCAGAATAAAGACCTACCTGAAAGATTAGAATTAATTCCTGATTTAAAACTCGAGAAAGCTACGGAAATGGCCAGGATCAGTGAACAAATATATTTGTCGTGTCCACTAAAATATAAAATACAATATTTATAAACCAATCACACTCAAGAAAACACTTATATCTTAAAACACACCAATAAAATCATAGATTACAAATCAGAATGTTTGTTGTATTAGTCATCATTATTTTTAGGTAGATACCGACCAAATATCGTACGGACGTAGTAGAAGACATACTACGTGGCCTTTTAGGACCAATTAGGAATAAATAAATAATTTAATTCTGGAGCCGACTTTGTTACGAAAAAGTGTATAAAAACATACGAAATCCGTTCCCAAAGAGGATACGCGCAGCTGTCACCAAACTCCACGCAACTCTCGCTTATGATTTTCACGACCTCATGTTAAAAGCGACAACAGCGTCGGCAAAGTTCAGACGACGGTAACGCCGCTAACAATAAGAAACAATTTCTATCTCTTGTATCCGCTTTAACTATGAATCATGCACACATGTGTTGACTTTTTCATACAAACACACATATCACAACATTTTATTGCTTCTCATATACATACACAAAGACAGTTTATATTTTATTTCAGAATTTTATTAACCCAAACAAAAAGACATTACTTTCCAATCTATCATCAACTGCTTGTATTCTTGTCACTATATTAAATTTATGTTTATTTGTTGAAACTACGTTGTCTTTTCTACTGAATTTTATTCCTTCAATGAAAATCGTGTGATTATTCTCTAGAGACGGTCAAATTACGAGCGACCCTGTAACGATATTTTGTTAATGTATCGAATCCCGACACTCCAAATTTTAACATTCAACGAAAAACCAAGTAGAAGGATTCTACATATTCTCAAATGGAAGAAATTAACGAGAAAAATGTAGACGAACTGAAGACCAGGAGAAAAAGTTAAAAAGAAAATACGGAAACAACAACACTAATTGCCGTGGTTAAAAACATGATTTTAAAAATTGTACAGCGAAAGGGAAACACTGCAAGAAATACGGAAAAATGAATCATTTCGCTGGCGTCTGCAAAACTACAAAAATGAAGTCAGTAAACGAGGAAAAGAAATATTTCGTAGGAGAGCTGACAGAAACGGGGATGTCCACTTTCGCTAAAAAAACGCACCTTCATGAAAAAAAAGCCCCAAACTTGATTAAAATAATTTTGTATTGTCTAGATGTTTATGTCATTATTTAGAGGAAAGACCAAAGTATTTTTTGAGTATTTTGAAAAAAATTTTAATCCTTTCTAGCATGTCCAAAATTTTAGCTAAAAGTCTTGTTTTTAAGTATTTTTTTTGAGTCATCAGAAAACTGTAAAATCAATCATTATTGACAGTTTTATAAACAAAAGTAAAGTTTCCCATTTAAAAATCTTGTAAAATTCAATTATACTTTCTTCAAAAGTTATTTTAGGAAAATTAGAAAATTTAAAGTGTACTTAATGTAATTTGAAAGAAACATTACTTACTCTTTCATCAGAAAATTTTAAAACAGGACATTTCCAACCGTGGTGCTTGTTTTTTTGGGCCTGATTGAAGGGTGTTGAGTTTTGTACGTCAATCTGTCAACAACTTACGTCAGGGGAATTTATCGGACGGTAGGGCAAAAGTGATATAAATTGTTCTAGCTTTAAGTGAACCAGTTTATTATATCCCTCAAACGTAAGGTAAAAAAAAATATCATAAGATAATTTCACTCAATAAGGGAAATAACTCTAACATGATTTTATTTTTTTAAATGGGCATCCATAGTTTTGTCGGAGATGATTTTACTACATTTTTTGAAATCATAAAAAAATATTTTAAAATATGACGCGTATAACAGATTGTAATAAGCTTTCTAATTTATGATCTATACAAATAGATCTTTTTAATGAGTGAAACGAGCGAGGAGTAATTGTTCTAATTTATTTAGGAAATATTTATCAATATTATCATTTTTTTATTTAGAAATGAAAAAAAAAAGAAAACAATTCTCGTAAAAATTTATTTTTCAGCCTAAAAAAATTTTGACTTCAGACAAAAAAGTCCTTAATATATATTTTTGATAAAATCCATTAAAAGCTGTTTTCATAAAATAATGTCTTAGTTTTCTTGCATTTTTGTATTTTAAATTCAGAGCTGAAACTGGGGTTCTGGCGTATCAAAATTTTACTCGAAATTTATGATTTATATTCCTCAAAGTCTTCTTTATTTAATTAAAAAATAAAAATAGGGGTAGCTATTCTAGTTCTAAAGTTTTCACAAAATTAAGTAAGGTGGGTATCAGACGTAAAAAAAAAATATTTTTACCATGACTTTCTAAAAGAACAAACATTTCTAAAATAAACTCATCATTCATTTCGGAATAAGTTCTGAACATTTCACTAAATTGCGACAATTATTTGAATTTTGCAAGAATTTCCAAATTTATGTGTTTTTTAAGTGAAAAAAAAGCTAATTCAAAATATTAGGTGATCTTTGACCTAAAAAAAAAAGATTTTCAACCACAAATTTAAACGTGTTAAATATGAATAAAAAATTTCAAAAAATAATTAAAAAATACTTTGGTCTCTACTCTTATTAATAACATAAAGTTTTTCGTGATAAAATGTTGTTTTTATTAAGTTTGGGGCCTTTTTCATCAGGATATGCCACTTTTTTTTGCGAAAAATTTGGAATCATTTGTAAAACAGCGGTGAAATTTTAAAAAATCGATACAGGCGCACCCCTAACCCGTTACTAACAACCGAAACTTAAAAAAAATTAGGATGAAAAACCTAGATTAAAACCACTTAATGGCATCTTCACAGGTCTTGGCTTCCCTATTCTATCAATGGTGAAGGAAGAATTGATAAAATAAAAAAAAACAAGGGAATTATTGAAAAGGGTACAACTGATTGGTGTGCGCCCGGAATAAAAAGAAACAGAAAAGTCCGAATATGTGTAGATTTGAAGAAGCTGAATTTAGCAGTGAAAAGGAAACATTGCATGTTACCAAATTTAGATGATATTTTAATTTTGCATAAACTAAATGGAGCTATTTTTTTCTAAATTGGTTTCTACCAGCGAATTCTACCGAATCTACTTACGACGCTCATTATTCTTTTTGAGAGATATTGCTTCAAAAGATTTACCTTTTGGTATTGCATCAGCTGCAGAAATCATTCAAAGAAAGATATTAGAGTTATTAAAATATTCAAAGAGTCGAAACAATTATCGACGATGTTCTAATCTATGGTAGAACTATAAAAGAGCACGACGGAAGACTAAGAAGAGTTTTTAAAACGTTATAAAAAACCGGAATGAAGCTTAATAAAGAAAAGTGTGAATTCACGCCTAGAATAGTTTGGACACAATTTCTGGAGAAATTCCAGATGTCTCTGCCAGATGTCTCTGCCAGATGTCTCTGCCAGATGTCTCAGTTATTTCCCTTTAACTCAACACTCCAAGTTTTGGTTCCCCACTGCTGTGGCCTGGTATTGAACTCACAACTATTTGGGTCTAGTCACTGGATCTAACCAACGCCTTTATCCACTGGGTCAGGTTTCCTTGAGGAAGAAGCATGGCACGTGGAACTAGAACAATCTACCCCGGTGGATGAAATAAAAGGTTAGATTCGAAATTCCAATCACCTGAAGAATATAAAACGTTGTGAATATGGCAATGAAGATGAGGATTATATTCCGAATAATGTATGATATTTTGGAGCTTGTATTTTTCGTCCTCTTCTGTTGGTTAGACCCAGTGATTAGACCCAAAGAGTTGTGAATTCAATACAGCAGTGGTGGACCAAAAATTGGAGAGTTGAGTTAAAGGAAACATAACTGAGACATCCGGAAGTGGCATGGCACGTGGAACCAGAACAATCTAACTAGGTGGACGAAATAAGGAGTTTAGTTTGAAAGTCCAATCACCTGAAGAAGACTGGAGCATACAGTGGCCGAAACGTTGTGAATATGGTAAGGAAGAAGAGGATAACAGTCCGAATAATGTAAATAAGGTAAGTAATCATAATAGCTCATCTCAGAGATATAGAGGCTAAAACGTTGTGAATATGGCAATGAAGACGAGGATAACAGTCCGAATAATGGAAATAAATCACAATAACTTATCTCAGATATATAGACAGATATCCAATATATCTGTTTAATTTCACTGAGTGAGTGAGTTATCACCCTTGAACTGTAACCTAAACTGATTTTCTAATTTGGAAAAGTTATAAATTAATAAAGAAAATAAACTCAAATAAATATTAGGAGGGGGGATGTTAATAATGATGATGATGATGATGATTGTAAGCATTTCAAGTTTCACTGGGGAATTCTGGGATCAAGAGTAATTCAGCAGGTTGTTTTTAATAAAATATGTTTTTGAGTTTACCACATGTTGTGTCGCCTTTGTGATGCTTTTACTTTGCAGTGTCCAGACTCAAATAATACATCATTTCACCCTAAACCGCAGAGAAACAAATTCTATAGTTTTTCTTTCATTTTACTTTCAGTTGTTTTTATCGCATTTACTTAGACTGTCAGTCTAGGGTCATTAATTATTTGCAGGATCGGAAATACGATAGTGAAATTTCAACTTATATCACATTTCTCTCAAAAAACATTTAACGTGATATTAATTAATTAGTTCTTTATATATATATATATATATATATATATATATATATATATATATATATATATATATATATATATATATATATACCCAAGTTTAGGATTGGTATATACGGAGTGAAATCCAATAACCAACAATCACGTGAAATCATTCGAACAACGGCATGTTAAGCGCTCGGACGTATTTAGATATATACATACACATACAAAAAATCAAACCACACATAGGCAAATGCACTATACTTACACATACACATCGATACACACAGGCACATACATCTACATTCAATATGATCTAGACGGTCAGATGTCGAAGCTATTCGTGGCTTAATATGTTATTAAACGAATTTAAACTTGAAAAATAGCTAAACCGGTCAAATATACATAGATAAAATTTAAACAAATAACTATATATGAATATATATATATATATATATATATATATATATATATATATACATATATACATATATATACACACACATATATATATATATATATATATATATACATTTTTGAAAACATATAGTTTTCGACACATTTACAGACAAAAGTAAATAACCACCTCCACATATAATTGAACACTCGCACATCCGCATATAAATTAATACATGCACCCGCATACACACATATAAGCATAATAGGTGCGCATATACAGACCTACGTACATAAACATACACATAGCTAAGCACATATAAATATATTGACCCATACGTCGACGCAGAAAAGTAAATAAAGCAAGTGAAGAAATACATATAAAGATGCAACTATATACAAGCACACACATACATACACATCTAGATGTACATACATAAGCACGCATACATATATGCATATAAACTAAATATATACATAGACATTTACAAATACAAGTGTATACATGAAAAATTAAACAAACGTAAATTAAAACGACATGAGTATAAAAATGCATATACACATCCGCTAGTACATATATATACACACATACATACGCAACTCCACATAGATATATACACATATATATCTACAGACATACATATACATACATACACACACACATACAAACATACATATTCACAAATATATATACGCATATATACATATACATATATATATATATATATATATATATATATATATATACATAAACATACATACACATATACATACACACACATACACATTTACGCACACACACATACATATAAAAACACATATACATATATACATAAACATATAGACACATGCATAAAAAAGGAAAAAGAAATAAGCATACATAGACCAACTTATATTCTAATAATATTCCAACAACATTATGATAAAATATATTAAAAGTTAATCATAATTTAAGAAAAGAACAACGGTCTGTAAGCAATTAAAGGTACTTTATCAACAAAAGTAGATTTTAGTTTGTATCTATGATACACTCCAAGACACTAAAGCATACATACAAATACACATACAATGACACACCAACATATATATATAAATATCTAATCATATATAAAGACCCATATCGACACATCCAGATAAACAATACACAAACAGTCGAGCACAACCATATAAACACCCACACATACATATAAATATACACCCATATACATACACATATACACAAACATATACATATTTAAACATACATATATATACATATATATGCATATATAAACCTATACATACACATAGAAACATACATACTACATATACATACATATATGCACACTCACACATACATATACATACATATGCAATATGCATACACATATCTACACACACACAAGTACACATAAATATCTCTATATACCCATACATATACTCACACATTTAGTGGTGGACACATTAAGCAAAATGACTCAAATAATAAATCATGTAACTGCAGGAATCCCAATAATTGTCCACTAAATAATAATTGTTTAACTAGCTCTGTAGTTTATCTCAGTACTATATCAACACTAGAAAACCCAAATATAAAGAAATTCTACATAGGTTGCACCATGAGACCATTCAAGGAATGCTGGCGGGGTCATCTGCAATCTTTTAATAATAGTAACTATAAATATATGACTTCATTATCCAAATACTTTTGGAGTCTAAAAGAGAAAAATAAAACACCTAAGGTTAAATGGAAATTAATTAGAAAGGCCCGGACATGTAACTCACTATATGCCCCGTGTTACTTATGCCTTAACGAGAAACTTGAAATAATTAGATTTAAAAATAAGACTGATCTTTTAAATCAAAGATATGAACTAACAGTTAACTGTAAGCATCGTTTTAAATTTAACTTAGTATAGAAATCATATACTTTCTATGATAATGATAAATTAAACTTAATAGACTATTACCTTTTTAGCATATTAGTCGCCTTATCGATATGAATGTGTACTGGGTACTTACAAAGTATCATACGTGTCTGTATTTAGTATATATTTGTATGTTATGTAGAGTTATTTCTACTGTAGGATATGTATATGTGTATATAGGGGTATATATATGTGTTTTTTTTTTTGTTTTTTTTTTATGAAGGTATATGGTTGTATATATTGACATCTATCATAGGTTAACCGCTTTATGTGTATGAGTAAGGGTGTAAATTCTGGTAAGTGTCCACCACTAAATGTGTGAGTATATGTATGGGTATATAGAGATATTTATGTGTACTTGTGTGTGTGTGGATATGTGTATGCATATTGCATATGTATGTATATGTATGTGTGAGTGTGCATATATGTATGTATATGTAGTATGTATGTTTCTATGTGTATGTATAGGTTTATATATGCATATATATGTATATATATGTATGTTTAAATATGTATATGTTTGTGTTATGTGTATGTATATGGGTGTATATTTATATGTATGTGTGGGTGTTTATATGGTTGCGCTCGACTGTTTGTGTATTGTTTATCTGGATGTGTCGATATGGGTCTTTATATATGATTAGATATTTATATATATATGTTGGTGTGTCATTGTATGTGTATTTGTATGTATGCTTTAGTGTCTTGGAGTGTATCATAGATACAAACTAAAATCTACTTTTGTTGATAAAGTACCTTTAATTGCTTACAGACCGTTGTTCTTTTCTTAAATTATGATTAACTTTTAATATATTTTATCATAATGTTGTTGGAATATTATTAGAATATAAGTTGGTCTATGTATGCTTATTTCTTTTTCCTTTTTTATGCATGTGTCTATATGTTTATGTATATATGTATATGTGTTTGTATATGTATGTGTGTTTGCGTAAATGTGTATGTGTGTGTATGTATATGTGTATGTATGTTTATGTATATATATATATATATATATATATATATATATATATGTATATGTATATATGCGTATATATATTTGTGAATATGTATGTTTGTATGTGTGTATGTATGTATGTATATGTATGTCTGTAGATATATATGTGTATATATCTATGTGGAGTTGCGTATGTATGTGTGTATATATATGTACTAGCGGATGTGTATATGCATTTTTATACTCATGTCGTTTTAATTTACGTTTGTTTAATTTTTCATGTATACACTTGTATTTGTAAATGTCTATGTATATATTTAGTTTATATGCATATATGTATGCGTGCTTATGTATGTACATCTAGATGTGTATGTATGTGTGTGCTTGTATATAGTTGCATCTTTATATGTATTTCTTCACTTGCCTTATTTACTTTCCTGCGTCGACGTATGGGTCAATATATTTATATGTGCTCATCTATGTGTATGTTTATGTATGTAGGTCTATATATGCGTACCTATTATGCTTATATGTGTGTATGCGGGTGCATGTATTAATTTATATGCGGATGTGCGAGTGTTCAATTATATGTGGAGGTGGTTATTTATTTTTGTCTGTAAATGTGTCGAAAACTATATGTTTTCAAAAATGTATATATATATATATATATATATGTATATATGTGTATATATATATATATATGTATATATGTATATATATATATATATATATTTATATGTATATATAAATAAAAAGGAAAGAACAGTAAGATATAAAATCCGGTGTTCTTATAGATATTTTTATTTTTACACAATAGTGCTCTATGTAAATTTAAATTTACAGAGCATTAATATTATAAATTAATAGATTTAAAATATGGTTTTACCGCTACACAGTGATGACCATGTTTCAGAAATGGAAGCTAAAGCCCCTGAATTTAATTTTGTTATTAAACCAAAGACATTAGTTCCATTTCCTCATCAAGCGAATTTTGGAGTAACTTACTTTTTAAAATTTACGGTTGTTAACGGCACAGGAAAGATTCATAGTTTGAGGGTTTCCAAGGTTACCGATAAATCCATTCATCTAGACAAGGGGTGGTAGAGGGTTCAATTTTTAATTTTCGTTGTCTCAGTTAATAGTTACAAAGCGGGGGTTATGTTTAGGGATGGGTAGGGATGTATCTTTTAACAAATTCTGACATCCGCTAAATTCATGTCATCTGGGTTTATTTCTAACGGCAAAAATTCTTATGGTATTATTTCTATTTGTATATTTAAAGATTTTGAGGGACTGTTTAGGTTAGAATATGTTTTATCCACCTTTCTAAAAAGTTATTTTTAATATTTAATATACTATACTCCTAGTTAAAAACCAAGTAAATGTATTAGGATTACTTACAGTATTTAAAATTATTTATTCTTATCGAGTATAAGTAAATATTATTTTGTTTTATTTTATTTTATGTAAACTTTATGACAATGACGGCAAAGGTGGTTAAATTACTTCACTAATTCAATAAACTTAGTATTATAAATGTATATATGTATGTATAAAGGACATTTAATGTTCAATATTATATTCTAACTTATTAATTTCACATGACTTTCGGTGTTCACTTGGATTCTTTCCAGTGTTTGAATTGCTTTGAGAGAGGTGTTATGGTTAGAGTACGTTTTATTTAATTACAATTTTAAAAGATATTTAGGTTAGAATCTGTTTTATTTAATTTCAATTTTAAAACATTTTTAAAAATTCTACTTTCAAATTTAACTTTTTAATTTTAATCGGCTATATTTCTTTATAAACCAAGTAAATGTAATATAATTATCTACATTATTTAAAATTATTTATACCCATCAAATATGAGTATGTATAATAATCAGGTAATTTTTTTTTTTTTTTTTTTTTTTTTTTTTTTTTATAGATTATTTAAAGATTATTTAAAGAAAACTTTTGGCAATGACGACAAAAAATAGCTATTTCATTTCTCTGATTCAGTAAATTTTTATTTTTTATAAACTTGGTAATATATAGTTTCTCATGTATGCATAAAGGACATGGGTCATTTAATGACCTACATATTCTAGCTCTTCTTATTAACTTCCATTTCACTGTAGGTGTTTTATATATTTATATATAGTTATTTGTTTAAATTTTATCTATGTATATTTGACCGGTTTAGCTATTTTTCAAGTTTAAATTCGTTTAATAACATATTAAGCCACGAATAGCTTCGACATCTGACCGTCTCGATCATATTGAATGTAGATGTATGTGCCTGTGTGTATCGATGTGTATGTGTAAGTATAGTGCATTTGCCTATGTGTGGTTTGATTTTTTGTATGTGTATGTATATATCTAAATACGTCCGAGCGCTTAACATGCCGTTGTTCGAATGATTTCACGTGAGAGGCGACTAACATGTTGAAATGAAACTAAAAATGTATACATCTCTGTCTGGGATTCCGGAATACAACTTTCAACTTAATTTCAATGAAAATATAAATTAAATAGCATATATATCTTTTATTTTTATTTTTATATTTTTTCTCCTTGGTAATTCTACAATTTAAAACTTAATAGAGATCTGATTTAGATTTCTAAATAGGTAATTTTAATTTTTTAATTTTTTACTTTTAATTTTAATTTCAAATTTTATAAATCTTTTAATATCTAGATAACCTTGCTTAGTTGTCAAATTTTTCGAATCATCCTATACTTGTTTTTTGACTGGCCACTCTAGCTTATGTAACAGCGTTTACTCTTAGCTAAGGATCGTTGATAAATTTGAAACTTTTAAAACCATTTTTTCTATATTCTATATTATCACTTGACAAGACACAAGAAGTGTTGAAACAAAATGGCTACTTTTGTCGTGATTTTATAACATATTTATGTTGTAATATTCAAATAAATAATTATATATATATATATATATATATATATATATATATATATATATATATATATATTGACAATATTAGTGGTAAATATACACATACATATGCAATTATATATACACATACATATATGTATAAAAATAATTCCAAGAGGATATGATCCAGGTAGAACTAGATGTCCAGGACAGAGTAAGGATATAATAAAATATAATAAAAAGACTTAAACACTAATATTCCATGGTCATAATTTATTCCATTGGAATCGTAAGAACGATCCAATTCATCAGACCTACAGATTCAAAAAGAAAACAGATATATATATATATATATATATATATATATATATATATATATATATATATATATATATATATATGATAGGTACCTTCACTAATTTACTAAAAAAGAGCATATCATGATGTAAAAATGTCCCAAACTTAATAAAAACAAAGTTTTATTGACAAAATCTTTATGCTTTTATTAAGAAGGAACACCAAAGTATTTTTGGGAGTATTTAATTATATTTCAAAATCCTTTTTAGAATGTTTGAAATTACCCTGCCAGCGACAATCTTCAAAAATTTGAATGCAATGTTCATCAACATTTTTTGTCTTCCTGAAACCTGGTATTTTTTGTCTTTTCTCCTATTAATGTCTTTTCATTGTCTTCCGCTCCCAGTAACTCCTTGCATCTTAGTGGCATTATTACCTTACTTGTAGTGAAATGTTTTATACACACAGAACACACACATACACACACACACACATATATAAAGTGGAGACTGAGATCAACATTTGTTTTATGCTTCAATTCAATCTTTAGCTCTGAAGATTGCACCAAAGCATGAAACAGACTGTTACCACTGAGTGTTGACCTTGATTATTTGTGTGTGGTGCAGGGGAGAATGTTCTTCTGTGTTTGTTTGGGATGGCACTCTCACATACATAGACACACAGGTATATACATTTTAGTTCATACAAACACACCTATATAAATAATCTGCGGTTAGATGCAGTTACACATTCGCTCACACATACACAAACAAAATACAACGTTTTTCATTTGTTTTATGTTTATTTTGTGCATCCTACCCCATATATATATATATATATATGTAACAAAAATCTTGGTAATCCGTAGGGATAATCCCAAGGAGGATGAAATCCTGAGAGCTCAATGTTAAGTCAGAGCAAATAATTTAATTTAAAGAAAAACAGACCACTTTAAAGCTCCATTGTAATAATTTATTTCACCAGAGAATTTTATTTTTCTCTGGATTTTCAGACTTCAATTTCAAAAGGTGAAATGAAAAATGAATTTAAAATTTACACGTTTGACGGGCAGTATTAAGCTTATATAAGTTGACATAGAGGGTTGTGAGGGATGGTATGAGAGACATGGTCGAGTTTAGAGAGGGAAGGGAGAGTTTTAAAATTTATTTTTATATTTCTTTTTATAATAATATTTAATATTAAGAAAGGAGGGGATAAGGATCAGACATTGACCTATTTAATCGGTCAACTCAATGGAAATGATATGGGAAAAGGAAGAAAAAGAGAAAAAAGGGAAAAAGAAAAAAGGGGGAAGTAAAAAGATATATATATATATGTACACAGGTTGGTCCAAAAGTAGGTGGACAGTAGGTGAAATAGTTCTGTGTATTGGTTATATTATTACAATGGTGTTCATTATGACTATGGTATTTGTGCTATATTATTTAAAATTTTTATAACTGAATTTATTGAAATTTAATTTTTTTCTTCAGATAAATGCATTAGTAAATATAATTGTATATTATGAAATGGACAAAGTCTGACAATTATTTTAAGACATTCTTATGCTTATACATTCTTTATATAGATACAAATATTTAAGTAAATGAATGTACGTGAGAGATTCATGGAAGATTAAAGTTTAAAGTCAGTAAAATCGACCTTGCTAACCAAACGCGCCTCTGTGGCCGAAACAGTTAAGGCATTTCAGGCTACATGACGGTTCCGTATAGGATACAGGTTCGATTCCTATTGGAGGACGAAAATTTTCTATGAAAATTTCTCGGACATTCATTTTTGTTTAATACTGTTTATTATAAAACAGAGCATTTACTTAAATATTTGTATCTATAAAAAGAATGTATAAGCATAAGAATGTCTTAAAATAATTGTATATGTAATCTAAAAATAAATGTTATCTTTTACTGTCCACTTTTACTTTTGGACCATCTTATTTATATAGTGACTGTCAGTTTAACATTCCAATCTTCAGATCACTCCTTCTTGAGTGGGCTGTATATGTAGGTTGCTAGGAGATTAAGGGAAGTAGAAACCGATCCTTCATAGTTCTTTGTTTAAGGCTATTTGGAAAAAAGTTTATTAGATTTAGGTCATAGTATTTTATTTATACCTTTTGGTCATAATATGGTTGTAGATAGCATAGTAGGAATTTTCTCTTGTGTCTGTGTCTGGAGTGTACAGAAATATGTTCAGATAGTACAAACCTTTTATCTGAAACAAAGGAAAGATATAGAAGGTTGCATTGTTTAGAAAGATGTTCATGGGTCAGAACAAAAGTTTGTAGCATGGTAAAGTAAATTTAAAAGACACTATTCAGGTATTTGTATATAGATTTATTCAATTACATACATACCCTTTTGTTTCACTAACTTTCATCCTTCCAGAGCATGGTACCTTTTTGGGTGATGAAATGGTGTAACTAGTTTCTACAAGTTTTCAGAAAATTTAAGTTCTTCCCATTAAGCTTAATTGACTCAATCAAGCTTAATGGGAAGAACTTAAATTTTAGACAAGAATGGTGAAGCTTGTACTGTTGCTTTAGATATTTCAAAGGCATTTGACAGGGTTTGGCATGCTAGCCTTCTTAAAAAGTTGAAGGGTTAAAAGGTTTCTGGCCAAATTTCAGTCAATCTTTCTTCTCTAATCACACCATAAAAGTTGTCTTGAATGGCCACTCTTCTAGATCTTTGTACATTAATGCATGTGTTCCCAAGAGCTCTACTTTGTTCCTAGTTTTCATCTATGATCTTTCTGATGTTATCAGTTCTTGACAGTATCTATGTGGATGATACAATTATTTACTCCTGGTTTTATAGTAAGTGTGATAGGTTCGATAAGAATAACGTTCAATCTGTTGTTAAATGCCATGTTAATTTGAATGCCTGCAAAAGCGTTTTTGCTAATCTTCAGGAGAGCAACACATTGGGCCTTCTCAGTGGAACGTTTTTCACTGAAATGAAATGGAATGACTATATGAAACCTGCTGCTAGAAAACTTTGTCCACTTTGTTGTCCCAGACAGTTTTTCTCACCAGAATCTATCTAACACCTTTGAAAGTGTACCAGTCATTATTGCATTGAATATTGCTGCAACACCTTTCACTGGCTTCTGCTATATATCAAGAGATTCTTGACAAAATCCAAAGAAGAATCTGCAATGTTATCAGTCTCAACCTGTCATCTTGACTTCATTTTTCTATAAATATTTTCATTGTAATTGTTCTGATGAGGTTTCTCACTGGTATGTTGATTTCAAGAATTTAAGTGTAGTATGCTATAGCCAACTAGGTCTCATCATTTACTGTTGAAATTGTTAGATGCAGCTGTAAGTTCTATGCTAGCAGTTTCTTCTTTTGCTCTTCTCACTTGTGAAACTTTCTTCTGTTTTATTTTTGCATTCTGTTCACCATGATCTTTAAAAATTTAAAGGCAATAGCAGTTGTCAATTTTTGTCTCTGTAAATCATGTTCTTTCATTGTCCTCTCTCCTCAATGATGTTTTTCTCAAATTCTTTCACATTCAGTAACTCCTTGTGTCTTAGTGACTTTATCACCTTGCTTGGGGTGAAATGATTAAAATAAAAATGGGTCAAACTCAAAATGTGATAATCTGAAGGTACAAGTTCAGATGAGTATAACAAGTGTATTAAGGCATTGCAGCCAAGCTATAATAATTTCTACCAACTGGTCTGAAAAAAAGAGGCATGTGGTTTGGCATTGTCCTGATGGAAGCCTATTGGCTTTTCAGCCATTGTTGCTTTTAGTTGATTCAACGTATTTGGTTGAATTCCTGATTTGGCAAAAGGAGTTTTTATCATGCACATGAATGCCATTCCAATGCCACCAGATACACAGCATGACATTCTTCAAATGTAGATTCACTTTTGGAGTTGTTAATAGTGGCTATATTTAATTTTTGCCAGCAGTTTTTACAATCTACATTGTTGTAAAAAAAACATTTTTGTATTTTACCTGTGATCAAAAATACATTTTATAACATAGATTCAATAAAATAGGTACATTGAAAAATCACCTTTCAGAATAAAATTTATATATATATTTTATTTATATATATATTTATATTATTTTATTTTATTTATATATATATATATTTTTGTCACCCACAGACAGACTCTTTCGCTGTTTCACAACTCATCAGTGTGGCTAGACGTCCGGTTGCCTCTAGCTCGGATTGAAACCCGACTGAATTGGCGTCAATCAGAACTTCTACAGTTGGAACTTTAAGCCGTCGGCGCACGACAGGGATGAAGGTGAATTTTAGCGTATTTATTTTTAGATTTAGATAAACACACTGTGTTTATCTAAATCTATTTTTAGATTTAGATAAACACACAGTTTCATCCACAGACAAACTGTTTCGCTGTTTCACAGCTCATCAGTGAGGCTAGACGTCCGGTTGCCTCTAGCTCGGATCGAAACCCGACTGAATTGGTGTCACTACCACTAAGCCGTCGGCACACGGCAGGGATGAAGGTGAATTTTAGCGTATTTCAGGCACATGTGAAATGAAATAATGTGTTTCAATGTTGCCTATTGAAAAGAACGCTACTAACTTTTATTACAACCGGATAATTAGAAGGTCATTGTAAATATCAAGCTAAATGTTGGAAATTTGTGATAGATAAAAAGAAAAACAACCTGAATTTTTATATTTCTGTTTAAATTCTCTCCAATGTTGCCTTCAGCAGCTTCTGCTTGATAACAAGTAATGTCTTATTCATCATGATTTACAAATGCTAATTATCAATAAGATTAATTATTTCTTATTAATTATTATTGAAATCTATTCACTAGAATGCCATTATGGCTGACAGAAATGCTGACAAGTGAAAGGAAAGTACACAGTAATTAGCAGTTAATTTCCCTTAGACTCTTTTTGCAATTTACAATTCAGGAATCAATGATCCTATTTGATTGAAAATTGTTTTATTCTTTAAATGAAAGCATTTTAACTGCAGTGAAATAGCACAGATCTCACTATGATCCAATTTTTTTTTGCATTGTGATGAGAAGTGCAAAAACAGCAATCACATTATTATTATATTATTATTAAGCTGCTAGAGGTTTTTTTTGTTTTGTTTGGTCTGTTATTGATGGTTTGATTTGTTAATAAAGTCAGTCATTGACTGACTAATTCTTGTAATGTTAAAGCCTTATCTGAACTCAAATACTGATGAATAACTGTAACAAAAAACAGCTATTCCCATGGATTTTTACGTTTGGCACCTATGATTAAAAAATCATTTTAATTGTCTACAATTAATATGATTTTATTTAATATTATTTTGATGATTTTATTTTAATTTTTTTTAAATTTTATAAAATCATTAAAAAGAAGAGAATTGGATAATAATTTGATATCAAAATGTTTTTCATTCAAAATGGAAGATTCCATCCTCGAAAATTTTAATTCACTTCTTAAAACATTTATGGAAAATTAACAGAAATAAACTGATGAAGACTTGATGCATCCACATTTTAAAAATGTCTGAAAATTCAATTAATAATTGAAGTTATATAAAACTTTCTATTCTTGTATCGATAACTGAAATTATTTATTAAGATTTTCCTTGTAAAATTTATGAGAAGTTTCACATAATGTAACAGTCTACACTTTATTTCCTAAAAGGGTAGAATGAAATAAAGGCTAGATGAATTCAGATTAATTGGGAATAAGTTTTAAAAGATTGTTTCCTGGAGAATTAAAATCAATTTTATTCATTCATCATAAATCCTAATTTCATAAAGATTTTCTAATTTTAAAATTGATTTTTTAAAATGTGAAAAATGTTTGAAAATCTTTGCTTTATTCTTTCTGTTGATGGCTGTATGTGAAAAAATGAAATATTCAAATAAGTATTTAATAACTGAGAGATGAAAAGAAAACATCATCATCATCATCATCATCATCATCACTCTGCTGTCATTTTAAGATAATCTTTTGAGAAGGAATGAATTTAGCAATTAAGATTTATGTGGTAGTGTATTCAGATTAATTCTCTTGAATTTGTAGGAATATTAAAGGTTGATGTTTGGCTGGGATATTTTGCTTATTATACATAATCCTGTCTGCAACATCTTTTGTCAATTCTTAGAATTGTTTACCTCACATTTCATGTTTGACTCACATAATGACCTAGTGACATTTCATACCATTAAAAGAATCTCATGAGTCCATCCTGTCTTCTATCATTGCATAATAGTAACATGGTAGATTTGAATAGCTGAGAATTTAGATTAAAATACCAGTACAAATGCAGAAACTTTCCAAGTAGTTTTGTAAATGTTAGGGGGTTTATAATTATTTACTCAGAATTATAAATTACCTACAAGTAATAAAAAAAAAATTGATAAAAAAGATTTAAAATTTCTTGGAAAGAAAAGAAATAAAAATTCCATGTAAACTGACAAAACAAAAAATCATTTCAATAAAACTGGGATTAGGTTACGTAAAATTTGAAAAAAAATAAGGATGCTATTTCCAGTTTTTGAAAAACATTCCAAGAGAATTTATTCTTTACTTTTTTTGCTGATTATAAAAATTCTTTTGTTTGAATATTTTCAATATTTTTTGCTTTATTTAGTTTTTTTCAGGCATGAGAAGTCAAAAATTCTTTGAATTAAAAAGGAATTTTTTGCTTTCTTTTAACTTTCTCTGTTTACTTAATACGTTTCTTCTTGATGTGTTGATGAAATGTTTTCTTCAATTAAATTTGAATTTTATTTTTATTATTGCAATAATTATTTTAACCCTGTTTTAGGATTCTTTTCTTTAATGTCTTATCTTTCAGGTGATTATGGCTCTCCACAGATTCCTTTTCTTTATTATCTGTGAATTACCTTGCATTCTTGGGAAATATTGTTGATTCCAATATCTACTGGGAATGACTGCAAAATACTTGCCCCTCCCCAGACAGAAGCACACAAATGAATGCTGGAATTATTTCCTAGCCAATAAAATTGGCCAAGTTCTTGGTTCCGTCACATCTGTCATGTCTTGAAATCAGAATGCTACGTTTGCTTGTCTGAATTTGCTTTTGTGTGTCAACACCAATTCTTAGTTTTTGAACTTTTTGTCATATTGCCGTTACTTTGCCATATTACTGTTAATTTGCCTTGCATATATTATTTGCTTGCTTTCGATTATTTTTTGCCCTGTTCTTTTCTTTTTCTTGTTCTTGCTTATTGCAAACTTTGTCAAGTCTGTTTGTTGGAAAGTTCTGTTACTTATTTTGTATTTAACCATGGCTACAAATATGGCCACAAATATTTCCAGTTGCCTTCTCCAAGGTTTGAAATTCAGAGTTGTCCTTCTCTTAGATTGGTTGCCAGCCACTGGCTACTGTGCCCATCTACCATGCTATTTAAGCCATAGTTTGAAGGAAAAAGAGGCAGATGCCTTTTCTATGCAATTCATATGGACATTTCATGCTTATGTGAAAGTGAATTTGAGGTCTGCTTGTTGATTCTATATACCTTACTGATATTCTGTTACACTAAACACACATTGTCAATGGATAAGATGTAATAAAATTTAGAGCCTGGTGTAACCTCATTACACAATGATTATGATAAGGGATAATATATTGGAGGAATGTGGGGCTCAAGGGAGACAATGAAGTGCATAATGGTTGGTGCACTTTTAATAGCCAACTGGGAGGAGTGGGGTACCACTCTGCACTCTTCACTTACATTTTATTTCTTGATGCTCTATAGTGTGTTCATGAGAAATAAAAGGCAAGTGGACATGACAAAATATATTATTGCTATTTGAGAAGAAAAAAGAAGACAAAGAAAATGGTTAGAAAATATGGAGCCTAAATGCAACATATGCCACGGAAACTTGTTTAACTGAAGAAAATTGACAAAATAAAGAAAATAACATTAACAGAAAAATTGAGAGTCCATCACTTATGAAAGAGTGAAGATTGCAGCAAAGAATACAACAAATTAAGCAGCACTTATTTTGATAAACTGCATCACTTAAAATGATTACTTTACTCCACTACTTACATAAATGTAAAAACGTCTTTGTTGGCAATAATATAAGTGACAGATAACTAAAAAAATGGGTTACTTAGAATGATTATGTCATTACTTATTTAAATATAAAATAGTATTAGTTGGCAATAATATAAGTGACAAATGACTATAAAAAGGGTTACTTAGAATGATTATGTCATTACTTATATAAATATAAAAACAGCCTTAGTTGGCAATAATATTAGTGACAGGTGACTATAAAAAGGGTTACTTACAACGATTACTCGACTAATTATATAAATGTAAAAACAGTCTTAGTTGGCTATAATATAAGTGACAGATGACTATAAAAAGGGTTACTTAGAATGATTATGTCATTACTTATATAAATATAAAAACAGCCTTAGTTGGCAATAAGTGACAGATGGCTATAAAAAGGGTTACTGATAATGATTATGTCATTACTTATATAAATATAAAAACAGCCTTAGTTGACAATAAGTGACAGATGACTATAAAAAGGGTTACTTAGAATGATTATGTCATTACTTATATAAATATAAAAACAGCCTTAGTTGACAATAAGTGACAGATGACTATAAAAAGGGTTACTGAGAATGATTATGAAGTGACAGATGACTATAAAAAGGGTTACTGAGAATGATTATGAAGTGACAGATGACTATAAAAAGGGTTACTGAGAATGATTATGTCATTACTTATATAAATATAAAAACAGCCTTAGTTGACAATAAGTGACAGATGACTATAAAAAGGGTTACTAAGAATGATTACTGGCCACGATCAAATGTTAGGGACTCCGAATCATCAACAGGAACACTAAAATATGCTAAACTCTCCTTGACACTGTCTTGAAAGCATTTTTTTTTTTTTGCTCGTTCTGGAGTCTCTTTCTAGAAAGAAGCTCACCATAAAACAGCTGTTTTGAAAGTCTAGAACCATAAAGCTGAACAAGATGACCAGCCCCACGCATCTGGTTCCTAACCACAACTGTAGCAAAGCTGTTTTGGCTTTGGTCAAGACACCAGTATCTGTAACATGACTGTCCCACTTCAGACCAAGAATATGTCTGAGACAGTGCTGGTGGAATCTTTCAAGTTGTTTTATATGAGAGGTCCAAGGTCCAAGTTTCAGAGGCATAGAGTAACATTGGTAACATACATGTTCGATAGACAGACACTTTAGTTGCCAGAGTTAGATCCCCATCCAACCAGACTCTATCTTCTAACTTACCAAATGACCCAGATGCATTTCTTATTTTCTGTTTGATTTCTGCATCAAGGTGGCCATCATTAGATAATGTACTACCAAGGTAGACAAAATCTTTGACGACTTCCAGATTCTCCCCATAGAGAAAGATGTCAGGTTCCAAGTAAAGATCGCCAGAAGCGGGAGTGTACATGACTTTGGCATTCTTAATGCTGATTGTCAGTCCACAGCAGGTACAAGCAATCAGTAAAGCGCTTCATCACTGACTGCATTTCCTCCGGAAAGTGTGCAACTAAATCGGCAACGTCGGCATATAGAAGCTCTCTAACAAATCTGTCACCAACTAGGGTTCTGGCTTGGAATCTTCTCAAGTTGAAAACTTTTCCATTTGTTTGGAATCTGATATAGACACCTGTATCGCGGTCATGAAAGGCATACCAGAGTACAGCCGTCAGTTGAAGTGAGAACAATGTTGGCGCAGGTATATCATCCTGCATTACTCCATTATCAATGGGAAGTTCTTCCAAGAGATGACCATTGAAACTGACATGACCTTTCATGCAGAGATGTAGTTGCTTGAACTTTTCAATAAAAGCAGGTGTACAGCCAAATTTTGAGAGAGAGAGAGAGAGAGAGAGAGAGAGAGAGAGAGAGAGAGAGAGAGAGAGAGAGAGAGAGAGAGAGAGAGAGAGAGAGAGAGAGAGAGAGAGAGAGAGAGAGAGAGAGAGAGAGAGAGAGAGAGAGAGAGAGAGAGAGAGAGAGAGAGAGAGACTCACGATTCACAGTGTAGAAAGCTTTAGTTCGGTCAACAAAAACCTGACAAAGTGGCACACACTGTTTAATACATTTTTCTACAAGCTGCAGAGAATATCATGTCTACAGTCCTTCTTCCGCCTCTAAAACCAGATTAGGACTCAGGAAGGATATCAGTGCAAATATACTTCTCCAATCTATTTAGCAAGAGTCTTGCAAACTCTTTCCCAACTGCTTCTAGCAGTGAAATACCAAAGTAATCACAACAGTCTGGCTTCTTCCACTTTCCTTTGTTCATCGTAATCAGAATGGCATCTATCCAGTCTTGAGCAATTGGGTTGTCCCTCCATACAGATATCATTAAAGAGTGGACCGCACAATGGACATTCATACTGCGAGTTTCAATAGCTCAACAGGAATGCCATCTAGTCTAGGAGCTTTGTTTGAGTTGATCTGTTTTATGCAAGCAATTGTTTCTTCAAGAGTTAGTTCCATGTTAAGTTCAGGCTGAAGCGCACGCTGAGGGAGACTATTTATTGCAGCAACATCCACATTGGAAGGGTTGTGAAAGAGATCTGTTCATACCAATGCCCCATAATTTCATTTGAAATCTTCAATAAGGTGGTTCCGTCCTTTGCCAGGAGTGGGTGTAGTTGAGGTAGATTTTGGGCCATATTTGGACGAAGCAGATCATAAAACGGCTACAGTACATACACACACACACACGTACGTACGCACATTCTCTTACTACATACATTTATTTTGTCCTTTAGGTTTTCACATTCATTTGACTTACACACACATCTTTGTCGCTTGTATACCTTTGTTGTTAATGCATTATCATTTGCTTGTACATATATATTGGTTCTTGTTGTTTCCTTATATTTCTTTACGTGGACTCACATCGCGAGTCTGCCATGTTTGTTGTGGACATTTCAAGAGACACACGTGTTTATCTCTCAGTGGATACACCGGCCCGCAAGACGTGCTTCAGCTAACGAAGATATGATTAAATGATTTGATTTCTCGCTGCTGTTTTGGTCAAGATTTAAGGACATCAGTTTTGACCCTGGTTTACCACAAAATTCTACGCATTTATTTTTAAGGGCATCTGTTGTGGTTTATGTGATCGGAAGCGAACTATTTTGTTACTAGTGTTTTTTTACTAGAAGTCTGTAATCAGATTCAAAATAAGTACTATATACTCTAAGATCTGTGGAGATAACCCCACGGTCTGCGAAGTTGCACGTTAGGTGACACTGTTTCAGCACTATAAAAGCTCGGATATAACCTTCCCCTTCATCTTTTCCCTATTTTCATTCTAGAATGAAATATGTAGAAGACTTCACCCTTCTTCCTATCTAGGGAACTTAGTCACATGGCCATGTGGTGCGTCTCCCACATGCACGCACACACACACATTTCCTAAGAGCTAAGTTTTGATGTTTTCTTGTTCTTCTCATCTATATATATATATATATATATATATATATATATATATATATATGTGAATATTTTCTTTCCTTTGTTAACTATTCATTAACTATATAAAAAATAAATTAAAATATCCCCGTGTTGAAATGTATTCTATTTCCTTTACCTTTAAAAACGATGACAACTTGTCATTTACCTGTGAGAACTTTGGTTGTTATTGCTTTTAAATTGAGCCGTAACACATCTGCCACAAAATCTCTAAGCCAAGAGTCTGAGATAATGTATACACAGGAGATAAATTGATAGGATGATATATGTGGAATACTAACCGGAAGAGCTGATACACACAGAGTAAATACCCGGAACTGTTGATGGGCAAAAGAATATGTCGAATCAGTTGACATGCGCAGAGGGTAACTGGAACAGTCAATGTTCGAAGTAAGGTAGGCTGAGTCAGTTGATATGCGCAGAAAGTACTAATGTACACGGAAGAATGCTGATAGACATCGGGGATGACATGCTGTGCGCAGAAAAGGCTGATGTGTTCAGGAAAGAATGGTGTACACTAATGAGGATTTTGGGGCGTAGAAAATGCCGCTGTATTCCAGAGCAGAACGATCTACGTCAAGGACGATTGCTTTCCGTATACCAATGAATTCAGAAGAAGATTGGTATGCGACAGGAATTACTGCTATGCGTAGAAAATGCCGGAACGCAGAATGTAACGGGGCCGCTGACGAACTCAGGAAATACCGGAACAAGTGGTCGTTCACTGAAGATGCTAGAACCGTTAACAAGAACTAAAGAATACTGGAACGCGTGGTCGTGCACTGACCCACGCAGTTAGGGGGAAGAACTTAAATTTTCCCTTAAAAGGAGAAGTGGTAATCGCATACCATGTAATCAGACGAAAGACAGAGTCTTAGTCCTGAAAAGGAATCTCACCATAAGCGAAGACTGTCATTACAGTACCTTCTTGAACGACATTGTTATATTCCGTTGCAATTATATCTCTTTCTAACTCATTCTATATGCCGGCCGGATGTGAACGCCATGAAGGCAGAGAACAAAATTCAAAAAGTCATTCTCTGTGCATAGGCTCCGAGCATTACATCCGGCCTACGAAGCAAGCTCAATGTAAGCGACACTGGGCAATCACGAATGTTTCCGCCGGACTACTAGATCTGCATAAAAGCAGGTTTCCGACAACGACCAGAGCAGTTGAGGGCCGGGAGGACACCGGTCGATATGTAGGCCACTTCTGCTACTGCCGCTGCCACCGCCGCCGCCTCTCACAATGACAGCTGCTTTCAACGACCGTTACCACTCCCAACCTTGACTAACCAACTCGGCTGCCTAGCTTCGAGATGATAACATTTCAACTTCGACACCACAGAACTACAAGCCTTCTACTTCGCCAACGCCGTCACCTCGGAAAACGCGAATGAATACAGCGGCCGATATTCAGCTTCGACTCCAATGCCATCACCTCAGCAAACTCGACCCACTGCAGCGGTCAACTATAAAACTTCGACACCACCTTGTCAAACTACCGTCGGCATACCCAACTGCTACAGGTATTCCATTGCAGTCGTTACTGTGGCCCCTTTTATAGAACAGGCCTACCAGACACGCCAATCCGACACCACCTCGTCACCTCGGCAACTCACCACCGTTACCTCGGGATACTCAGCAAACTACATGCATTCCCTTTGCAGTCATCACCGCGGCCCGGTTCCATAGACCAAACCTACCAACCACGCCAATCCGATACCACCTCGTCAACACCACCCTCACCTCGGTAAGCTCAATTCACTACAGGCATTCCCTTTGCCGATGTCATCTCGACCCCTTTCCATAGGGCCTACCAACCAGGCTACCAACCATACCAATCCGACACCACCTCGTCAACCCACCGCCGTCACCTCGTCAAACCCGACTCACCACAGGCATTTCCTCTGCAGACGTCACCTCGACTCCTTTCCAAAGATCAGACCTAACAACCACGCCAATCCGAAACCAACTCGTCAACCCACCGCTGTCACTTCGGCAAACGCGACTCACTATAGGCATTCCCTCTGCAGACGTCACCGTGGCGCCGTTCCATAGAACAGGCCTACCAACTAGGCCAATCCCACACCACCTCAATAACCCACGGACGTCATCTTGGCACACCCGACTCGCTCCAGGCATTCTCTTTGCCGTCGCCACCACGACCCCATTCCATTGACCAGACCTACCAACCACACTAATCAACCCACTACGGTGACCTCGATCAAGGAACATCTGCACCGACCAGATCCTGTGAGCTTGGTCAAACCTACACAAGAAATAGGTCAACTCCTGGCACTCTCCTTACATGTGATCATCATCCTGACAATCAGGAACAAGAAACTGACATCTCAACAATTTTAGGCAACTCTGTAAGACACCCCATATATTACATGTTCTCCTAAAACCTAATCCTCGTTATTCCTTTCTTCTCGCAACCAAACGCTTATTATAGCCATAGGGGCAAACTAGTCGCGGGAATTAACAACGACGGAAAACAAAGGAGATTACTGGCTGAAAAAGACCAAATGACTTTTCAAGAAGCCTTTGATATTACAGGAGTTGGTATCAAAACAATTGCTGAACATCCAAGGAAAAACGGAAACAGGGGTCAACAAAATGTATGTTAGGCGACAGAGACAACTTTTAAAGCCTAAATCGAACACGTCTAAAACAAAAGAGGAAGAGAACAAATGTCACAGATATGGAAGTTCACGCAAGTAAGTATAAATATCATTTTGTCACATGTTATTATTTTGAACGCCGGTGACATATATCTGAAAAATGTTTTTAGTTAAAATCCAAGAAAAATACCACAGAGGAGAACAAAAGAAAAAAGTTCCTGTTTGTCAAGTAGAATAAATGATTCTGATATTTCAGAAGTAGTAGAAGGTCTCTACATTGTATACAAAATTCGTACTGTTGGGAAAAGTCATCCTTATTACTTGGACGTGTAAATAAAAAATGCGGATATATTCATGGAAATAAATATACAAGGGTTGGACAAAATAATTGGAACAGGTGGAAATTCCACTCCTATATTTCAAAGACCTATTATATTAAGAACTTTAATTAAAACTTCGTAATTGCAGGTTATATCTATTGTAAATACGTTTATTTATCTAATTTACTGTCTTTGTCTTATTTATTTTTAGAATTTATTAAAATTTAAGCTAAATGCATGACCTCTCCGAGTTCGAAAAAGGGCAAATTGTTGGAGCTCGTATGGCAGGAGCCGCGATCACTAAGGTTGCTGAACTGTTTGGTTTTTCAAGAGGTACCATATAAAGAACTATGACGAAATCCGAGAAACGGAAAAACCTCTAGCAACCGTAGCAATTTCGGCCGGACTTGCAAACTTACTGACAGGAACCGACATGTATTGAAACGCAATGTGGCAAAAAATCATTGGACTGTTGTGGCCAAAGTGACCTCTGATTTGAATAATCATCTGAATAGTCCAGTTCCTACTAAAACTGTTCGCCGTGATCTCCATAAGGCTGCATATCATGGAAGAGCCGCTGTGAGGAAACCTCTTCTCTCCACTCGCAACATTCAGAAGAGGTTGAAGTGGTGCAGAGATCACAGTGCCTGGTCTGCAGACCAATGGAAG
The DNA here is from genome assembly GCA_964036315.1 of Acanthosepion esculentum. NCBI lineage: Eukaryota > Metazoa > Mollusca > Cephalopoda > Sepiida > Sepiidae > Acanthosepion > Acanthosepion esculentum. Next base: position 2,434,952 of record OZ038476.1, read on the forward strand.
CAAGTCATATTCTCAGACGAGTCCAGTTTTTCTCTTTTCCCAACTTCAGAGCGAGATTATGTGTGGAGGCAGCCCAAAGAAGCTTACAACTCTGCCTTTTCCCAACAGTGAAGCATGGAGGTGGATCAGTGATAGTTTGGGCCACCATATCATGGAAATGTTGCAGTCCAATAATTGCCCTGCGTGGTAGAATCAACAGCAAAGATTACCTGAATATTTTGTGACATCATGTTCATCCAATGGTCAGACTTTATTCCCTGATGGTGACTGCATCTTCCAAGATGATAATGCTCTAATACATACCATTCAAGTGGTTAAGAATTGGTATGAAGAGCATGAAAGTGAGGTAGAACACATGGAGTAGCCTCCCCAATCTCAAGATATCAATATTATTGAACATTTGTGGTGCATTTTCGAGCAACAAGTTAGGAGTCGCTATCCTCCACCGTCATGTCGTAAAGAGCTGGAGAAGGTTTTAATGGAAGAAAATTCCTCTGGATGAAGTCAGGAAGCTGTACACACAAAAAAAAAAACAACAAAAAAACACGCTGACGAGACACGACCCTTGATAAAAAAAGAAAAAACAAAAATAAAACGAACATCTACACACACGCACACAAACATGCAACCAAACGTGCATGCACTTTCTTACATATAGACATCAATAAACACAGGCACATACATCCACATGCACATTGTGTGTGTAAATATGTCTGAGCGCTTATGTATTATAACCTGAGTGTGTTTGAATGATTTTAAGTGAGAGGTGGCTACCATGTTGAAATGAAACTGTAAAAATGTATACATTTTTGTCTGGAGCTATGAACATCCTTTTTAACATAATTTCAATGAAAAAATAAATTAAATAGCATATGTATTTTTTATTTTTATTTTTTTCTCCTCGGTAATTCTACAATTTAAAACTTAATAGAGATTTGATTTAGATTTCTAAATAGGTAATTTTTAATTTTTTTACTTTTAATTTTAATTTCAAATTTTATAAATCTTTTAATATCTATGATAACCTTGCTTAGTTGTCAAATTTTTCGAATTACCATATACTTGTATTTTGATTGGTCACTCTAGCTTATGTAACAGCGTTTACTCCTAGCTAAGGATCGTTAATTAATTTGAAACTTTTAAAATCATTTATTCTATATTCAGCATCATCACTTGATAAGATACCAGAAGTGTTGAAACAAAATGGCTATTTTTGTAGTGATTTTATAACATATTAATGCTATAATATTTAAATAAATAATTATATCTGCTCTACTCTGTATTGAGCACTCTTTAAAGAATAATAATTGTTGGTTATTGGAATTTACTCCGTATATACCAATCCCACACTTTGGTATATATATATATATATATGTATGTATGTATTAACAACAAATTACAAAGCACATAGACAGTTAACATTGTGTTTGTGTGTGAACATTTGTGTTTGTTCTTTGGTGAATGTTCGTATTTTGGAAAAGTTCTTAAGAGTTCGTACGTACGTCAATGCTTGAAATATTATTTAACATCTGACTGTCATGGTCGAGACGATAATTCTCTGGGACTACATTTTGCTGCAAGAAGAGAGAAAAAAGAAAAAAAAGGGAAACTCGTGTTTGCTATTTATAGATAATGTAATCACGTGACAGGATCAAAAGAACTTGGCGGGAAACTTGACGTAGTCACGTGCTGGAAAAATATATTGTGTATGGGTGGATTGCAACGCCCACTTGTGTGTTTATTGACCAATTAGAAGCTGATATTTCTTGAAGATATTTACTAAGCTGAGAAGGCTCTTGGGATCCGATGCAAACAAAAGTGCACAAAATCGACTACATGAAAATATAGCGATTATAAAATTGTCGCATAGCTGCGATTTATAAATTGTCTATTACAAAGTAGTGTTGATTTATTATCCAATGAATGCTTGTTGTTGTATAATTTGAATTTGTGTAAGTATGTGTGTGATGATGATCATCATCACATGCGCATCTTCAATGAAGGAAGGAAGAAAGAAAATGGGTTATGAACGACGATCGTTAAGTTTAAGTTTAGTCGATTGTTTCTGTCCTAAAATTCAACTCCACAAACGATTACAGGCATTTCATTTGCTGAATTTACTGATGAACAGGAAAATAAAAACTATTTTGGACATTGTGATTCCACATAAAACCTCATTTAAGGAACGCATGAAGCGACAGTAAAGAATTAACAGGGATGGTAGTGCGACATCACATCGGCCACCTGAAAAAATGAATAACATCTGTTCCAACCAATCCAAAAGCATTTGAAACTCGGGATAAAGAAAAGCAGTGGTACATCCCACTTAACAAAAGTCATGATCAAGATCTGGTGGTTCGACAAGCCCATCAGGATAACTCCGACCAGGAAGATACGAAATCTGAAACAGCAATCCACTAAGAAGAGAGTCAGAGTACCCCTCCTGAGATCCTAGTTACAGGTGGAATTAAATCTAGTGAAAAAGTGAGACAACCTCCGAGCTATTTGAAAGACTATATTACTAATTATTTATTTCATTATGTGATGACCAATGTCAAGCATGCTTGACATTGGAGTGTAATGTATTACTACCAAAAAATAGATTTTAAATAATGAGTTATTGCCCCTTATCTATTTCCCAGAACCTTTTTAGTTCCAGCGTCCACGTTTTTGTTTAAAAATATACATCATTTTGCGTGTAAGGCACATTTTACTATAGATTTAAGTCTAAAATAAAAAAGAGTTATCAATTTCGCATTGAAATGTATTAAAATGTTATGTACTAATTTAAGGGAAATAACTTAAATTATTTTTGGTTTGACTTTAGATTTAGGAGTTATTTCCCTTTAAAATTAAATTACCGATTTAAAATATTCAGTGAATTTATCGATCTTCTCTACTTTTATTAAATAAGAAATACTGTCAAATTTAAAGAGGGAACTCTCAAATATTTCATTACGAATTCCACTTACAAAACTGTTTTTTGAGATGTCTAATCTTATTCATGACTTCAAATTAAAATTAAAATCAATATTTTTTGTTTTTTATAAATTTTAATTTTTAAGTTAACGATCAACTTCAGCAATTAACATCTACCTGTGTGTATAGGAAATACGACAGGTTTTATATAATAATAATTCCATTCTTCATAGCACTTACTTTGATATAGTAAATTTTTTTTTCAGTTTTGTTCACAATGACATAAGCGACCACCGTGTTCACTGGCTTACTTTTTGTTTTTTTGTCTTAGCTTTCTTTCACCCTTCCCTATTGATGTCGTCTATTAGAAATTCATGACCCTTTCTTTTATTTTTAATCACATGTCTCCCGCAATAAGACATGTATATTTTCAGTTATTACGGCATTAACATTTTTCTTCGTATTTCATAATTACCCTATATTTTTCTCATTTTTGCCAACCTGTTTTTTTTTCACTTAGTCTTTACTCTTTTGTTAGTTCTGAGTTAACTAATTTAGTTATCCTTTTCTGTTTTTTCTTGTTTCTGTTCGTTCCCTACTAGTTGTATATTCTTTTTTTACATATCTCCACATTTTCGTTTATGATCTAATTTTTACCTTTCTATTCTACTCATTTTTTTAAAAATTCCTTTCTTTAATTTTCTCATCTTTACAGTGAACACATTTCTCTAAAATTCCCGCTTTGTATGTTCTGACTCGCCATTTTTGCCCGCATTTACCCTCTCTCTAATTGTTGTTAGTTCCAATACTTTCCCGCATTTCTCTTTTTTTTCTCTCTCTATTTGAATCTATTATTTCTCTTAACTCTCTCATGTGAGTCCTTGTCATTTTTAAGTTTCTCCGCGTCTCTGTTTACATTGTCCCCCCCCACTTCTATTTTACCACTTGATCCTCTCCTCTTCTCACGCCTTCCCCACTCTTTCTTCTTCTTTGTATTATTCTTCACCCCTCCATTACTTTCTTTAATATTTCTTTCTCCTACCTTCCTCCCTTTCTTTCTCTACTCTCCAGTTTACAACAGGGAAGTAGTGCAGACGTCTGCCAGGATGTTATGGCCATGAATTTAAGAAATCTATTCCAGGACTTTAATCCTAGGTTGGTACTTCTTTCTAGAAATATTCCTTCTTTATTCATCCCCAGAATACACAAATCATTCGTTCTTACCATGGAGAATGATTACTTTATTGAAATATTCATTGATTTACAATTCTCTTCCTCGCTTATTTCGTATTGTGTTGAATACTTTTTCTAAATCCTTCCTTACAATATTTCTTCACCGGAAAGAAAATATTGTGTTTGCAAATATAAATAGAGTTTATTAAAGTGAATATAATAAAAATTTACAGTTTAAATATATAAATAAAATCTCGTATTTTGCTTAAACGATTTTGTATTAAAAATTATTAAATGACGTGACTGACATTTTCTGCTATGGATGGTCAGCTGTGCTATTTTAATATTTATTTTAATTTTGAATTTTTTAAAAATATAAGTTAAAAACTTTTTCGTCAAAATGCTTTTTAACAATAAAGTACTTCGTCGTCTTAGAAATGTACGAATAATTTCATACCTCTATAATTTGTAGATGTAAGATTTTTTAATTTTGAGTATAAAAAAACATGTTCTCTAGTCTCAAATGATGTTTTCCATTTGAATCAAACTTGAAAGTAGAAAATCGTTTTTCTGCCTTCTGGAATTTGTTAAATTATTTAAATTTACTTGTAAGAACTTGCTATATTTAGTAAGAAATCTAATGGTCGTAAAATTTATTTCATTGATAATTGTTGACAAATATTGACGGTTTCGATTTACAGCCCTTTTGACCGCTCGTACTTAGCGCTTTTTTATTATTAAAGGTCGATATCGTTAGATGAGCAATGTAAATAAATCATTTACTACTTTAACTTTTAATTCTAAGAATTCAATTTAGTTGCTGTTCCTAAAAATATATTTTTTAGCTTGTATATTTTGCTTGCTGTATTTTAATTCATTTACTATCGATACTAAAATTCGTAATTGAAAGACTTAATGAAAAAGTAATTTCCACTTATTTTAGTTTCGATTTGCATTTGCTGAATTAATTTTTGTTCAAATGTTGAAATAATTTTAAAAAAATTAACCGTTTTATTTGGATTAAATTTTTATTTTCGATATCAATAGTTTTGATTTTTTTTAATAATAAATTATGAAACTATTTTAGTTAGAATTTAGTTTTATTATTTCTTAATTGTTGCTTTTTTTTTGCATATAAAAAATCAATTATTTGTTGAGATTTGCTGTTAAAATAGTTTTAAAATTTGATTCTTCCTTACTGAAATTTAGCTCTGAATATATTTTCTTGTCCAAAACAGTAAAAAAAAAACACACACAAAAAAAACTTCTTTATTTTTTTTTATTTTCACGAATTAATGACCAAATATAAGAATTTTACAATTGGAGAGTAGGAGCTGAAAAAAAAAAAAATTAAACTAAGGTACATCGAGTGGAATCGAAGTTTTAACAATCAGATTTCAAGCCCACCTGTTGACATTTTTAACCTGTTGTCAGCTATTTCGCTCCATAAAGTGATCTTTCCTGCAAAGATAATTCAACCATTTACTGATTCTGTTTTGTTTTGAACAGGTTTAGTGTTAAATAATTGCTTTTGCTTTACAGACGAATTATTGTTACAACTTTTAACACAATGTTCAGTTAATATTTGATAAACCGAAACGCTGTTAAAATATTAGTCCAAAGAAAGTAAAAATTTAGTTTAATAAGCAGAAAACCATGGACGAAGTAAGTGAGCAATAATGAAGTTTGAAAGAAAATGGGTAAAAAAGGACACTTGTACTTAGACTCAGAGATTTCAGTTGAAATTTCAGGGCCACTTAATGACGAAAGAGGACTTGGAGAATTTGACACTTACAGTTTTGCTTTCATCTCTAATGTGGATCCCCACAAAACATGCAGGCTTAATGTTATCCCTCTAATAGTCATTAAGAAGTGTGCCACTAACCTAGCTTCTGTTCTCTCTAAACTGTATAATAAATGCACCTCTTGCTTTCCTGCCTGTTGGAAATCCACATCTGTTGTTCTGGTTTTTAAGAACTCAGTGGAACTGTTCGACCCTTCCAATTATCAACCTGTTAGCCTTCTACTTCTTTTTAGGAAACTACTACTTGGTTAAGCATCTTGCATCACAGAGCATTCTTTCAGACAAGCAATATGACTTTCGTTTATCTCGGTCAACTGCTGATGTACTGACAATAATTGTGCAAAGAGTCTATCTCGCTCGAGATAAGAATGATGGAGCTCGGGCTGTTGCTTTGGACATCTTGAGAGCTTTTGACACAATTTGGCATGCAGGTCTTCTCCACAAGCTGAAAAGTTACTGTGTCTCTGGCCAAATTCTTTTTTATAAAATCGTGAAATGAAAGTTATCTTGAATGACTATTCTTCTAGATCTTTTTGTACTAATGTAGGTGTCCCTCAGGGCTCCATCCTTGGTCCTACTTTGTTTTTAATTTTCATTAAGGACCTTCATGAATGCATTAGCTCTCAACTTGGTATTTATCCTGATGACACAACCATTTATTCTTGTTTTGATAGTAAGTTTGATCATTTTGATAAGGTCAAATTGGTAGCTGTTGTCATAAAAGATCTTCAGTCTGTTGTTAACTGAAGCAAAGGATGGATTATTAATTTTAATGCCTCCAAAACAAAACTGCTTTCTATTAATCATCTGAAAGACACTTCTCTCTCTTCCCTCAGCATGGCTGATGATAACCTCCGGGAGAGTGACTCGTTTTGCCTTCTCAGGTTAACGTTCTTGGCTGACATGAAGTGGAAAGACTATATTGAATCCAATGCTAGATCAGCTGCTAAGAAAGTTGATTCACTGTCATGCTAGACAATTCTTCTCCACAGAATCTATCTTGCATATCTATGTCTACTATTCATCCATGCTTAGAATATTGCTGCCACATATTGGCCAGTGCTCCTGCTTTATATCTATCGATCCTACATAAAATCCAAAGAAGAATCTGCAATGTTATCGGTCCTGATCTGGCATCTTGGCTTTAGCCACTCTCCCACTGCTGTAAAGTTGTCTCCTGTAACTTTTCTATAAATATTTTCATGGTAATTGTTCAGATGAGATCTTCGCCATGGTACGAAGACTTTATGAATTTAAACACCGTACTAGACTGTCGACGAGGCCTCATCATTATACAATTGAGTTGGCTAAATGTAACTGTAAATGTTATGCTAACAGTTTCTTTTCTTGCACTTCTCGCTTGTGGAACTCCCTTCTGGCTCCATGATTTACAACCAATTTTAATCTTCAAAAATTTAAGTGGAATATCATTTGCTGTTTGCTGTCTTTGTGATTACTATTCCTTCATTCTTGCTCCTTTGTAATGTTTCTGTTTTTTAATTCTTCCACACTCAGTAACCACTTGTGCCTTAGTGGCTTTACTGCCTTGCTTGAGGTGAACTTGCTTAAAAAAACAAACATTGAAGGCAAGAAGAACAGAGAGGAAACACCTAAGGAGCTTGTGTAAATGGATGGCAGAACAAGAGCTGGGAGGGATGGTAAAAATAACAAATGTTACTAAGAGCTACAAAGGATGGAATGTTGTGGAGAGCCATGATTGTCCATCTCAGTTTCAGTCATTTTCCCACCACCGTAATCTACCTTCCCAGCACCTTTTCTATAAATACTTTCATGGTAATTGTTCTGATAAACTTTCCTCTATGGTAGTTAGGCTTTATGAATCTAAGTGCAGTACTAGATTGATAACATGGTCTTACCAATTTCCACTTGAATTGGCTAGTAGATGTAACCGTAAGTTCTATACTAACAGTTTCTTTTCTTGCACTTCTTGCTTGTGGAACTCTCTTCTCGCTTCTTGCTTTCCAGTCAACTTTGATCATGAAAAATTTAAATCGTTAACTTTTGTCTTAATTCCTTTTCTTTTATTGTTCTCACTCATTAATATTTTCATTTTTCTTATATTCTTTTGGACTTAGTAACTCCCTGCATCTTAGTGGCTTCATTGCCTTACTTGGGGTGAAATGATTAAAAACAATGTCATGAAGTAATGCAGCACAGAGAAGAAGAATCAGAAGTTGATTTGGTAACTAATCATAATCATCTTAATTTTTCAGGTTTTAAGTTAAATTTTCAAGAATTTAATTGTAATAAGTTAATTTCAAGAATACTAGAATTTGTACTCATGTCAGTAATTAGTCAAGCAACTCTTTCTTTTGATGTTTAATATTTGGAATTGTTGATAAGAAATTAGCTATTCTCTTGGTGATATATTCCAACTTCAGTCAATGTTTTAAATGTTAATAAAATCAGAAAACTTGATCATTTGATGAGATTACTCAAAACTCTTTAAAATGTCCAGTTACAGATTAGGTGGGATTAAAATAAAACAATAAATTCTGTTTAAATAAAATGAGTCTAGATTATATGGAATTATAACAGATTATGCAAGGATAATCTTGAATTTAAAATTGTAAAAATCTAAAGTTGCACTAGTTTACAAAGAGAGATTTTTGTTTTATAAATGTATTATAAAGCTATTCATCTCAAAAATGATATCTGAAAGTTTGGGATGTAAAATGTAAAAATCTGTCATTGTGTGGTGAAAAATCTTCCTATGAAGAAAGATGCTTAGTTGACTCTTACTTGTTTTGGGGCAAAAAACAAAAGACCCATTAACAAACTTTGAACATTGTTTTAAAATACATTTTTTCTATTAAAAGGTTTGGAAATATATCTACAAAGTAAATCTTAAACAATTTAAAATTGATTCATTTCTACAATCATAAGTGAAAAATTTCGAAAAAGCTGAATTGAGGAAATTAAATATTTGAAAGAACAAAATTATTGTGTTGACATACTGTTAAAATCCTAGTTATTTGTTAAAGACAGTAATTCAGTTTTATCAAATGGGATTTAAAAAATTTTTCTCTTTTTTTTTAAAAAATGCCCTGTCCCTTCGTGGGTGATAATAGCTTTTCACAGATTCTTCTTGATTATTATTTAAATGTATATTCTGGACTGGTTTCTGTTTTTTTTTTGTTTTTTTCAGTTTGAAATTCTGTTTTACATTTCTTATTCTTGGTTGCCACTCAAAGCTAAAGAGCCCAATTTACTTTGTTATTTAACCTGTAGGTGGTGGGGAGAAGAGACTGATTCCTGCCTTACCCAAGGACATCTGGTGTGAAAATGAATGCAAGAGACTATTCCAGAATTTGAACACCAATTCCACTTCCCGTGCCAATCTCCCTTACACCACTCAGACATCCTGATTTTAGTACTAAAGTATTTAATTCCCTAAATCTATTAACAAATTGCTTTTGAAATAGACATTGTTAATATACACATTTGAAAAAGGAAATTCTTTCCTGCTATAATAATTCTCTTTATGCATAATGCATACATTTCTTTAGATATGCAAAAGTATATTTTCTTATTGATTAAAAGGATTTTATTAGCATGATTTCAAATACTTATCCCATGTGAAAGCAATAAGACTCATGAACCTGATAATTTAGATGAACTTTAGTTTAATTAGTTGTCACTGATCATTTGGAAGAAGACCTTTTTTCTCTTGTTTAGAAGCAATTACAAGTTTAATTAATTAAACACTTAAACTGTATCTCAAATTATCTCATTTCAGTCTGCTGCTTTAACAATGGGGCTAAATATGCCTGCCTTTAATGTTTAGAGATGATCAAGTATTGCAAACTTTAAGTCATTTGAATAACTGAATACTAGGTTAGTGATGTGAATGATTTAGCCAAGACTGTTTTATTTAATCATATTGATAAATGCATGAGGTTTGAACTGATATCTTCACCAAGTGAAAGTCAGCATTTGCCTCCTGTAAAGCTATATTAGATAATAATAGATGTATGTATGTATGTATGTGATGGTGTCATTAATTTTAAGCTATATAAATATGACGACAATAGTAATTTCAGGTTTTCTATTCACATTTCTTGTCATATGACTACTTAACCAATTTTTATATATTTTTTATTTTATTTTGACAAAAAGTAAAATAGAAAAAATATGTTATCATTACAAGCAGTCAATATCTAAGAAATAAAATATCTGTTGAATAATTAAATAGTTTAAAAGAGAGGATATATAATAGCTGAAGATTTTCAATCTCTTATTCAGCTCAAATGACTTTCAAACAAAAGCTGAAATAATTTTACTAAATTATTAAAAATTATGATTAATTCATAAAAAATCTTCTTTGTGCAAAAACGGTCTAAAATACAAAGATAAATTTTTATTTTTTTTATTCAAATACATTTTGTGAGAATGTCTGAAACATTAAAAACCTTTTGTTAACATCGTGAAGCACTTTCTTGAAGTTAGTGAAAATGAATAACTTATTTTTTTTTTTTAAATATTAATTCCAATTATCTGCTGTTCTTCAAAGGCTGTAATGATGTCTTCTCATATTTGTTCCTGTAACGAACACTTACCTCGTCAACCCAAAAGGGCCAGAGTTGCATGTATGTTTTGCAATGAGTGTGGAGATGGCGAATTGGCGAGCTTCAGGCTGAAGGTGAATCAGGCAGCATTCCATGTGGACAGAAGTAGTGGTGTTGCTTGTAGCCATTTTTATTGGCTGCTTCTGGGGACTCAAGAACATTACACTCATTCAAACAGGAATTTTGTTTTTGCCAAGAGGAATTGCTTATGTGAGATTGAGGAGTGGAAATAGTCAGCATTTGTGGAATTGATTTGCCTATTGGAATGTCTACTACTTTTTTTGCCTCTTTGGACTTGTATAGAGTTTTTGTTTGCTTCCAACCAATTCTCACATACATTTGCATGTGTTAGACCATATATTCCAATAGTGGAAAACAAATGTCTAGTTCCATCTCTTCCAAATATTGTCAATGTTGAATCTTTTTGAAAAGATTTGATTTTGATGTGAGAGGAGACAGAAGTACTTTCACGAATTGAAAAATAAAATCCTTTAAAAACCAAAAATTTAAAACCCTTATTGTCTATTTTTTCTATTTGTTCAACCAATAGTCCCCCCCCACTTTTTTTAAAGATTATATTTTGCTTTGTAGTTGTAAGTGTGAATGGTTATAGCCGGCTGCTGGGTTGATAACATTCATTACTACATATTCATCCTGGCAGAAAGAAAAACACTAAGACAAAATTCTTTTTCCTTTATCTATTTATTTTTGCTTTCAATACATGAAGTACCTACAAGATATAAATGAAACATTTTAACTTTTCAATGTGGAAACCATTAAATTCCTTTTCTTTTCTTGTTTGCATTCTTCCTTTTTTTGAACAGCCAGTTCCTGGTATTCTCAAGTCTATTAATATTTTCCACATTATTTGCCCTGCGACTTGATGGAACCATCCAATGGAGTTATTGGGTTGTCTTTCTTCCGATATGGTTATGGAAGGTGATGGTAGTGGCCGGGGCATCTGTTGGCAGTTATATTTGGTGGCGAAATCCACAGTATAGGTGAGTTTTATCAAAGTGGCTTTGATCTTCTAAAGTAATTATTCTGATGTTGAAGATGCATTTTCGGTTAGATTTTGGTGAACTTTATATTGACTGTCTGGCATCTGTTTTAAATCTCAGGTTTTTTTTTTTTGTTTTTATTAATTGGAAACATATTTATGTTCTGTGATAGTAAAAAAATAAATGAAAATTGTTGTGTTTAAGAATCTCCCTTCCACTCTGTTGTGATTAAACAACATCAAGCAACATTTGTGTTCTATATAGAAAATATTATTTATCATAATTTCCAAATTATGAATTGTAAAAATTATCATTCTGCTGCTTTTTTTAATTTTTGCAAACTTAATTTTTTTTTTTTTTTTTTTTTTTTTACAGGTCTTTAACAGGTCTCACTGAAAATCTCAAATTTGTAGTTTTGGTTTCTAACATGAATAATAATAACAATGAATAATAATCTTTTTTTCATTTTAAAATTGATTTCTTCTTTTTTTTTAAATAAGCCTACATTTTTTTTCTATTTGTTGTATTTAAATAATTTTAGCAAAGTATTTTTTCCCTAAATCTTTATATTGAATTATAACCAGTTTTGACTGCAGATATATAGGATAGTTATGTGTGTTAACTGATATTTCTTGTAATTTCTGACAAGGTTGCAAATGATCAGTGAATTGTATGAAACTATAAAAAATAGAAGAATTGATTTTTATTATTGAAAGGGGGGGTTGGATAATTGAAAGTTAAATGCCTGGGATGAACAGTCCCGTAGAAGCCAGCGAGCCAGAGTGGCTTGCATCTGGTGCATAGGAAAATAAGGGTCTTACCCTAACGGGCAGCACATGGCATCTACTTTCCTGTCTAACCATTCCAGCAGTATGTTTGGTAACAAGGCTTTTCGTACAGTTTGGCATGCTTCCACCAATAGCAAATTATGTGCTGATTGGTTAAACTGGAGGAGGTTATTTACCTTGGTAACTGGGAATAAAAGCAAAGAACATTGATTGGTTGGTTGACCGTGGTGTTGGCCTGATGAAAGAGGGCTAAAGCAGTGAGAAGGGAAGACAGATTTTACGTTTTGAAGTGTTTGGAAAGCAAGAACGGCGGATTGAACCAGCGGTATCTTGAATTGTACGAGTGATGTCTTAGTAATAGAGACTTATTTAAGCTACAATGACATATCAATTTGTACCTTGGATCTCACCGCAGGGAATTATTTCAGAAATAGACTGAGAGATTTGGGGGAACATATTCTTCATTTCTATTGATTTAGATATTTAGGTATATTTTGGATATTGAAGATTTATTATCACGATAAAGCTGAAAGATGAAATGGTTATTAGATGTGGATTTTTCTTTGAACTAGCAGAACAGATCTACTTACAGCAACATGAGGAAGCTAGTTAAGAGTAAAGAAATAAAGTAACAAGGACAGGAAATTAGAGTAAACAAAACCAGATTGAAGCACTAAATACAAGAAATTAATTATTAACTTTAAAATCTGATATTATCTCTGTTGTTACATTATTTTTGTCTTTGCATTGGAAAGATTTTCAATAAAACCCTTTTTATTGTGTTTCAGAATTGAAGGTGATGGTTATGTGCAATACAAAGCAATGGTGATTTGTACTGGGATGCATTTACTCTTGCTCATGTTTGAAATTCTTGCCTGTGACAACTTGGAAAGTCGGAATCATTCTTGGATATTGGTTTTTATTCCACTTATGTTCATGTCTGTTGTATCAATTGGCATCTGCATTTGGGCTGTAAAGAATGAAAGGTCTTTTGAGGTAAGTGCAATTGTGACCATCATTTACTGCTATCTTTCAACCATGGTCTTTTCTTGTTCTTTTTCTTCAAGAACATCATCTAATTACATTTGGAAATTGTACTTTAATTTTCATCATTCAGCGTTTTTTTATTTTTTATTTTATTTGTCAAATAATGTAATTTCTTCAAATGATAAACAAGGATTTTCAATGCTTTATGAGTGTTTCTAAAATAGTTTTTTTTGAGAAATATAATTGTAGAATTTATAATGTAAATCTGTGTTGATATTTTCAGTATATTTTTTGTTATATGAAAAAGAAAACCCTATCATTTTTAATGCTTTTAAAATACATGCTTATCTCATATGTAATAACTAACAGAAAATAGCTGCTCTTTCAGCATCACTTCGCTGTCCCAATGGTTAGTGTAATGGCCTTGTGAATTTGAAATTTTCTCAACAAATAGATAAAAATGCAAAATTCTAAAATCTACAGAATTTTTTCTTTCAGCCAAAATATTTTCTATTCAGTTAATGGATATCTTCATAAAAAGATAACTTATTCATACAGCTAAAAGCAAGTTGTTTAAAAGTCATAAGTGGACATTTTATAATTGTTTTTTTTTCCAATTGCAGAAATGAACTTAGAGTATAAAAAAACCTAAAAAGATAAATTCAGTGTGTGTAAATTTGACCAGACCGTCATTACTGATAGCAAGTAGCAATTTGTAATTTCTTATGATTTTCTACTGACTGTTCGTTGTTTCATTTTTGCTTTCAAACAAATATTTATAAAAATATACATGTCCTCCAAGAAGGCAGACATTTATTAGTAATTTTTTCATTGGATCTCTCCTGTTATCTTCTATATGATATACTATTCTTGTTTTTTACATTCTTTCTTTCCCAAAATACAACCTTATTCTATTGTCTTTGATTTCTTTATTCTCTTCATGCAGTTTGTAATGGTAGCAATTGAAGACTTTTCTCTTTTATTGTTGGTGATTAGAAACTGAATAATTCAAAAACAAATCCTTTTTTTCTAACTTAGTTTTTGTAACTGTGAACCATTGAATATATTTTGGGTCTACTAGAAGGTAGGCACTGATCCAGGAGTGAGGTGGTGTCCACCTGGTCTGGATCCTCCTTATCCAACTGCTTCACCAATGCACAATCAAAAAAAATTTTTAAATATTTATACAAAGAAATGGTATAAGTAAAAAAAAATAATAAAAAAACAAATTGATGTAATGGAATAACCTGTCACCCCCATGAGTGACTACACTATAGGTAGTAACTACCTATAAGTATCTGTAAGCCAACGGACTACAGAGACCTGTTCCAGCTACACAGTCAAACTCTCTGCCTTCGGGCAAAGAGGAACCCGAACGAGGCCATGCCGAAGGGCAGAGTCTCGTTCGGGGAGGTAGACTGACCTTGAACCCGTTTATACGGGTTCAAAAAGGGAATAATTTTGGCCGAGCCTACGGGATCAAAAAACCCATGTTAAACCCGGCCTTGTGCCACATGCAACCCTTGTGCGGGGGGGGGGGGGGTAGCTAGATATCACTAGCTGGGATCTGTTGAGTACTACTCGGACTTACGTGAGAACTACCGACCTTCCAATAGTAGCACTCACTACTGGTTTGACTTGCGACAACCTTGTACATAACTGTTACCTTTATTCTTATTGTACTAGTGTTTTTACAATAAACCTTATTTTATCCACCTTGTTTTTCAAGTATATATTCCTATGAGCACGGAATATAACACAAATATATTAAATAATCCCAAGTAATCAGAAATTAACCTTAAAAATATTTTTTTCTATTTTGTTTTTAGAAAGATGTCTTGTTCTTTGTAGATTTTATTAGTTTTGTGAACATTTTCTTTCTTCTTTTGTTAATTGTTGTGCTAAAAACTATGCCTGAAATGCAAGGTGTGGCAGAAATATCTCCCACGTTAATAGTAAGACATTAGTGGCAATGCTGTCTTCTTCTAGCTAATGGCTTACCATTATGTGAGGGGCTATTGCTGCCATTGCCCTGTACTTGTAAACTTCCTGCCAAGACATTGATCACCTATTGTGTCCCCCATAAATTTTTCTATTTGAATTCCATATTATTGAAAATCCTGGATTCACTCCTGCATGAATTATTTTGTAATTATAGCATAGGACTTTAGTTCTCCAGCTGTTAAATTTATTTAACAATAAATCTTATTTAAGAGGTCAAAAGAAATTCATCTTTCAAATTAGAATAAAGTTAGTTGAGAATTGGATGATTGTAATAATTGTTAAATCCACAATATTCATAATTCAATACAATATTTAGACTTTTTGGACTATTACACTATAATTGATAGTCTTTTTAATTATGGCCGAATTATTAGCAATGATATTAAATCAGTCATATTGACTTTGTCTTTTTGTTAATTCTTTTATAACTCTGTGTTCATCAAATCAAAAGCCAAACGTTTCTGAAATAATTACTTTGAATATGAATTTCAATTATAAAGAATTACGTGGTGTACCTTAGGTAGTTTGTGGAAATATTAAAAATAAATGCACTGCGTCACTATTATAAGAAAAAAATAAAAAAATATTTTGTTATCATTGCACTTGTATACAATTTTCCGTTAGTTAATAAAGGGTCAATTTATTTTGCTATTAAATGTTTATAACTTGATATTTCAACAATTTTATAATCTAGCTTGAAAAATATTTGTTATTTTAAGTATTTAAAAGATTGGATGTTGGTTGTAAATGGTAAGAAGCAGATTTTATCTGATTTGCCATTGTTTAAAACGTATTTTTTCCTGAATGCTAAATTATTGTCTTTATTTCAGTTCTATTCTATGGCAATATTGTAGAAAACCTTGCTTTATTTGGATTCTTAATGAATTTGAAACTCTTGAGGCTTGATTTTTCAATTTTAATTAATGTTTAGTAAGATAACTATTCTTAAATGATATAAAGGTAAAGCAATCAATACGTGTAATTGATTTTTTTTACCTAAACTATAAATGTAAGACACATCAAATATATATTATTTTGCTTTGTGCATCTTGACTATAATAATAAAATATAGAAAATGTACTCCTATAATATTTAAACTATGATCAACCCTATATAGTTTGTATAGATGGGTGTGTATGTGTGTCTTTGAATTTTACTTCAGCAATAAAGCGTCAAATGTAAGAATTTTGTCAGAGGCATAACTCAAATCCTTGTTAGTTAGCTTCAAGCCTTAATACCGTAAGAATCAGTACTTGATTTCTATCATCTAACAGGTTTGAAGTCATATCAGTCTTTTGTTGGGTAGAAAAACATACATTTAAATCAGTTAATGGCAGTTATTTTACACTCAATTCAGTTTTAAAATAAATTTAAATTTGAGTTTAAAAAAAACATCAAACTTGTAAATGAATCATTTCTTCTTTTTTTTTTCTCTAATTTGAAAGGTATCTTCATTTTAAAAATTATCACAATTTTTAATTGTAACCAAATGTATTTTTTTAAACTGCCTGCCTGTCCTACTGTAAAGATAATTTGTTTTGCTTTTCATTTCTTTCTTTGTTATGAAGTCTTTGCCAATGTCTTTGTTGTCATGTGGAATTTTAGTTTCATTCATTTATATATTTGTATACATTTGAGTTATTTAAAATTTTATTTTCATTGCGTTATTTGTGTGTGTTATAAAAAAATGATGCTTTTCAGAAAATAAATTTTGTGTTAATTTGTTTGTCTTGATACAAATATGTTTGTTATGAACAAACCGTTTTTGTAATTGTTTGTTTATTTAAAGAACCCGTCACCATTTCTATGATGTCATTTTTGTTATTTTTTTCTTTTCTTCACAGTCTTTATTTTCTAATTATTTTCTGATTTCCAAACTTGTAAGTCATTTTAGCTTCTCATCCCTGTTACATTAAGAGCCTCAGCATCCCCCTGCTCCCTCTAATTATGCACTACCCCAGCCACATGCTTATCATTGAGAGGTAGGTGTCCTTTTTAACTAGGTCATTTCTAATAGCAATGGTGGTTCTAAATAATTTGATCTTGAAGAAACAGCCAGATCTTTATTTAATGTTATCTAAATCTGTCACTTTTTTGTTACTCATTGGACAAGTGACATGATGTCATTTTAATATTTTTGTTTCATTTGCAACATCCAAAGTTCAGAGACTATAGCCTTGAAAAGTCAAATTGTTCACAGTAGTAAATCAGTAAAGTTTAAAAATGACCTCAAATGAATTTACCTAAGTTACTATATATATATATATATATATATATATAATATATATATATATATATATATATATAAAATAAATAAATGAAAGAACAGATGGAGCAAAATTTCACTGTTCATAGCATTTACTTTTAAAAAAGTGCTCAATACAAAGTAGAGCAGTATCGTATTATTATGTTTATTATAAGAGATTATAATAAAAACGTTAAAATTTCTACACAAAAGCTTTCATGTTTCAATACTTCTTCAGGTGATGGTAAGTAACCCTTACTTACCATGGCCTGAAGAAGTACAATCACAGTATTGAAACATGAAAGCTTTTGTGTAGCAATTTCAACATGTTTTTATTATAATCTCTTATATGTCCATTCCACTGTTTACTCTGCAGGTCTTATTCTCTTGGAGAAAAAATTTATTCACTTTACCTGAGCCCTGTCTTTTAGAAGGAATGAGAGCCTTCACCCATCTAAATGCTCTCTTGCATACACACACACATTTATATATATATATATATATATATATATATATATATATATATATAATGATCCTCTCTACTGCACATAACTCATTTTTCTTCTTTTTCCCCCTTACCTGTGTAGGTTTTTTTGTCATTACCTACAGCTAATCTTGTGGTTTCATCTATTATGCATTTGCCAAGATAATGTCTGTCTTTTTACCCATGATATTCTCCTAAAGTCATTGCCCAAAACTCACTTGTTCTTCTTTCTTTGTCCACCAGCTTTATAAATCCTTTCTTTTGTTGTTGTAGCTGGACACTATTTTTAGATGTAGTTTAGCAATTCTTGGCTGCACTTGACTTGTGTACCAGAAACATCTTTGCTAGTTTGGCTTTGATCAAATGGTTTCACATTACCTGCACATTTATGTTGTAAACTAATATAACATAATTGTAAACTAATGTAACATCATTTTATTATATATTCAGAAGCTTTATAAGATGACACAAACGTTTTGAATATTTTATATACATTACTCATGTTTACTTCTTAAGGCTTCCTCTAAGAATACAGCTACGAATATTTCTGGTTTAGTATGGATCTTAAAGAAGTAATAAGTTTGAAATGTTTTAAAAATAACAACTTTAACATTTTATCCGACATGCAACTTGTATAACAACTACGCCTACTTTATTAGGTTTGACCTGCATTACGAGATTGTGATTTTTTTTGTTGTTTTTAACAGAATTAAATATTATTCCTTGTCTGAATGTGTATTCACTAGTCAGACTTGTTGCACACACTTTGTTGGCTTAGAATGACATGTAAGGGTTGTTCGAAAAGTTCTAAGCCTTACCCAGAAGGAGTTGCAGAAACAAGAGAGTTTTTCACTATTTGTCAATATAGTCTGCCCCCTTGACATCAATGCACTTATTCCAACAATTGTTAAGCATTACAATCCCATCACAGAAAGTGATGTCCTGGTCCTCCAAAAACCCCTTTACGGCACATATGATCTCATCATTGTTTCCAAAACAGCAACCATGCAGGTGCGATTTGAGTTTAGAAAAGAGGAAAAAGTCAGATGGAGCTAAGGCTGGTGAGTAAGGGGGATAGAGTAGCAATTGAAAGCTACAATTGGCTGGTTCAGCTGCTGTGACCTGAGCAGTGTGAATGGGCATGTTATCCTGGTGCAAGAGTACACCTGCCCTCAGCTTCCCTCTGAATTTTGACACGATTGCTTCTTTCAGTTGCCTTAATTCTGATGCATAACACTGTCCATTAATAGTTTTTTTCCCTTTTCTAGGTAGTCTATCATGATGACAACCTACAGAAGTAAAAAACAAACAAAAAACAGAATCCATCACCTTGCCAACAAACACTGCCTGCTTGAATTTCTTTGGGGGTGGAGAACCAATGTGTTTTCACTGTTTGCTTTGAATCTTTGATTCAGGTTTGAAGTGGTGAACTAGGCTTTCATCTTGAGTTACTGATCTGCAGTGGAAATTCTCATGGTCAGTCTGGAAGTGTCTCAGAGGTGTCCTGGAATTGTCAACGCTTTTCAATTACTGCTCTTTGGTGTGAGTATTCTTGGGACCCATCTTGCAGACAGCATGCTCATCCACAAGATCTCGGTTAAAAGACTATGGCTCAAACCAGAACTAATGTCTATGGACTTAGCTGTCTAATGGACAGTAAGACATCTTTCATTCAAAACCATCTGATGAATGGGATTAACTTGTTTATCAGTGGGTGAGGTTTTTGGATGACCTGACCGAGGGTACATCTTCTGTGTTGTCCCTTCCCTGTTTGACTTCTGCCGCTCACTTCTTACTTCTTCACAGTTGCATAGAAAGTGAGGTGTCCTCAGCAAGTGTCTGTACCATGTCCTCATAGATTTCCTTGGGTGTCATATTCTTTCTTTTACAGATATTTTATGTCTGCTCGGGCCTCCGTTTTGTCAATTTTCAAATTTGTTGCACACATCTCACATTTGTATGGGCCTCACCTACACAGAAATTAAGAGAGAAATCTGAATAAGTTTTTTCTAATTTCATAAGAAGTGGTAGTGTATTGCCACAAATAAAGACGGTTCAGCCTATGCCTCTTTCTGGGTGAGGAGTCTTAGAACTTTTTAAACAACCCTTGTACTGTCATTTTTTTGACTTTTTGAAATATTTTATCTAAACAAAATAACAATAAATTTGAAGATTATTCTAATTTTATTGGATCTCAACCCTAAACTAATCCGGTAATATTCATTTGTCTTTTTTGGTAATAAAAAAGGAAGTAGAGATAACCACTCCAGCCATTTTCTATTGAGGTGAATGTGTATTGTTTGGATTTTTAGTCATGATAATCTCTGTACAACATAATTATTATTGCAACCAATTGTAGTTCACTATTTTCCCATTTTATTTCCTATACTCATGGATATGTTTCAATTGTAAAATGTATTGAAATTTCTTGAACAAAGTTGTCCAATTATTAATGAGTCTTCCGTACTGCTTAGAATAAGTGTTTATGTAGATTTGCTGTTTTTTTGTTTTAAATTTTTTCCACATAATTCTGTTTTGCTAGTTTTTTAAGCAAGCTACTCCTTTGTTGGAAATTGAATTTGAATCCGTTGCTTATGCTTCCTTGCAAGGATAAACAATGGATTTAATTTCAATAATAGGCAGAGACCAAGAAATGGGTACAAAAGTTGTATCAAAATTTGGCAGTCCACAATTCTTACTGAGCTTCAATTAGTACTTTTGGTTTTGCTTTTTTGTGTGTAATTTTGAAAGAAAAATGGAATGGATTTTATATAAAATATAACTTTTTCAGATGAAACAAATGTGATGGAGGCACTTAATTGATGTTCTGAAAGAATTTTCTTATATGATAAGCAATGTTGTTCAGATTGCTGAATTTCTTTTGTGAGGGCAAAGAATCAGCTCTTCATTTGAACCAACTCTTAATGCCTCATCATCTGAACGCTTCAGAAACTTCTTGCTGATCTCATTTTCAATAGCAATATATTGTGATCTTTTAAAACCCATTTTGCAAGAATTTCAGGTGAATTACTGTAAAGTTCATGAGACTGAAATTACTTGTTACAATGAGTTAAACAATAATGAGGTGAAACTTAACTGGTTACAGCTAGTTTTCTAACTTTGTAATATTAATTACTTGTAAAACAAAATTCAAATATATTTGAATTTTTTTATGGGAACTTACTAAATACTATATTTACATGGATATTGATACATATGTGAGGGGTGCTGAAAATCTCTTTGCCTAAGCCACACTTCTAACCAAATAATTAAACATCAAGTTTTTTTTTTTTTTTACATCTTAGATCAAGAACTTTTCTGCACCTCCTGATATATATAATTCTTAAAATTTTAAGACATTTCTTAAATTCTCTTTTTATAGTAACACAACTCATGCTTGCTTGCAGTGTTTTGGGACATGTCTTGTACTCCTATAACAGACATTTCGCATTACTTACTTAATATTGAGACCAGGTTGATCATAATTATTTGATAATAAGTAAGTCTACTATTGTTATTGATATAGAAACAGGATTTTTAACTTTTAACATTTAAATAAAATCTTAAAATTAAAGAAATATTAGACATTTTTTATGAACAAGAATGTTCTTTGTTGTTTTGTGTTTGTGTTAATGTCAGATTTAAATTACATTGTCAGCTTTTCATTATATATATATATATATATATATATATATATATATATATATAATTTTTTTTTTCAGTATTTTAATGTAAATAATTTGGTCTGGTAATATTGTTCATGAAATTTCTTTTCTTCATTTTTCGCCAGCTACTGAATAATTGCTTTTGACTTCCTAATTAAAAAAAGAATCTTTCAAAAAAGAAACATTTGGTTGACATTGATCATGAATTTGGGGAGATTTTCTACAAAGTGAACATCGCACGATGGTTGGCTAACAAAAAACTCGATTGATGCAAAAAGGATTACAGAAGAACCTAGACTACGTACTTAATATTTAAATATCTGCTTACATTTGTGTTTTGTGGTGTGTGTTGGATACACCGGATTAGTTTGTCGAAATATTTTAACAAGCTAAAATATTAATCATTCTAGAAATCCGTCTTTTTTTGTCATATCACATTTGTGTGACTTGATAATTTTTGTTCTCCTTTTTCCTTCAGTTTGCTGTACAATACAGACTGTTTCAAAGCCCTGGCCTCTTGCAGGTATGACTCTGCCTGCACCCATTGCCTTGTATATATATTTGTATTTTCCTATCAGCAAATGAATCTTTCCTAGTTGAACAATTTCTGCCACCACTGCCCATCTCCCCTTGATTCACCTGAAGGTCATTACCATTCTTAGCTGTGTGCACTGTCAAATATAGAGTGTTGGAAATCTCTCTTTCTGGTGCTGCTTTCTTTTCATGCGAAAAAGACTGACCTTTTGTTTTTATTGTTCATTTCCCTTTTGTCAATTCCCAACTTTTTCTTTTAATTCATTGAACCAGCAAAAATAAGGCATAATAATTGTTTGGCTTGTTTACCTGGCATCATTTGTTGCTCTGTGTGTCTAGTTAGCCTCTTTGGTTTCCTTTAGAAATAGTTACACTTCTAGATAATTTCTAATTATGCGGCTGACTGGCTGTGTGTATGATTGTGTGTGTGTTTTGTCTTTTACTCTTTTTTGTCACCTTTTTAGCTATTTTTTTTGCCCACTTTATTTCAATAGATATTTTAACAGATATGCATTTTCTGCTCTTCTTTGTTGTAATCAAAGTCTCTTATTTAGAAAGAGATTATCCCTTATTTCAGTCTCTTCAGTTTCCAAGCATTAAGTTGCTGAATGAATTCAGTGAAGTGTGTTTTTGTTGCATCAATTTCTATAGAAACAAAATTTTAGTAAATTTTCTCCTTTTCCTCTTTGCTTGTCTTTGCAATTGTTTTTCTTTTATGATCTTATAGGAATAAAGGCTGAGAAAATATTCTAATATTTTATGATCTTGAGTGTCTGTAAACTTTGATATATGACAGTTTTATTAACACTGGTAAGTGGTTATTTAACACTAAACATGAATGTATTATGAGTTTTGAGTTGGTGCAGATATTATCAAAATACTTTTGAATTGGTAATTATAAAATTCCACAGTAAAATGAATGGATTGGTCACATCTGTTTATTTTATAATGAATTTATTTTCTCCTTAAAAGAAGTTGATGTTGCTTAGTAACAATCATTGAAACAAAATGTCCTGAATTTTTAGCTAGAACATAAAATCCTTGAAAA
Organism: Acanthosepion esculentum; assembly: GCA_964036315.1. Taxonomy (NCBI): domain Eukaryota; kingdom Metazoa; phylum Mollusca; class Cephalopoda; order Sepiida; family Sepiidae; genus Acanthosepion; species Acanthosepion esculentum. The sequence goes on from OZ038476.1 coordinate 2,458,193, forward strand.
AAAAAAAAAGCAGCACTTCATCAAAATTCAACTTTTGGTCTGTTTATTTCGGGTGTTATAAAAACATAAGAAACATGCAACTCTCAACCTAACAAAAATTAATGAGCCAAATTCTAAAATTGCAAAATGAATGATTATTGTGATTCTTAGTTTTATCTGGATATATCACAAACACTTTACTCACACACACATATATATGTATAACAAACTGGTATTGGCATGGTTTGTCTAAAAAAAGTGTTTTTTCTGACTGTGGGGAAAAAAGGTTTCAAGTTCAATTCCTGTTGGCACCACAATTTTTCTTTAGTATGACTTCTCAAAGTAGGGCAATTGATATTAATTTTACTATTTAAGAAAATACTCAAATACCTGTCCCACGAAAAATGTTTGTAGTAATTATATGTGTGTATGTGTTTGTGTGTGTGTGTGTGATGGAGGGTCATTAAGTCTCTAGTCTGATAGTTATTAGTTAAGTATGAACAACATCACTTAGCATCTTTGTCATTCACAAAAGATATGAGGGATGTACTGAAAAGTTCATAGGTTGACTATGAAGGAGGTGATGCTAGAACTGTGAAATGTTGCATGCATTAATTTCAACTCTTCTTTTTAATAACTACATTGTTTTGTTCCAGGTAAACTGACATCTAACTGTTCGAAGAAGACTTCAAAGTAACTAGTAACGATTTCTTTTGAAAATGGACAAAATTTGGCATTATGGTGCTATCAAGTACCTGCAGAAAAAGGGTTTAGCCCCAAGGACATTCATGCTGACATAGTTGCTATATTAGGAGATGACACTCCACCATTATCATCTGTGAAAATCAGTGTAGCTAAATTTAGGAGCAGAAGGGAGAGTCTTGAATATGAGCCAAGGTTTGGACATCCTGCAGCCTTGTGTTCATCACATGGTAATGGATGATAGGCAATTGGCTATAAATTAAATTGCTAATGCTATTAGCATATTCCTTGAGAGAGTTGAGAATATTCAACACAATAACAAAGGGGGGGGGGTTCTGCTTGGTGGGCGCTTTCATCAAAAGCACACCAGGATGATCACATCACGGGAAAATCTGACATTGTCTGAGGGAGATCCGGCTGGTTTCCTTGAATGTTTTTTAATGCAGGATAAGTGTTGGGATTATTTTGAGCTGGAGACAATGATTCAATCCATACAGTGGAAACACTTTTCCTCACTTATTCCAAAGAAGGTCATTTTATCTGTAGGGAAGGTGATGACCTCAGTTGTGTGTGTGCTTTTTTTTGGGGGGGTGCTTTTTTATGCAAAATGTATTGTGTTTATTGACTATCTTCAGAAGGGTCATATCATCAATAAAGAGTACTATGCCAAGTTGCTGAGGCAATGACGAAAGGCTATCAAGACCAAGCACTCAGGAAAACTGATGAAAAGGAACACAGGTTCTTGGTTTCAATGGCAGCTGTATATGACTGGTGTTGAACTATCCGTATTCTCCTGGTTTGGCCCCATCTGGCTATCATCTGTTCCCCAACATGAAAAAACACTTGGCTGGGAACCAAATTGCAATGATGATGTCAAAGCTTCTTCACCAATGGATTCAAGTAACGCAGCACTAATGTAGGAAGTGTGTGGACCTCTAAGAGGGGACTATGTTGAAAAATAAATCACATTTGTTCAATTTCCAGGAGAGTATCTTGGTCAGTATATGAACTTTTCAGCCAACACTCGTATTATGCAAAATTTTGAAAAACTGTTGAGGGCATTGTTGCTGGAATTGAATCATGACAACTACTTACCTGGAAAATGTTTCCCTCATTCTGCAATGGGATCATCTCTGTAACATTAGTTAGATGCTATCCAGAGATATTTTATGGCCACTTGCCTGTCTAATGATCAGAGCCTAAAAGAAAGCAACACTTCTATATGCTAAGAACAAAGAAGTCCAAATCAGTGTAGCAGAGAAATGAAATATTTTAAGTTCATTCTTTCAAATCCTATGTACAATTCATCTTTATATGTAACATCAAATCCTTTAATTTCTACAAATGGGAAAAATAAATATGCTGACCCTCATTGTCAACCTTGAAGACCTCTTATGATTTTAGCAATTGCCAATTGTAGTTACAGTGTTGGCTCACTCAGCATTATTTTCATGTTCAAAACTTCAAACTGCTTTGTAAAATATATTTCAAAGGAGTGTGTGTGTGTGTGTGTGTGTGTGTGTGTGTATGTATGTGTATATATATATATATATATATATATATATATATATATATGTATGTATGTATGTATGTATGTATGTATGTATGTACTGCTAAAGAAATGTGATACCTTAAAGTAAATTTGAAAAGAACTACCCAGTAATCTTAAAAATTTACGAAAATATTCTCATTAATTTAATGTTTTATTCAATTTTAAGTACTTTGATTTTAAATTTACTATGATTACTGGTCTTATTTTATGATAATGTCATCTATGGATATCTGTATTTACAAAAATTGTTATGTTTATACAAACACACAAAAAGTTTTAAATTCTTTTTAAAATACTGATAAGTGCAGAATTGTAGTAAGCTTTTCCATTTATGATTAGTAAATAGTTTTTACTTAACAATATCACCTAACTGGTACAAATTAATACAGAATTTTAAAAGATTTAAAACTTTATAAATTATTCTAATAATAAAAAAAATGAAAGCAATTCTTGTTAAAATTCATTAGTCATCAAAAGAGAATTTTTTTTTAAGTAGTGTCCATAAGATATTCATAAAAGCAATTAAAAGCTTTTCTGATTAAATAATATCTTAGTTTTATTGCATTTTTTATTTTTTGATTCAGAGCAGATTTTTGATAACTGGGGATCCTGTTTTACAGGAAGAAATGGATGATTTAAATTCACCAAGGAGCTCTGTTCGTAACTAATATAAATGTTAATTTTATTTTGTAAAAAAAATGAATTTCTCAATTTCATAAAATTAAATATGTGGGAGGTAACAGATGTAAAAGAAAAAAAAATGTTTTTACTAAGAGTTTTTTAAAAAAAGAAACATTTCTAAAATAATTTAATTCATTTGTGAATAAGTCCTGAAAATTTCCCATACTAATTTATAGTACTCTTTATTGATGCTGACAAGAAAAACAAAATTTTTAACCTTGTAAAAAAAAAAAAAGGTCAAAAAAATATAATTTTATAATCAAAAAATCCTTTGGTCTTTCCTCTTGATAATAACAAAAATTTACATGATAAAAATTATTTTCATTAAGTTTGGGTCATTTTTTCATAATATATGCACATTTTCTCAGTGAATCTTTGGAGGTACTTTTATATATATATATAGACAGACAGACATTGAAGTCAACACCCAGAGGTGACAGTGTTTCATATTAAATGCAATCGTCAGGCCATATATATATATATATATATATATATATATATATATATATATATATATACATATATATATATCATGTGCAAATCTTTTAATAACATTTTGAAAATATAAAAATTAAGCATCTCAGTCATCAGATCCTTAGCTCACATTAAATGTTTTTCTTTATTCCTTTCATTTTTAGTGGCTAAATTACATTAGCTCAATCATCAAATGTTTGGGTGGTGTATTGTAAAAATATAGTAAAATACTGATTAAACGTTGCCTTTATAACAATCTAATTCTATATTATAAATATTTTGGGCCTTTGCTTTCTAGCAATGACGAGAAAAAATTTAATAAATTTGAATTATGTTTTCATAGTGTCAATTTCCTGTTGGAAAGTTTGGGACAAACCCGGATAGATGGCTATTATCATTGGATTTCACTTTGCAGAGAAGCTGGTGGATTGGAACCTATCTACCATGGATAATGAGGTCTTCCTGTATACAAGAAATTTGAAGAAACAATTGATTATATTTGGCCAATATATGAGATTAACTATGTAGCTATCATCCATCCATTGCATGTAACAAGGCAACATAGAAAGAAAAATAGGCATAAAGATCTGACTGAAGAATAAATATGTAAATGAAACCAAACTGCTAGCAAGAAAGACCTGCACAATATTTTCTATTGTTTTCTATTGTTTATACATGTCACTCATTTGTAATTCTATGAAGAAACAGATCCGATTTACCTATTTAGTTCCAAATACATTCATACACTGAATTCTGTTTTGATTTGTCTTCAGTCATTATTCTTACGAATTGGAAAAAAACCTGAAAAAGGAAACTTTTGCTGAATTTTAAAAACTTGTTTTTAATTGGTGCAACTTTCTTTTCACTTGGGAGAAATGGATTGAAAGAATTTCTTTTTTTTTTTGTTACTTTTGTAAATTTTTGTATTTTCACCTTTTTCCAAACATGCCGTCATATATTCAGTGCTTATGTCTAATTTTTCAATTCGGTGAGATGTGTACGACGAGGCCAGAATGAAATAGCACATATTGAGGAATGTTGTTTGCCATCACTTTTTATTTGACTGTTTTTTTGTTGTTTTTTTTAATGAAAAAAGCTAAAAGAAAATTGTGTGCATTGATTAGAACATGTTCTTGTAAAGGGATGATGAAATCCATGATGGGTTTGCAGAATAAAAAATAATGGTTGCAGCAACATTGAATGATAGGCATTGGTGAAAATGGTGAATCTTAGTTTTTTTTTCTTTTTCTCTCTCTCTCTCAAAAATGTATTTATATTTATCATCTTATTTCTCTTTGCCATTTAAGAAAATGTTGGAACAGTCAGTAAGAGAGAAATCGTTTTAGATAACTGAGTTGCCTTTCAATTATTTGGAAGTACAAAGGTTGTGGGAAGCAGAGAGGGCAACTAACATTAGCAGAAAATAGCCAGATTTCACTTGGGTCTCTTTTTGATGACTGTAAGAAGAAACCTTATTCAATTTCTCATTCTCTCTTCTGAACTAAAATTCTAAATAAAGTAAAGCACTTGACAATCAAAAGTGAAAGCTATTTGACTTGTATTTTGACAGATGAAGCACTTTATGATATTACAAGAAATAAGTTTATGATAATGGTGACTTTATTGCAAGTAATGTCTTTCATAGCTATTCATATTTATTACAGTATTCATCACATGGATTAAGTGCATTGACAAAGAAGAAAATTATGTCGAATACTCTTTTCATTATTCTGTGTTTATATTTAACTACTTATGTGTATTTATTAATGTTGGGCATTTAAGTGCTAATGTGATACATGCTTGGACAATCATGTCTCTTTTGATTCATGATTGACTGGGCAGAAGATTTCCCCACAGTTGGCTGCTCTTTCTTTCTGCAGTAGTCTGATTACCAACCAAGGTTATAGGAGGCAGTTTATTCTGCTATTCAACCCATAGCTGGGGAGAAGAAGAGATGGATTCATCCCTTTCCCAAGAGTATTTGCTTGTAAGTGAAAGTAACAAACCTGACTGGAATTCAAACTTGATGCTCTAATTTCTCATTGCGAAATCTTATCCATTACACTACATTGCACATCTACTTCTCAATGTAGCTATTTTCTATAAATAAACCTTAAAGGATTGGATTTGATAAAGAAGATTATTTCAGAGCAAATATTTACTTCTGAAATGTAAAGATAGATTTAAAGTGAAAGCAGATAAATAGGCTTTACATCTTAGGAGTTAACAGGTAAGTGGAATAAGAGTTTATAGTCCAATACAGCAAAAACTTTGTCACAATTTGATTCTTGTCATTTATGTGTCTAATTATCATGTTCTTCTCTTCTCATGGAGAAATGTTTCTTTGTAATGGAAACTAAAGTCAGCAATGGTTACTTTCACTGCATCTTGTATTATTATCCACTTGATGCTTTTGTTTATAGATAAAGGCTTATTGGAATCTAAAGGTTTATTAGCTGAAAGATAGCAACATCTATGCATGCAGGTTGCAAGTTTAAAGCTTTCAAATGGGTTTTAAAGCTGATAAGGCAAATAAGGAAGAAAGTCAGAAGAACTTCAGAGATGACAAAAGATTAAGAAAAAGTAAAAGTAGAAAATCTTTAAAAGTGATCAGCAGGTGCGACCAGACTGCGAAGAAGTACATTGAATATTCAGGTGCAAGTTTGATAGAGTAAAAGTTGTGGATTTTTATCTTGCTGATCTCTGTCCTATATCAGAATCATAAAAGAAAAAAAAAACAAAAAAAACATGTCTGGTCTTAAATCATTTGGCAAAACACCAAAATCACAAGGGCTCCTTTAAAAGATGTCCATAACCATATGATTGAATACAATGGCCAGCAGAATATGTGAAGACTGTTTTTTTTTAAAATTCTGTTCTTTTCACCAACAAATTCCATGCTCACCTAAAGGGACCAAGGGTATGGAGCAAAGACTTGATCACTGCTTGTAGTAACTGTCCTGACACATTGGGACCTCAACAAGGCAGAGGTAGAGTAATAATTTTTGGTGAATTAGTAGGCCAATGATGTGTTTCAAATGATAGCTCAGATACACATTGAGTTTTGTTAATTTTCCTTTCTAGAAGCATGGTTCAAGAAGTCAAACAGATTTGAATATGATGATGATTTTATGTATCATCACATTTGACAAAGAAAAAAGAAATGACTAACTGAAGCATATGGATTTCCTTTCTGATGTTGACCCACCTGTAACTAGAGTGAAAATTTGAAAATCCATTCTGAAGAGGAAGGTTTACCATCAAAGATGAGCATTGGAATGAGAGTCTGTATGATGTGCAGTCGGTTTTATATTGAAGCAATGGATGAATGACTTAAAACACAATATGAAGCATGGACTTCATATTAAAATTGTCATCATTACAATGACAGTTTTCAATTGTTTCTTCAAAACATCTCTTTTCTTCTTTTTTTCTTTCTTTTTTTTTAACTTTATCTACATTCTGTAATTATTCTTAATTCCAATCTAATGTTTCTTGGAGTTTCAGTAAGCTGGCTAATAATCTGATACTTGTAAAATCATGTAGAATTGATAAAACTCTTGCCAATAAAAGTGACATAGAGTGTACAATAATTCACACAAATTATGTGAAATAACCTGAAAATATTTCCATGAATCCATGGCTTTTCTAAAATTGTGGGAAAAATTTAAAATGGCTAATAATGTGAGAGGCTGTGTGTGTGTGTGTGTGTGTATATATATATATATATATATATATATAGGTTAAAGGATTGTGTTCATCTGATTATTGTACAGTTTGTTTTTCTTCAGTTTCATAAACCTTACAGATTGTAACATAATCAGTCTTGTTTATATTGTGTTAAAATAATTTCCATGTCATTTAATACTTTTTTATTTGCTTTCTCTCCTTTTTATTACTTTTTCTTGAACTCTTGACAATATTAGAAATTTTTTTTTTATTCAATATATAAACGGATGCCAAATAATTAAAAAAAAAAATTTCTTAATTTAAGTCCTTTTTATTTTCCTGACATTGATCCAGAAGTGAATTCATTTTCATTGCAGTAAAAATCAGCATCAATTGAATCAAAATATTAAAATCAGATATTGTGTTCAAATTTCATATTTAATTGACGTTATCCTTGTTGCCATTATAGATTTTATTATTTTTGCCCTTTTGAAAAAGAAATGTATTTAAATCATATATTAATAACTGATCACATAGAACAAGCTATAATATTATTGCCATTGAAATGATTTAAAAATTTTGAAAAACCTGTTGCACAAATATTTTTCTTATAGCTCAATTTCTGTTTTATAAATGGCATTGGTTTTGAAAATTCAGATGGAACTGTTCTGTGCTGTTAACATTCTCCAGTTCATCTTCTTGGCACTGAAGTTGGATAAAATCATACTTTGGAACTGGGTGGTAAGTAAAGTTTTACTTAATCTTTTTGTCATCTATATTTCTGATAATGTATCTGGCATATTGAAAGAACTTAGGTGTAAAATAAATGGTTTAACTTGAAGGCAGTCTGATAAGTTGTACTTGACTAGACCAGACTGTTGACACCTTAAGAGATTTGGTGTCCGCTCTGCTCTTTAATAGAAACATTTAGTAAAAAGAGTCACTTTTGATGAACAATTTCATTATACTCAGATGTTGTCATTTTGTAAACACAGTTGCACTTGCGGATTTGTAGTTGTTGTTAAAAATCTATTGCTTTTTATCTTGTAACCTTACCAGTAGATGGTGATGTTTTGTCCTGTTGAGGAAAACAAGTGACTTGCACGAAGAAAAGAAGCAATACATTGGTATATTTTCTTATTTCAAGAAAGCTAAAAATGTAGTGCAAAAAAACGACATTATTTTTGCACTAACCTAATAATCGTTTTCCATCGATATGAAGTGGAAAGACTATATTGTGTCAATTGCTAAGTCTGCTGCCAGGAAATCTGGTTCACTATGTCATTCAAGACAACTTTGTCTGAATTTTGAATATTTATAAGTCTACAATTCAACCATTTGCATCAAATATTGCTGCTACATCTGGTCTGGTGCTTCTGTTATATATCTAGAAATTCTAGAGAAGAATTTACCATGTTATTGGTCCTGACCTGGCATCTCAGTTTCAGTCACTTTCCCACTGTTGTAGCTTTCCTGCTTATTTTCTGTAAGTGTTTTCATAGTAATTGTTCTAATGAGCTTTCCTTGTGTACTTTAACATTACAAATTTATGTGCATTAGTAGTTTGGCATCTAGGTCATGTAATTTCACTGCTGAAATTGCTAGTTGTTAACTGTAAGACTTGGGCTAACAGTTTTTTTGTTTTAACTGCACATCTCACTTGTGGAACTCTTCTGATTTTTCTGCTTTTCTCTTGACTATCATCTTCAAAAATTGTGTTTCGTCGATCTGTCGTTTCCTGTTTCAGTGCTACCAGAAAAGTATTCTTAGCGTCATCATATGTCGGCATTAGCAAGCTGGCAGGTAACCAGATTTTATGGGGATTTTCACCCAGTAATCATATTGTGATTATACAGAGATTTCAGTTGTGGTAATGTCTTTACTAAAAACTAATTTCAAGGCAGAAACCAACAAACACGGTTGATATTTTAGGTTTAATGATAAGAAATTGAAGAATTTCAAATTATATAAGAAAAGTAAAGTATTATTGTTGATCTCTATTTTGTACTCTAGTTGATAGTCTTTCAGCAGGAAAATTATTCTAGCTATAATTTCAATTAAATAGACAGACCTCTGAGCAACAACTGGAGGTGGATTAAAACTGGACTGTGCCTATCTTGTCATCTGGTCTCTTTGTGTCTCTCATCTGTCTGTCTTCTCTCTTATTAAATCTTAATGAATTCTATTTGGTTTGTTTCAGGTTCAAATCTTCCTGGAGCCTTCTCCAAATTCATTTTATGTCTTCTAATTATTATTTTTAATTTGTTCTTTTTTTCTCCTCAACTTCTAATGAAGTTCTCTAAGTTTTCTCACAATTTAATCTTTATCGTCATTAGCTGTTCTTAGGTATTAAAAAACTGATGCAGGGTTACTAGCCTGGTACATCCCATATATTAAAACACTGAACGAGGTCACCATCCTGCTATAATTTAGATGCAGTATCAAATGTTGTCATTTGTCTCCTTGAATTCTGTCCTTTTCTTGTCCTCTCTCTCTCTATTTCTTTCAGTAACTGTCCATGCATCTCTGTAGCTTTTATCATCATTGTTTCGCTTGCAGTTAGATGATTAACAAACAAAAAATAAAATTACAGTCTATTTAAAAGTTTATCAAAATTTTCATCCTTTGAATTGTTTGTGGAAAATATACTTGATTTGTAAATAGATATTAGCTTTTAAATTGAGTACATTTAAAAATTTTTCTATTTTTAATCAATTTAACCCTGTATAAAATTAAATTGGCCCTAATGAAAGTGACTGAAAATTGTACTTGAATATAAACAATATTTTTTTTTAACAAATATGTTTAATATTTCACATTTTTATTCACACTATTCACAAAATCAACCACACTTTGTTTTTATTTAATAAAAGATGTTTTGCATATATGATGATTTTTTTTTTCTTCAATATACTTACTTAATAAAAGGGAACTAAATTCATTAGCTTTACAAGCAGATTTTCAAAAATACATATGTAAATCGTAAGTTATCTCCCCTTCTCAGTTTTTAAAAAAATAAATGACCCGTTATATTCCTTGTATCAATATTACCCAAGATTTTCTTAAGTTTTCATAATGAGACTTTCACTATTCAGTGGTGGCTTCCAAAAAACTTGTTTCATATTGAAATTTAGCAAATTCTCCACTATATCATGTTTAGAAATAAATAGTCATCAGCCAATAATGATTTTGTTTTGTAACATTTGTTATTGAGTATCATTCCTTTTTTTTTTTTTTTTTTTAGCAGAAACCGTATTGCTTAAGCATACAAATGCTCTGACTGAAAGCATTATTTTCTCCTTCTGTAACTTTAGTGGCATATAAAACAATATTTCTCAAAATGCCAATATTTTTTGCCATTGAGTGAGGTACTATATAATGCTGTTTTTTTTTTTAATGATTTTTTTAAAAATTTTTTTCGCTATTCCTAAAAATTTAATACCATTTTTGTGCTTCTAAAAATCCTCTTTTATTCAGTAATCTTTCATTTCCCTTTTAAAACTGAGTTTTCACTGAATATTTACTTATTGCTTGAAGTGGCAAATTGTCAAAATATTTGTATAATAGTTGATGTGCTTGAAAATCCTCCTCATGGCCTTTTATATTAGTGACATGCATCACTTGTTGCTTATCATTGGATGTGATTGTTTGCAGGAGTTACCATGATCTTTGAATGCAATTACTTGGCATTGTATAAAAATCGAGATGGAAAGAGTTAAGAAAAGTCGAAAATGAAATTGTCAAAAAGCATAAAAGAAGCTTTTAGTGAAGAGAACCGAATTAATATTGAATTCCTTTATTGTTTACATTTGTTAAAATTTGTTTTATGTATCATTTTGCTTGTTTTGGTTTCAGATTGTATTCATTCCAATTTGGATTGTAATGTGTGTTGCAATGATTGGGGTCCTCTATCGAATAATTCTGACTATAATACTGATGAAATCACCAGATCTGATACCAGAACAGCGACGAGGAAATCTTTCTTCAGCCATTGGTTATTCATTTCTAGTGATACCATTGTTAATTTTTGAGGTAAAAATGTCTTCTTTACATGAATATATTTTGTAAAAGAAAGCGTATATAAAAGAAAAGAAATTGTAAAGAATTTTAATAAATGTCAAATTCTAAATGATAATTCATATTTGCTTGGCTACTTTTAATCATTAATCTTTTTGAATTTATTGCTGTGAAGTATAAACCATGTTTACTGTTATCAATTAACTGATTTCTATTGTAGTTTAATAGTAAGACTCCAATGAAATATATACTATCTTGTATTAACCTGAATTAATTCCCATTTAAAATTTTTCTATCTTTAATACATAATACAATTTAACAAATGCTATGTTAAAACAATAAAAATTGCCGAGGGAATCCATTGCAATAGTGGTGTTGGGAGAAAAGCCATCCCTTTGACACAGTCCTTTCTTTTTTCTTTTTTTACAAGTCCAAATGTTAAACTTTGCCAAATTTCTGTTGGCATCAGTGGGACAACATGATGTAGTTCACCCATATGTATATAAAGTTCTTGTTTTCAGAAGTGATTATAAAATCTCTGTTTTGCAAAACATGTTTTCTTTACTAACCATGTCACTGTTTTTTACTTGAACTATTTAAAGCGTGACTTCCCATCCTTTTTGATAATGACACATGCTATGATTATAATAAGAATAATTTAAGTGTGAAATAGAATATTTCTCAGATTATATAAATATGACTTTTTAAAGGCAACTTAATAATGAAAAGAATTTGTTTTTTGTTTTCTTATGTTAATTATGTTAGTGTTGCTTTTCCTTTGTCATGTTTGATTAAATCCTCTTTAAATACGTTTAATTTTTCCCTTTGATAGAAATGCTCTGGCCTTTTTGTTTCAGCTGATGTCTGATCTTATAAGATTGGCATCTCTCTTTGTCTGTTCACTTCTCTTTTCAAATCTCAATACAAACAAGCACTTTTTAAATTGGACATGATATCAATAAATGATTTAGCAGATCTAAAGCCACACATGTTCTTGACAAAGGATGAGAACTTTTCAGGATCACTCTGGCAAAGATTTAACTAAGATCAGCAGGGAGATGCTATAATCTGCATCACAGCCGCTTCTTTCTTTGTTCTTGTGGAATTGGTCTGGGCTGTACTTGAAGATCTTTGATTTTTTTAGGACCTTGTCTAATTCAAGGTTTGTCAGTTGTTGAGCTCCTTTGAAAAGTTTGAAGTCCTATTAACACACAATGTTTCCTCTGCATGATATTTTGATGTAGCCATTCATTCAGAATTTTATTTCTGACAGCTTTTCTTTGATGGTCTTGTCAGACATTGATTTCAGGGATTATTTTTTGTTTTGTTTTGCTAGATGCAGGGGTGGGGTCTCTGGTATTGTCAAAATTTGCAGTTTGTTGGATCTTGGAATTGGGGTTTAGCTAGTAATTGTTGGCACACAGCTATCTTTGAACTCTGTGTAGGATCTTGAAAATATTTTGAAGGCCACAAGTACAATATTTTTTCCCTCGATAATTGGTATGAATGGGTCGTCTTTCAACTTTGTTTTTCTTGAAGTTAGAGCATTATCATAAATTGTATCTTTGAGACTCAATCTCTCCAAAGCCTTTGAATGACAACATGAAGGGTAGTGTATAGTGGTTCTGTATCCTTAGGAGTGTAAAACCGTTTCATCTTTGCTCTTTGGGGTAACCTATGGAACTGTTTTCCACAAAATCATGTGTGGAGGGAGACATTTTTGTTGGCTTGCTAAATACAAATATATAAGGAGGGCAACAAAGAAGCTGTTAGTGTTGGTGGGTGCCATACTTTTAAAACAGATCTAGGTCTGTGATGGCTTAGTCACCTGCAGAATGTCCATAAATCATTTCTACAATGAACTAACCTCAGGAGGAAAAGAAAGAGAGATCGTTTCAGTTAAGATATAAAATGTCTGCAAACAAAATCTAAAAAGCAGATTTATGAGAGGATCTTGTAGAAGTGTGCACCTTGTTGAAGGGCAAAGTGTCAAATAGAAAAATCTGACTAAATTTCATTTTTATTTTTAACACAATTGCAATTTCTTATAAATAAAAATTTTAAGTTTTTACTGTAGTTTGAATGCAGATCCTTGTTCACAAAAGCAATTATGTAGAAAGTTTTTTATCAGAGGTTTTTATATTAGTTTAAAATTTAAAAATATTTATTGGCAGGTTACTTGTATGCTAAGTAAAAGGTATTCTATTGTAGGCACATTTCTGACCTTTCATCATTTAGTCAGTTCAACTCTTTATTCATCTGATACTTTGTCCATCTGACACTCTGACCTACTAGCTTCATAAGGGTTAAGCAGGCAGGAAGAAGACTAAAGAAAAAGTAAAATGTTTTTGTATCAACAGACTATTAGCATCATTTGTATGCCGGGATTCTATGATTTTACTAACACAACTTTGCTAGCAGAAATACTCCACATGGTATGTGCTCATTCCATGATTCTCTGGGATTGAAAGAGGCCAATAACATTATTATTTAATTATTTTGGATCATTTTTTTTTTCATAATCTGTGCCGTTTTGGTCTCTGCCATTTCTTGGCCTGATTTGTAAAAAAGATAAGAGCACAAAATTTATAATCTTTTTTCATTTGTTCCAAATGTGCAATAACAAATAGCATGACTGAATTCCTATAGACCCTGACAACATATTTGATGACATTTTGTGCTTTTCTTATGTTCAGATCTTACTTGCCAATCGTCTTGATGGTGATCATCATCTCAAATATGCAGCTATCACTGTGCCTTTGTTGATCTCTCTTCTCACCCTCATCTGTATGGCATTTGGTTGTAAAGGAGGCAATCACTGTAAGTATTTCTGTTTTTTACTTTAATTGCATCTAGATTTTGAATGTCTGCTGCACGAGGGATATTTAGAAAACTAATTTACATTTTAATTTTAGTTTTTTATCATTGAGTATTTAAACACACACACACACACCTCTACCAGAAAGAGATTTTGTTTTCATACTTGGTTTTATATCTGAATATTCACAGATGACACAATATCATTTGATAAGATTTGTTATTAAATTTATCACAAATCTTACAAAATATTGAGAATCATCTTTAATTTTTATTTACTGTTTCAATTATTGCCCTTTAACTCTCATATAAATATGCATATAGCTGAAAAGCTTGTTTAAATAAAACAACTTATTTTGGCCTCAACCTGGTTAATCTATCGCACTTATATATCATGTATTTGATTTACATGGCCAGTGGATTTATATAATTATCATTTTGAAGGCTGACTTTCATATCTGTGCTTATTAGTTACAATATAGTGAAATATACTCTTATCTTTTGCCTGGAATGTATTTATAAACTCTTACTACATTTCCTCTTTCTCACAGAGTCACGGTTAATTTTGCTCTTGTGTGCACAATAGTACTGTATATTTTACAAATTATGCAAATAGATGTTCTGTTGTTGGCATCAGGTGTGGAATACCGTGCCTTCATATTCTCAAGACTCATTAAAAACTTGTTGGTAAAAGATTAAAAACAAAAAAACATTTATTACTCTTCTTTAAAGATGTCATTTTGTTGAGAGTCAGAAAAATAAAGGAATTTATTTTTTCAATTAACATTGTAATTTTTATTTTATTTATTTTTTATGGTGGAAAATTTACAGTGTTTAATATTTGGTTGATTATTTTGTCAGATGCTACTGGTTGGATTTGATCTTTCATTTCCACGGAATGCATAATTCGTACTTGGTTTGTTCACTTATGCTCAACTTTTAACATTTTTTTTATAATAGATGAGAAATAACTTTCTCAAGTTTAAGGTAAGATCAAAATTAAGGTCAACAATACTTAAGCACATCTTATTATTCTTAGTAGATATTTTCATATCTTTTTGGCTGGAGAGTACATTTATCTCTAACACTAAGTGAACCGATTATTTTCACTAGAACTTTTTTTTTGTATATGTTGAGAATTCTTGCCTCTAAATATTTTTCAGTGCAAAGATTCTACACATAAATTCTTATATACTTATTGTGCAAATATTTGACCTTGCCTATCAGTTTTTCATTCCTTGATGAATTCAGTTCCATTGAAAGAGTTTTATTTTCTTCTATGAAATTTATTGCTAATGGATTTGTCATGGCTGAAGGAAATGACAGTGATTTGTCAGGTAGTGACTTGGCAATTTTGTTTGGTGATGGACAGAACCCAAGTAACTCTCTCTCATCAGTTAGGTAGGGGGATGCATTTGACCCAAGTAATTGATTCTTTTTCTTCAGAGGATGAAGGTAATTCATAATGCTTTTTAGTTGTACAAAGTGTGGGTAATCTTGCATTTTTATACATTGCAGTGCTCCAACTGTTATCATTGATGAACTAATCAATGCCGAAACCCACTTGGCTCTTTATTAGATTTTTGAATCTGTTTTGATGATGAAGTGCTTGAAGACAGCAAACAGCAAAACTAGGAAATAAAATAAGTTAAAAAAAAATAAAATTTAACCTAAAATGTTGTGAATGTCCTTAAGGATTTTTTTTTCTTTTAAAAAAGTTTAAATTTACAATTTTTAAAATAATTTTAAGTATGCAATATGAGCATCTACAAAATATTTTAGGTCTATTGGTTTATCTTTTTATGTATTTAAAAAAAAAAAAAAGATGCCAAAAATAAAACTTGAGGAATTATCTTACCCATAATTCCTTTTTAATGTTTTTTTTCAGTGTGAAAGCTTGTATTATGTATGAGGTTATGCAATTCTCTTGTGTATTGATTTCCTCATTAATCTTTTTTTAATAACAAAGATAAATATACAGAAAGAAAAGCTTTTATAAATCTTTTTCTTTTGATTTCTATAGAAGCAGAAAATATTGAAAGTAATCAAATAGAATGACAAATTTTCTTTCTATTCTTTGTTATATTATTCTTATTATTATATTATATTATTATATTATTATCCTTATTATTATTATTATTATTATTATATTATTATTATCATCCTTATTATTATTCTATTATTATTATAGGAAAATGTTTGAAGTGTTATAATTCTTTTGAATGACAATTTGTTTCCAGCCTTATTTTAACATGAATGAAATTAATGATTTCTTATTGAAATATCACTGAATGTCTGTGTTTTAACTTTCAGGGTGGTTTGGTATTCGTAAAGACTTTTGCCAGTTTCTGCTTGGAGTGTTTCCTCTGCTACAAGAATATGGTAACATTAGTTATTCATTACAAAGCGATGAAGCTGATTCAGATGAAAGTTCATCTGGTATTAGTAAATTGGACACTTTGGGAAGTAAAGCAAGTGTTATTGAAGAACAGCCTCGAATAGTAGTGCCAATTATATCGATAGAGACTCCTGATTGATTAGGTCAAGTCTAGGTGGGTGGGGTGGGATGGGATGGGGCAAACCAGGGCTTATGGGATTGGTGTTTTGAAATGTGGCTGAAGCCCGATTATTGTGATATGTCTTTCCAAGCATTTAAGCTCCATGTGTGTCTGGAGTAGAAATAGCTTGGCTGCTGAACTTTATCAAAACATTCCGATCAAAACAACAAAATATTACCTACACACATACAGATGCACAAATACAAGATGAGTAAAAGAATGATTGTGTGTGTGTGTGCGCGTACGAATGAAATACTGAATGAACAAAAATACCATTAAAGACTTGTCTCCTTTTGTTATTGTTATGGCTAAACATTTTGTACTTTGAATTATTTTTTTTCTTTTTACTACATTTATTATTATTATTATTATTATTGCTTAACATGCACATCCAGTTAAAAGCCATGTTTCACTGTGAAAGGAACCAAAACTCTAGCTTGGAGTCTTTTAGTTCTAACTGTTAAAAGAAAATGTACAAAAGGTTTGAATATTTAAATTTAAAATGCTCAGATGAAAAACAAAAACACACTGAGAAAGAAAAGTCCAAATTAGTATTTTCTGGCACTATTAAAACAAAAAATAAACACAGGTGACATGAATTTCCTGATGAAAGAAACATTTCATGGCAAATAAAATTATTAACTTTGTCTTTCTCTCATTTTCACCCAGCAAATATTAAAAAAAAAAACAATCTTTGTGATGAGTTGTGTTCAATATAATTACTCTAAAACTGTTTTAGTTATAAATGTCAATGATTTATTTTCATTAATAACTTGTGAAACTATTGTCTTTACATAAATTCCACACTCTGAACCATTTTACTATAAACATCACCGAAAATGAAAAGATTTCAGTTTCCATTTCGCAATTGGTTACAAGCATTTATTTTTGGTTTTAGCAGCAAAAAAGTGTGAATGAATTTCTTAAATTACTTGATTTCTCTAAAGGTATATAAATTAAAAAAAACAACTGCAAACTTATATTTTTGTTTTAATTAGATATAGACTTTTAAGCTGATTTCCTAGGAGTTAGATAAATATTCTAGTCTGGCTGTATCTGAAATCTTTTGAAGAAATCATCAAATTAAAATATTTAAGGATCAAAATTCATAATTTGGAATAATGCATGTGTAGAATTTGTATTACTTGTCAGTATATCTTGGAAGTCTTATTAATTTCTTAAAAGCTTTGATGCAAGCAGTAATAGTAAACCTTACTGATAAGTTTTATAGTTTTACCCAATTGAAATTTAGTTATGAATACATTTTCCACTGCTGCTGCTACTTATTTGAAAAAGGAATGTGGAACAATTATTAGGAGTGTGTGTGTGTGTTTTCTATAATTTTTGTTTTATTCTACAAATTTTTAAAGATTTCCAATGATGAGATACAGTGAAGATTGAGTGGGCTTTTTTTTTTTTAAGATATGCAATCTTAAATTTTTGTGTGTGTAATCTTAGAATTTAGAATGGTACAGTTTGTTTTTTAATTGTCTTTCTAAACAGATTGGATGCATAAAGAAAGTCTGAACACTCTCTCATGATCTGTTAAGTGAAAGTATTTGCGATATATACACACCTTATGGTCCTAAAAGGTCTACAAGATTAACCTCAACTAAAAGCCCCATTAAGCCTATGTCAGAAAATATTTGCTATTGTCCATTCATGTAGAGCTTTGGTTCTTATGTAAACTGCTATGATCTGTCTTTTGATATTCAAAATGGTAAGAGAGCTAAATCCTCAGTTATTTTCTGTCTCTCTCAGGGGTTCACCTCATTTCTAAGTGTTTAAAAACTGTTCATCTTTTTGTTAATTACTATCTTAAAAATTGTAAGTTTTATTAAAATTATTGCCATTTTCCCAGTTTTTTTAGCAGATTTTATATGCAGAATCAGTTTTATAAAGTGTATTGTTAAAATAACACAGATTCTTAAAAATATTTATTTTCAATGTAAAGTACTGTTTTAAGTTAAATTCATTTTTTTTTTTAATGGAATATATTTTCCTTAAATGAAGAATTTGAAATTGTTTCAATATTAATGAATTTAAAATTTTTCCAGCATCATTTTTGAAGCTTTTGCTTATCATCTAAATATGATTAACTTGAAATATTTTAGTGAAAATTAATCCAAAATAGAAAAATTAATCTCCAGTCCATTATTTATTCATTTTCAGATTTTAGTTAATGAAAATTGAATTTATAAGAATCCATAAGTAAAATAAATATTTTTTTTTTTTAAAGGGAAACCAGTTTTAATTTCATACTGAAAAACTTTTATCTAAATATATTAACCCCACACTGATTATTTGTTTTAAAATGTTTTAAGATTAAACATTTTTTTCTATATTCTCCTAAAACATTGTTTCAACTACTTTTTCCTTTATAACTCTCCAACAGTAACTTTATAAATTAAACAAATCTTTCCTAAGTTTTAAAAAACAGATTCCCAAAATGTTTTGAATGAGTGACATTGTTTCTTTGAATTTTTAAAATTTTGCTTTTAAAAATCATTGAAATATTGAAAATAAAGAGTTAATTTTGCTGATAGAATAAAAAAAAAAAAAGCAAAAATAGTTATTTGTAAAGTTTTCCTTCTAATATTAAAATAATTTATTTTATATTGTTACCAAAATTCTATTCTAAAAGAAAAAATCCTATTTCAGGTTTTTGTTCTGGATTTGGTTTTTCATTAATAGCACTGTTCAGGTAAAAGCATTATTTTACGTAAGTGGAACCGTTGTTATATTAGCAGAGCTTGAATGTTAACTTTTTCTTTTTCTCAAACTGGCTTTCATAGAATTCCATTTGTTGAAGTGAATAGTGTTATGACATAATTTCCGAAAATGTATTTGTAAATAAATAAATGGTTATCCTTAAACTAGTGTTGAAAGAATAGAACTACTCCAATGTTCTTTCTTTGTCAGTGAAAGAATGGATTTCACTGCAACTGACGTACATTCTCATATATTTTGCAAATTCTTTCTTATTTATAAACAATCATTATCTGCTCATGTGTTTTCATAAATGTTTTTCTCTCTTCAGTTGAAATGATTAAATACTAAAGGCAGGCATTAAATTGAACACTGTTTTTATAAAGTTTCATTTTTCTCTTTACAAACCTTTAAGCCACATTATGGTGCCTGCTTTGGTATTGTTTCTGTTGCTAAATTTGGCAGGTTGAATTCAATTCTTATTTTGTAAACACTATTTGAATTCTATGACAAAATGAAGGTTTATTGAAAACCAGATAATACTAGATGGCAAGGGGGTGTTCGTTTCAAACTTGTAGTGACAATTTTTTTTTTTTTAAGATACTTTCACAGCTGCATTTATGTTAATTGGCTGTAGGCATTCATTTTGTGACAATCATATTTGTTCCTGCTGTTTAACGTGCATAAAAAACAATTCCTCAAGCAATTATTTTTTTTAATATTCGCTCATATCAAAGTTGGGGGTGGGGAATATGAGTAAATACCATACTCTGTATTTGTTATTAGTATATTTGAGGAAAGAGTACATTTCATCTATCAAGAGATATATATATATATATATATATATATATATTTCTCTTTTTACTCACAAGTGATTCATAAGTTGATAAAACTCATTCAAATGTACATCATCTACTCTTATGTATCCTTTTATATGAAGCACATCAGATCAGCATATTTTCACTGCAATTTGTTTACTAAAATTAAAAATCCCCAAAAACGTCTATCTACCAACAAAGTGTGGTTTTGGTAAGTTTATAAATCAAGTGAAATGAAAGTTTTGAGCATATGGAAAGGGTCAGTTTTTAATTTCTAATTGTATCTTTTTTTTTTTACTTTTAAAAGATAATTTATAATCTGTCGTATTAAGATTTGTTAGGTAAAACATGAAATTATAATTTTTGTTTAACAGAAACAAAAAGGTGAAAAGCACCAAACTACTGGTGGCCAGACAATCATTGATGCTTCTTTTCTTCTAATTTAATCTTTTTCTTTTTCTCTTCCTAAAGCACACTGCGTTATGAAAAAGAAGTCACTATTCACTTTCATTGTTTAATCGATATTATTCAGTAATTGAAAGTATCGTTTTATAAGCTTCTGAATGATTTTGACTTTGCAATCATTTGTTATCAATGTCTTAGAATTCAGATGATGTAATAACGCTAACACCTTTTTAATTGCATTAATTAGTTATTAAAAACTACTGACTCTGTTCCTATCAATATTTATCAAATTTGGTATTTGTTTTGAATGCTTTCAATCACCTCCGGGGAAAAATGCTTTTTGCTGCTTGCTTCCTCCATATAATTTGATGCAACACATTTTTTTTAAGCAAAATATATTTTTATTTCATTTGCTATAAGGGATCCTAATGTGATACAGCACCATTTGATAGTCTACAAAAAGGAAAGAAAGTTCCAAACACAGTTACATACCATCATAGCAGCAGCAGCAGCAATTATGTAACTGAACAAATCTTTGATTGACACATTGTAGCAGTTGTTGTTCAATATCATTAAAGAAAAAACTAAACATTTCTACAATTGATGATTATATGACCTTTTTCGACTTTAAAAAGTGCTTCTGGTCAGTTTTCATGAGCAGTGGAAAGGATATTTTTCCTAATCTATCTCTAGAAATAAACTGTATAATATGTTTTAACATTTATCAGAGAATTTGGATAATTTTGATTTGACATAATTCAAACATTTGTAACAAAATGTAATAAAAACTTTTAGATATAGTCATTAACATGAAGCATTGTCTAGACAATTGACCTCACATTCTCCAGCTCTATTCAAACATATAATTTGGAGGAAATCTTTTAATTACTCAAATTATAACTCTTTTTACAAAGCAGATGAGTTTCAGCAAGATATGCTATTCAGTTTTCAGCAACAGATTTTGTTTTTGTTCTTTAAGTGGCACAATGAGTCTTTACAAACTTCTTGATTAGAGCTGATCCCCCACAATAGAGGAAGTCGACAATTACATTTCAAACATTCTCATACGAACATGGAAGAGAATATAGAGGAGAAAGCAGCCATTCCCTGAAAATCAGACTTGACAAACATAACCCCCCCCCCCCCCAATGCAGTCCAAAACAAAACATTGCTGTATAATGGGGTGGGGGTCGGGAAACGAAACAAAGGAGAAATCAGTCAAGTATAAGAATATTGTAAATTGGGTGATTTCTACTCTGGTTGATATAAATAGTATCTCTCTCGATCTGAAGGTGATGGAATAAATGAAATATTTTTAGATTAGTTACAACCTTACAAACACAAAGTATACACTTGTAGAATAGAGTTTTGGTGAAACAGTAACTGAAACACAGAAAAGAGTTCAGGTGTCCAGTACTAGGAAGGACTAAACATTTAATTAAAAAAAAAAAAGTTCTTAATTTTCTTTTACCTGACCCGAATTTTGATTATAGTAAATACTTTGTATGGCTGTAATTTAATCACTTTAATGTCAACTGTAAAATTTGTAAAATTGTAGGACTGTCCCCCAAAATGAGACATTCATGAGAAAAAGCTTAATTGTTTAGCTTATTTCATTGTAGAATTATTCAATTAAATGACTGTTTTTGAAATCATTAAATAGAAAAAATATATCACAAAATATCTTAATTAAATAAGCATGGTGCTTCAGTTATTTTAATTTTGAAAATGTCACATCAACTCAGCCTTTGTATAAATGAACAAAATTTCTTTCTTCAAAGTGTAGGTGTTTTTATTTTTTATTTTTCTAAGTATTGGTGCTCAACAAATTTCATGATATATTTTAACTTGTATTGGAGGCAACCGAAAGCTGAATTTGTTTTCTAAATTGGTAGTAAAGTTGTTTTAGTGACTAAAATTGAAGGACATTTTTTTTTAGTTATATAGAAATGACTTTCCAAGTGAAAAATAATAAAATTCACAACTTGATTGTTTCGTAAAAAAAATATCAAAGCAATTATGATTAGATCATTGGAGGAGGTAGAGAGAAAATTCTTTTAGTGGCAAAATTAATTCATGGAATCTTTTGAGGTTTTTCATTTTAATAGTGTAAAAAGTAAACTTTCTTAATTTCTTCTTGCTTTTTGTAAAAGTCAAAGAACTCATCATCGATGAACTTCCTTAAATGTTCTTCAGCCAATGAAAAACATTCCTCTTTTGAGTTTATATTTAAATCGTTGAGACAACAATGAATTTTTCATACACAGTTGAGACACATTGATAGAGAAACACAATTTAATAATGGGATTTCTACTTGAACTTTTCATTCATAAATTTTTAACTTCACTGAAATAAGTTGTTAATATTTTGCATAAAATTCTAAGTTACTTAGTTTTATAAAAAAAAAAAAGATTTAAGCTAAACTTGATATTTTATTTGTGTTAAAATTCTAAAGTAATCCTACAGAATAGTTTATACATCATGTTTCCTTTCTGAGGAAAACTTAAATGTAACTTTGTTTTCAATGTCATTTTGGAAAATATTTTGCATAAATAAGCTGGTTTTTTTCTTGCACATCAATTTCTTTTTTTAGGTTTCCCAAAATTCCTTTTGTTTTCTTTCTGTTAAAACATCCAATTCTTTCGCACTTTCAATTTGACTTATGTGCAGCTAAAACAATATTTTTTTTCTTTTTTAGCATATTTAAATCAGGTGGAAATTGCCCTTACCACCAATGCACAAATAACCATTTGTGCCTAAGTGATAAAATAGTTCTGTTGATTGCATTTGACCAAAAAGCTGTTTTCGCTTTGAAGAATCTCTATTAAATATGAAATAGAAAAAGGCTTTTGGTAACTTTTGCAATATTTAAACTCTTAGCTAAAGTCTCTTTTCACAAAATAGGATTAGGGAAAGATTTCATTTTTAAGCAAAGCTGAGTAAAAATCATTTGAGCTTTTTGCCTTGGATTTTCAACAAAAAAAAATCTATTTTTAAATAATTTGTTTGCAAATAAAATGTGATGATGATTAAAATGTTGCTGTGTCACTTTGTTTTATCCTAACCCAATCCCCAATTGTTGGGTGCTGCTTTGGTGGGGGGGGGGAGGTCATTTTCTGTGTCATGGTCACATTTTGTTATGGAGAAAATGGTGGATGATTTTTGTTCCCCCCCTCTCAGAAACACAATAAATATTATGAAACATTTCAAATTGTTGTGTCTATTTTGAAGTTTCCATCATTGTGTAAAATCTTTGAATATCATTTGACAGTGACTTCTCTATTTCTTGAACAACAATTTTTGGTTCCCAGCAGGATGCAAATTGCTAATACCATAAAAGTACTTACCTCATAATCAAACTTCTAGATATTTCTGTGTGATAATTTAAAAATATCTTGGCAAAAGCAGTTTATTTGATTGTCTTTAACCAATTTACAGAATGTAGTTTTCACTTGGAGTCATTCCTTCATTTAAAAGTGAGGAAATTTGTGATGTCATTTAATGTTTAAATTCTAAAAATATCTTCAGTTAGAGAAAGAAATTCTTTCAGCCAAAGATGCCAGAAATGTCTACAGGTCATGCTCTACTGATTGTCAGCTTTGCTGACTGTATAGATAAACGTCAAGAGATTCAAAACATTCCTTTTACTCCTCAGGATTAAAAATTCATTCACTTGGATTGCTTAAAATTATCAACATTTCAACACTTTTTTTTTTTCAAGGTTACAATTTAACATTAAAATTTAATGTTAGTCTTTTACAAGTGCTGAATAGTTCAGCTGCTAAAGTTTGAGATCTAACCTCTGGTAGTTATTGGGAGGGGGCGTCCTTAATGTAATTGCTTTTCCTGTATTATCTGGAAGACAATGTCATAATGATGGAATAAAGTGCTAGAAGAATTGGTTTAGCATACAAAATGTTCATGGATTCCATTCTTATGCAAATTTTCATTGTTGAAGATACACAATTTAAAATCTAAACTTTTAGGCAAATTCGCTATAAGAAAAATTAAGCAAGTAACATGTAATGTAATAGTGTTTTTCTAAAGTAAAAAGAGTTCTAACTCTCAATATTCTAAAATTGCATTGTAACAGAAAGAGGATAAACAAATCCTAACCAACCAAAAGAGTTTTTTTTTTTTTTTTCCACTTCAAGCAAGGCGATAATGCCACTGGGACTGAAAGAGAATGGAAAGACTCGAATCCTAAACAGGGAACAAGAGATAAAACTCTTTTTGAAAGGATCAGGGAGGAGTGGGAACTGGATGACAGACTTGAATGTTATTTCTAGCAGTAGAAAAACTCAACATCTTAAGTTAAGAAATATAAATAATTTATGATAATTATTATTTTTTTTTTTTTTTACCCATAGTGATGAAATAATTTACAATATGACAGATTCTAATCACTCCATTTTACTTTGTCTTTCGAATGAATTGCAGCAGAAATCTGTTAATCAAAGAAGTCTTACAGATTTAAAACTTTTAAAGTAATTGCAATTGTTTCATTTTTAAATATTAAAATGGTTTCATTATTTTTTAAGATCTAATTGCTTATATATAAAATGTTATTCTACAACATGGATTGATATATTAGGCAACTTCTAACATGCCAAGTATAAATCCACAGGATGAAGGCCTTGGTAAGAAAGATAACTCTTGAAAAAATTATTTCCCTTAAATTGATAACTGAAAATTTAAGGAAAAAAAACAAAACGAAAAAATACAGACACCTTAAAAGTGAATTGTTATTTTTTCACATTGGTCTACCTTTAATAATTAGCTTTCTGTTTGAATCTGTTTTGCAAGGCTTTATCAGACAGCCGACGCAAGAAATTTGCTTAATGTTCTCTGACAGCAAGAATACAATGAAACCAACTCAACAAAATAGTGATTGTTAATGATCAATCGTTGTAGTAGAGTCTGACGGTTTTAAGGTTCTACTGGCTATTCTTTCAGTCCCTTGCCAGCGGAGTTTCAAAGTATCCTCAGTGTCAAAATAAGACAGAGGATCGTCCATAATAAAGTCATCATATTCCAGTTCACAGCCCTCAGATGTCGCGTCGGACGGAGTGAGGAGACTTCGTGTTGGTGAAAGTGTTTTTCCGCTCCTCACACTGAGAGGAGTTAAGTTCAAAGGAGTCTTATCTCCTCTTTGAAGTTCTGGGCTTTGACCGTCCGGTTTTTGATTTCGCCGTCCATCGAGGAGTTTTATTTTCGAGTCCAGTGGCGGCTTAGATGTAACCATAGGAGACGCTTTCGTTAAGCTTATGCTTTTATCGTCATCGACAAGACTAGTTGGTCGTTTGGGTTTCTTGTCCTTTGCGATAAACTCAGTCGTGATCTTTTTCTCTGGTTTATCCGCTGAACCAGAATCAGGACCAGCGCTTTGTGCTAAAGTTTTCAGGTCGTAATCTGACCTATCTTGTAACGTCATTAACGGGATACCGTCTGAGTTCCGGTTACTGCCTTTTGGCGTCGGTAACCGGAAATGTTTTGATTTGTCTCTTTTTTGTGATTTATCTTTTCCATTTTTTGATGAGGAGTACGATTTATTTGATGATGTGTCTGTAGCATTGACCGGTGTCTTCACCGTCGGGGAAGTGCCATTGTTTTGCGAAGAGGAAGGCGTTCCTGAGGCACCGGGTACCACGCGTTCTTCTAAATTCAAGTTGCACAGTGGCGATTTGGGCGTTGTGACACTGCCCTTGCCGCTTGAGGGATGAACTTTAGGTGAACGTACCTTTGACGAAGGGCTTACCTTGAGGATGTTCTGATTATGAACATAGTCGATAGTTGTCGCATTTGCAGAGTAGGGACTTTGTGCAGAACCTTGCACCGACACATCGGCTTTTGTCTTCACTTTACGAGCGTTTCCCGTTACACTTGACGCACTGGACACCGAAGTCCGTGGGGAAGTGACCACTGGAGTTGTGGCCTCTTGTTTCTTGCGTTTGCCGCTTCCGGTTTTAGTTAGTGGGATCTCCATGTCGTGTTCGATCTCAGTGTTACCGGCAGCGCTGGTCGGACTGCTGGGTGCACTGCCCTTGACATGGTAAGGACTGTCCCCTTGAGACGCCACTGTGTATTTGTGCCACGGACGACGGTAAACCCGCTGATATACGCCGCAAGCGATGCTTATTCCTAGCATCATTACACAGACAATAATCCCAATGGCGGCTACTGTGTTCTCCCATTCAGGTTCTTTAGCCATCAAAGAGTGTGGAATAAGTGGAGCTTCAGTGACATTGATAACTGGAAAAAAAAAAGGTGAATGAATTGATAAGCAATTTCGACAACGGGAAAAGCAAAAAGGAATGACAACAAAAAATGTAATAAAAGTGATATTTTTAAAAGCAACACTAAAATGGATGTATAAGAAATATTTATTAACTGATTTTTCCACCAATGAAAAAAAAGACAACTTTTGGGCTCAGTGACCGTTAGTGTCAATAGCATTCTGTATAATCAGTCCTCAGTGGGATTATCCATTGTTGTTGAAATCTATCGTGTTTATTGTTTAACAGACATAATATATTCTTCATCTAATCATCTTTGTACAGCTTCAGGTGGTCGGGTTTTAAATTTAAACTTGTCTTTCTTTTAGACTGGTTGGCAACCACGGCTAGAGAGTATAGTTGCAGATGGGAGAAGAGATTAATTTATACTTTTTCCAAGGGCTCTTCTGCGAAAGAGAGTGTAACGAACACGACCGGAATTCGAACTCGGCTTGCCGATTTCTCACTCCGACCCATTAACCCTTACACTGCCAGCATACTCATTAGATTTCGTGAAGCTTTCTAGTGGTAAGCTGTGACGACATCTAATCGCCAACAGGGTTTTTTTAGGCCTTCGTCTTTTGATTCCCCCAAAACTTAAACCGCCTGCTTTACACGTAGAAAGGAAAGCTGCAAAGAGGACATTTTCGACACGTTCTTACTGGATGGTGCCAAGATTCTACTTAGGATTAAAACCCGGCTACTTGCCAAGTCAGGTTTTTCACAAACAAAAATAAAATCACGTCGATCAAGGAGGGATGACCCACTCCTTTGTAAACAGAACATCCAGTTAAAATATACTTTTTATTATGAGACAACCTTTAAGAAAAAATTGTTTTTATCCTTACATGCTTTCAAATTTGTTTCAGAAATAATATATTTCAATTAATGATTATAAAGGAGGAAATGTATTTTTACATATCGTCAGTCAACAGAAAAAAAAAGTAAGGAAGATATTTTTTGTGAACGTAGCTGTCTGTTTATGCATGCCTAATTAGAAGTAAAACAGTAAAGATGAGGATTAAGTGCGGTGTCATTAATAAATGATCCAGTAGGAAGTGTGTTCTAAAGGCTCTAGAGGAGTAATTCGATGACTTTTCAGACAACAGTAAGATTGTAGTCAGCGAAAAGACGGTGGTGGTGGTGGTGGGGGGGCTTTACAAGGCTTGTTATCACTTGATCTTCACCTCGTAACTATCAAATATCTGGTGTGAATTGAAAAAAACACTCCCCCCCCCCAAAAAAAAAGAAAAAGAAAAAAAAGGGGCAAATATTAAAGAAAAATGATTTAGCTGTTCTATAGGCCGCTCATTTCGATTAAAAACAAGTTTAAAGTATAAACGTTTTGGATTAAATGAAAAAGTTGACCCCATTTTTTTCTGCTAAATATCAGTTGCTGAGAAGACGGACAATATGGCTCCGATCGATTACCAAGGACACCCGTATATTGTATCTGGGATTGAAGCGTCGACAATTTTATGACAGCAAGACCTTCAAAGCATCCATCCGCTGTTCAGAAGAAAAGGAAATTAATTATATGAATAAATTAAATCATTCGGGATCAAGTGGCATTCGGCCGGAAGGTAAAGAATGCCGGTTGTGAGCTTATATAGTCAGACCGCATCCTAGAATGCGGTATAAGCTGTTGGTCGAGATGTAAGGAGAGATAGAGTGGCAATCACAGTCAGAGATGGGCAAAGGGACAGTGAGAGAACTCGCTGGCTAAAAGGAACATCTAATCCACTAGTCTGTCGCGAGAGAAGATAGATCATTTTCGCTGCCACTTCTAAGTGTTATTTACCTATTTCTTGACAATGCCAAGTTGAATCCATGAATAAATAAGCCAATGTATTGGAAACGGGATTCGTGCTTTTTTTCTCTCGTCTTTCCTTTGTTGAACAAAAACGGAGAGCCTTTCTCGCTTTTGGTCCACACCGACGCTAACGGAGATCGAATCATAACGTGGGCCAGAAAGTATACAAAACTGACAGAGGGACCCGGTCATATGTTTACACGTATAGCCGAATCAGTCGCCTAATTCGGACAGATTTATTCTTGCCCATACTGCGTCCCAATTAACCGGAATCTATTTTGCATATAAAATAACGAACACTTACCAGATATTGTGTAATTTGCGATGAATCCATATAAATATAATGTTTTTGAGATCTCTTGTGTGTCTTGATGTGGAAGTATGTATGAGGCTGAATCAGAAGAAGATGACGTCATGAATTCAATGCGCATGAGGTTCGATGATGACGTCACTGATTCCGGAATTCCCCCGACGGCGCTGAAGACAATTAATTTAGAGTTTTCCGCATGTCCATCTCGAATCTTTATCCACTGTCCGGATGGCCGTAATTTGGCGTATTGAAATAGCAAAGTAATTTGGTATTGATCAGCTACCTTGACCAGCCAGACACTCAATCCAGGACATTCATCAGTGGCAGTGATTATACCTGTACTGTTTCGTAGCACACAGCCGCAAACACAACTAGCTTTGCTTGGCATCGGTTCAAACGGTGTTTCTGGTGGCTTTTCTAAGTGAAAGAGGAAAAAAAAAAAAGAAAGAAAGAAAATATGAATTTAGTAGTTGTTCGTGACAAAGGCGCCTTTATCAACATTTCGAATAAATTATTTATTTACAAATATGAAAAATTAAAGTAACTCCATAAATAATTTTTTATCTATATTTACTCCGACACACGAGTGCGATTGAAAAGTTCTCGGTCCGACCAATAGGTATTTCTATCCAAAATCTGATTATTTGATCAGATTCAAGGAAGTGGATTAAGTCGATAAAACGTTTTAGCATTCCTTCTTTTGTTTGTGTGTGAATCAAAATTAAGATATAAAAGATAAATGTATCTGCAAAGACAATAAAAGAAATGACAATAGGAAAAACCTTTTATGCTGTTGCGTTTCGTAAGGAACTTTTATCAATATATATATATCTATATATATAATATAGGAAATGACAATGTATAAAGACATTATTAAAGAAACTGTAATTTATAAACACAGAAAAATGTTTATATCAAATCCGTAAGTGGAAAGGATAATCCAAGTAGGGCTTTTTATTATAAAATATTAATGAATGTAGTTCCTTGTCTTGTATAGAGAGTAATATGATATACATCAAAGGAAAAAACTTAACACGTCTAGAAAAATCCGGTAATAAATTTATTTCGACAAATAAGTTTTTAATATCGGCCTCATCAGTCCATTTTGTAATTTCGGTCTGATGAGGCAAATATTAAAAACTTATCTGTCGAAATAAATTTATTACCGGATTTTTCGATGTTGTGCTAAGTTTTTTCATATATATATATATATATATATATATATATATATATATATATATATATATATATATATATACATGTTTCGTTGAATATGATAGACAAGGAAAATTTGATTAATTTTTTTATTTAGTTTTTCAAACATTTTTACATTTTTTTCAGTTTGGTGGGATTAAGGCAGTACAAAAAGTGTTCATCTCGTCCATTGCCCCAAGCGCCATTGGCCACTTCTTTAGCTATTTTCAAGGGGTTTTGTCTTTAGGTGGTGTTAGTTTCTCTTAATTTCTTGAAAAACGATTGGGACACTTTCTGCACTCCCTTGCCCCCACCAAAATGTGAGTGAGCGGAAGAAATATTTGGACATTTGCAGAAAATCTATTTAATATATTTACACTTATAAATTTGCTCAGATGATATTAATAACTGCTTGTGAAAACCCTTTGCTATTCTTTTTCTACTCGCTATTGTCAATGACCTTCAAATCATTAATGTTGATGCATTTCTCCAGATTCCAAATTCCCTAATCTTAACCATAAATTTTAATTGGATTCAAATCGGTAGACCGACTTGGCCATTGAAGCAGCCCCAGTTCTGAACACACCATTCACAAGTTATTTTAACTTTGGGAGTGTTATCTTGAAAGTTCAATTTCTTTTCAAGCTCTCAAAACATTCCAATACATCGCTCCATTTATAGTCCCTTCAATGACAAAGATCCCTCATGTCTTTGATAGAGAAACACTATCGAACCAAGATATTGCCACCGCCATTTTTATGTCTTGTGTGTGTGTGTAGGGGGTGTCATTTTTATACCCCCTATATACGACAAGCCGAGACATTACTAGAAAACTAAGTTTCATTTCACCCAATCAAGGAATATAAGAATTATACAATGTAAACTGAGCGATGGGAATAAAAAGACAGAAACTGTAAAAAACTGGAACAGATATCACAGAAGAAGAAAAAAGAGAAAACATTAGCGAGATAAAAAAATAAAAAACGTCTTTAAAAATGTGCCAAAATGAGAATTTAAAAAAATAAATGGATAATAAACGAGAAAATATTTATAAAAGTCTGTGTTGCAAATGTAAATAGCGTGAAAAGCTGCAGAATACTAAGAAGAAAGGACTAATGAATAAGAAAGCAACCAAACTACGACTTAAATAATCACCTCGAAAAGACACGAATGTAAATTGGACAAAAAAGTACAGGAAAACTGATTGCCTAATAGTAATTTCTCGTGCTGAATGCAGATCTATATTAGATGTTCGTAATGTCTGTATTAAAGACTTTATTGGAAATAGCCAACCAATAAGAATGTATGACATCTTGTGCTTGTGTTGTAAGACGGAAGGATTCCTTCAAATGTTCGTGGTGGTGTTAAGACGTTTTATGAGACGTACAAATCAAAACCAAATATTTTAATGAACTATTGTCCTCATCTTTGTTGTTGTTATCACAATGTGTCCCCCGGCCTTCCTCAGAGGCATATCGATCTGGGTAACATGCCGGGATTTCTGAACTGAACACTTTATTTAATCTACGGGGGGGAGGCTGTTCTCGTTGCACTCCGCATGTCTATAGATATCGTCAAATTGTTGTTATTTATTACTATTCAGTTATTGCTCACTGGTTTCCACTTTAGTCCAAGTACACACTACCTGACCCAGAGATTGAACTCACAACTACTACTTTACCAAATTCACAAACCAACTCTTTGAAAGCCATCGTCCCGGAGAACAATTTGTTGGAGTAAACTTAGAGCTTTATTAGACTGCCATCGTTGCTCCTGGCTGTCATGTTAGATTCCCCAGATCGATAATCACCTGAGGAAGACCTGAGAGCACAACGGCCGAACGACGTGATAAAAACAACAAAGATGAGGACAATAGTCCGAATATCAATAGTGTAAATAATGATAACTTTTCATCTCAGAAATTCAGATAAAAATTATTAAATGTTTTAAATTTAAGTGCATATTCATACAAAACAATACTCTTTCATATTCTGCGAAGCCACACTGCCAAAAATGAAAAAAAGAAGAGTTTCCAAAGATTCTAAATAAATAGAATGGTGTTTCTTTTGAGGAGTCTAGGATTAAAAGACACGCCTAGCATTCAGCTTTCTCAGACAAAGTTTCATTCAGTATCTTGACCTCTCACCGAATTCATTCAGTATCTTGACCTCTCACCGGATTTACAGATGATGACAAAAATCCAAACAGGAAATTGAACAGTAATTTTTTAACAGCTGAAGCAGAAGAAAATATAAAAGCTTTTAAATGGCAAGACAGAAAAGAGAGAAGCGGATTTTCCAAGGACTACTCTATCTTGTAAGTCTCTAAAAAGCGCTTAAAATATTTAAATAAATACATTTTTACATAGATGAGGTACTTTTTGAAAATAAATAGAATTTTTAACCTAATTCTAAAATATAAATTATTACTTTTTCTCTTCCAAAAATACAAGATGTCAACATTTTCACCTATTGTGATCATTCTTAATATTAAGGATGTAAATTTTACAGCAAATATAAAAGTGTATATATATTCCAAGGAAAAAAAAAAGATTTTTATATTATGAACTGAAGTCAAAGAAAAAAGCTTTTCCCCCCTTACTTTCGCAGTGAATGTAACAGCTTTTCCATTCGATAGGTTCTCCAGGGCAAAAGCCACCGCCCTCTGATGGTGGAGGGTTGTTGCACATACGAAACCTGTTCTGCTTTCCATGGCCACAACTAGCTGTACATTCGGCCCATCCAGACCACGGACCCCATTTGCCATCTATGATCAAAACTTGGAAAAGAAAAAGAAAAGGGAAAATTAATATTCAAAAGATGAGACACGTGTGAATAAATTTATTCAGGAAAACGTCAAAAAGCCTAGACTTTCTTTATCAGATTATAAAAGGCGAAAGTGAGTGTGTGAAGACGTGCAAGTATTAGAAAGAGTAAGAGAGTTGGGTACGACTGAAATTTAAATGAATAAAGGGAATTTGAAATTGGAATAAATTATCTGATAAAATATATTTTGAAATCTGTGTTGCGAAGAAGAATATGAAATGAAGAAAAAAGGAATGGCAGAATGAAAATCTACCAACAGAATGAAAAAAAGAATTCTTATTTTCATGTTTATGATAATTCTTTGAAACTCTTTGCGATCAGAGTAGGAGGAAAACTCGATAAAAATGAATCATTCATGACCGACTCTAAAACATTAAAATAAACAAAATATATGAATCTAGAATTGTACTTTATTCTATAAGGCAGAATAAAACAAAACTATTTGACGAAGAAGACTTTTTATAGATTATCTTATCGAAAAAACAATTGAAAAATACTTTTTATTTTAAAATAAACAATTTTTACGATGAGGAGGCCCTCTTGGAGGCGCAAAACAATTTTAATAGAAAGTTTTTAGGTAATTAAATGCAGATAGCAGAATTAAAATATGATCAAAGCCTTAAATTATATTTAAATGATTTCCTTTATGAGCTCATACAAATAAAGATAATGATTCGCATTGGGTGCTCCATACTTTCAGCCTTGTGCCACATGTAAATTACGCGTAGAAAATCGCTATAAATAAGAATCCCGGATACTGCATTTAACTTTTATCTTTCTATCGACATATAAGTGAGCGCTGTTGATTTTACCCTTTGATTGCTTAAAGCACAGGGACCCTTGATTGCTTAAAGCACAGAGACCCTTTGGTTGCGTAAAGCAGAGGGACCCTTGATTGCTTAAAGCAGAGGGACCCTTGATTGCTTAAAGCAGAGGGACTCTTGATTGCTTAAAGCAGAGGGACCCTTGATTGCGTAAAGCAGAAGGACCCTTTGATTGCGTAAAGCAGAGGGACCCTTGATTGCTTAAAGCACAGGGACCCTTGATTGCTTAAAGCACAGAGACCCTTTGGTTGCGTAAAGCAGAGGGACTCTTGATTGCTTAAAGCACAGAGACC
>OZ038476.1:2502107-2519607 GCA_964036315.1 Acanthosepion esculentum
GCGATAATGGAATGTCAGTCGTTTGGTTTTCGAGGCACTGAATGTAACCAGCCAGTCTTTATCCGACTGAAACGCTCGAGATTTATGTGAAATATCTTTCGATTAAAAAATAAGAAAATAATATAAAGTTTTGAAGCTTTCAAAGCTTCATTTAAGTGTAACTTTAAAGCTACTTTTCTTTATTTTGTAATTCTTTTTTATTTATCAAGAAAAACTGAAATGCCGCCTTGACGGTCAAAAAAAAAAAAAAAAAAAACGAAAACAAAAAAACAAAAATCCCCAAAAACCAATAACAAATAAACAACTGTTAATATCATTTCCTTCTGCGCCTTTTGCATTAAATCTTCAGCTTTCATTTATCCTTTTGAATAAAGATTAAGTTATTCAAATATCCGAAACAAAATTTTAAAATGATTAAACATAAAACCTTCCAGAAAAACTCTAGAATCTATTATTGTATTTTCAACTAATGAATAAACAGACTTTTCATATAATGAACTCTATACAGATGCATAATAACTAAATATGCATAGAAAACAGAAAAAATTGATTTAATAGAAATAAATCCCATTTATCCATTTTAACCATGTTATTTTGTTTTATGGAATCATCATGTTTCCTCCATACATGATTTCTAGAATTACGTCCATACAACTCAATTTTGGTTTCGTCTGTCCATAATACTCTTTCTCAATATGATTTTTCCTTATCACCAACGTATTTCAACCTGACACCTTTCTGCCTTTTCAATAGCAGTGGAGTTTTCCGAGAGGAGCGTGACATTAGATTGTTCCTATGAATTTCATTGCTTATTGTCAGTTTAGTGACACAGATTTCTGATGAAAGCAAATCTTCCTGCAACTCTTGACGAGTAACAATTAATTTCCTCGAAGATCTTGAAGAAATATGCCGTGGAGGACCAGTTCTGCTTTGATTTTCAATAGTTTTGAGATTTTTTTATACTTTCCGATAAATGAACTAATGATAGCAAATGGAATATTCGGGTTGTTCGAGATTTTCCAGTAACTTTTAACTTCTTTTCAGAGCTTTAAAATCATTTTTTTTTCGAATTTGTCAATTCTTTAACTCTTGCTATGATGAAAACCTTGCACGAATATCAATCACAGGATGTTCTGCTTGTATTTTTAGGCTAAAAATAACTACTGGTAAAATTACTGGAACGTTCTAGAATATTCCACTTGAATACTCTATAGTATTAAAGCACTTTAAAAGTTTTAAAATTTGAAATTTGCATTGTACGAATACTTTTTTCACCCATTAAAATGAATAAATGGAATTTATTTCTATTAAATCAAAGTTTTTTGTTTTCTATTTATTTATTTATTATGCATTTGTATACAGTTAGTTGTATGAAAAGTATGTTTATTCATTAAATGGAAATACAATGAATTAAAAATTTGTATGTGTACAAATATTTGTTTTCCCTATACTGTATATATGCAACAAAAATTCATGCAAAATGTTATTTTAACATTTGCTTTGGAATTTAATCTGAGGCTGAATATTTCTGGCCACTGAAGTCGCTGCTTTTGTTTCACTGACACAATCCTTGTTTCATTGATACAAATCTTGTTTCCCTGATGCAACCCCATCTAATAAATGAAACAATAAAATCGTTTGCGATAATAGCAAAGAGACTGTAAGAATATTGTTGCCATAAATGGAGGTCGTTTGTTTATATGAACATTTGCTTTTGTAGTTTAGGTTCTTGGCTTTTCAGTGAAGATTCGTGGGAAGAAGAGAGATTATTCCTCAGAAAATGAGAGATAAGGAAAATGCCAAAGAAGCGTAAAAAGACGAGAGAAAGAAAATTTGAAAGGAAGATTAGAAAGCGATAAAAATGATAGAGTGTTGAAAGTGAGTAGAAGTAAAAGAAAATCACCAAAGAGAAAAAAAAAATGGAGACGAGGACCGAGAAAAACATTTCAAATGAATCGAATAGACTGGAAAAAGAAAAAGGGATAAATAATGGCCGAGTAGTTAGAGTGAATCATTCTTATTCTTGAAGAGGCTTTCATTTGAGGTTTGTTTCTTGTGCTCCGTTCATTGGTTAGAGTTTGTATGGTAGAAGAAGAAGAGTCTGTCCACGTCGCTCGTCGAAGGACATTGTCGCCAAGTAGTGACAACAAGCCTGTATGGCGATGTTTGTCAGTACCACTTTGCTGTGTTTATACAGACGTCTCAATAAAAATGGCACAACAGCTAAATAAAGTATCCGACGTTGGAAACGCAAACATTAACCAGCCGGGCAAAGTCTATGAAGCGAACAGGATTTTCTGCGACAATATTCTGGAGAGCAACGGCAAAAAGAAAAACAAAATTCTGCTCGGCTGGCAGGTGAAAGACGCCTGGTAATAAAAGCAGTTTTCGTGATTTGCGGACAGAAACAGAGCTTAAGATGGTGGACGAGTAACTGAATAGAAAAGAGAATGAAATTTAAATCAAAGTTGGGAGGGGGGGTCGGTGCCTGCTAACATATTGGATTATTAAAAAAAAAAAAAAATTTATTCACTCATCATTATGGTCAGTGAACACAACCCATAAAGCATGTAAGAAGCATGTGTGTGTGTGATTTTGGCGGGTGAAGCTAAATTCTTTCTTCACGAGTCATTAGGACGTCTGGACCTGAAACAATAAACTGGGAAATTAAATCAGGACTAATTCCCATTTGTAGAAAAATAATCGTCTTCATCCAAAGAATAAAATACAAAGAAACAAATTCGTTTTTCCCAATTTCAAAACCTTAGTTGATGAAAGTAAATTTGAAAGCCTTTATTTTTCGCTTATCAATAATTTAAATGCAAACAAGCAAACGTAATTGATTTTGTTAATATTTCGAATCTGCACATCTCCAAAGCTATGAATAGGCGTTTTTTGTTTTTTGCTGGAAGAAAAAATTAGGATTAATGAAAACAAAACACGAAAAAAAGAAAAGAAAAGGAAAATCAAGAATATTAAGAATTTTAGTTCGAAAAACTATGAAAATTTCGATGGAAATTAAATTTATTTTATATTAATGTCATTAACGTCAGTCTATTGTGTTTATTTAATTACTAATTTCTAAATCAGCGGTAATTAGTAAAAAGAATTCAAGGAATCTGGATGTTTTGAATAAAAATTTTTTCAAGAAATGTTTGAAAATAAACAATTCCATATAAGAGCGATCTCCAGATTTTGAAATTAGAATCACCGAAAAGAAAATCCATTTTTAAAGGAATCACATTTCAATCATCTACTTTATTTGGACTTTGTTTGTAATCAACAAAATTCAGAACAAAAGAGAAGGGCAATGATAAAAGAAGAAGGTCTTGTATCTGGTAGAATTTTTGGAGATCAGTTTTATAGAAATGATAATAATGTGGATTTATTTGAAGTAAAGAGAAAAAAATAATCATTTTCCCAGAACGCACCTTTTTCAGCACAAAGCTGAAAAATGACCTTATATGCAAAAAAAAAAGAGGTAAAAAAACCTCCCTCCATCTGCTAGTATTGAAAGTTTAACACTTTCAATACTAGCAGATGTCTTGCACGTATCATCAACTGAAATAAAAATGTCTTGCATATATCATCTGCTGAAATGAAAAAAAAAACGAACGCGTCCATGCGTCGTATATAAAGCCTTACATTTTCAGAAACTGTTTTCAGTATTAATTCGAACAAAGTAGACGTTTACAACAGTTTCTCTCTCACCTGCGTTATCTTTTGCCGAGATGCAATAACGGGTTTGTTCTCTTACGGCTCCAGCAGTTGTCATCGTTTCATAGACAAAACAGTATCCAGTTACATCTCCAGGAATGTCGAATAGACTGCAGTTGAAATAAACAGATGTTATATTTCTGAAGGCGAACCTCTCCGCTCGATATTTCACTCCTAGGGGTGACGCCAGTGACCCCATCACTTTTCTGTACATAGCATACAATCTTATCCTATCGGTGGGACGCGAGCATTGAGGGTGTTTAAATGAAATCGACACCCAATCTCGACAAGGGAAATGATAACGTTTATCCATGCTGACCGAATAGTTAGGGTTCCAGATGATGTTCATATAATGACTTTTTGTGATTATTTGTCCCGGTGCTGTCAGAGCATAAGGGTTTGACGTGTACACCGAGCGAAGTTCGACTTGATACCTGCCAGGGAGTTCTGTGATGTTACAAGGAAATTTATAGGTGATATTGGCAGATAAATTAGTGATTTTAAGCTGATAGATTCGGGTTCTATTAAACGGGTTACCGAACGTAGGTTTTGGCTCCTCTCCGAAGAAGATCAAGTCTATGAATAAAGTATGCAATCTTATCAACGAATTACATTTGGCAGCCGATTTAAGAGCAACGCTGATGTTGTGGGTGAAGGCGTATTGTTCTGCTGGCAGTGAAATGGCAAAGAATGGCCATCGTACGTCAAAGAAGAATTCATTCAAGACATCTCCGTGTCTTCGGGAATACATTCGGAAAACATAGTGTCCAGCACTGTCGATCAAACCACAAGCTATCTTCTGGCTGCCCGAAGTACATCCAATACTGATAGTATGAATCTCTTTCTCCTGTTCTTCTAAAGCAATCAGTGCGATGAACGCATGCGTTAAACACTCATTTCGAGGGATGGTAAAGTTGAGTTTCAATATTCCTGAGAAAGCCGTGTAAGTCTTCGGGGCAATGATCTTGTAGGAACCAACTGTAAAAATAAAAGAAGTTGAGTAAAAGATTTGCAAATGAAAGTTAACAGAATGACATCAAAGAACATTAAAACCTCTCATCCACAGAATTTCAGATTATCAAATTTGACGAAGTTTATTTTTTGTATTAATTCTCAAATTTAATGAAATTTGTTTTTATTTTTTTTGTATTGATTGCGCTATATTTTTCCATATTCAGTTGTGGACCTAACGAAATAAGAGGGAGGGCGGTCGGCGGGGGTTAGCCTTCTCTCTCTAAGATAGGAGGAAGCTTAAAATTTTAAGAACTGTCATTTAAATCTTTCGATGGCTAATGACATCTATGTACGCTGCTACTATAGACTATTATGTTTATTATGACACCGACTATGAGTTATCTCGTGGTAGGCATTTTCTGAAACATTTTCATCTTCAGGGGCCAACAAAAACGAGTTTTGGTCGAAGTTTCCGTTTTAATTTGTGCAAAATGTAAGTCAATGCGATTCGCCAAAACGATGCGAGATTTTATGTTGTACGAATGAGCGGCGCAAATTTTCGGAGTTTATGAAATGACAAAAGACATCAAAATAGCCGAAGAAATCGTACAGTCTAAGGCTAATAGGAGATGAAGATAAGGTAGGAAGAGTTTGTTGCGCCAGTTATTCAAGCCTATTTGCCATGAAAATCAGCATCCATCGAAAAAGGACATGATCGTTCG
Source organism: Acanthosepion esculentum (assembly GCA_964036315.1). Classification (NCBI taxonomy): domain Eukaryota; kingdom Metazoa; phylum Mollusca; class Cephalopoda; order Sepiida; family Sepiidae; genus Acanthosepion; species Acanthosepion esculentum. The sequence goes on from OZ038476.1 coordinate 2,507,501, forward strand.
CTAGGGTTTCGGCCATACACACGAAAGGAATAGCATTTAGTCTTTTGAAAAGTCTTACATCAAAATTTTAAGAGGGACTTCAGGACGTGAGTGATCATGTCCCTCCACAACTTCCTGTTCTTTTTAAGTAATTGTCTACTTCCATTCTTTCTTCTGCGCTCCATTTATACAAGCTTGTTATATAGGTTACTTGTTGTTACCCTCTTGCCTTCATGTTGAAACACCAGTTCTCGTATGGTCACCGAAGATAAGCAACGCCGAGCCTGGTCAGTACCTAGATGGGTGACCACTGTGGAATGACGGTTGACTCCTTTTATTTTTGGTTCATGGTATTTCTTAGCATTCTTCTGTCGACGGAAACATTTTTACTAAGTAGAAGTTAATTAACCAATGTAAAGGATAAAAGTTAGATTTAAATATATTGAATAAGTATCAATATGAAATTGTCTATTGCAACATTTGTTGAGAAAATTCATGGGGAAAAACGACGCTAAAATATGAACGCTTTGATGACAACTTGGATTAAACTTGAAACTCATTTATTCTATTTAGTGATAATTTGGAAAGAAGAAAGAAAATATCGAGAAAAACAATAACAGGAATTATAGAAAAAGATTTGTCAATAAAGTTGGGAAACATTGTCTCGGTTGACGAGGAGAGAGTTTGAATGAGTCATTCTGGCTTTTTTATCATGAAAAAAGAAAAAAAGAAAAGAAACTGCGATATTTTGGGAATAATACAGAATGTAAAGAAAAAGATGAAAATTACCGTAAAATGTAATTAATCCCAAGATGCACTTGTGCAATATTTTCCGCTGTTATTTGTGGGAAGTGGTGTGGTGAAAATGACGCAAAGAACACGAAACATTATTTAGGTCAACGTAATTAACACGCGGGAAAATACGTAGTCGTGAATGGAGGAAAGCTTTTTTTTTATTGGCTACGAATAAGAGAATTTAATTAAAGAAAATTACTGCGCGATCTGCTAAAAAACTGAAACGTGTTTTAACGATCAAATTATTCAAAGATAATTATAGTATGTACGAAATTAAATTTAGGTATGGAATAGCAGGCATTTCTTTGAAGAACTGCTTGAAAAAAAAGCATTAATAATATTAATAATAGTTTTTTAAAAATCAGCACAATAATTCACCTTTCCTCTTGTATTTAAGGTCACCACTTATCCCCTCTTATAAACCACTGGTTCTGATTTCACAATTGAGCACATTTTCAAAAATGAGTCTCATTAAGTTTAATGAACATAATTATATGTAACGCTAAAATATAAGATACAATTGCTGATTTTCTGTCTAAAATTTTGGGAAGGTCGACGGCACAAAGCAAGGAAGAGGGCATCGAATCTTTCTACTCCATGTTGGACAGCGTCAAGACTCTATACAAATCACAGGAAGTCATCATTATCATCGGAGACCTAATATCCGTAGTAGGCAGTGAAAAGGCAGGGGATATAGCAGGAAGATTCGGATTAGGAACCAGCAATGAACACGGAGACAAATAGATCGAATGAGCCATAGCCAATGACCAGAGGTAATATGACCAACACTTGGTTCCAAGAACATACGAGACGACTATCGAAGAGAAACTAAAAAGCAAATTGATTATATAACCATCAACAAAAGATTCAGGAACGCAATGAATCACTGCAAAACCTACCCAAGGGCCGAATGTGGAAGCGATCATCGCCCTGTTATATGTAAACTAAGAGTGAAACTGCGGAAATTGAAGAAGCCTAATGCAGCACTCAAACTGCGATACAACAAACTCTTGAGCGATCCTAACCTAAAAGAAAAATATATGGATAATGTGAAAAGAAGATATGAGACACACTATGGAAACTTGAAATATATTGATGGAACTGCTCGGCAACCTTGATATATTCGGGAAAGATAGAATAATCAAGAACCTATACTGGCAGCAAACAGCATGTATGCGCATAGGGAACGAGTTCAGTGAATATACAAAAATAGAAAGGGGTGTAAGGCAAGGATGCGTCTTCTCACCGGACCTGTTTAACCTACACAGCGAGGAAATCCTGAGTCAATTGGAAACCCTACCAGGATTTAGTAGTAGCGGCCACAATCTTAACGATGAGAAAGAGACTCGAGGCGACAGAGATGTGGTTCTACAGAAGGATGCTAGGGATATCAGGGACCGAGCGCGTGAGCAACGATGCGGTCTTAGAGAGGATGCACACAAGGAGGAGGCTTATATTTAACATCAGGAAAAGATAGCTGAAGTTTCTGGGACACATGATGAGGAGGGAGGGCCTGGAGAATCTGATACTCACGGGTGGAATAGAGGGGAAAAGAGACAAGGGAAAACAACCAGGTATTGAACTCACACTCTTTGGGTCCTGTCACTGGATTTAACTAACGCCTTTATCCACTGTGCCATGTGTCCTGGTTAAGGTGGTGGAGAACTTTCAGAGGGAAATTAAGCAGCAGATAACTAATAACTGACATCCATTAGACATGGCACGTGGAACTAGAACAGTCTACCCCAGAGAGCGAAATAAAGGGTTCAGTTCGACATTCCAATCACCTGAAGAAGGCCGGAGCGTACAACGGCCGAAACGTTGTAATAAATATGGCGACAAAGATGAGGACAATAGTCCGAATAATGTAAATAGTGTACATAGTACCTAATCTCAGAAATATAGACAGATACCTGGCGGACTTAAGTAAGTGGATGACAGAACGTGGTTTGGTGGGGGGGGGCATAGGGAAGGAACTTGAGAGCTGCAAGGGATAGAGGGAAGTGGAGAGCCATGATTGCCTACGTCCTGAAAGGACATGGCATATAATGTTGTTATTATGGCAACATTTTGGGCGTTGTGCTCTTCGGCTTTCTTCTGATAAGCCGTCGATCCATATAACCAACAGAGAATTGCAAATGGAACCCCTTTACGGGGATGAAGATTGTTCTTGCTCCGATGTCCACGCCTCCATCGTCTACTTATTTAGTACGACTCATTTATTTTTTGCCCCGATTCTATTACTCGGGCCAGGAATTGAACTCACAATTACTATGTCACTAAATTCATGAACCAACGTTTTAGCAATTTATGCTATCCACGGGATAACAGCCTAGTGATCACGTGTGCCGAATGGAGCCTAGTGGAAACACGTTGCGAGCAATAACAAGACGAGATATCGGTGTAGGCATAACCAAGCGAAAACAAATCTATTCATGTCGATTTAATAAACGGTTCAGTTCGAAATTCCTCCAAAGTTACCCGGATTGACAGACACAAAGTCCGAAATGTTGTGATAAGGATATTAGTCTGAATGTAAATGATGTAACTGTTTAAATTTTCACACAAGAAATGAAAACAAGAAAAGGTATGTATTAAAAATCTGTAAAAAAAATATTTCGAGTTTATGCAAGTTACAAATTGGAGATAACAAAATCAAATAAATACACCAGTTTAAATATCTGGGAAGTGTTTTAACAGAGGACGGAAAGTGCGACACTGAAATCCGGAGACGCATTTGCAGTGAGAAAGATGCCTTTCAAAAAGCTAAGCAAAGTATTAAGAAACAAAAAAAAAAATTGTTCAAGAAAATAGTACTGAACTGTTACTTTATCAGACCTCCTCTCTGGCAGTAAATGCTGAACAATCTCCTCACAGATGAAGAAGAGACTTGAAGTAAGAGAAACAAAGAAAAGAGTATTGAACTGTTATGTAATATCAATTGTCCTCTATGGCAGTGAATGCTGGCCAATCTCCTCACAGATGATGAAGAAACTTGAAGCAACAGCAACATTTGAGGACAAATGAAAACTAAAAGGACTCTTATACTTAACATTGGAAAGAGAATTTCAAGAGTATATAATAAGAGAAGAGGGCTTGGAAAATTTGATACTCACAGGGCAGATTGAAAGCAAGAGGGACAGAAGAAAGAACACATAACCTACCTAGTGAGCCGGAGTAAATCGAAGAAAGAGAAGAAAAGACTATCTGCAAGAAAAGGAACCCGGAAAGTTATCCTGTGCCTGAAGACGGCTAATTTGTCGACCCAGAATACGATATTGGGATTTTCTCCCAGACATTTGACTCCATTGGGTTATCATTCCTTTCCATTAATGTAGCAGCTCTTTTCTGGGAAAAATTTAAAGGTGTCTTCCACGTTCAAAATTTTATTGAGAAATTTATTGCACCGAAACCAGAGTCATTTTTATGAGAGTGGAATTCAGAAATCCAGGGAATGTCAACGTCATAGAAAAACAAGGAAACATAGTTTTAGGAATGATAGAGATATGCGCACTTGTTATTTAAAGAAAATAAAAATGACGCTGAAAGCTTTTGCAGATACATTCTATACGGTAATATATTCATAAAACTGCTTACCAAGTTTAATGACCTGCACCTTAAATAAAACTATTGCACATATTACATGAAATGCGTCACCCAATTCATCTAATGTTTTGTATTATATAACAAAAAAACTCACTGTGACTGGCAGTGTAATCAACGACATGCTTTATATAAATACAGTGTAACTCGGATATAAGAGAGTTGTCGGATAAGTCTCTTATATCCATGTTTCTCTTATATCCGGGTTACACTGTATAATATGCAATTATTTCTCTTCCTAATGTAAATTAAATGAAATTTTCGAAATGACAAACTTTAAGCATCTACCGTACAACCTTGGTTGGGTTTTTACGCTATTGTCTACCTAATGCAAGATCCAAGAGCCACTCAAGACAGAGTGCTACTGAATAACGTTGTTGCTAGAGCGAAAGAGAATGAGGTAAGAAGTGCAATTTATGGGAATATTGTCGGAAAGGTAACAGCTGACTCTGTACTTGAAGAGATTAAGGCTTACGGCCAGATCACGTTGAAAACACCGGTTCCTGTACGATCAGCGAAGTTAAGCAACGTCGAGTCTGGTTAGTTGACCGTTTGGGAATACCAGGTGCTATAAGCTTGGATGTGCAGGGTGTGTAATGGATAATGGCTCGGAATTGTTGATCGGGGAATTGGGTTTCAATTGTAGTTCAGTTCGTTATTCACTTACGCGCAAATACCCTCAGGAAAGGTAGGAATCCATATCTCCTCCCCCTCAGCTATGGGTTAATTATTAATTACCACTAAACCATTATTATCTAAAAATACTTACAATCTAAAAACATTTCCTTTAAATAACCTAAAAAGATTTGATAAGCAATAGAAAACGAATTAATCAATGAAGAGAATAAAAGATTGTAGTGATCCGGGAAGTATCTTCTCGGGAGTCTGTTACGAAAAGCAGCGGCTCTTGGGAAGAAGTTATCTTAAACCGTTTGAGCCCTATGTTCCTGAACAATTTTAATCCTTCTGCCTGATCTCCTGAGTCAAAATTCAATTACTTGCTGTGCTCTGTAGAGTTCTTTTCTTGCAGGTATGTTCCTAATTGCTTCCCTGACGGTCCAGGTTGAGACTCTGCACACTTAATGTTTTTTTTTTTAAATCCAAAACACACGGACAAAACACAATGAAAAGGTGCGGACATGTTGGTATAACGTTCGATCACATCAGAATATTACGGCTTTTCTCATTGGCTCTTCAAATTAAGACAACCAATAGCAAAGTGACGACGCAGGTGTTTACCCACCGTTCAACCCTGGACATTGTCATTTTTCTCTATCATTGTTCAGCCGGTAGATGGGGAATTACATTTTCCTCTACTACCGGTAAAGCGGTGGTCAGATCTCAAAGGGTTAATGAAACTTGCTTCTTATCAATGCAGAGTGAGAAGGGTCCGCGCCTGGCACGGCTGTTATTAGCTGACTAATAAGATGTGTTCATCTCAAAAGCCATTGCTTAGGAGTTCGTTACTATGGCCCGTTCCGTTTGTGTCACATTTAACTTGTTCAACAATGATCAACATGACGCTTTGAAGATTGGAAGAAAAACTTTTATAAAACGAGAAGAACGACAGTTTTAAGATCAACGCCAAAAACACGCAGAACTTTCGGAACCGTCGGACTAAAACGAAACTAAGAAGCATTAGGAGTTCATGCCAGAAAAGTTCTTGAATGACATACTATGGAAATCAAATTGGAAACACATTGATGTTTGATGATATTCAACACCCCTCTTTAAAAATCTGTCTATATCCCTGAGATGAGGTATTATGATTATTTATATTATATACATTATTCGGACTGTTTTCCTCACTTTCATTGCCATATTCACAATGCTTTGGCCGTTGTACTCTCCGGACTTCTTCAGGTGATTGGAATTTAGAACAGAACCATTTATTTCGTATGGCATGGCACGTGGAATTAGAACAATCTATCCCAGTGGATGAAATAATGGGTTCGGTTCGAAATTCCAATCACCTGAAGAAGTCCGGAGCGTACAACGGCCGAAACATTGTGAATATGGCAATGAAGGTGAGGAAAACAGTCCGAATAATGTAAATAACCCGTCTTTAAAATTTTGTTATTTTAACCTTGCTAAATCTGACGTCTTTATAAAAAGCATCAGATATCATGACTGACTATAAAACTACGTGTAGACAGTAGTTTGATCGGGTGAAATATACGCAAGGCACAATATCCAAATGGTATAAATAATCGAATGTATCAAATAACATTCATATAAAAGCACATCTGAAAACTCTGCTGTTGTTATATTTTTCTTAGTTTTTTCTTTTCCGTTGGAGAATTATCATTTCCGTCAAGTTTTCTCCTCTCGTTAAAGATAATTATAATACCATTTACAAAAATTGTCTGCAAAATAACATTTTATTCTTCATCTAGTACAATTTGTTAATTTTACCTTGTACACCATTCGAAGGCTTCCTGACCAACTCGGAATTTGATTTACTGAAATTAATCTAATAAAGTAGGTTCAAATATAGAAGCTGTTTAAACAAGAGACTAGAAAATAATAAAAAAAGAAGGGAAAATGAATGTCAGCGAAAATAAATCCTCCTCCTATGATAGTTGGTCTAATACCCTTAAAGTATCAGTTGTTTGGAGACAATAAAATAATCGTAAAGTCCTCTTTTTTTATACAAAACTTTACCCCGATTCATCAAATTAAAATTCCAATTCTCGTAGTTTTTGCTTCTGCAATATGTTGATAAGAGAGATTATCCGCGGACGAATAAATTATTATAGGATTAAACTGGATTTCTTTTTTCTCCCGATAAATCTAGGCGCGTACCTTTGCTACAAAACAGCGCTAATCACTTCCTTTGCTTTGGCTACAGAGAACTGACAGAAGCAAAAGTAATAATAATTATCGAAGACATGGTCTTGTTGATGGTTCATCCCAATGGAATTTTAAGCGTAAATAACTCCGATGTTAGAATGCAGTCTTTCCAAGATTGATAACAGTAAAGGACTAGCAAACGTCATAATAGGATGTCATTCTTGGAGAGAAACTTATGAGAGCGAAAATTTGCTGTCTTCAAAGTTATATGAATATTTTGACGTCATGATATCTCAAACCTCAATGTGTAGTGGTTAGAAAGACATTGAAACTTTGATACGCACGACGCACTTAAGATACGCGGTTTTAAAAATTGAATTTAATTCAATTTTGATGAGTATATCGATATAGAAATATATTGTGTTTAGGCATATATTCATGGAATTACTAGGTTTGAAACGTGAAGGTTTCAGATCTCCTTTTCTTGAAATTTTGTAAAAACAATTTGATCTTGATGATGTTAGAAAAAAATTAATGACAAATCTAGTCTCGGTCAACATCTCTTACCAAACTGACATTTTAAAATCGAAAGGAGGTTGTTGTTATTTACTAAGCTTAGTTTAGTTTGTCATAAGGCCATAAGGTTCACCCAGTGAGGATTGAACTCACTACCCAGTAATAATGCTAATCCAGGGTAGCCAAGGTCACAAACGAAATGACGTTGTTTGGATTAAATATGTTTGCAATTCAAAAATTACATACAGATTTGTACAGCTACACGCACATTATATATTTCTAAAAAAGTAATGATTTTTTAATTTATTAATCCAACATATATTACCCCTTGAAACGTTAATTTTAGTAAATACCCGTACTTGAGTAGACGTACCGTTTATTTTTTAAATAGTGTATTTATTTATTTTCGTCTACCGGCCTTAATATTCGAGAAATTTTGTTAAAGAAAAAGAAGCGCTCCTCACACCAGGCAGGATTTGAACTTGCTTCTCCCTTTGTAGGAGAAACCGTCGTTTAAGCATACTGTTTAAAAACGTATAACGAGCGTTTCCTCAAATACGTATAGGCACTAAAAATAGCGTTTAAATTAATAAATTAAATTCCAAAGTAAAAGAATTTAAATATGCATTTGCATAAACAATAATTAGAAAGCATTTGCTTAAAAGAGAGCAGTTTCGTTTTGGAAGCGTTAAAATTAACATGGCCTCTTCCTTGCCCGAGTTAACTACAGAAAGCCGATCATTTTTAGATGAAATGCTAATGTGACTTTATCGAACCGTTTAAATTTTGTGTCACTTGTCGTCCTTCATAGCTTGCCTAGACTTTACAGCTAACTTGATGAGTATTTATGTGCGGTTTTATATTTAAAAATTTTGAAAAAACAATAACATTTTTGCTCTTGTCTATAAATACTTGTTACAAAATAAGGTCCTTGCATTTGCCAAGATAATTTTTCCCCATTTTCTTTATATAATTACTCGACCGTGCCGGATTGAGTAATCCGGGAGCCGAGTTCGAATTCCAGTTGAATCCATTACATTCACTTACTAAAAACTTGGAAAAGGTATGAATCTTCCGCAGAGGGTCACTTGTGGCACACGGTGCAACAGGGGTCTGTATTCGGCTCTTCAAAAAGTGTGGATGGTTCTACACAAAACCACTATAATCAAATCATTGTCGGTTCCTTGGAACTGAGGAGCCTGACCCTCATACGTCGTAAAAGGGTACCCGCGGGTCAACAGCTTGCGTCGATCAATGACGGAGAGAGTTCACAATATATATATATATATATATATATATATATATATATACTGATCCACACATATACGCTGATGGCACAAACATTTATTCTCGTCTTAGTAAGTCTAAACGGTTCGATTATGTCACATTAGCATTGCATCTAAAATGATCGGTTTTCTGTTCTTAACTCGGGCAAGGAAGAGGCCATGTTAATTTTAACGACTCCAAAACAAAACTGCTCTCTTTTGTCTGAGAGAACGTTTTTACTTTACAGCAGCATGGCTTATGCTAACCTTTAAAAGAGTAAAACTCCTTGCGCCTTCTCTGACTAACATTAGTGAGGAAGATTTATTCAGTATTCAAGAAAATAAAGAAGAGGTTTTTGATGTTGATACTCCACATCCTTTTTCCCAAAAGGAACAAAATGATCTCTCGTTCGTGATGTCAACTTGTCAAAGTCCTCTGCCGAATTGTTGGCATCCAGATTGAAGGGGAAAAATCTCCTCTCTGACAGGTATCGAAACAAACATCAAAAGTACCTCTGTTTTTTAATTCGAAAAGAAGGACTTGGTATATTATATAAGATATTGCGCAGCTTCTGCACCAAATTGGAGTGCCACAGTATGAACCCAAAGATTGGAGTCTGTTCATTGACAGCAGCTAACGATAACTGAAAATTGCACAATGGCAATCAGTTTGCCTCTGTACCCCATCTCGCTCATACAACTACACTGAAGAAGAAATATGAAGCAATTATGTGCTGGAGAAAATTCATCATGATCAGCATGAGTGGTTTATTTGCGTTGACCTGAAGATGGGGAACTTTTTGTTGGGACAGAAGTCCGGATTCACAAAAGGGGGGGATGCTTTTCGTGCATATGTGATAGTAGTAACAGCATTACATGAAAAAGAACTGGCCTGTTCGGGAGGAATTGATGCCTTGCAGAGTAACGAACATCATCAATAAGCCTCTGTGGGCAGGGACAGGATACTTTTCTCACCGCTGCACATCAAGCGTGTCTTAATCAAACACTTCACCAAAGCTCTGGACAAGGATGGGGGCTGCTTCACTTTTTGTGTCAGGCTTTTCCAGGATTGATGATGATGAAGTCGAAAGCTGGCATATTTGATCATCCTCAAATCCGTCAGCTCATCAGAGATCCAGAGTTTGAAAACTGAATGTACGAAATGGAACTTATTCTGGTTGTGAAGAACTTTCTTGACAGCAACAAGGCCAAGAACTATGCAGAACTTGTCATCAATATGTTGACCGCTTTCAGAAATCTCGGATGCAAAATGAACTTCATGCATTATTTATTCTCACATATAAATCGGCTTCCTGAGAATCTGGGATCAATGAGCGACGAACAGAGGGAGAGATTCCATCAGGACATGAAAAAGATGGAGACCAGGTATCAGGGACGCTGGTATGAAGTCATTATGGCTGATTACTGCTGGACTTAGAAGAGACACACCCCTGCCGCTGATCATTCTAAGGGTTTGAATAAACAGAATTTTAAGCCCTCAATTTTAAACAATGATGACGCAATATGCAATTTACATATACTTAAATTTATCAATGTATAATATTTAATTTATTGAAATCGATATTTGTAACATTTAATTAATAAACTCTGTTAGAAAACAATTTTTCTCTTAAAAACTCATTTCGTATGAGAAATATTAACAGAATTCAATCGATACACAAAAATGTAATAGATTTAGTTAGTTTTAAAAACTCAAAATAGCACAAAAACATGACCTGATCGAAGGAAACGGATGTCATTTTAGGATTCAGCGGTGAAAAAAATTATCCTAAATCATTTAGAAAAACAGACAACTTCAATTTTTTTTTGTTGCCCAGCGAGTTCAGGATTTCATTGAAATTGTTTGTACTAAAAGGCAAATTTAGATTAGTACTTAAGCAAAAGACAGTAAAGGGAAAGTGTAGAGACATATTGATGGAAAGATTAAATTTTGTTGAAGAGCCAAACGAGAAAAGTAAACATTCTTTCGATATACAACTTTTGTCAAGCGTGAACTCTCGATAGCAAACTAATTGAAAGAATATGAAGAAAATCTTAAGAAAAAACTCAAGTTTTTGTTCACATATTCCATTAAGTTGTCGTATCTTATTCTAAATCTTTGTGACAATCGTTGCGAAACTTTTTTTTTGTATTGTAAATGATTTCTATAGACCAAGATCGCAAATGATGTAAAAGTTCGATGAAGCTATTCCTGCCGAGAGTCGGGTGGCTGGTCGCCATATTGTCTACGGCCACCCACCCATTCACTCGCCTAATTTAAAGCGTTTCATAGAATTTAAAATGTGTTTGATTGTCAATATTCAGAAAAATTAATAGAGCATAAATTTTCACGCTTTTTGGAAACATTTGTTGTGTTATCTTTTGATGAAATTAAGCCAGCGAACCAACAAGCAAGGAGGACGACAACTGCAAATTCGATCTAATGAAAAAAGAGAAAGAAAGCATGACATTTTATAAAGCTTGTCATTGAAATTAAGATGGATAAGTACATAACCTTTGTGCCCTGTCAACGAGGACGAAAACGAAATGTTTGGCTAGAATGTGTTTTAATTTATTTTATCTATAGCCAAGAATTTAAATGTCTAACGAAAGAGTAGAGAGTTACTGCAACTTCGAATTAACAGAAACAGTGAAAGATTAGATATCGGCTCGAGGTCACCTGATTCAATTTTACTGGTAAATGAATGATATTCTTGGCTTACGATTAAACAAAGTGAACAAAATATATTAACAGGAAATTTAGTCTTTATTTTTCAGATAAATAAACGTATGGTAAAATTAACAAAACTTGGCTTTGAGAAATAAAATACAACAAACGACACCATTTCTTGCAAAAAAGAAATTCACTTTTCAAAAAGGATCATAACATCGAAGATTGAGAATACGAAAAATGAATAAAGTCAGGAATTATAAAAAAATTATCTGATTTGTTGAATATCTACTCATATGAAACAAGAAACGTACAGAAGTTAACCTAAAGTTTTTATTGTTTTATTTTTGTGAAACGTCGCAACAAAAATTACAAAGTGTAAATTTTACTTTATTGTTCTAATAAGGCCTTATTAATTTTAAAGGTGTTGAGGAAGAAAACGGAAATTGTATTCAGCTGAGACTTTTGAAAAATCAGATTTAAAT
>OZ038476.1:2524607-2779607 GCA_964036315.1 Acanthosepion esculentum
TAATTCGATGTTCAAGATATGTTCGATAATAGCCCTCCACAACTTTCTGACTTTTGTTGCTCTTTGCCATCCCACTTTATTCTGGCATCCATTCACAAAAGTCGCTAAATAGGTTACACTTTATTTCCCATTGCATCTGTTATTTTCAATACGTCCTGCAAGTGTTAAATTCTCTAAGCCCCCTTTTCTCATTATGCGTTTCAGAGATTTCCGCAATAACTTTCTGATTGTAAGTATTAGGTTCCCTGTAGATATCATTCTCCTAAACGCTTTTTCTCTCCAAAAAACCCGTTTCTCACATGTTCACAGGCCACCATATTCTCAGTATTCGTCCACAATGTCAAGTCAATTTTTCGCGTCAGATTCTCCAGCATTCTCTGCTCTATAGAAGATTAGATATTATATAGCGGTTCAGCACTCTCTTCTTTTTTGCTAGAGACATTTTTTATTTATTTATACTTTACTTAGTTTGTAGAATGCATTTATTCAAACGCGTCTTCGGTTTTTTTTCATCCTGTGACCCATAGGTTCGTCGGGGCACCATGTGTACTGCAACCACAGTAGAAGTTGTGTTTCTTGGGCAAAATTGCCTGACGGAGCCCAACCCTCTCCAGGCCTGTTTTGAATTCAGAGTTTTTCCTTCTCCTAGACCGGTTGCCACCCAAGACTATAGAACCCAGTATGTCCTGCTATTTACCCATAGCTTGAGAGAGAAGAAGAGAATTCATACCTTTCCCAAGGGTATTAGTACGTGAGTGAATGTAATGGATTCGACTGGAATTCGAACTCGGCTTTCCGATTTTGGATTACTATATCACATTTCCTGTCATTTACTACACTAACCAATTAGTTAAATGTCTTTACCCGTTAGAATTTGAAGTTCCCAATATGTAGCTCACATCTTGAGTCGCCTTTTTTGCTGATAGCCGTTTCTTATAATTAATGATTAATTCTTTCCTTTCGCTTTACTTTCCTATCTTGTCTAAGATCTCTTTGTTATTTTCCCCCTGAGTTTGCTATAAGAACAAATGTCATCTGGGCATCGTATGCTGCGAAGATAGATTACTATTTTGGTAAGTTTTCTAATTCGCTTAACATCTTCTATAGGTGTGTTAAGAAATCGTATCCTTGTTTTACTGATCTTTCTATTTTTTGCGTATGCACTGAGCATTTTCTCTATCCGCGTGAAAAACGGCTTGTTCCCAGTAGATGCAACGGATTACTACAATATATTTCCAGAGGGAATAAAGCTTTTCTAGTATTTGAAGTAACTCTTCGTGTCCTATGCTATCAAATAGCTCTATGTAATCTATGAAACATAGGTATAAGTCTTTCTGTATTTGTACTGCCTGTTCTAATAGCAGTCTAATCATAAAATTGCATTTCTTGTTCCAGTGTCTGTAACGAAGCCACAGTATTTTTGCCCTATCTCCAGTTTATTCTGCTACGAAAACTATTAAAAATTTAATAAGTTTAGTTGTCGGTCTTATCAAGTTGAGTGTCCGATAGAGTTTGCGTTCATTGCAACTGGCTTATTTGGCATGTCAAATAATCTTTCAAATTGTCAGATTAATTCGATAGAGATTTGTAGTAATGTAAACAAAGAGTTTGTTGAGATTGACACCTAACCAATTGCTCCCAGCAATTACGGGGGTAATAGGCAAAGAGGGGGAAGAGACGTGAGGTAAAAAAATGACATTCCCTCGGAAATCACAGCAACTTTAGAAACAATGTGTCCACAGGACCGACTTCATAAGATACAGTGTCTTGCTGACTTCTGGTTTTCCTGTTGCTTTTATTAGCACAAGGCACCTTACAAAGACCCGGATCTTGACCAGTTGCAGAGAGGCCTGTACTTAGACATGCCAAGCTGTTTCGCTACTAACGGGGGAAAAACTTGATTGTAACTGATGTTGACAAATATGTCCACGCGCGATCCGGGACCACTTTTACGTCTGTACCGATTATTTGTGTTATTGGTTAATAAAGGTTTCTACTAATGTGGTTATTATGCTTTTAATACTACTATTACTGCAATTATTCTTTTGTTACTATTAAATTATTTTTTTCCTACTAATACCCTGGATTTATTTTTCTGCTCATTTTTTCTTTGGTCTTCTTCAGGTTTAAGCTGTATTTTATGTCTATTTAGTTATAAAATATTTTACTGGCAGTCCTTTGGCCGCATTTATAGGAACAAGCGTCAAATATTCGCACGAAACACAATCTTATTAATCGAAATAGCCCATGTAATACAAAGCATACTTCGCTATCAAATTTCAGTGTTCTTTTGTCGAAGGATTTCTTGACAAACAAATCAATGCGTTTTATTAACACCCCCGCCTTATTTAACAATGAATTTAGATTTCAAGTTTCGTTCCCTACCTTTAATCTCTGAGAAAAACTATCGAATGTTTTACAAACTGTACACAGTAACTGATTAAAGTCGATGCGTTCAGCAACACACGAGCATTGTTTGAACAGATCGTTTTACGTAAGTAAATAACTGATGGCATGTTGCGATCACAAAAAATAAAAAAAATAACGTTACGGTTAACTTCAGAAGAAAAGGTAAATTATTTATTGAAAACGTATGTTTCGTTTGTATAATATGAACTGCGTGGCACGAGTTGCTTTGAATGGTTGATGTAAAAAGAAGACACAACACATTCATCACAGCCGTCAACAGAGTCCAGCTGTCTTTTCAGTTGATAGAAATAACGAAATCAACTTTATCATTGAAAGCAGTGTTCCTTTGGTTTGTTTCGGTTTATTTTACGGCATATAAACCTAAATGTGTTATTTAATGCCGACAAAATTTTTATTGCTGGTAATATTTTTATTCAAAATGTATTGCTAAAAATATTGTTTTTTTTTCCAAAAAATGTATTGCAGGCAAAACTTTTTTCTTAAAAAATGTATTGATGGCAATACTTTTTTCTAAAAAAATGTATTGATGGCAATACTTTTTTCTTCGGAAATGTATTGATGGCAATACTCTTTTCTTCAGAAATGTATTGATGGCAATACTTTTTTCTAAAAAAATGTATTGCAGGCAAAACTTTTTTCTAAAAAAATGTATTGATGGCAATACTTTTTTCTAAAAAAATGTATTGATGGCAATACTTTTTTCTTAAAAAATGTATTGATGGCAATACTTTTTTCTTCGGAAATGTATTGATGGCAATACTCTTTTCTTCAGAAATGTATTGATGGCAATACTTTTTTCTAAAAAAATGTATTGCAGGCAAAACTTTTTTCTAAAAAAATGTATTGATGGCAATACTTTTTTCTAAAAAAATGTATTGATGGCAATACTTTTTTCTTAAAAAATGTATTGATGGCAATACTTTTTTCTTCGGAAATGTATTGATGGCAATACTCTTTTCTTCAGAAATGTATTGATGGCAATACTTTTTTTCTTCAAAAATGTATTGATGGCAATACTTCTTTCTTCAAAAATGTATGGCTCGTAATATTTTTCAAAAATGTATTGTTGGTAATAAATTTTTTCTTCAAAAATTTATAGTTGATATATTTTTTTACAAAAATGTATTTGCTGGTATTAAATCTTATTTTACACTTTCATAGGGTTTTGACACCTTTTGTGGGTTTAACTATTTTCCCATAGCTTGGACCCTAACAGGTGTTACCACCTCGGGTCAGCATCAGCAATTAAAAAGCGGTTCTCAAATCCTCCTGATCAGAGGTGTTACTATTGAATATTATTTATTGTCTTACCCAGGACGCGGATGTAGTTTATCGTCTTACCCAGGATGGACAGTGTTGCTTTTTTTTCTTTTTTTTTTAAACTATAACTATAAAAAGAAAAGGTATAAGAATGAAAACCATGTCTGTAAATATTTAAAAAACAAAAAACAAAAGCAAAATTTCATTTGGATCTCAAAAACCATAAAACTACGTCGGGTGGCAAACAGACTTTTTATCGCAGCTAATTCAGTAGAAATCATGTCGTATTACATATAACCTTTGTTCCGGTGGAAAGTGTGACATACGATAAACTACATCCGGGAGATTAGAAGTTTTGAGGAGCGTGGAACCACCCCTTAATTGCTGTTGTTCTCATCTCCAACCTGATCCGGGGTGGTAGCACCTGTTAGGGCCCCAGCTATGGGAAAATAGCGAATCCTTCAAAAACAAAGCACTATGAAAATATAAAAATACATATTTATAGTAAAATTACTAGCAATACATATTTTTCTGGTATTAATCCATATAATATCCTACAAATTCTCAAAGAAATCAAACTGTATTCCAAAACTAACTTTAACAAAACTAAAACATAAAACACACATATAATCACCTATAGTAATTATGTCCACACAAACACGTATATACACAAAAGTTGTGTATCATCTACCATGTACTCAGTTGTGTAAGCAGAATAACATATTTTTATTACTTCAAAGCTCACAAGAAAATTAAATTTTGGCATTAAATAACCCATAAGGAATTGATATGCCGTTAAACAATGTTCCATACTAAATTTTCTCCATTTACTTTTGTGTGTTTACAGGAAAACCTTAAAGAAAGTTTGAAAAAGAATAATAAAACTATTTATGTTATCCTCGCGGAGGAGGCGGTAAGCGATTTTATTTATAAGTAATTGTTTTTTTAAATATTTTTAATTGAAGCATTTGATTAGCTTTTTATGTAAATTCTGAGAGGAATGATGAGGTAACCTAAACATCCCCATTGCAAAAGGAACCGGCAAACCATTGAATTATTTTGATTTGTGTATCCCCATGAACCACAATTACAAAAGAGGGAAGTGGTGACCACACCTAAAAATGTGGTAACTGAATAAATGAGGACGATGATGACGACTGCCAGACCAAATGAAGATTGTCAGCATCTTTGTAAAGCAAGTGATACAATAATTGGTGGGGGGGGCGGTTATGGGGTGTATCGTCAGTAGTAGTACGTTTGCAACGAAGCGGTTGACACTGCTTTACTCACATGAATTGGGGTGTGGAATTTTACTGATTCACATCCTATACTCAATTCTCACACAAAACTCCAAGAAGTCTGCGACGGCCACACTTCAGTCAACGGCATAGGACTGTCAGCTAAATAGTCGGAAGGGTTTCTCGGCCCGACCGGTGAAGGGGAATGCCTCTCGCCAACCCACCCGTAACCATTGGCTAGTTGCTCGCCTGGACGACGAAGCTTCCAGTGGGCGATGGAACTTCTGAGAGAAGGGACGGCGGTAACCTCAACATCCCCGGTGCAAAAGAAACCGGTAAGCCAGTGCATTATTTTGCCTTGAATTTCACCATGAACCACAATTACAACAGAAATAAAAATATACCGAGCTACGGCGAGACCCCTAGGCCTGACGTCACTCACACAAATGACACTAGGAAAGAGAGGTACCATTCCAGTACTTCGGTTATTGGTAATGACAGTGTGACGAAAGCCATCGAAAAGTAACACTATTGATGTTTCCGGTATGGAAAGATTCGAGGTCTTCCTACGGAGTGCAACTCAATGCGCTACGTGGAACGTTAGAAGTCTGACAAATGGAAAACTCAATGTTCTCACAGCAAAGATGAAGAAATCTGAGACCAACATCCTTGGGGTTGCTGAGCACTTGTAGCCTGGTTAAGGAAGGGTTACGACTCTGAGGGGACGCACGTTCTGCTTCACTGGGAAAGAGCTCACAAGAAGAGGTTGAATTGAATTCCTGGCGGACAAAGCTACGGCGATAGCGGTGCTGAGATATAACCCTGTCAATGACAGGATCATCACAACCCAGTCAATATCATGTTTATACAAGTGTATGATCCGGCAGTAGCTGCAGCGGAAGAGGTTGTCAACAGGTTTTACAGGATGGTCGAAGAAGTGTTAGACAATATTCCAGGCAGAGATTTCCATGTTATTATGGGGGATTTGAATACAAAGAGGTTGAAAAGAGCCGTCACATAGGGCGGTATGGGCTTTGCGAAAGAAACGAGAGGGGAGACCGTCTCGCGGACTTCTTTGCCGGGAATCATCTGGTTGTTGGCAACAGAATATTTCAGTACTACGCGTGCAGTCTGTACTCATGGATAAGTACTGGAGTGCAAAAATGAACTGGGATGACGGTAGCTGTAAGGACAGCATCAGACTGAGAGAGAGATTGAGGGAAATGCTGGCTACAGCGGCGCAAAATGCGCTGACTGAATAAATGATGATGGTGATGAATTGGGTTCACTGATCAATTAACATCATCAGAAACATGGACTTTATTCCAAACCAATTCTTCATTAGTGAAAAACAATGTTATTTACGTTATTCACATGGAACACAAAAAGTAATATTAAACAAAAAGGCCTACGAATTACGTTAGTTTATTCTGTATTCAAGAATTCAACAAATTTAGTTACATGGATTGTCTTTTCTATCTATTAGTGCAAGAATAAAAATTTAATCAACCATTTAAACAATGTTCCCATTTTTAAAATCTTCTCCATATTTTCCAAACGTCTTAAAAGTGTTGAGGAATTCGACATCAAATTTTTCACTCATACCCAACCTTGATCCGTCCTGTCGGCTGGGGCTTCAGAATACGCTGACTGCACCTTTGCAGAGGGGTAAGACCCCACCACACCAAATGAGGCGCCCTGGGTAAGACGATAAACCACATCCAACAGCAAGGCCTTTGATCAGGAGGTTTTGAGGAGCGTGGAACCACCTCTTAATTGCTGGTGTTCCTAGGTCCATCCCGACCCGGGGTGATAGCACCTGTTAGGGCCCCAGCAATGGGCAAATAGTTAACCCTCAAAATGGGGTCAAAACACTACAAAAGTGTAAAAATCGATTTTAATACCATCAATACATTTCTGTAAAAAACTATTACCAGCAAGACATTTTTGAAAAAAAAATATTACCAGCACTTAAAACCTTGTCGGCATTAAATAACCGATTGAGGTTGATATACCGTAAAACAAACCAAATCAAACGAAACCAAACTTGATTGGCATCCTCATCCAGAAATAGTTTATAAGTTCGTTTCCAAATTCTTGTCTATCACTGAATATTTTAACCTCAAATTCCGTTTCCTGAACTTGGCAAACCATTGAAGAGACATACTAGTTCCAGCCGCTTCTGTTATTCCTTTGCCTAATAACATGAAATATTTCATGTGTATCTGGTGCTTCGCCATTTTTTTAATTTCTAAATATATAAATACAAATTAGAGAAAAAGAATAGATCATTTCATCTTAAAATAAATCAACAAAATTTTGTGGCAATTTTTAACACCAACTTGTTAAAAATCAAAAAGCTGAAGTAATTAAGACATTTAACAATAGTAACTTTTATATAGCGTCTTGTTGTTTCGAGAGTTAGCATGAGTAAAATAAATTCACGGATTTGGACAAGAAAAAAAGAAAAGAGCCATGACTGGAGCCAAAATTTGTCTTCCTTTAATAGTCATGCTTCGTTTAATTTGTAACGAATATAAATGTATCAGGTCATCCTATAAGTTCTGTCCGAATTTTGAATAAAGAAAACAAGTGACCAAATGTTACATTTAATTACAGATTCAATCAACAATGTATTTTCCCTGATTATCTGACTTCCTTCCATCTATTAACAAGCTTACTAATTCCATTACTGTAAAATTCTTTTGGCTTTGATTCGAAGAACTCACAAATGTCAGTTTTAACCTCTTCCTGTGTTACAAAAGCCGTTTCTTCCAAATGATTCTGTAAGCTACAAAACAAATTGTAGTCTGAAGGAGCAAGGTCGGGAGAATAAAGTGGATGAAGAATTTTCTCCCAACCAAGTTCTTCGATCTTTTGTTACGTGATTCTTGCTGTGTGTGGTCGCGCATTGTCCTGATGAAACATCACCCATTTTCGATTCACTAGAGCAGGTCTTTTTTTTCCTCAAAGCTTGGTTCAAACTCTCTAATTGCTGACAGTATATTTGAGCATTAATTGTTGCATTAGGTGGTAAGAATTCAAAGTGGATTATTCCTTGGCAATCCCACCAGATTGAAAGAAGAACCTTTTGCCTATGAAGTTCCCTTCTCGGCTGTGGCTGGGGTCCTTCCCATTTACCAAGCCACTGTCTACGACGCTTAACATTTCAATAAAAGATCCATTTTTCGTCGCCAGTCACAAGTCTATCCAAAAAAGGTGAAACAAGTTGGCGAGAATGGAGAGAAGAGCAGATGTCAATTCGGGATTTGAGGTTGTTTTCAGACAATTCATGAGGCACCCATTTTCCAAGTTTAGGAACTTTTCCATGTTGTTGAAGATGACGATGAACAGTTGTATGGTTTGAACTGAGAACCACTGCCAATTCCTCAACTGATAAAGCAGGATTTTCTTCAAGGGTTGCTTCAAGAAGTTTTTCATCAAATTCAACTGGACGTCCGGTTCGATCATCATCTTCAAGGGTGAAATCTCCACCTCTGAATTTTGCAAACAATCTTTAGCAAGTTCTTTCATTCACACATTCCTCTCCATAAACTGAGTGAATGTTTCTAGCCGCTTCGGCTGCTGAGTTTCCTTTCTTGAACTCATAAAGCATTATGTGCCTCAAATGATTCTTGGGTACTTCCATGTTAGCAGGGTTTTAATCAAATAAAATTTAATTTTATTGTTTTCTGAAATAAAATTTGATCAGTTTAAATGCATCTAAACAGAAAAATAACGTTCAGCTCCATTAGACATTATAAAATACTCTTTAAATTTCGTTCATTTTAGCAAAAAGTAAAAATTCGGACAGAACTTATGGGATGACCAAATAGATAGAAAAAGTAAATGCTGATAAGGTAGTGAGGGTCAAAGTACCGGTGGGCGTGTCGGAGTTATCTCCGCCTCATTTCCTTAATCCTTCAGCAGGAGTCTCTCTCCCCTGACTATAAATACTGGCTGAAGCTTCTCTCTCTCTCTCTCTCTCTCTCTCTTTCGACTCAGGCCTTGGGCCGCAACCTCGTCCGGAGGCGAGGTAAAACTCCCTTTTTCACTTAGGCCAATATGTGACATCTCACAGATACAGCGTTTCCCATATTCTGGGAACACGCTAAGGACAATACACGTACGTACTGACACTCAACACAATACACGCACGCACATAACTTCTCCATACAAACACTATGTAACTTTTCATGTCTTCGTGTATTAATATATTTGTTTACCCATAATATATATTTGTTTACCCATGTATATCGGTCTTGTTTGTCTTCTTTGGACTCAAAGTCCGACATTCTGATGTAGCTGGACCGGCCAGCAGGAAAGTTTAACCTCCTGATATCTCTTCACATCTTCACCCGCACGGTCCGCTACAGGCGAGTGATTTGGAAGTATGCACCCGTCCTGTGTTCAACGGGGTAAATAAACGTTGAATGCAAAACAGAATTAGTTTTTAAGTATATATATATTCAATCAACCAAAAATATATATTCAATATATATTCAATCTTTCTGACAAGATTCAATAAAAGGTACTGAACGGAAAAAGAAATTAGTTCCTGATAGAAACCGCTTAAGTCATTTCCGAAATTAGTGACAGAGAAAAAGTGATTAAAACCATGATAAATAATTCCAGTTCTTGGCTCATTTATTCTAAGAAAAACAAATCAGCCGTAAAAATCTATAATTTCTCTTGGCACTGAAGGTTCGCAGCTCAAAAAAAAGCTTGTGCTTCTCCTGAAAAGATTAAAATCTTGTTGTCAAGTGATTAGAGTCGATCATTTTGGGGAAATTAAAACTGGATGTTACCTACTCAAACTTTCTGCTCGTGATTCTGTGAGCTGCTAATTGTTGTGGATGGTGTTTCGACTGTGACGACGAGGTGCCTCATCAGACTTCAATAATCACAACGTGGGGTGGAGGGTGACACAGGGTTAAATAGTGGCCATAACCAAGCACAGACCTAAGCAGTTACCCCCCCACCCCAATCTCTAGTTTTTAAAAATAGGACGCAGAAAGCTTAGAAAGTGTGTGTGTGACAAGTTTGCCCAATACAAATTTAACACAAAATTAAAACTCATTAATATATTATTACAAAACAAAGACGACCAATTATGTACATTAAATCTTGGAGAGGCACAATGCCGAGGGGATCAAAGTGAATTAGTGAGTAAACAGTTTGAAAATATCTACTGTCGTAGATTAATACAGTGTAACCCGGATATAAGAGACCCG
The DNA here is from genome assembly GCA_964036315.1 of Acanthosepion esculentum. Lineage (NCBI taxonomy): Eukaryota > Metazoa > Mollusca > Cephalopoda > Sepiida > Sepiidae > Acanthosepion > Acanthosepion esculentum. The sequence goes on from OZ038476.1 coordinate 2,534,770, forward strand.
GATATAAGATAAACCCGGATATAAGAGAGACTTTATATGCTCCCAAATTAGAGCCTGTGTTAATGCATATATAATAGACCAAACCCGGATATAAGAGAAACCCGGATATAAGATACTTATTCTCCGGTCCCGACAACTCTCTTATATCCGGGTTACACTGTAACTGCTTATTGTAAATTCGAGTGTACCATATTTATGGCTTTGTGTCAGATTAAAGCTAAATTTAGTAAATACCAATATAACCTACAGACATACTCAGTGGCTAAGATAGTTGGATTTCCTCCTCGACAACAAATAGATATTTCCCACACTTTTTCCATTTCATATAGCCTTGTGTCAAACTCAGTTCAGTTTAGCACACCAAATAACCCAAGTGATAAATAATAAAATAATCCAAGTGAAAAACTAGCGACTAATATATAAGTTCCTGATTTTGTTGAAATCAGATTTTCTTTGTGCTTCAAAACGAACAAAAAATATATGCTTTAATGATCTCTCTCTCTGCCTCCCTGTCTCTCTTTCTCTCTGTGCCTCTCTCCCTGTGGCTCTCTCTCTCTGCCTCTCTGTCTCTGCCTCTGCATCCCTGTCTCTCTCTCCGTCTCTCTCTCTCTCTGCCTCTCTGTCTCTGCCTCCCTGTATCTCTCTCTCTGCCTCCCTGTCTCTTCCTTTCTGTCTCTCTCTGCCCCCCTCTCTCTGCCTCCCTGTCCTGCCTCGTTTTTCGTATGTAGAAATGTCTTCATGCAGTAAAGAGAATATATTTCACTGTTTTTATTCAGCCCTGTATTCTTTTAATCCACCCGAGCGAGACCAAAGTTCTGCGATAAACATTAGGCGACATCGACTCACAACTGTGACAGGTCATTGGCTGTTTTCATTAAACGATGCTATCAAGTTTCTCGATTCAACAATATTCGAATCCAAGCGACATACACCAAGAAAGACACCCAAGGATCCATTCGTTGGCACTGGGGTGAAATGATCCGAGGCAAAAGATCATGATTTAATATTTGCTTTTGTATTTTGCGGCGGCACGACATAAAAATGGGTCATGCGTTGGTGCGTTTTACCCATGGACTTTATATAACCAGACAGCTTGACTTGAACGCACAGGGACATGAAAGAGACAAAACATGATATGGTGTAAAAATTCCTATGCGTCCCGGGCAGAGTTTTCTGGCGAGACGAAACAATAACGAAACAACTCATAGACTAGATTAAATGTTCGTTTTTCAAATTATCACATCTCAATTTCAAACAAAGGTAATGATCTTTTGAGCGCCATTCATTTCGTTCAAACCGCGGTTAATTTACCTGAGTTCTGAGAGAACTAGAAATCTTACTAGGATCTATTATTAACGGGCACAATGTTGGTAATACTAGATATGCAGATAACACAGTGTTGATAGCAGACACCGAAAGGAAAGTACAAGAATCTCGCAGAAGAAAAAAAATAACCATCAATTGTAAAAAAAAAATAAAACAAAACAAAACAAAAAAACAGAATATATGGTTATCAAGAAGAGGAAAAGCCCAAGATACGAATTGGAGGATGTCGAAATCGAGCAAGCATTAAAATTTGAATATCGGGGAAGTGCTCAGAGTACAGAATTGTGACACCGAAATACGAAGGAGCATTAGAATAGTGAAAGATGCCTTCAAAAAGCTAAGCAAAGTATTAAGGAACAGGACAAAGAAAAGAGTATTGCTATGCATCAATCCTTCTCTATGACAATGAATGTTGGTTAATCACCTCACAGAGTAAGAAACTTGAGAGACCAGAGATGTTGTTCTATAGGAGGATACTGGGAATATAATGGACTGAAAATGTGATATAACGAGGAAGTTTTAATAAAAATGGAAAAAAATAAGACACTTATACTTAAAATCAGAAAGAGAGAAGGAGAGAGAGAGAGTGTAGAGGACATATTGAGAAAGGTGGGTTTGGACACTAACGGGGGTCATATTTATGGCAGGAGGAACAGCTGAAAGTAGCGAAATAGTTTTTGCTTACCACATTTGAGTGGATAGCAAAGCAGGGATTGTGAGAGAGATAACGAAAAAACAAGCCTTGCCCAGATAGAAAGTTGTGAAGAGCCATGATCGACTACATCATGAAGTGACAAGAGACACACAAGAAGAAACAGTAAGTCGCTAGTATTATTCAGTAAGTTATTGATTGACAATAGTAGAAGGGAATTTATTGCCAATAAAGAAACAACGATATCTTTATTTTTCAAACTTAAATTTGTTTAAATTAGGATAAAGTTCTTTAACTGTTGCGTTTATTTGTTTGGTGTGTTTTGTGAAAGTATGTAACACCTGTTGAACGACTCAAAGAAAAAACATTTTTTTATATAAAAATTGTACATGACACAGTTTGAAATCTATTTTCTTGGACGACAGTTATCATTACATCAAGTTTAACATTTTATTAGTGGCCGCGCATCTATTGAGTTTGGATGAATCTAGCACTTCCAAACAAATTGAGGAGACACACATAGGTTAGGTTTTCAAACTGATACACACGATGTACAGGGAGATAAGTGGATGGCTAGACAGATGCGACACAAATAATGCGTTAAGTTCGTATTGTGTGTAAGGACGCGATTCGCAGTTGTGTCAAATATTGAGGACAAAGAGAGGAAATAGAATATGCGTTTTATAAGTGTGCAGAAGTACAATAATAAATAAAAAAAGAGTGGGTTTTAGTGAACGGAATATGTCAAAGTAATCAGTGTTTAATTGTGGCGAACACATCAAGAGTTGATGAAGAAGAAAATTACGTCCCTTAAGTAGCCATTTTAAAATGATCTTAAAGAACCATTTTTGTCTTCTATCAGAAAAAGCAACCCACTTCAGCTTGTTATTCCAAAGACAGAAAGTGGAATGATTACATTAAATCAAATGCTAAGTCTGCTGTTAGGAAAATCGGTTCATTATGTCGTGCTAGACAATTTTTATCTTGCCCGAATCTATCTTGCCCATTTATAAGTCTCATCGAATATTGCTGCTACATTTGGTCTGGTGCTTCTGTCTTAGATCTGGAGATTCTTGATAAAATCCAAAGAATCTGCAACGTTATAAGTCCTGACCAGGCATCTCTTCTTCAATCACTTTCTCATCGGCAGTATCGCATCTTCCATTTCCCTTTTCTATAAATATTTTCACTGTAATTGTTAGAATGAACTAACTTCGTTGGTATCTCGACTTCACGAATTTAAGTGCAGTACTAGATTGACAGATAGGTCTCAGGATTTCACTGTTGAAATTGTTAATTGTAGCCGCAAGTTCTATACTAATAGTTTCTTCTCTCGCACTTGTGGGACTCTCTTTCGGCTAAAATTGCTTTTCTAGCAACTATCTTGAAAAATTTAAATGTCAATTTTCATATTCTCTTTTTGATTCCTGTTCTTTTATTGTCTTCTGTTTCTTTCGTTTCAGAAACTGCTTGCATCCTCGTTGCTTTTATTCTCACGTTTATGAGTCTGTCAGTTGTCCGTACATCGAATAATGGTAAAAAAAGAAAATAAACTGTGAAATATGAAAAACAAAAAAAATAAAAAAACAACAAAAAAAGACCCCCCCCCCACCAAAAAAAAACAAAAAGACTAAAAACAAATCGTTTTAGTTAAAACATTCAAAACGCTGTAGTAAGTGACTTTGGTTTAGAGGCACGAAATTTCAGATTTTAGAAACCGACTCTTCAAGTTCTTGTTCACCACTGCAGTAGCCAGGTATTAAACTCACAACTCTTTAGGTTAAGTAACTGAATCCAACCAATGCTTTTATCCACTGGGCCATGTGTCTTTGAGGACATTAAAGGAGATAACTGACATCTGGAAGAGTCATGGCAGGTGGAACTAGAATAATCTACCCCATTGGTCGAAATAAAGGGTTCAGTTCGAGATTCAAATCACCTGAAGAAGGCCGGAGCGTACAACGGCCGAAACGTCGTGAATACGGCAATAAAAATGAGGACAACAGTCCGAAAAATGCAAATAATTACAGTACCTTATGTCAGAAATATAGACTGATATCACCCTTCCTGTCTCCATCCCTCTGGTTTTACCGGTAATCATAAACATATTTACTTTTTATGACAGACATTTTCTTATCTACATCAATGGAGTGTCAGAAACACAGACAGAATGAGAATGGGTGAATGGAAACGATATTAAATCTATTTTAACGGCGAGAAAACGGATTCCATTATTTGTCAGTTTGATGTAAAGAATAGAATAAGTTTATTTATGCAGGCTAGAATTCGATATTTATAAACGAGATGACAGATTTTACAAGATTACCAACTGACAGTCCACAACAGTTAGTTAAAAAACATTGAAACAAGAACTTTATTTTGACTAATGAAAGGCTTCAATGCATTTTTATAAACAAGATTTATCGAAATGATTCTTTTACCTGATGAGTCATAACATGCACTCAGTATTTACTAAAAATAAGGAATACTTTGCGGACAAGAACTCATTTTTATATTTCGATTCTGTTTTTCATTTGACTTGATTCACAGGTGTGTAACTTCCACCCCCTTCAAATATGTGAAAGTACAATTTTTATTAATATCCAAACGCCCGCCTGTTAAATGTTTTCTACAGTCGACGCACCATTTATTTAGGTCGCCATGATGTCAGACATTCATCTATCGTATTTCTCTTTTTAAAGCCTGTTTGTTCTATTATTCTTTATTTCTTGACTTTTAATCTAAATTCTATCCCGCTGAGTTATCATTTTAAAAAAAGTTTATTACATTATAAGTTGTGATTACATATTAGAAGCAGTAACATTTCAAACAAATATACCTTCATAAAACTTGAAATAGCACTTATAATAAAATCAGAAAGATTAATATTTTTCTTTCTTGTTCTTGCTTCACTTTTTATATTAAAATTGTTTGAAAGAATATATACCGATGAGAAGGCGAATCAATAAGTATGTAGCCGGAATCATTTAAGCGAATTTTAATCTACGATTTTCATCGTATATTGTTTGATCAAAGCAATTACTGAAGAAGGGTTGAATTAAGCGAATTGACAAAGGAGAACTTCGTAAATATCGTGGAACCGTTTACATTTTCATATCAAAGAAATTGCGACTTGATGCAGACATTACAAGGGAGATAATTTTATTGCAGAAAAAAACTGAATATAACACTTGCTATATTATACAGGAAAAAAAGATTTTATTATATATAAATTTACAGAATGAAGAAGAAGAAATTCTTTACAGGACATGCCTATTAAATATTAAGATCGCAGCAGATGTTCAAAGATTAATCCAAATAATTATTTTGTAGACAAACTTATTTTTATATGCTGAGCTTCAATCAATTCACAAAATGTTTTCAGCTCAAGTGACAGAAATTGTGATCATCAGCAAAATCAAGTGATTATTATTGAAGCCTTCCACAATTCAAATGTTTCTGTTTCATTAATTCCTTTTCATCCACACATGATGTAATTCAGAACCTTGTGTGTCGTGATGGACAATCGTTATCGTCCATCTTTAAGGTTTCTTCGATTTATTGGTCGATCAGACAAAAGCATCAAACCAATAAAATATGTTAACGACATTTAAAAAGCTTTGATCCAATTGCAGGCCATATTTGTTTAAAGGCTAAATATGTCTTTCTTCTTTAAACATTCATGTAAGAAATAAAAGCTTCGCTGCACGTAGGGGGTAATTAATAGTATCAATTAGATCCTGTGTTATCTAGGTAACAATTAAAATAACAAACTCTACTCTTTGTAGATATTTTAAATAATTGCCTTTTTTGTTTTAAATGTCTTCAGATATTTAGTGTCAATTTACTGCATTATTTATTTAATTCAGTTATATTTGGATGTGCGGGTAGCTTCACGGTTATCGGGGTGTAAAATGGAATTAGCGAATCGAGTTCAAATTCCGGCTGAGTCTGTTCCGTTCAATTTTGCACGAATGCACTTGTGAAAGGCATAAATCCAACTATTCTACTCATGAACTATGAATTCAAATTCGTAATGAGCTAACGGGAACTTTCTTCAATATCGTTACCAACAAGTCATGACACTTCACAAATAACGAATAGGAGCATGTGGAGAGCCATGTTCGCCCACGTCCTGATGATGGAAATGTGAAAAAAATGTAATGATATTTTACAAAACGCTTCTATTAGGTTGGTGCAAAAATAATGACGTTTTTTGACGTTCAACTTCATGTGAGAAAACAACATTATTTTTGCACCAACCTAATAGATTACGAAAGGCACAGAAATGTTGCAGGAAAACAAAGCAAAGAAAAGGATTTGACAACTTTTCAGAAATATTTGAGGAACATATATTAGTTAAAAAGAGAGCATGAGAAAATACAAAGAGAAGCTCTAGCCAAAGATTTTAAACACGCGAAACGAACGTTTTAATAAAAAGAATATAATCACTTTTTAATATTATGATATTTAGAGATAATTTTTTAGAATGTTTATAAATTTACCAATCAACTAAAACAATAAATCCTAATCATCTTATTAGCGGAAATTGCAAAGTTTAACTTGTAAAACGTAAAACAGTTGAATGCCAAAATCGAAAAGTCTTCATTATATATATTATTTAAAATTTGTTACATTTATAAAAGAAAGGTGTTTAATATCAGAGACTGGGCTTTCATAGAGATACTCTGGTCATTTCAATGAATACTGCATTTTTCACATCACAACGCATTTCTTTTCTCAAGTAATGTTTATTATTAATAACGTGTGTGCAAAACAAAGTTTACAAATCCGTATTGAACGAAGATAAAGATTTCATTCATTGGATGCAATAATTGTTTTACTTTCAAGTCATTTTCCGTTAAACTAAAAAAAAAAAAAAATGTCAACAACTTGGAGTGTTGCCAGTGCGAAATTAATGATTTCTCCCTCGCCATCCGCTAAATCCTTTCAATGACAATCGATACACATTTGCTCCACAGATTACATATCCTAGCCGTGATATTTTTCATTTCTAACTAGATTGCTACTCAGTTCAGAATTAGTTTAAAGAAAAGAAAGTGATTAATGATCATTTTGAGTATGCTATTGGCTATTCTAAGCCAATAGCATATCGAATAAATCAAAGTTGGAATTGTTCAACATAAATTGTTTTTTAGAAGCTTAAAATATTGCTGCAGGTTTCAAAAGCACTATTACAAGGACTCCTTGGAGTAGGGTGGCTAAAGCTTAACTAGCTAGTCAGGCTATTATTTTTGAGTAGTGAAGTCTATCCTCACTGGACGAGCTACGCTTAGTAAATCACAACAAATATCCATATTACAAGAACCCATAAATTCTCCACTCCTAACGTAGTTCTTAGAGTTCGTATCGTAGAGCAATTTACAAAAAATAATATTACTAATAATGGAAATCTTAGTGTTATGAAAATAAAACCGGTAGTCTTTGTAGCTTAATCGATAAGGCAGATGTCGTGTTAAAGATAAGGGATACGAATTCAGACCTATTCCGATGCTTGCAGCACGATTGTAGAATGACGCTCTCAAAAGTTGGGACAAAGAACCAGAAAAAATAAGATGGAGGAATTTGATAATAATAATAATCGACAATGCTTCATCTCGACAAATTAAAAACAATATTATGTTCAAATACTGAATGAACGAAATGTTAGATGCCAGTAATTTTATATGGGCCATCGTTTGGATTTTGAGTCTAAGTAGATTTTATATAAAGGATAACAGAAAATATACAATTCCTGTCACAAGAACGAACGATCAGTTTGAAAAATCTTAGACGATAAAAATATTGGACTTGAATTCGTCGTTTGAGAGAAAGAAAGAAAGAAAACATTTCTTGCCTCGGGCAGTTCAACATTTGTTTTATATGTCTCCAGAGATTTGGAAAATTCAAAGATAAATTCTACAGCAACCGACACATTGTGATATCCGCCATAAGACAAGCAGACGACAAACCAAATGACAGCTTGGCGTCAGATATGCAAATATCACCCACTTTTATAGTGATCTCATGCATCGGAGCAGACTTTGCCCTTAAGGTTCAGACATGAGCGTGGAAAGAATAAGCCAAACAATTTCCCTTGGCTACAAATATCTTCAAGGTTGAAGAAGGAATGCTGGATTTTCTAGTTCCTCAACCTTAATGAAATCTCTTAGTCTAACAATTGTTCAAAAAATCATTCAATTTCATTGATTTCTATTCCTATGCTGACCCTGTGCTCCGAGGTGAAAGAGTGCAAATATAACACTTAATTTATAATTCAATTTTAAAACAAAGAATTCAGGTAATTTCGAAAATTAAATTTGAATTATTAAACATTGTTTATTTAGAAGGTTGCTTTTCAGAGTTACAGTAATCCATTGTGTTTTAAAATTCTTTGATATAAAATGGATTTTATTCAAAATATATCGTAATCTTCCGGGGCTTTTCCCGGAAGATTACGATGTATTTTTGAGGAAGGCTAGAGAGTGCGAGCACTTAAAATAAAAAAAGGGATTATATTGTGAATACTTAATGTAAGAAAGAACAATACTCATATCACAGTCGATCTTACACGAAGAAAAGAAAGATCCAATAAAATATGTTTTTTTAATAAATATTTTCTGTGTTCGTTTATGTGTTCGTTTTAAACATTTTGAATTTCTAAGAAAGTTAAACTGAAAATTCTACAGAATTCCCGTTTCCTTAAATCTTAAAACGGAAGTGTTTTTTAATGCATATCTCTAAAGAAGCAAAATTCTTTGATTAAAGTTTATTCGAGAATGAGAAAGTGAATATATAGTTATTTAGAGAAATGTATGTAGAGGTTTTTAGAAGCTAGAGAAATAACAAATGACAATTGAATAAACTTATTCGTTTCGCATCCCGTTTTTGTTTTTAGCTTTAAAGGGACAACAAGTGGCTGAGAATAAACATTTGCCGTGAAATATGAGCTAAAGTTGGATGAATGAATGAAAGCGGGTAGATGAAAAAATACAAACGAAAAACTTTTGTAGCAAATGAAACAACTCTTGTCTCACGGCAAGCTGTGACATGTTATTAAATTCTTATTCAATTTGTTTTTCTTCTCAAAATATGGATTTTACAATCAGCTTCCGTTATGGCATTTTATTACAGGTTATTCAAACTTAAAATATTCAAACAACAAACATTTCATATATTTAGCCTTATTCCAAATGCAACAGAACTGATTTATTATTAGAGCTGCAACGAGATCGAGTGGCAAGATAAGGTTAATGTAATAGTTGCCAGCACCATCTTTCCCCACTTTGTTGGGGAAATGATCAAGAAATCATTATATTTCTACTAAACTCTTTAATGTTTATCCCGGTTTTCTCTTTAAGAAGTGCTTACTGAAAAGTGATCATTTCGACTTATTTTAGTAAAATTCATGGCTGAATATAAAATGCGAATGTGACATTATTCTTCCTGTTTAATCGGTAAAAACGTAAGCTCAAGAAAAGATTGCTGCAATTGATGATAATGATACGTTAAATGCAAACACATCGGGAGTAGTTCCCTGTGATACCGCGCACTTCCTGGCCTTCTAGCGACGGTCAGAGTATAGTTCTTGTTTCAATTCTTTTGCGATATTATTGGACTATAATGCGAGATGCAAAACCGTCTTCGGACAGAAGAAATTGGTACGCTGATGCCTCCGGTGATAGTGAAGCCTGGGAAGATTTCGCAGTTTACAAGCCTTAGAAATAATATGGAAACTAGGGAATTGGATCCCAAGAGAGTTTTACCGAAAGGATACACGACCATGGAACTAGGATATGGCATTTTCTTTAGACATATCACTTTTACGATTTCATTTCATGCAACGATCATTTCCTGGCTAGCAGAGACAAAATAAGGAAGAATTCCTTGAATTAAAACTGGAGTGGTTCTTTTATGATGGAATACACAGTTTAGCTGTTACAAAATCGTGAGAATACTTTAAATAAATATGCTATGCATTTATGTGAATAAAGATTTTGTCAAAAATACTGAGAAATTTAACCTTAATCTAGAAGTAAAGTTTATTTTAAAAACGAAATGCAACAATATATCTAATAACATTAACTTCGATTCGGCAATAAGTGATTTTTGGGAATTAATTTTACTTCTCTACTGTAAAAATACTTAGTATTTATTTCTAAGTGTTTTGAAGAATTTACAAAAATTTTGAAATATTAAAAATGGTAAGTGGACATATGCTGTCTCTAATAATAAATTCTAAATTAAAAATTTTAAGTTTAACTCTAAATGGCAAAACTTGAAATAATTAATTTGATAGACTTGTAGTACGCAATAAAAAGATTTCTCCGTAAAATTTTAAATCGAATATTCAAATGATCTTTAATTTTATAACTTCTCCTGCTAATCAATGGCAGGTCATACAGTTTCACACCCGGTTGCTTTGAAAGAGTCATTCAACTGTTTGACGTTGTCACATACTCATACTGTTCTTTTGTCGCCATTAATGAACCTGCTATGCATTTTTTTTTAAACGAGTTGTCTTCACTTTTATTTGTTTTAAACAATCATAATAAACAACCTTCTATTTTTTACAGTAAAATGCTTTTTTGCGATCTCATATTTAGAAGGATTTCTCTTAATACTGTTGTTGTTAGAGTTTAAAAAATATTCACATAGCAAAACAGGTTATCGTGTATAGAATATGTTGATTCATAGAATTTAAGTTCAAATGCCCTTTTATAGCCTCCCTTTTTTCTTTTGATTGATGCATACTAAATGAGGGACTAAAAATAAGTTCGAACTGTTGTCCCAGTTGTACGGAATGATCTGGAGTAGTAACGGTCAACGGAGAAGGAACATTATGGATCGAATAATTCTATGTGCAAGAATAAATTATTATGTCGAAGTTTATCCACTGATAAATTTATTCTTTAGGAATTGAAAAAGAGAAAAGGCGAATCGACACAATGGAAAGCAAAAAAAAAAAAAAAAAAAATAAATGTCATAGATTAAGTTTAATTTCTCTCATGAAAACTTAATGAGAGAAACACAAAAATCAAAGTTGGTTGGCGGAATCCTGAAACATATTTGACCCTCCACCACAAAAAACAAAAACAAACTGCCAGACTTCAGCAAAAAATGTAAAGGAAAACAAGTAACCTATCTTTGCTCGTAAGAATAAATTAAACGATTCTAAGTGCCTCAGGGTGGTAGACTGAAAGGCCATTACTACTATGACGATGTTCAAAGTGTATCTTAGACGTGGAACATGGCCGAAAGTATGGGATCCTCAGTGAGGATCGAACTCATTATTCAATCATAATTAAACTACCAAAACAAGCTTTCTACCATTTGCACCACGTCGAAGCGCCCAAGGCCCGCTACAACTATGTAGTGGTTACAATCTTCACTGGATACCTTTAATTATAATCTCGCACCCAAACTATTTTTAGTTTCTTTTTTAAGCCTTCTTTATTCCGGCTTCCGGGCTGGGATCAAAGTGTAAAATATACCCTCAACCTCTGCATTCTATGAGGGAAGATTACCGTCAAGGACTGTAATCCTGTGGTAGCACATCTCCATTATTGCTCTAAAGAGGACGGAGTTGATGGATAGCCCTACAGTGACAGTGACTTGGCCGGATATCTACACCGATGGCTGGCGGGGGGGGCACTACACGTCAAATCGACATTGTGTTATATCTTACAACCGTGAGAAGAGGAATAACAAACTTGCAATCATAAAATTGTGTCAGGTCATTTATGGAAGACCATAAATTAATCGGAATACACAGTTCTGTTAAAAAGTAAATTAAATTCTGGTAAAAAGATTCATTTAAACATTTGATAAAAGTTTTGCTTTTGAACTAACAATATCTTTATTATATTTTAAATTCCGTTTCAGTCGGTGTGTTTTCTTGCATTCCATTCTTCAAGTAAAATTCTGTTTGGCGTAGCGTCTTTTCTTGGCCATTTCTGCGTACATAAATCTGACCTGTGATTTATCTGAGGTATTCTTGCCGAGTCATAGACTTTCACCGCGATAATTTTCAATGCTTTGACAATTCCAGTTTCCTCTGGCTTCAGACCTGTTAGTAATATCTGTTCATATCTCTGAGATGAGGTGTTATGATTACTTGCATTATTTACATTATTCGGACTGTTATTCTCATCTTTATTTCTATATTCACAACAATAATGATAACAAAACAAATTGCAATATGAGCACTGGTAAAAAATGATTGCTGAAGCATTAGGTTTATAAGTCCCAAAATTTCATGCACAGGTGTTCTCAAGGACACAAAGACGTTGGTTAGATCCAGTGACGAGACCCAAACTTGAGTTAAAGTGAAATAACTGAGACATCCGGAAGAAGCATGGAACGTGGAACTAGAACGATCTACTCCAGTGGACGAAATAAAGGGTTCGATTTGAAATTTTAATCACCTGAAGAAGGCCGGAGTGTACAAATGAATATAGCAATGACGATGAGGATAACAGTCCGAATAATGTAAATAATGCAAGTAATCATAATACCTCATCTCAGAGAGCCAACAACTTGAAGAAGGCCGGAGCGTACAACTGCCGAAACGTTGTGAATATGGCAATGAAGATGAGGATAACAGTCCGTATAATGTAAATAATGCAAGTAATCATAATACCTCATCTCAGCGATATAGACAGATTGAGAGGCATAGACATAAAGGCCGGAGCGTACAACGGCCGAAACGTGAATATCGCAATGAAGATGAGGATAACAGTCCGAATAATGTAAATAATGCAAGTAATCATAATACCACATCTCAGAGATATAGATAGATAATATTATTTCATTTAGACATTTGATAAGATTTGTTTTGCTTTTGAACTAACAACATCTTTTTATTATATTGTCTTTTTCATTCTGTTTCAGCCGGTCAGTTCCATTCGATTCTTCAAGTAAAATTCTGTTTGGCGCAGCGTCTGTTCTTGGCCATTTCGACTAACATAAATCTGACCTGTCATTTTTCTCCAGTTATCCTGAGGTCTTCTTGCCGAGTCATAGAATTTTGTCGTGATAGTTTTCAATGCTTTGACAATTGCAATTCTTTCTGGCTTTAGACCTGCTATTAAATATTTATCCCAAAGACGGTTATTAAAATATTTCCTTGTGTCCTGCGAGTTGCGTTGCATTGTAGGAAAATACGACGGAGAGTGTGAAAAAATACAAAATAATGTAGATCAGATCGCGTTGTAGAAACAGAAATAATCAACAACACGAGATAAAATATCACCTGAAGAAGGCTGGAGACAAGGTCATTGATGATAACACACACACACCCACACACACACATACACACAGAGGGTGGTTTAAGCCTTAGAATCAATGTCAAGAGCTACCCCTTCACCCACAAAAGCTGGGAAACACGTCAGAAAAGAGGAAAACAACGACAGAGTGCCCAGCCTTAAGGTTGGTAGGGGACGATAAACGTATTAAGGAAAGATAATGAACTCGAATGAGATATGAATTACCATTATGGGTAGAGAAGATGGTATTTCAAGAAGTTTTGCTCGTCACCAAATCAGGCCCTAGAGTTATTTCGTTCTCCCACTGTATGAAAGACATGCATCAATACGTCCGTAGCCTTGCATGTAGTAACTCCATTTTGATCTGAAATGTCACGACATAATATTCGATCTATATCAACGAGTTGGGGTGCACGCCCCACAAGTAGATGGGATTTTTGTAATTTCGGTTGGAAAACCGAAAAATCCTTCCATAGATGAAAACTGGGGGTCGTTTTCAGGTTTCATAGATTAATTATAAAAAATTCAACTTTGTTCAGATATTTAATTTTTTTTTCAAATGTCGAGGATTATGGATTACAAAGGATATTTTATTTTTTTAATCATTTCACCCCAAGCAATGTAATAAAGCTACTAAGATGCAAGGCGTTACTGAGTGTTACAGAATATGAGAACACAACACTGTCAAAGAGAGAGAACAATAAAAGAGTAAGAATTATAAAGGCAGAAGATAGCAATTGACATTTCAATTTTCATCTGAACCATTGAATGAATTGCATTGAAAAATAAATGTAATTTTTGTTTTCATTAATAAGCTTGCCTTGGTGTATGCATACAAGATAAGATTATACAACATAAGATTATACAACATAAGATTATACTATATATACACAAGATTATCTTGTATTAGCAATTTCGACTTCATTCTTCTTTACATTTTGTATAATGTGATCTAAAAGGAACTATATTGACCGTCCTGGGTATGACGATAAACTACATCCGCGTCCAGGGTAGGACAGTGAACTGCGTCCAGCGGCGAGGCCTCTGGTCGGGAGGCTTTGGGGAGTGTGGAGCCACCTCTTGATTGCTGGTGTTCCCAGGTCCGCCTCAACGCGGGGTGGTAGCACCTGTTGGGGTCCCAGCTGTGGGAAAGTAGTTAATCCCGAAACTTAGGTAAAAAGTATTATAAAAGTGTAAAAACGGGTTTTTGGTACCAGAAGTACTTTGTAGAAAGGTTGTTGCCAGAAATGAGTTTTTGAAGAAAAGAAACTATTACCAGCAATACGTTTTTGAAAAAATATTACCAGCTATACATTTTTGAAAAAACAATATTACCAGCTATACGTTTTCAAAAAATAATATTACCAGCTATACATTTTTGATGAAAAAATATTAACAGAAATAAATTTTTGACAAAACAAAAATATTACCAGGAAAAAAAGTTGTCGGCATTAAATGACCCATTGAGGTTGATATGCTGTAAAACAAAACAAAACGAACTATATTGAATGTTGATCGTAGCAGATTTTCTGTGAAGTTACCCGTTAGGCTTAGAGGAATTTGTCGACAATGCATGTCATGAATACACTAGAGTGCGCATGCGTACCCGACCTCTTGTTATAAATGTTACGCTATGTTTCTCCAGGCAACAACTTTATCAAGAAATTCATTGAATGAAATAATCCATTATTTGAGACTTTTTGAAGTCGCTCGATAAACGGTTGTTTTATAGAACCTTCAGGCATAATGTTTGGATTAAAATCAAAAATTATTTGCCCGCAAATAAGCGAATAATAATTAAAAATGATAATTAAAACTCGAAATGATTATTTGTATTGATCTGTATCCGAATCTATAAACACACACACACACACACACACACACACACACACACACACACGCCTATGTAAAGGTAACTGGTAAAGATTTTCCTTTAAGTATTCTTAGATCATTTGGTATTTGAAAGTAAACCCCACTTTCCCATGCAGTGGCCACACAGATTTAGGGCGCGAAAAGATCATTGTGAAAATATTTAATACTTAAGCGACAAGAGGTGGTCCGATAGTAATTTCCTTGACAGTTATGGAATCAAGACCTTTGAAGATAACCCTGGTTAAGCCTGTCCCTCGTTGGCTCACAAAATTAATCAAATCCCTTGTCGTCTTTTCAGCTTTTGCAGATGGCGACGTTATTTACATTTGAGGCTGACAAAGGTGAACACCAAAAATAAAAAGTAAACGATTTTTTTTCCGGTCAGAGCAAGAGTCACTGTAGAAAAAGAAAGTTTGGGTGGTTGGTTGAAAGGGGGTAATTCGCTATAAAAACATTTTCACGTTCATCTTTCACACAGGCTCGGGAAACTGACTCGGCTTTTACGTGGTCAATAGGGAATTTTTGCCCGAGCCTACGGGCTCGTATACCCCACTTTAAACTCGGCCTTGTGCCACATCTTACTGCGTGGGGCAGCGGGTTAATAATTATAGAAGTAAATGTTTCAAACTCACTTTGTCGTAAAACATTCACAACGATATTTATGCTCTTTTTCTTTCCTAATTTCTTTGGCAGAGAAACTCGGAGTCGTGAATATTTCATATTGCCCTTAGGAAATGCATGAATCTATTTCTTCTGCCCCTCGGCTATGGATTAAATAGCAGGATAGTCCAGACTCTCTAGTCTTGAGTCGCAGCTAGTTTAGGAGAAAGATTAATGGATTTGAAACTGTTGTGAAGGCAATAGGAGAGCACTCCTAATCCAAAGTCACTGCATTTTACGGAAAAAGAAAATTAATCTATAGAGATCCATGATCGTCTACGGACGGATGGTTTCGACATAAAGAAGGGATTAGATTAAGTGCATTGTTCGCCTTGCTGTACAACAATGTTTAGTAATCTAACAACTCAGACAATTACAACTGAAAGGAATTCAGTTTTCAGCGTTTTCTATCTATAACTAGACTTATTAAATAGGTAAGTTCTTTTCGTGTAAATATTAGGTGTATGTAAAAATTTATAGCGGAACTTTTCATAAACTCGCGATTGAATCCATAGAAAATTATTTTTAACAGATGGTAAATTTTGCACACACTTAATAAGTAAAATATGTACAGAGCAAGAAATAAGCAACTTATAATAAAAGTGGCGGTCTTTTTTACGATTAGGTGGGAACTAAGAATAACATTTAAATTTAAATCATTAATAAAATACAAAGGTGTGATTAAAAACGCTGACTATAGAGGAGGCATTGCAAAAATAATGGATACAAAAATTAATCAACAGCTAAATTAAATATAATTTTTTATCCATTCTAATTCAAGGAGTGGAGAAAAACACGATTTGGACATTATCAATATTTGATAATGTATTATAATATTCGATAAACAAAAGCAGGAGTCAATCGATTGTATCTTAATTTCATTCACATGTACATTAAACAATGTCGTAGTATGAAAACGATACGAAATCATTTTTGTTAATCTACGGGGATTTTTTATTTGCATCCCTAATTGCATCGTTAATTGCATCATTAATTGTCTTTATACCAAACGTTTCTGCTGAGAATCTTCGGTCTTGCACCCTGAACTTTTCGTAGTTCAGATTTCGAACAATAAATGAAATAAGTTATCTACACAAAGAAGACTGAAAACTTGCAACAAACACGGCGCGCGCTAATTCAGAGTGTGATCTCTGTGCACCATTTTTCTTCAGCGTCTCATCGACATTTAACAAATCTGATCTACATGCACAATCCTGCTGAATTGAGTGACCTACACACGACATAAAAAAATAAGTTACATATGACTGGAAATCATTTACGACAAAAGGTGGTAGAAATATAACTTGACCTCATTTACGACTCGTGGTAGGATTAAAAGGTAAAAATTTGAGCATCTAGTGGAATTTAGAATGTTTAGCAAAATGAAATAAGGCTTCCGGTGGATATAAAGGCTTCCGGTGGATATAAAAACCAGACTCGCTTTTAAATTTTTATTTTGTTTCTGCACCTCATTGAAATAAGTCAACATGAGAACGAAAGAATTTTACACAAATTATTCGCGATAAAGAATCTGTCGTAGCATTCCTTTATCGCCATCAACTCGTTGTAGCCATGTTTATAGTCGATGTTATTCACTGTGTTGCCTTTTTTCCTCTTTATTATTATTATTATTATCCATCATTTTTAGTCTTTTCTTTTTTTTTTACGTGTGGATGAGGCTCGGCTATCCTCGTATTTTCTACAACTATAACTCTAAATACATACATAAAAAACATAAAATAGATTCTGCTAAAAATAAAAATCATCCTCGATAATAGCTGAAAGGTTTGCCGAAAGCGCTTGGATATGCAGAAGATTTGGACAATTTTTACCCACTTTATGTGCCAAATAGTAAACATTTATACGAACACAAGATAAATTAAATAAAAAGCTTAATCGTATTACATTGTCAGTCATCTTTAATGAAACTTGTATAAAACAGGTACTGCTACCCCCCCCACATATATATATAAAGAAACAGTTTTCAGGTATGCTATATTTATCGGATAAAGTGCTCAATATCAGAGATAGAATCTATATAAAAATAAAAGTGTACATTGAAGTCAACACTCAGAGGCGATGATTGCGTTTAGCATAAAACAGTCTATCGCTTCTGAGTGTTGACTTCAAAGTTCACTTTATACATACATACATATATATATATTAAATAAACATACATAATAACCTACATTGATTGGACAACTCAGACTTTCATTCTCTCTGCAATCTTCAGGTGCCAATTTTGGGTTTACACCGCTTGTTTAATATTTCTGGTTATCACGAGATATTTTATTGTTAAGGTGGATTATTATTGTAGATATTTTATTGCGTGATATTTTCAAGTGCGTATTATTTTGGGATAATAGATTTTGTTCAATATTTCTGGTTATCGTGGGATATTTTATTGTTAGGGTGGATTCTTATTGTTGTTCAGTGTTTAAATGAATTGTAGTTTAATTTTGGATGTTCATTTAGGCCCAGATTAACATTTAAGATTAAAATTTATATTTCTTATTTTCAATTTTAAAATGGACGCTTTTGGTATTAAAAAACATTTGGAGATCAAGGGTGGTAACTCTATTTTTTGTATGAAAATCAGAAAAGAAATTAATAATATTAATAATATTAAGATATAAATGAATATATAATCGGGATGCTAAATAAATAAATTGCTTAATTGTTGTGATGAATGCATAAAAGTGGATATAGAATGAAACTTTTTATTTCCAATGAATGCAAATCGAGCAATACAAATAGTGTTTGCTCTAATTTCATTTTTTACTTTTGTATTTAAACTTATTTGATAGACATAAAAATTGTTGCTAATAATCGCTATTCAATCTTGGATGAAAAGTACAGGCAGGCTTCTGGTCTCCTATTTTCTTCTATACTAATCTAAGCAAAATCAATCTAATGTCGCGAGAACTTTATCATAAAAAGGAAATTTGTCCTAATAAAAACTAGAAGTACTTCACTCATAACACTCGTATTCTCGTAAGTGAAATTTACTGTTGATTTGCTAATATCACGGGAAAGTTTCTAGCGAATAAAAAGCGAAAGACACGGCCTCTTGGAGAGGTAATAGTAGTTAAATACGAGACAGAATGGTACCAACAGGTGTCCACAAAGGAGATACCATAAAAAAACGATAGAGAACCTTTAAGAGGATTTCAAGTGTTCCTGATAATTTTCACATCTCTGTATTAAGAACGTCAAACCAGTTTAAGTGAAAAAAAAACAAACAAAAAAACTCGAGTAACAAATTTGTACAGGAGTCTATGCAGTAGTTAAAAATTCTAGCAAATAGTCACTAACCTGTGTTTGGTACAAGGTCGCGCTAAAGATTTCCCAGTGAGGACTGAACTAGCCAACCGCAGTGTCATATTAGGTGTCCCCCTTTCTCTCATTTCTCATTAGTATTGTTATTATGATACATCATCATCAAAACTATTTAGATCTGAGGTCATGAATGAACATGTTCGCTCATCTTCAGTGACATTTTATATTGATTCGACAATATTTTGCCAGCCTTCTCTGCCCTCTTCGAGTTTGCGGATTCGTTGCAGATCTCACATGACTGTAAACTTCTCCAAAGGAAAAGTGGGATCTTTCTACTTTGTTCTTTGAATGTTTCGGTTCAGCGTTGTGACTATGGTGGTCTTTCGATGACCTTTAAACTTTATGGTACACGGTCACAAATATAGAAGATTAGTCTATGATCAAATGAACTCGTTAACATTTGTGTGCCTCCATATTTCGTTTGGCATAGTCGTAGTAAAATCCACAGGTACCAACTTTGTGGGTGTCGAAGAAACACAACTGGGTTTGAGCTAAAGCGATACCGGGGAAGACGGGCATGTTTGAAACGGGCAGTCATACCGAAGATGAAAGATCATACTGATTTACAGTGGTCCTTAAAGTTGAAACGCTTCTGACAATGATCATGATTAGTGTTTTAAACTCTTTGCTTTACGTTAGTTCAGGTCATAATTTGCTTTCTGCCATATTGTCTCAGTTATGGAAAAAGTAAATATTTAGTAATTGTCTATATTTTTGGGATGAGGGGTTTTCACTATGGATTTCGTTAATCGGACTGACTTCCTCATCTTGGTTGCTTTCCTCACAACGTTTCGGCCGTCTGATCCTCCGGCCTTCTTCAGGTGCATCTCGAACTCCAAAGGGAACAATAGAGTAAGGGAAGAAAATGACTCGCAAAAACCTCCAACGGTCTGCTTACCATACATGCGAGGCGTCTCAGAAAAAATTCAAAAAGTATGTGCCCCTTACAACATCAGGACGGTATTCAAAAGTGAATCAACACTGAGAAGACACCTAGTCCGAGTAAAGCCACCCATAGAGAAGAACCAGACCAAGAACTGCATATATTCCATCCCATGCAGCTGCGGCAAGGTTTACAAGGGCGAAACATGCCGCCCCCTTAAAGTAAGGGTGGATGAACATCGAAAAGCAGTGACTAGAGGGGAGACGGAAAAGTCGGGTATAGCCTACCATGTATGGAAGGAAAAGGGTGACCATCGCCCTCTCTGGGATGAAGTTAAAATAATAAACAGTGAGCCCCACTGGAAAGTGAGAAAACTCAAAGAAACAGCTCACATGCTAGGACATAACAACCTCCTGAGCAGACCAAGTATAGAACTGAACACGATTTGGGCACCCCTAATCGTAAGAGAGAACCTAGAATAACAACTTAGGTTTAAATATACCAAAAATTCATACACGATCGTCCCAGTGACACATGGCCGAGGCGACTAGGACGTTGGAACAGTGATTGCAAGTTCTCCCGATGTTCTGAGTTCAATCCCGAGCAAAGGCAACGATAATAGAAGCAACAGCAGCAGCAACGATGGCGTCAAGCAGTAGTAGCAGCAGCGATGGCCTTAATGGAACGAGAACATGGTACAACAATAAAGGGTTGGGTTCGAAATTCCAGACCGACGGTTCCCGAGTTCGAGATGCACCTGAAGAAGGCCGGAGGATCAGACGGCCGAAACGTTGTGAGGAAAGCAACCAAGATGAGGAAGTCAGTCCGATTAACGAAATCCATAAGTAAATATTTATCTTTGATATATAACACACACTCCTAAATTTTAGTCTTAAAAATTTTGCAAAAAGTGTGACAAATAATTACAGTAGCATTTCTGATCTTGGATCAACTGGTCACTTTTTCCCTCGCGAATTTTTTTTCATGAATACGCATCAATAAACACTAACAAAGTGGAGACTTGGATTCGATTAGGAATTCTCCATTTTTAAAATATATTTTTTTGAGAGAGAGAGACAGAAAGAGAGACAGAGACAGAAAGAGAGACAGAGACAGGAAGAGAGACAGAGAGAGACAAAAAAATTATATAAAAAAAGAAAAGACTTCTAGAAACTGACGATACTTGAAGAAAGCTGAAGAATCTATCGACCAAAATGGTGTTTTGTAAAAATGAAAAAATTCGTCGTGTGATTGTGTAGAGTAATAAAAACTATTCAACATTTCAAACTTTGAAACTAGTTATGGCTTGCCAGCCTATATAGAACTGGAATTTTCAGCTTTTACTTGCTAAATTGTTCCAAGCAAACATTTGTTTCATTTTTTTATATGCGTGAATAAATTTTCATTTTGATAAATCCACTCATTACATTTGTATAGTCGATTTGCCAAATTTGTGTCATGCATTTATAAAATCTGAACATAAAATGCATATTCATAAAACTAAAAAAACAAAAAAAACTTCAATCATTTTGGGTCTCATTTTCCATCATACCCTATTTTAAGGACATTTTTCCAGCATTTCCCAAACGGAATGACGCCGATAAATGTCGTCTGTCAAAAGGTGAGCTTGTAAATCACCTAAGAAATGCCATTGTATTTCTTTTGCTTCCCATCGCAATAACAACGACCAGTGACGCGCGATGTCGTGCCACAGACTGATTTACCTCCCCTTCATTTTGCAGCGGCTTTCAAGGAAAGTAGAGGAGTTTCTTTTCCTTTTGTTTTCTTTTAATTTTCTAATGGTTTATCGAGGAAAAAGAATAGAGAGAAACAGGAAACGTAGGGTCAAGATGTCAGTGAAATGGAGAAGTCTTTAAAAACTTGTTTAAAAAGAAAAGATTCCATTAGAACAGATAAATTTCTGGTAATTTATAGGGTAGGAAGATTAGAGAGAATGCAAAAATAGGATTAATCAATGGAAACGTGTGAGAGGAAATTGTTTTCACAGACGCACACAAGAAACAGTTCACCTTTACAAGTTGGGAATAAAAAGACGTGGCTCATAAGATAAAAGCTTCAATACATTAACCATATTTTAATATAAATTGCCCGCTTTTACATCTGAGCCTTGAATATTACTTTGACAGTTTTCTGTATTCAGTCTTGTCATCGGCCCAGGAATTGAATTCAGCATAACGAGTTCAATTCTATTTTGTTTTGTTCACTTCGCGCTAAAAAGCCATGGATATATTTTCCTACAGCTACGGGTTAAATAGCCAGGCAGACTCAGCTCACTTGCCGTGAACTGACAACCAATCTAGGAGAAGGAAAACTGAATTCAAAGCCAGCCTAAAAAGGAATGGGTTCCGCCAGACTATCTTACCCAAGACACACTACAGAAGCTATAGATGCAGTACATACGGTGCCCTTACGACTCTCAGGCGTTACGGAAATAGTGTCATGACATTCAGTTTTGTAATATATTTCTATTTTTTCCTATCGCGAAGCACCTAAATGGGCTTTGAGAGGAAAAGGGATTTTTGGTTACCACATTTCATCCTCAGTGAGAATTGAATTCAAACCAATATTGAGAAGTATTTGTGCCCTTGGTGGTCAGTATTGTCCTAGGACAGGTGCCTGTCATATAGAGTTCGTTAGCAAACTTGTTTCACTAGTTCGTCTGATCTTTCCTTCATTCTTAACTAATACTACTACTACTAATACTCATACTGCTGCTACTATGATCTTGTGCCAAGTTTCCTAAGTTAATAAACACTAATATTGTTGTAACGAAAAGAAAAAAAAACGGTGAAGAGAAACGATTGAAAAAACAAAAAGAACAAAAAAAACACGCTGATTTGGGAAAAGTCTGACAAAAGTCAATATAAAATTTCAAAAGATTTTATTTCCAGAAAATAGGTTTCTTAAATTTTATGATGATTACAGGTTCTTGCCGGACAGCGCAAATTTTTCTTTAATAAGATTTCTCGAACATTCAAGTCCGCTGTAGATAGATAGATGAAATGTACTCTTTCCTCAAATATACTAATAACAAATACAGAGTATGGTATTTACTCATATTCCCCACCCCAAACTTTGATATGAGTGAATATTAATATATATATATATATATATATAAAACATATATATATATATATATATATCTATATATGTGTGTGTGTATATGTTTAATAAATAAACGGGACGCCTACTCAAATACGAGTATCCACTAAAAATAACGTTTTAAGTAATAAAAAATGATTGCTTCTGAAAATGAGAGAACGTCACTGTCTTTTGTTCTGCATATCAACGAGATAAAAGAAGAAGCGTGCTCAGATCAGTTTGTTAAGGAAGATAGGTAAAGGTAAAAAAAACGGAAGAAAATTTTTACACTAACATTTTAAATCGATATGCAAATAATGGGGGAGAAAGTTTAGGAAAATTTATCAGTTTTGATTTTCATCTTGACAGGCAAAGTGTTATAAATGGAAGCTTAGTTAAAGCGAAATATCGATAATAATTGCGCGTATGCCAGAGATGAGGAAGGAAAAGAAACTCATTCTCATATAAATCACACAGTTCAGGAGTTCATGAAATCCACACGGAGAAGGCACCACCGTATAGACGCTAACAAGTTTCGTTCTCATGATTATTGGCGCTTCTGTAATAGTGTCATAAATAAAAGTAACTCTTCTATTCCTCTTCATTTAATTTGAAGTCTTAACATCTGCTTATAAAGCAGAATGTTTTCCTCGTAAATTCTTTTCAAATTTTACTCTTGACTCAGTTTTGCCTGAGTTTCCCCTTAAAACTGAGTCTTTATAAAGATCCATTGTATTCCGCCCATGGTTTCTGCTATCATCTCTAAACTGGATCCCCACAAAGCATGTGGACTCGAGGGCATCCATGCAATGGCCCTTAAGAAATATGCTCATGAACTGGCTCCTGTTCAATCTAAACTCTACAATAAATACCTTACTGTTTCTTGCTTTCTTACTTGTTAGTAATCCTCTTGTGTAATACAAGTCTTTAGGAACTCAGGTGAACCGTTTGATCCACTTAACTATTGTCCTATTAGCCTTCTACCCCTTTCTGGCAAAGTATTAGAGGCTATAATCCACCCTGAATTGGTTAGACATCTCGCCTTGCAGGGTCTTCTTTCAGATAAGCAATATAGCTTTTGCTTTCCTAGGCCCACTGCTGATGTATTAATGATTACTGCCGAAAGAGTTTCTCTAGCTTTAGATAAAAATGGTGAAGCTTGGGCTGTTCCTTTGAATATCTCGAAGTAATTTGACAGGGTTTTGGCATACTGGTCTTCTTCCCAAGTTGAAAGAGTATTTCTGGACGAATCTTTGAACTGATTCAATCTTTCTTATCAAATTACGAAATATAAGTTGTCTCTTTTAGATCTTTTTGCATTAACGTAGGTGACCCGCCCATTGCTCTTTCCTTCGACCCATATTGTTCTTAATTTTCATCAACGACCTTAAACATTTCTCAAATCGACATCTATGCTGATGTAACAACTATTTACTCCAGTCTTACTAGTAAGTTTGATCGGTTCGATAAGGTCAAATTGGCAGATGATCTAAAAAGAAGAAGAAGACCTCCAATCTATTGTTAACAGCGGCAAAGGAAACAGATCTCTTTTAATCGTCTAAATTAACCCTTTTCACCTTCCATCAGTATGGCTGATGCTAACCTCCAGGAAAGTGGCAGATTACACCCTTCCGGGCTGACACGAAACAGAAATATTATATTGAATCAATTGCCAAGTCTGTGGCTACAAAAGTTGGTTCACGTTGTCTATAATCTATCATATATTTATAAGTCTACCGTTCGTCCATGCTTTCAATATTGCCGCCACATTTGGTCTGGCGCTTGTGCTATGTATTTAGAGATTCTTGATAAAATACAAAGAAGGATCTGCAATATTATTAGTCCTGACCTGGCATCTCAACTTCAGTCCCTCTCCCACCGCCGTAACACAGCTTCCCTGTGCCTTTTCTATAAATACTTTCATGGCATTTGTTCTGATGAACTTTCCTCTACACTTTAATAATATTTTCTTTAGTTTTTTGTAAATATTTTGTATTCATTTGTATATACTCATTGGGGTTAATTTTTAAAATTGTTATTTTATTCCCCTCCCCCCACAGACATTGAATTGTACATATGGGGACTAGTCAGTATTTTCATAGAGACAGTGAGGTATTATGGTGGTTGTAGTAAGAACGGTATGTATGAATGTGGTGTTTTGGTGTAAGGAATATTGTTCGTACGATTGGGTCAGTGTTTGCGGCTAGCTAAGTTATAGTTAAGACAGATGAAGACCGTCCTATTTTCCCCAATCCCCCCTTTGGCCATGTGCCACATTTCTGTATATTCTACAGAATAAATATCACTTTCCTCTACACTTTATGAATTTAAGCGCAGTACTAGATTGGCGGCTAGGTCTCATCATTTTACAGTTAAAATGGTTAAATGTAACCATAAATTCTATTTTAACTGTTTCTTCTCTCGTACTTGTTGCTTGTGGAACTCTCTTCCGGATTCTTGCTTTCCAATCAACTTTGAGCTTTAAAAAATTAAATTCAATGTCAATTCTTATCTTCTGTCTTCTTCATTCCTGTTCCTTTATTGCTCTCTCCCTAATAAGGTTTTTTCTCATATTCTCTCACATTCGGTAACCCCCTTGCGTCTTAGTGACTTTATTGCCTTGTTTAGAAGTAAATGATTAAAATGTTTTTGCTATAAGGCTATTTTTTGCCAAATAGTCTTTCCAACATTTTATCTAGTGTAACGAGTTCGAACCTTACTGTATCAAAATAACCTAAACAAATTTGTGAACACACCCGCCACGAATATTGTGTAGGAAAAAGAGAATGTAGTGGATTCTATTTCATGGATTTAGATTTCTATTCAAAATGCTTGGAGAACCGGCAAATATAAAAGTAATTTAAATTGACTTCAGAATAACAAAGACTTGCTTGTAAATCTGTTAAAGAAATGAAAAAGAAATCATACAAAAAAAACTTCACTTTCTTCTGCCATATATTTGCTTCTTGTCCGGTTCTTAATGCACAGGTGAAAATTAAAACCAAAATTAACTTCATATTAAGGGAATTTGATTTCCATGTTCTACCTTTTTCTCTACATTTCACACTGGTCACTTAACGTTGTTCTCTTTTCATTGGTTTGAAATACAATGTCACAAGTCAATTAGCTGTTGTAGCGACATGTATTCAATAGGCCACACAATGTCTTGCACCTGATAAGGTTTTAGCTTCTTCTCAGTTAAGAGATGAATTGGAATTCAATCAGACAGGTCTACAATGACATCTGACAAAAATCCTAGGATTGAATAAAGAAAAAGGAAAATGACAGAAAAGCGTATAAACTTTTTTGAGAAGACTGAATCTTAAATGGAAAACTAATTTACTGTCAGACAAAAAACAGCACGTGTGGTTTTCGACCAAATGTTTGTAGAGGAGTTCGCGGTTTGAGGTTTCCATCAAGTTATGATACACAAGGCTGAAAGAAAAATCGTGATCTGAAGTCAAAATAACGAACCCTTTCCCTGAGATGCGTAATACTTCTAAAATCGGAGAAAATATTTTCTTAGAAAATGCAATAAAGAATATAGTTGGTGATAGACGAGGTTTTGTGAGAAGGCTTAGCTTATTTGACAGAGACGCAACTAACGGTTCAAATTTCGAGGCAGGCGTCTCCACAGATTTTTGGGGAGATCTGCAATAAACCCCATTCTCAATCCCCGAATTGTTGAGTTTGTGGACTAGCGAGTTTGCGCCATCCATACAATATAAGCATTTTGGCCCAAAATGTTGCGCCTTCGCTGGCTAACATTCTCAGTCTCACATGAAACGAAAAGATTATATTGAATCAAGTGTTAGGTCAGCTGCTAAGAAAGTTGATACATTGTGTCGTTTCTAGACTTTTTTTCTCTCCAGAAACGATCTTACATATTTGTAAGTTTACCATTCGTCCATGCTTTGAATATATCAGCTACAAATGGTCCGATGCTCCTGCTATATATTAAATCCAAAGAAGAATCAGCAATATTATTGGTCCTGACCTGGCATCTCGGCTTCAGTCATTTTCTCGCCGCCGTAATGTAGCGTCCCTGTGCCTTTTCTATAAATACATTTATGGTAACTGATAGTATGGTCTCTCCGCTCTGGTATCTAGACTCTATGATTTTAAGCGTAGTGCTAGATTGGCAGCTAGGTCTTATCAATTTACAGTTGAAATGGCTAGATGTAACCGTAAGTTCTATGCTAACAGTTTCTTTTCTCGCACTTCTCACTTGTAAAATTCTCTTCCGGTTTCTTGCATGACAGCCAACTTTGATCTTCAAAAGTTTAAATGCAATGTCAATCGTTGTCTATTGCCTTCTTGATTGCTCTTCGTTTATTGTCCTCGCTACTTAATAATATTTCTCTTTTTTCTTATTCTTTCACACTCGTGTCTTAGTGGCTTTACTGCCTTACTTAAGAAAAAAGGCGTAAATGAACAGACCAGATGAGTTTATATTTTTTCACTTATGCCTCAGAGAAATACACAAATCCAACTTTGCTCGCATTTTGACACCTCATCCATTATCTTGACCATCAAGTCGTCAAGATATTGTCACAATGAATATGGGTAATCCACGTTCCACAATGAACTTAATTTCCTAATTGCTAGAGCTAGTGACAAGCGCGAGAAAATCAACGTCTTTTTATAAATGCGAATTCGCCTGCGTATTGAGAGACCGTTTAATAGCTATTAGGACCATGCATCAGACAAAAGAAATTATATATTTCCTCATACACACGGGAACTGTTGAAGAGTTATCGGCCTGACAAAGAAAACGTTAAAATTACCGAAATCGTATACCTAAGCAATGGGAAAATTTACTTAATGTACATTTAGTACATAGCATTTAGATAAAAATTTAATATTAAATCGTTTTTTTTTTGCAAATGACAATTATTTTTATTATATTTCATTATTTTATGCAATAAAAATTATTATTAAATAAAGCCGTATAAAATGGCGAGGATGGGATTTCCGGTGTTGAAACACGGGAGCAGATCTCAACTTCATCGTATGTTTTCATTTGGTGACATATTCGACAAACTCTCCGTCAAGTTTCGACTTGAAGCTACACTGCAAATCAATGGCATTTCTCATTTGTATAATGGTTGTTCGTTTTCGCCTTTACATCTGTTCAGGTGAATTTGTGTTTCTTCAGCACCAATAGTCTTCGTCAGGTCCTACTATTTAACCCATATCTCGAGAGGGAGCACGCAGAAAAATGTATTCAGAATTTTCCTAAGGGTATTTCTGCGAAAGTGAACGCAATGACCCCAGCCAAGATTTTCTCTCGCCTAGTGGTTATCAAACCACAAGGTTCGTATCCATCATAAAATCAATCATTGATTGTTAATAATAATCATAATAACAATAATAATAATCATAATAACAATAATCATAATAATAATCATCATCATCATAATCATAATAACAATAATCATAATAACAATAATCATAATAATATCCTTAATTTTATGAATGATGATATTCAAAGAAATATTTGATCAAATGTCCGACAGCTTTATATTAAATTCATGGAAATTCAGAAATCGAAAGCCTTTCTCTTACTCGTTATCCATTGTTATTATTTTCTCAGGCTCTTCCATTCTCCGTCCACAGAGTCGAATCATCTACATTTCCCCCCTACTCCATTTGTATGGAGAAAGTTCCACTCCGCTTTTTTCCGAGTAATTTGTGGAGCAGACTCTCACGGGGATGCTTTCTTGCACGCTACAATCTTAACCTTTTCAGGGTCAAAGGTCAGTCGCTATCTATTTTCCTTGTCTTTCTACATCCCCTTAAGTTCATATCACATGTCCTCTACTATGAGTGGCTCTAGGGCCTGGCTGTGGGTGAATTTTAGTATAAAGATTAACTAACATTTAACTAACATTTTCGAAAGCCGAAACTTCACTCGACGCTCGTCAGTGTCCAATTTGATTGAATAGAATATTTGGATGATCGTCAAAATATTCTATCATCGTTAAATAAAAATTGCTGTGAAAAACGTAATAAAAAAATCTTATATTCTTTATAGGATTATGAAGAATAAATACTAAATATTGATGAAATATAGAAAATTCGAAAATTTATCGAACGTTCGTGGACATAAAAAGAAATAAACGAAATTTGAGAAGTTTCTTTGTTCGTCTTCGAAAGAAAGTCATCGTCAAATGCGTGGCAGGTGGTGAGATAGAACACGCCGACATTTGTAAATTTAACTTCGAGGGCAAAATGGAAGAAAATATGTTTGATAGAGAAGAAATTAAACAAAAATGTAGAAAAGGGGGAGGGGATAAAGGCCTGATGAGTCGACCAAGGAGCAGAAAGAGACAAAGGTCTGACGAGGTGACCTATGAAGAGGAGGGAAAGGCCCGAAGAAGTAACCAAAGTGGAGGAGGAGGAGACAAAGGCCTGACTAAACGAAATGACCAAGGAGGAGGCGGAGAAGACATAAGATGTATGTTTGTGTACTCTACTAAGAAATCCGAAGGCGCATTGTAAATGCCTTCCAAAAGCTAAGCAAAGTATCAAGAAACAAAAAAAAAAAATTCGTTAGAAACAAAGAAAAGAGTACTGAACTGTTCTGAATCAGTCCTACTATATGACTGCTAGACAATCTCTACACAGATGAAGAAATGACTTGAAGCAACAGAAATTTAGTTCTACAGAAGGATGCTGAGAATACCATGGACTAGACATTTGAGCAACGATGAAGTTTTAGAGAAAACGGAAATCAAAAAGACACTTATACTTAACATCAGGAATGGAGAGTTGAAATTTTGAGGGCCCATAATGAGGAAAGAGAGCTTAGAAAATTTAATACTCACAGGAAAGATTGACGGAAAAAAGGAAAGAGGAAAACAACGGAAAACCTACCCAGCGAGCTTGAGTAAATGGATGGCAGAGCAAAGATTAGGAGCGATAAGAAAAAGACAATTTATTAAGAGCTGCAAAGGACAGGGAAAAGAGGAGAGCCATGATCACAAACCACCTGAAGGGACACGGCATAAAGAATAAAAAAAACAGCCATGAATAGAAACAAGTGTGAAAAGGAAATGTATTCGCGCGATTCATCCGAAACAGATTTGACTTTGCTTAATTAGCAGCGTCTGTGACGCCCATGCGGCAATATTTGGACAATCCTCCCTTTCATTCCACCCCTTTGGCCCTGCACTCTTGTCCACGTGCAGACCCCCCCGCCAACCCACACAAACAGATGTGTAAACTCGTAAACCCAATTATCAGTTTTTGTGTACAGAAACCCGTTACTTTCACTCTTTTGTTAGCGTTAAGAAACTAGTGTATGCCACAAGTGTACACGTTGGAGGTCAGGTGAGAGGCGAATAGTGTCTAATAATTCATCGCCTTTACAGCAGGGCGGTTGCTGCAAGAAAATAAAAAGAAGACGCCTTCTTATGTTTAGGAGAAACCTCTTTGTGATACTTATATGATTAGGCAGACATTCCTCTACATTTTATCAGCATCTCGACGACTTCTTATGCTTTTAGAAGCATTCAGAAAGGAACTTGTTGTATACATGCGTGCAGTCATCTGAAGATTTATTGAGATATAAATGACACGTCTACTCTTAAACTAATATAACGGATTTTTGTCCGTCGCATTCATTTTACCCTTTTAGCCAGATTGAATTAATACCTACCCCTATTTTAGAGATGGAAACATCAGGACATCTTTGCACACATTCCTAATTTGCAAACATTTTCTTTTCTGTATTCACTACAGCCTGGATATAATATTCAGGTTTTTATTTGTAGTGAAGTCTAAACAAATTAAAGTCCAACTTTGATCCCCAGAAAGTGGCGAGAAGTTTTGTTAAAATCAGTTTCCATAAACAAAAAAGAAAATTTAAACCATAATTTTAAAATAAATGTCCCGTTTTACCAACGAAAAAGCAGCGATTTATACAATGAGAGTATTCAAGTATTTGTATATACATTGTATATCAGATATGTGAGAGTATAAGATTGTAGTGCGTAAATTTTGACCTGTCAACGTATTTATCGCACTTGTGAATATTCCTTTTAACGAAATTGCTGAACGAAAGCGATTTAATAATAATTTTGTTAAGAACGCTAAAAATACATTTAATACACAGTGTAAGGGATTTTTTTTTTATTCTTTGCACGAAACTCCTAGATTAAGGATGGTCCGTTAAGGATTTAATAGCTCGACTGCGTTTTTCGTTAAAATAAGTTTGTATTCTAGGCTTTAGAAGATTTAATGATTAAAAACACTACCCTAACAACAGGTGCGGGGGAGGGGGTAACTGTCCCCCGTGCAAGAAAAGCAATGGCGGTAATTCTGGACTAAAATCAAATGAACGAAAAAAATGCTTTATTTTGAAACCGATAGGTCATCTATAGGGAAGTGCTAAAGAAATTTGGTTGTAATGTCTATCACTGGGGCAGGGGGGGGTGTTATGGTGAACCACTATTATAAGATAAGATAAATAATAAAATAAAATGTGGTCGTTTTCTTGATATCGTTTTAGCTGAATATTCGCTGCACTATTTACATTGCTCGGATTATCATCCTCATCTTTGTTGCCATATTTATCACAGCGTTTCGGCCGTTGTACGTTCCGGCTTTCTTCAGGTGGTTGGAATGTCGAACTGAACCTTTTATTTCGCTCGCTGGGGTAGACTGTTTAAGTTCCACGTGCCATGTCTGATGGATGTCAGATATCTCCTGTTAATTCCCCTCTCCAAGTTCTCCACCGCCTTAACCGGGTATTGAACTCACACTCTTTCGGTCCTGTCACTGGATCTAACTAACGCCTTTATCCACTGTGCCATGTATCCCTGAGGACACCTGCTAAAGAAGGCCGGAGAGTACAACGGCTGAAACGCTGTGATAAATATGGCAACAAAGATGAGGATGATAGTCCGAATAATGTAAATAGTGTACATAATACCTCATATCAGAAATATAGACAGATACTGAAAGGCCGAAACGTTGTAATAAATATGGCGACAAAGATGAGGACAATAGTCCAAATAATGTAAATAGTGTACCACATCTCAAAAATATAGACAGATACTGAAGGGCCGAAACGTTGTAATAAATATGGCAACAAAGATAGGACAATAGTCCGAATAATGTAAATAGTGTACATAATACCTCATCTCAGAAATATAGACAGACACTGAAAGGCTGAAACGTTGTAATAAATATGGCGACAACGATGAGGACAATAGTCCGAATAATGTAAATAGTGTACATAATACCTCATCTCAGAAATATAGACAGATACTGAATATTCGCTGTTAACGAAAGTATTTGGTACAAAAATACCCAGAAAATTTCAGAGAATTTAGTCAAAAACCAACCACTCACACAACCTTCTCTCTTCGTTACATTCATTTGTTACTAAGTGTTAAAAATTTTTTTAAAAATGTCAACATCAAGTTTTAAGAAATTTCATACAAAATTTGAATTTTTTTCTGGTTAATAAATTTTCATTAAATTCAGCATTTCGATGACATATTAAATAAATCTTCGATTTATTTATTGAATTTATTGTACATCAAAAAGAAAACCGTTTTATTTCATTTACTTGTGCTGTTCAATGAACTTCGAAGAACATCTTTTACCTGGAAGAATGGTAACTCGTATAGAACTCAAATTTTCTAATTAGCCTTCTTCCATCAGAGGATTTTAATTAATAATACATAGACAAGTTTTCTTTGGTAATTCTTCTCGAAAGAAGAAATTAAAATGCAATATCAGAATAAGTTTTTCAGATTTTGCCCAAATGTATCATGAATCAAAAGATTAATAGACAAAGCTTGATTCTTACAATTTTTAAATATAAGCAAAATAACGATAATAATTTTTGTGCACAGACACATGGATGTCACTATTGGGAACTAAAACATTACAAGGTTTTTTTTTTAAAACAAACACAATAAGTCAATATTTTAAAAAATCTGATCAGATAAAAAAGTTTACCTATCTTCCTTAAACGAACATTTTATTTTAATGAATTCAAAACAAAATGCACGGGTCAATAAATAAGATTAAATCCGTCAGGGAGCAAATAGGGCTTCAATGGGGATGGAAGTAAGGGATTAACGATAATCTGCTTAGATGTAATGTCAACGATTAAAGCACGAATTAAGATAATCGAAAATCTATGAATTTAGCGGGAATTGAAAAAGATGGAAATTTGTCATTTTAATCAACGAATCATCACTCAAATTTGTTATGGTTTCTAGATCTGAAAATTTGGCCCAGTTTTGTTAAATAACATACAGAATCTATATTCTATTTTTGCAGTGATGTTAATAGTTAAAAAAGGATAAGGACGAGTGGGTTACACACACACACACACAATATATATATATATATATATATATATATATATATATATATATATGTTTTGAACAATACAAAAATATTAAAAAACTAAAATGAGTTGTATATTATTATTTTTTTGTTTTATTATTTCAATTAGGATTCTCGACTAGTTTCGGCCAGCATGGCCATCATCAGGACAAAAAAGATTTTATGAGAATTTTGGTCGGTCCTTTTGTTGGTCAAATTGTCTCTTTCAAGTTGTTTTTAAGATAGAGGCTGGGGACATTCATGAGTCGCAGAATTTCTTTTTTGGTCATTTTGACAATTTTATTGATTTCTGGCAGGGGGATGTGTATATTAAGTGTATGTTATCTTTTAATTCTTTGGTAGCGTGCATGATGCAAGTCTATATATTGGTATGAGTGTGTGTATAAGTGTGAGACTTCAACACCCCTCTCTCTCTCTCTCATATATATATATATATATATATATATATATATATATAATTATTTATTTAAATATTATAACATAAATATGCTATAAAATCACTACAAAAATAGCCATAATATACACACACACACACACACACACACACACACACACACACACACACACACACACACACACACACACACACACACACACACACACACACACACACACACAAAAGTATAGGAATGGTGTAGACTGAATAAAATTCGAATAACTAAAACACCATCACTTGAGAAGACACCAGAAGTTTTGAAACAAAATGGGTATTTTTGTAGTGATGTTATAATTATATATATATATATTCCTTGGAGTAATGGATAACGGCTTGGATTGAGGAATCAGATCGCCGAGTTCGAATTCCAGTCGAATCCATTACATTCACTTACGTGCTAATACCCTTGGGAAAGGTGTGAATCCTCTTCTTCTCCCTCCAACTATGGGTAAATAGCAGGACAGACTGGGTTCTATAGCCTTGGATGGTAACTGCTCTAGGAGAAGGACAACTCTGAATTCAAAACCTGCGGAGGGTCGTTTGGGGACCTTGTGGCATTCGTTGCACCAGATCCCTGTATTCGTCCCTCCAAAAAGTGTGGATGGCCCTGCACAAAGCCTTCACCACTATAATCGAATCTCATGTGTCGGTGTCGGGCTTTCAGTTTCTGGGAACTGATCTGCCTGACTCTCATGCGTCGAGTTCGACGGGAGAGTCCATCATATATATATATATCTCTCTCTCTCTCTCTATATATATATATATATATGGGCGGCAGTTTTTCGCTTATACATTTATAGAAAATAGGCTTTATTATACTTTATTAAAGTACAGGCAAATTGACAGAGTCTTGCTTGTTCGTTGTACTCCATAATTATATAAATGATATATTGATTTAGTGAGGACGCATCAATTCAGTTTAGACACTGCATCAGGATTATTTGATTCTTGTGCTGACGACTTGTTTTGAACGAGCCACATTTTTTCAAAAGGATTGATAACAAGCAAATGGTGAATTGTGTTACACAAAGTCTCCAATTCCCCACCCTCCCGATACCCTCAGGTTTGAATTAAGATTTTTCCTTTTCATAGATTGCCTACAGTCTTCCCTATTATTTAAGCCATAGATGGAGGGAGAGATTGGTATTAGGACAAAGTGAACGAAACAGAATCAACAGGAATTTGGAACTCTGCTAATATATATATATATATATATATATAACTAGTGGTACTCGCTTGGAAAAACCTTAGGTATTTCGGCTTGTAGTCGAACAAACCAATATCTAAGGAAAAATGAGGAATAAAACAAAGAAAGAACTAAGAACATGAAATTGAGGCGAAAACAATCGTCCAGATTTCAAGCTCAGAGTCCAAAGAAAAAAACTTCCAAAATGAGTAAAGTAACTACGTATTTTTATATATATATATATATATATATATATATATATATATATATATATATATATGTGTGTGTGTGTGTGTGTGTGTGTATGTATGTATGTATGTGTATGTGTGGTGGAGGAAGTTGCAATTTTTAATAATAAAAAAATTCTCGCTAAATTAGACAATAGATTTTATTTCGCGTGAAGAAATAAATTCCGGTTTTCATAAGTTAGTCAAGCGGAACCGAATTCCATCCTCAGTTATTTCCGGTGATGCGTTTAACGGCCACAACTTCATTTTTTTTCATACCCCCTCTTCTAATTACGTCAAAAATGTCATTTTATTAAAATTTTAAACTTATCTTTTTAGGAAAAAAAAATTTTTTGTACCTTTAATTACGACATAAGCGAATTTAAAACCAGTCTTATATCGGGCCTCGTAAGACTTGTCGGGTTTATGATTTTATTTTTCTGGGGAGAGTAGATGGGAAAAATGATGCCAGGTTTAATTATAGAAGGTACAAGATGAATCGAAGGAAATAAATAACTTTTTTTTTTTTAAGAATCTTTATAAATGATGACCAGATATTTTTTCTAAGTAACACAACAGATGCAGATATTTTCTGTATGAATTTCGGGGATAAGCAGTTACAGTGTAACCCGGATATAAGAGAGTTGTCGGGACCGGAGAATAAGTATCTTATATCCGGGTTTCTCTTATATCTGGGTTTCTCTTATATCCGGGTCTCACTGTATTATTATTTAAATTATTAACACGCGGAAGATTGTCTTAACCTTTGTTATTTTTATCGCAATGATTCGGTTGTTGTGTCGCCCGACCTTCATCAAGTACAATAGTCTATTGGTTCGTGAATCTGGTGACATAGTAATTGTAAGTTTAATCTCTCGGCCAAGCTGTGTCTACTTAGAAGGAATGAGGCATAAGGTAAAGGAGCAAGACTAAAATAAGAACTTGACTCGAGATAATCGTCAGCAGAACGAGAACAATTTACAATCGGTGAAATAAAGAGCTCAGTTCGAAATTCCCAGAAGGTAACTCGGCTCGACAAGCACCTGATGAAGGCCAGGAGGTTACAATGACTAAAACGTCGGGATAATAACAGATTGGGACAATAGCCCGCTTGTAAATAATGTAAATAAAAGATGTCATGCCAATGTACAGATAACCAAGAGAGAGATTCTTTAGTATCTGAGGTGGGATTTTCTTTCAAATGACACTAATCAGGGTTCTAGTTCTGTTTAAGATTTCGAAAGCCAATATAGCCGTCCCACGTCGATAAATAACGCAGCACAATCGTCTTTTCCAACTATTTTCTTGTGCCAGACTAAACCAATCGAATGTCTGAATGTCGGTCTGGTAACTGTTATAATTTTAAATTGCGTAATGGTGTGAAATTTTTGTGTTTAATCCCAGACAAAAAAAAAAAATCAACATATGCAATGTTTATTTTCAAAGCCATTTCTAATTGGCAGCTTGATGCAGCGTCTTTTCCTAACCCACTTAGCCTTGAGCCATTCTAATAAGCTGAACCTGGACAGCCAACTGTAAAGCGATGGTTAACAAGTTAGATTTGTAAACTAATACTACGATGGTTCAATCCTCACTGAGTGCCCTATACCAGATTAAGCTATGTCTTTTTTGGTTTTTAACGATATGTCTATAGAGAAAGAATGTTATTTATAAAAATGAGTTATCAAACTTGTATTATATAAACGACTGGAAGTATTTTCGGTCGTTATGTAGAGTTTGTAATCACAAACTTATTTCCAGCAGTTTTCGTCTGAACAGTAAATGCAATAAATATTCTTTATTCCCCGGGGAAAATTACCCAATTATTTCTTTTCCTTTGATTAGAATAGTTTTGAGAGTCGTTTTACTGATATTTATTAATATGTTGTATCAGACGCACAGACATGTCTA
Source organism: Acanthosepion esculentum (assembly GCA_964036315.1). Classification (NCBI taxonomy): domain Eukaryota; kingdom Metazoa; phylum Mollusca; class Cephalopoda; order Sepiida; family Sepiidae; genus Acanthosepion; species Acanthosepion esculentum. The sequence continues at coordinate 2,572,002 of OZ038476.1, forward strand.
AATTGAGAGCTCTCGTGGATCAATTCATTGGGAGGAGAAAAAAAAAGCATTATGTTTATTGGGAGTTAACAGGTAGAGAGAGTGACCAGGTGAAGTAGAAGACAAATCGATATAACCAAACTGGTAATAACGGCCCTATTGGTTGATGCATGCAGTCAAGCGAGCCAATGTGCAATCGCTCAAATAAACGAACCCACTTGATGAACGAGAAAAAAAAGCAGGGAGTCAACATTTTAATATTTAACTAGGATTTGAACTTCAGCCTGTTTGTAAGAGAAGCTTCGACATTTTTTTTTGAGTTGTTGAATTGAAAGAATAATTCAGCATTTCTTTTGTTGTCAAGCGTTCAACCGAAAAGAATTAAAAAAAAATATTAACGCATGATTGATTTCATTATGTACACTTCTTGACAAAGTCGTACATACCTATTCTACTACAGTGATCAGTTCTATTTTCATCCTGTTTGTATTTCTATAGAGAGATTCACGTGGAAAAAGTTTCAAATAAATGCAGCATTTGGCACATCAAAATCAGGTCTTATTTATTGCTCAGCCGATGTGAAAACCCATTGATATTAATCGTCGATGATCCGGCAACAGATAATCCAATTCTACGGTTAATCCGTAGACCATTTCAGGATATGTCATTTAAGCTTTCCAGGATGTTGTACCTGTGACTGGTTTAATGACTGGGTATCATATTTGGATGAACAGCGAAACCAGGCCTTATACAACCAGATTAGAAGTATCGACGTTGTTCATTTTTTGATACCTGGAAATCGTTTACTTATAGTTTAGAATTAGTGTCACCAAGCAAAACTAAACGAACAAATACCATTGCTAATCCAGTCATCCGAAATCTAGTTTTTCATCATCATTAGGTCGCGAATTCTTCCCGGATTCTCCTGACTCGTTCCTTCCAACCATCCCTGTCAGACATCACCGTCGGCAGGTCCTCCAAAGGGCATCCACAGTAAACTACATGTTGGTCAACGTAGGTGTGATGAGGTCTTCTAAGCGATTTTTTGCCGCTCAATAGGTTCCATAGGAGGGTGTTACTCACAGGTTCTGACTTACCGCTTTCTCCAGGAGTGACCAACTGGCCGAAGCCTTCTGTCTCTAACCCTAACTGACATAGGAGGAAGGTGCCCATACAAGCCTTTCTTTGTTGGGTGTTTCTCCCAGCTGATGTCCAATGCAACTCGTAATAGCCTTGTGTGTGTTCCGTCGAGTGATGCTTCTTGTTGTTTCGTCAGTGTCCATGTTGTAGAACAAGACAGATTCTACCGTGGCCTTAAAGAAGTCCCTTTTAAGATTGTCAGAGAATGAGGACTTCCAGATTGGTGCTCAGATCATCAAGAGCACCCCGGGCCTTGCCTTTGCGGATTTTGATGTCTCTCTCCATTGACTGGATGTAAACAAATTCCTGGACAGAACTGATGTTGTTGCCGTTTTTCAACTTAATTTCTCCTTCTTGGTTGTAGCTGATAAATTCTATTTTGCCCGAATTAATGTAGAGACCAATTTTGCTGGCCGCTTCTTCGATGGGATGGGGAAGTTTTGTAGCCTTATCAATCGTGTCTGAAAACAAGGCAAGGTCATCTATGTAATCTACGTCTGTTTTTTTTGATGGGTGACGTGAACTTCTTGCTTTTTCAAGTGTGGGCGCCAGATCTGTGTTTAGATCATTAGATATTCATAGGGCGTAATCTCGACACAAAATGAAAAGGAAAGGGACAAGCCTTACCTCCCTGCAAGACTCACGCAACAACGTTAAAAACCCCGTATGTTCACCGGCAGGGCGGACCATGGAGAGAGAGAGAGAGAGAGAGAGAGAGAGAGAGAGAGAGAGAGAGAGAGAGAGAGAGAGAGAGAGAGATCGTTCGTTCGTTCGTATACAGCATCATGATAGCTAATACTGTCTCTTGCGGGATCCCCTATACTAACGTGATCTCTTCGAGTTTGCCACGATGGATGGAGTCGAAGGCTTCGGAGTAATCGACAAATACAAGCACAGCTTTGAGGTTCTGGCTGCTTCTTTTAGCTTCTTTACTAATCTCAATATGATTTCAGCCAAATGTTTATTTAAAATTTTTAAGCTCCTTCCAATATTTGCTGCTACTGTTTTTGAGACGCTAACAACAAAAGCAACAACAATTACTGTAAACTTGGAAACATTGAATTTATTTTTCTCTGTTTATTATCTTGTTCGTTTTAATCTCATTTGTAATTTGGTTAAAAATCATTTTTCATCGCCGCCGAAGATATTCACTTTCGACTCTGGTTAGCACCTAGATGACTAACCTTTTGGGTTATAGTTAATTAAATGCTATGGAAAAAATTGGAATAAGCTTAGCTGGTATGGAATTGAATGTGAAGTATCGGACCGTTATTTTCTAGTTGTTTACTGGTACAAAAATGGTTCTTCGTTACTAGTTAGCCATTGACATCGGCCTGTTGGGGAGAAATGCAGACAGACATTGATCGAGTACAAGCAGCGTCACACAATAGCGCCATTTCATTCGGCTGGTGTTTGTGTCTTGAGCAGGAGTTCGTCATCAACGAACGTGTAAAAGACAATCCTCTTCCCTGCAAGTTTCTTTTCTGTTAATTTATTCGTTTTATTGTTAAGGCTCAACATCAGAGGTTTTGTGGGCGGGCTCCATGATTGAATGACTTTTTTTTCTTTTGCAAACGTTGAGTCAAGGTAGTTTATTTTTATTTTTTTTTAATACGCGAGGGAGATTCGTAGATAGAAAGTCAAAAGGAGAGAAGTTTTCAGCAGTTCTATTTCATAAGTTGACTAAAATATTCGTGCTAATAAAACTTCCTACATGTGATTGTATTTCGTTCTCGGGTTGGCTAAATATATGAACAGTTTTTAGAGTTTTAATACTTTCATCGAAATAAATTTGGTACACACGCCAATGTTTTTGCTTTCTTCCTAAAAACACGACAAAATTGGGACAGCAGTGTAAGATTCCACTCAGGAGTTTTGCTTAAGAACATATCACGTTGAAACACCGGTTCCAGTACGACCACCGAAGTTAAGCAATGTTGGGCCTGGTCATTACCTAAATTGGTGACCGCTTGGGAATACCAGGTGTTGTAAGCTTGGATGTGCGGGTGGTGTAATGGATAATAGCTCGGAATTGTTAATCAAAGAGACGAGTTCCAATTCCAAAACCATTATTATCTCCTAAAAATATAAAATACGATAAAATTGCGTACAAAATATTTAGATTTTGGTATTAAATAAGCCATAGAGGTTGATAAAAATACGACGAACCAACCAAGAGTTCAAGTTCCAGGGATTTTCTTTTTATTTCCTTTTCTTTTTTCATTTTAGGAAAGCCTTGGAATTATACACAAAGATTAAATTCATTTAAGTTCACATGACCATTAATGTCCTATTTCGTCTGTTTGGAATCGTTACTCAATAAGTGAAGATTATTTGTTCTCTGGAAAGGGGAAATAAAAAGAATGATCGAAATTTTATAGCAACTGCAGTCATTTTGTTTTTGGCCCGTGTGTAGGCGCTCGAGTTCCCCACATTAAACCCGAGATTGTGTCCCATCCCGTCTCAGTGGGGGAGGCCAGAGTAAATACTACCATTATTAATAATCAAGGAAAATTGCATTGTTAGTCAGTAAATAATTAGTTAATGTATTTTCATAGCAGTAAGTTCTAATTTAAATTCTGCAATGAGATTCTGTGCAGAATTCCAGCAGTTATGTAAAGAGACGTGGTGTTCCTTTTACGATGATGAGATTTAGATGAAACGGAATCAATTGATGATCAAACATATTGGAAATTGTCTGCATCTTCCAACAAGTGTCACTTACACAGGCGGGAGAAGAAGAAGAAGAAGGAGAAAGAGAAGAAAGAGAAAAAGAAGAAACAGAAGAAAGAGAAGAAGAAAAAGAAGGAAGAGAAGGAGAAGGAAGAAAGAAAGAGATCACAATCACATAAATGATTTTTTTCTAGTCTGTTATGATGAAAACTTCAGCAGTTCATTTAGCCACAGAGAAGAGTGACAAAATCGTTACAAGTATTTGAACCTGTAGCAAATAATCAGTTATCTCCCCTGCAGAACAAAATACTCGTTTTTGATCTTTCACTTTTGCGATGATCAGTCGCCAGACAGATTGTGTACCGATCCTTTTCGATACCCCGTAAATAAAGTTATTCGAACCGAGGGTCAATAACGCCTTAGATAATTATATTTATACTGATGCGCGCACACACACATAACTCATTTTTTTAACTATTTTTTTTTTTTACTAATTGTTCACTCAATATAAGGCCTATGATCCACTCAAGGTAGAGGGTTAGTCATTGAGGTTTGTGTACGTAAGAAAAGCAGGTAAAAAGTGCCGTTTAAGAGGATAGGTCAGAAAGATATCGGGGTCAACACTACACAAGGGGTGATTCGTTGCAGTGTACATGGCAGCGTACATGGCGGGTTTTGGCTGTGAAGATTAAAGGTTGGTGGATCTAGGCAACCTAGCTCATCAAAAGAGTTGTCATGTAAATAGAAACAAATATTTCAGATGCGATAAATTAAATTTTCTGACAGAACGATTTGGTTGATTGTTCTAAGAGGAATTTTAAGAATACCTTTCAGAGTTTTTCTAATATTAAAAATTGCGATTTTTATTGATGGATGACTGATATTCTTTCCAAATTAATTCTTCTTACCATTTTCACCACCCCTCCCGCTAGATAGCTATGTAAACAGTATTGCCGGAAACCGCCAGTGAGATTTGAACTCGTATCCTTGGACCATGTTCTACTTTGACCCACTGATTAGTGCTATTTATTTTTCTTCTATGTAACGTGTCTGTTCGGGAAGTTGACGATCATGGCTCTCCACAATTTCCTGTCCTTTATAGCTCTTAGTAAATGTTGTATTTTTGTTATAGCTCCTAAACCCTGTTTTGTCATCCATTTTCACAAGCCCCGTAGGTTATTTTATGCACTGATTTACTCTGTCCTTCTTTCTTTCGATAAGTTCAGTGAGTACAAATGTTCCAAGACCTCTTTTCTGATTACGTGCCCTAGAAATTTCAATTACCCTAGTTCGCAAACGATTCAACAAGTTTGAATGAAATTCTCGCGGGTAGATTATTATTACATAATATTTGAATTTTAAGCCATTAAGAATTTTAAGGGAATTTTAATGGCTCTTGATTTAAATTGTGAAGTTAAGTATCCTTAAAATAGACTAAACTTTTTATTTGCTAGGGATAAAACTGGTAAGTAACCGCTAAGTTAAAAAATGCGCACTTTTGGGAGATAGTGTCATTTAGATAGAAACTTTTTTATCAACATCCTCCCCTCCCAACACCAAATTAGTAAGTATACCAAAAGGTTATGATTAATGTTGAAAACTATTAGACAGAAACAAAATGCGTTTAGTAGTCTGTGTAGCTGCATTACTTCCAATCAACATCAAGGGTTTCAGTGTGCGAATTCCAGGAAAAGACAGGGTTTTAAATACCGATTTTGAAAGGCAGGAAGGCGGAGTACTACATTAAGCTTAGTCATTGTAGTACAGAAGTTAGTAAACTAGTTTCTCGGTTTTCTTTATTGCTAACTTGCTTATTTTTCAAGAAATTGAAGAAACTAACCTTCTTCTGTTCTAAAAACAAAGGAATGGCCAAACTTAAACTATCCGAAGATGATGGCTGGATGTACTTGAAAGTTCTTGATAGTTAAAAAAAAAAATCACAATGTATTTTAGGATTCTGTAGAAAAACAAGCCTTGTTAAAAACATCCTTTCATGACTCTTGACTCCAACGTGAAAAAAGTCGGATATTGAAATTACTAGGCAATATTTAATAAACTCTCAGATGAATAAATGAAAAGTAAAAATCCTTAATCGTCCTAAAATATAAAAAATGAAGTGTGATTAACAATATTTATTCTACTTCTAAGCCGATTGTCATTTATAGTTCAATTATACTTACTTTTATTTCAATTATCCTAGTCTTATTTTTGCTATCGTTAATAATCAGCAATTGAAAAAACAAATCTCATCTAGGGTACTTTTATTTATTTTATTTTTGTTGAATAGATGAAATGTTGGCTTATAATTAATAAATCTCCAATCTCCATAATGCATTAAAACGAAGATTTATGAAAAATTTGAATAAAGATTGTAATAATCATGTCACCGGATCTGCTTGGTCGGATAAAAAATCGTTGCTTGCTTCTCAACGACATCGAGATAAAAGCCATGATTTCGAATTCTGCTTTTCAACACTAGCAGTTTGGGAAGTTATTACAAGAAATTCTTCCTGTCCCTAGCGTAATTCTCTCTGACTTGACCTTAGGGGTGCTAATATATTGCTGCTGTCTTAGAGCGCATTGATACGAGTTTGTTTCTTACCAAATGCCATCAGGGAAAGTTTAGTAGACTCAATCAATATGTAAATTCCAGACCATATTCTTGATAGCGCAACGGTTAACAGTTTTGTTTCGCAGACGAATTCGACTTGGGTGAGAGGAAGCTTTTAATAAATACTTAAAATTCAACATTTTTGTATTTGTTTTCTGGAGAGTTAAAGTTAGGGAGTTATTTTATGAGAAATTTCACTTTTCACGTATAAGGGCAACCAGAGTTGTACTTATTTTTCAATATCGAATTGTTTGTATTCAAAATGAATTTTTGTAAAATAGGTGTTAACGGTATAATTCGTGATTATCGTTTATTTTAGAAATTACATAACGAGCGCCCAGTCTTGTAGCTAGCCTTTTTTTGGAAGTGGACTAGCCTGGTGAATTCTTTTCTCAAACATTAGTTTACGTCTTACAGGGAGTTTATTTCTTTTGAATATTGTTTTGCGTTTATCTCATGACTTGAATTGAATCGAATATGGTAAAGAACATTTGACAAAGAAGTCCCCCTTCATAGAGATTTTCCAAGCGTAGCTTAGATGTGGCACAAGACCAAAAGTAGGGGGCACCCAGTGACGATCGAACTCACTACTCAGTTGTAATTGTTCTAACGAGTCAAGCTTGTTAACTATTACACTACCTCGAGTTTCCCAAGTCTCCCTTCATAGACTGTGCCATCATTATACAAAGATTATTGCCCGACCGAGAAGAGATGTCAAAGAAATTAGTTTGAGCCAATAACTTTTCATCACTCCTTCGTACATGTCATTTGCTTATCTCAAGTAATAATATAATCTCTGGTCATCCCATCGGAGCCGAAAAAAATTCACTCTTGCTGAAATTAGCGATTAAAATTGTGCAAGTAAAAAAATCCCCAAATTTCGACCATCGTACTCTCCGACCTTCTTCAAGTAGCTGTTCTCGTACCTGGTAAATTTGTTGGAATTATGAACTGGACCCCTTATTGGAGTAGATGTCGATCCTGATGAGGGGAAATGCTTTTAGCTTGTATAGCTTTTGTATCGCTTGTCAGTTTCTTCGACTGAACCAAAGTGCATAAATTCTGTACGACAAGGAATACGGGGGTGAGACCAGCCGCTCTCTAAATGTAAAGTATAAGAACGCCAGAGAGTGGCATTGAAATCAGGTATGACTAGAGGGAAAGGCGTGGTCATTTTTATCCCGCAGACGGACAGAAAAGAGGGAGAATAAATATCGAGGAGCCACGGGTTTTGAAAGAAAGGACGCTAAAACCTTCCGTCACTGGATTGTCCAAGAATAAAAGAATTCATTCCAACATATTTAATTCCATGACAGCTGTGGGTTCGATTACTAGGTCGGGTAGTACAGAAACCATTCAGTGGAAGAAATGGACAAGCGACAAAATAGCTTATGGATACGATTTATCTCCCTTACTCATGGAAAGCAAAAATGAGAAAACTCTACCCAAGTGGCTTGGCTATAGGGTTCAAAATGTCAACAAGACTATCCAGTAAGACAATAGATACCTGAATAATGCTTGAGAGTGAGGAACTAAAATGATGAAATCATAGTCCGAATATATACGTCTATAATAATGGTTATACCAAATCACTATTTTCTCTCACTGATCATGACATGCTATTGTTGAAACATTTTTCAAGATTTTGAACGGTAGAAGAGGGAACAGAGAAAGCCTGAATTAATATTTGTCTAAATGTTTCACATTTCCGAGTTGACAAAATCGGATTAAGATATAATTTTAAGTATTAAGAAAGAGCGTGAATCATTTAAATGGTTAGAAGCAGAAATTTATTGTTTCTAGATTGACCGTAAACAACTCGGTTATCCTAAAAAAAAAGGATTATTTTAACATTGTCAAAATAAAGATTAGAGGATTAGGGTCATCAATTTGAGAGGACCCTTTATCTTTTATGCGATTCAATGAGATTAATGATTTCCCATCTATTATCTAGACAAGTTGGTTGCTTTTGTTTAGCGGCATATAAACAACTATATGGGTTATTTAATGCCAAAATCTAAATATTTAGTACATAATTTATACTTTCAGAGTAATAGTATTTTTAAAAAATATATTTTGTAGATTATAAAATGCATTGATGGACACCTCGAGGCGGTATAATGGTTAGCAAGCTTGTCTCGCTAAAACGATTACGATTGAATAGTGAGTTCGATCTTCGCTGAGTGCCCCCTACTTTCGGCCTTGTGCCACATCTAAGCTATGCTTGGAAAATCACTATAAAATGCATTGTTGGTAATTTTACTATAAAAATGTATTTTTATTCTTTTTTATTTTAGTATTAATTGTCATTTAGTTGTTGGTCCTCTTATTATAAAAAGGACGTTGATTTTTTTTGTTTGGGAGTTCATTACGTTCACATAGTTGGTACCCTAACAGATTCTACCACCCCGGTCAACAGTTAAGAGGTGTTTTCACACCCCTGAAAACCTCCAATCTCCCAATCAGAGGATTTCTTGCCGGATGTACTTTCTCATCATAGCTAGATGATATCTAAACAAGGGAAATACTTTTCTGCACTTTCCTACTGAGGTTGCATACCTTTTATATCTATAATAATATTTCTTCTATTTACCTCATACCTTCAGGACGTGGGCGATCATGGCTCTTCACAACTTCCTTTCCTTTATAGCACTTAGCAATGTCTGTCTTTTTGGTATCTCTCCTAATCCCAGTTTTACCAACCATTTACACAAGGTAGGTTATACGCTACTTCCCGGTCTACTATTTACCTTAAACATGACATGTGAGTGTTAAATTTTCCAAGCCCTCTTTTCTCATTATGTACGTTAGAAATTTCAACTGTCTTTCTGATTCAAAGTATGAGTCCCCTTTTCCCATTTTCCTTAACACTTCCTCATTACTTACATGTTCATTTCAAGGTATTCTCAGCATCCTTCTGTAGAACCACATTTCCATTGTTTCAAATCTTTTCTTCATTTGTAATGAGATTGTCCAGCATTAATTGCCATATAGGAGGACTGATATTGTAGTACTCTTATAGTGCTGTACCTTTTTCTTTGTTTCTAACGAACTTTTCCTGTTTCTTAATACTTTGGTTAGCTTTAGGAAGGCATTTTTTACTATTCCAACGCGCCTTCGGATTTAGGTGTCACATTTTCCGTCCTCTGTTAAAACGCTTCCGGGATATTTCAATTGTTGCACTTGCTTGGTTTTGGCGTCTTCAGTTCGTAGTTGTCATTTTGGGCTTAGTCCTTTCTTCTCGCTTTCCTTTACCTCCTTCTGTAGGATTTCCTTTCTATGTCTGCTAGCAACACTGTGTCAACTGCAGATCAAATGTTGTTAAGATTGTGGCCGTCAATAATGAACCCTGGTAGAACTATTACGTATGTCCTATTAAAATCTCATTTTACGAGATCCTTTTTCAGGTCATTTTAGTGAGAAGTTCGCAGATTATGTTTCGCTTTTCATATTAAGTCTGGTTAATATCATATCTTTCTCTGAAAAGGAACTAATTACATTATAGAATTAGATAACACGACAATATCCCACATTCTTTTGTGTACTAAAGTGCACGCAAAATTAAATTCTTTCCTTCACTCTCAGCTCCGTACCCCGGAAACGCCTATTATATGATAAATCATTTTCTTCCAAGGACAATTATGATTAAAAAAAAACTCTCCAGTTATTTTATAGTCATTTAATAAAGATAACTAGTACAAGATCGAACTCACTATGCAGTCGTAACTGATTTAACGAGACAATCCATAACATCACGTTAAAATGGCTACCCAACTTATTTCATAGGTTGAAAAATTCCCGCCAGAATGATTATTTAAAATGACACTTGTATTTAGTACAGAAAAGTAATTACAAAACACAATCTAGTGTTCAAAAGAATTAAATTTTTGGGCTAATCATCCATCGGCTCTTAATAAAATAATCAGTTAGTTTTATTCTTATCCAGTTAAGATTGAAATCCTATTTTAAGCATTTGACAAATTCATTCTTTTTTTTTTTTTTTAAAGAAATGAATTGGTTTTATTTAAACTCATAATACTTTTAGAGAATGTGTAAACACGTTATAGTATGAAAAGAAATGGTAAGTTCAATCTAAGGGAAACAATAATTGAAACAAGGCAAGTTCAGTCGGCCAATGATGACAATTCCAGAACAACGTGACTATAAACAAAATTTTTTTCCTATCCTCTGCCAGCCGCTATGATGGAGAAGGCATTACCTCGAACCGTCGCCAGTGATACACGCTGCAAGAGCCACTCCGTTTCGCGAGGCTCGTTCCTTAATCGAGACGCAATCGCGCCAATCCTCCGAAGGAACGCCATCGAACGAGGGCCAATAACCCCAGAAGTCTCCACTGCCACAGGAGTAAAAATAAATCTATCAGCAAGAGAAGAATATTTAGCTATTTTTTTTTATCTCTGTGGGGCGACGAACCCCGGCTCAACCGCGGACCTGATCAAATTACCGGCCGAGAATGTATCTGCACAGGTCGCATCCCAAATCAACCACTTCCCCATTTTAAAAGGGAAGATGGTATTTATAGTTCTTAAAATGTGTGAATTTTAGCGTTTCAAACTCTTTATACATCAGACTCAAGCTACAGGTCTCTTAATTCCAATAATTATTTAGCTTTTCTTTAATCGACTTTACGCCGATAATCTTTTTTAAATTAGGAAATATATGCTTCAACTAAAATTCTATGTGTCAGGTGTAGAAAGTGCTTTAAAAGTGTGTCAGTTTCTTTCCCACGACAAGCAAGATTTTATCTTCAACTTAAAAAGTGTTTTAATTTACTAAGTTCAACTTTGGTGCAAGGCAACACTTACGGAGCACCTAGTGAGGATCGAATTCACTACTTAGTAAACTAACGACCATCCGTATTAGTTGTCTAGATAATACCCTATCAAAACACTTTCCTAACTAGAAATAAACATAATAAAATGTCACTAGAATGATGACGTTAAAAATGTTCTATCAACCCCATTTACATTATTTACATTATTCGAACTATTGTCCTCATCTTTGTCGCCATGTTTATCACAACGTTTCGGCCGTTGTACGCTCCGGCCTTCTTCAGGTGGTTGGAATGTCGAACTGAAGAATGCCGGAGCGTACAACGGTCGAAACGTTGTGATAAACATGGCGACAAAGATGAGGACAATAGTCTGAATAATGTAAATAATGTACATAATACCTCATCTCAGAAACCCCATTTACTCTTAAATATCTGAACACCGGCTACCAAACCACTGCAAATCTTCATAAATATCTCGTTATATTCTCTATATGATTTTTATGATGTACATTTTTTCAATTCTTACCTGGATCTTTGTTATTTTTTGTTTTGTTGGACTGTTCCAGTACTCATATAATTATGGAAACTACGCAGCTCTTGTATCAGGTTCTAAGATTTATTTATTGATAATTTTTGTTGGAGGAGGAATGAAATCGATAATTCTTATAAGTGAAAACTTACATTACTTAATTCGTCTTCTTTATAAAGGAGGCAATATTATTTTAGAGGTACGAATAGATATATTTTTTTCAAATATCATTTAATAAGTTTTTTTAAAAGGGTCCTTGTTTTTAAAGGGTCCTTATTTCTTGGGAGCTCCATTTGACATGAATATTTGTTAATATTGATATTAAAGTTGCTTCGTAATTAAGATTTTACAAATATACGTATGTTATAACAATTTGGCATGAATTATCCCCCCCCCACCTAACATCTTCCTACCTCTATCTTTGTCCGATATAAATTTGGTTTTAGACATCAGATCCATTTGCAAACGCATCGAGGTTAACGTTCATAATTCTACTGATGAATTTAATTTCAAAAGAACAATAGCATTTTGCTGATTCGGGATTAGAGATGACCCACACTGTTTATATTTTTTCCATCACTTTGTCATTTAAAATATTTACCAATGCACTTAGTTCTTGGGAGGGATAGCATCAAACCTGGCAGGTTAGTATACTATATTTTACAAGTACCATCAGAGCTCATTTTTATGCTGTTTTGAGCACTGCTTATTGTTTTACGTTCATTTAATGTAAGAAAGATAGCTTTTAGTCCTTTGAGGGTTGCAAAATATACACTTAACTACAATCTCTAATTTTACCAAAAGGTGCTCTTCATCTTCACGATCACAATATTCTCTTGCTAGAAAAGTTAATAATTTCATAAAGAATTATTATAACATGGAAATAAGAGTAGATAGTTTCGTCTATCGTCCGGTTCACACTCCTCCTAGATCTTTTGAACAGGAGTAGAGGTTTATCTCTTGTTTCCGATTCCTTGTAAACTCTTCTCCTTGGCTTTCACTTTCAGTAGCCCTCTTGCGTCTTAGTGGCATTATCGCCCTGCTTGGGGTGAATTGATTTAAAAAAATGTATTTTACAACACGCTTCGTATACAGAGTATACACAACATGACCGAAACTCTGTTTATGGAGTATACATAAGGTGATTGAAACGAAAGATTTCTACCCTTGAACTATATTTAGCAACTTAGCGTTAATAATAATCCCGCGCGTTGCCAAACGAAGCTAATGTTTAAAAGATGGTCCAAACAAAGAATATTTAAAATTTGATATATATTACCTCATTAAGTAAATTCAAAAGTTGTCATTTACTCAATTTAGTTTGCTACGGGCATTAAGTGAGGATCGAACTCTTTACTCAGTAGTAATGGTCAACTAGACTAGAACGCTAACCACTGCTCCAGGCCGAATCGACAAATTCGAACCTGTTGTCATCTTGCATTTAGGTAGATCCTCAATGTGACAAAAAAAATTAAGTATTCATCCGATTACTCAATAGAAGGTTCACTACTTAATATAATGCCTTTATGTAGGTACAGGCATTATATATATCCTTTTTAGATAAGGAATTATTATCATAAGTCGGACTAACGTTCTCATCTTGATTGTTTTGGTCATTGTACCTGCCAACCTTCTTAAGGTGTCTGTTGTCGTATTCGGTAGACTTCTTGGAATTTGGGATTGAACCCTTTGTTCAATTCACATGCATCGATTTTCTCAAGCATGGAAAATGGAATACGAACAATCTATTACGATAGTCTAGATAAAGGGTTTGATTAAAAATTCTGAGAATTTTGAATACGACAACGGATACCTGAAGACGAAGAGTCGTACAACAGTCGAAATGTTTGATTATAACAACCAAGATGAATCTATATGAGTTCGAATCTATAGGAGTTGGCAAAAGGCATATAAGAGGATCAGTTGTGTATTAACGGAAAATGTAAAGAAGGATAAAAAAAATCATATGACATTTCCGGTGACTTTTTTCCTGACAACTCAAGACGAGTGGATCTACTCAACCTGTACTTTGAGATAATGATTGTGTGCTGTCAAATGCTGGGTCAATCAAGTGGGTGGGGCTTATGCCAGAGGACACTAAACAAATAAGCAACACATGTGTTTATGAGAGAAAATAAATATAAAGAAAGGTCCACAATTATGTCGCGACAGAGAGAATCAACTGTTAATTTACTGGCGTGTGTCAAACATTGACACAACGTATCAACGATGGCTGAGAATACAATTATTTTTAAAGTCCTTGTCAAGATCTTCAGTCATTCGACTATAATATTAATAAAAACAGTTAAAAAAATGTTACGATATTTGTCAATGAATGATTCTCAATTTCGACTGGCAGCGTGAGACATGCGTTCATACGTCAACCTGTGTTGAAATCATTAAGTGCATCACAATGTTTTACACACAAACAGATCGGCACATGTTCAATTAAAATAAAATTTCGAAGATATACATTCAATCCGGCCTATAAAATTTGATAGAAATTTTAAATTCTCCTTGTCAATCACTGAGAACTTTGTGGAATATATATATTTATAATTAATATTTCTAATTAATAATTAATTATTTATAATTAATATTTCCAATTAATAATAAGGGCACAAGTTAAAATTACTGTTAATGTTGTTTTAACTGTCGAACCAACCAATTTTCTAATAATTGGTTTTAGGAAACAACTTTTTCGTTTGTGATCTGGTTGTTGAAGTTCTATGCTACATCTTTTGAAACGATAATATGTATATAATTTACTAAAAATCAAATGGTTTTGTTGGACGATCAAAAAATCATATTAGATTACGACTGAATTAAACAATGGGATCTTTTAGAAAAAGATAATGATCATCTCGGAAAATGATCTTTAAATAAAGTCATTGAACAGAGCTACACATGAATAAGAAAAAACTCCGAATAAAATCTTCAATTTTTTAAACATATATAAAGTTTGAAGGTTTTTCTTACAAGAAAAGTCCTTTCGAAAATTTTGTTTTCAGTTTTCCTTACGCGATTTGTTTATGATTGTTACAAAAAAAAAAAAATCTTGAAGCCGATGTGAAAGCTATTGTCTCTCTTCAAACACCATAACAATGTAGATTTGAATATTATAGGGGAGCACTTTCATATCTTACGACCGTTTATCATATGTGAATCTGTGTAACAATTCAACACAAATTCACTTGAACTTTCCTGTGAGTTTCAATATTCTTTATGATTTTTATAAGACTTACTCCGAAGCTCCTCTCTATCTCTCGGGGGTTTCAAAACAAAGGCAATCGAAAGATCCTTAAATTTATTTTAGCAGTGTTCAAGTCATACTCTTTTGAGATTCATTTCAGTTTACAAGTAAAGACTCCAATCAAACCTGTCTGAAAGTAAGACATAAAAAGATTTTATAGTTTTCTTAATATTAGATTACATTCTGAAATATTCCAGAGGTAATTGTATACTTAGTTTTATAGTCAGGAAAATGAAAAATAAAATGCCATGAATAGGTAGCGTTTAACGTTTAAACTCCGAAGCAACTGGAGGAAGTAATAAAATAAAAAAATTTAATATGCAGCTGCTGCATAAACGTTTAACAACACGGAAACGAAAAGTTCTAAATTCAAAGTTGCAGCTAAATAACAGATTATTGTTTATAAATTTATAACCAGATTGTTTAAACTACTAATAAATAGTTGTATAATGAAATAAATAGTTTTATAATGAAATAATAAGTAGTTCTCTAATAAAAGCGACAGGCTATCTTACAAATTAAGCGGAGCAAAGTATCTTAATATTTTTCATCAAAACAATCACTCTTTTGAAATGTTAAAATCTGATACTATTTGTAAAATAATAATAAACACAAGTTTTAACAAGATCAGTCAGTGTCATCTGTAATACAGGAAGCAGTTAATAATATCGACTAAATTTTAAGTGTTGAACTAACAACAAACTTCACTTACCGTGTGTTTCCTCAATAAGTCGACATCGACAAAGTTACTTAAATTATGCTTTGTTTCGTTTATAATCACACAGGAGTGAAAAAGAAGCAGATGTGGAGTAAGTTCTTAATTTAAAATCGGCTCTTGGGAGCCAGAGACTTTTATAAATAAGAATTTATCTTACTAAATAAAAATGATTTATGACATTTACGTAACTGATAGAAAATGATACTCTAATTTTCTTTTCTTATTACAGATTACGATTTCCAGTACACTCAAGTATTAACGTTTGCATATTTTAAAAATGAAAATAGGTTTGTTTACAAAGAAGAGTAAACATTTACACACGAACTTACCAACTTTACAATTTAAAATTTGTATGCAAAAAACGATTTGTGATCTTTTATTAAAAAACAAAACAAAAACAAACTTTCATTACGAGTAAATAAGACTCATTCCAACACTAAACTATTTTAATTAAAAACAAAACATAATTTTGGTGGAAAAGCTCGAATGAATTAAAGAGTTTTTGTTATTAAGTTCACTTACCGGCAGAATTTCCAGATACACAAGCAATCAGTGCACATAGATGCAGTACTCCAAAGAAATAGCAGGTCCGTGGTAAGTTGGGGAATGGTTGGTCTTGCATTCTTTGTTTTTGTCTAGCAATCAACCTTCTCCTCGTTCTTTTAGTTTTATTTCCATATCACGACTTCAATATTGTAGTGACACCAGGAGGGTTTCCCCGTATACACAAGATATCACCCATTTGAAAAAAATATATATATAGTTTGTTTTTTTTTTAATTGCAAAGGATTGAAGTTTTTATCAAGTTTTTCGATGAAGTAAAAACACTCCGTTTAAGATGAGGTAAATAAATTAGTCTTAGGCCCCAGAGTGTATAGATGTCAACCTTTTTTTTTCTGCCCTGGCAAATTCCTTTGTCTTTTTTGAAAAGTTAATTTTTGTTCCCAGCAGAATTAAGTAATATCCACCTCAGATTTCCGTAAAGCCGAGTCCACAAACCCAGCCTCCTCTATTCCGAGATCCATGTGAGCGAGTTAGCTTTTTATCCGAGGTGCCTTCTAAACTTCCCTCTAGGGCCATAACGAGTGAAGTCGGCTCCCTTCAGCCAGTTACCGTCACTATTATTACTACTACTACTACTACTGCAATCACTGTAGCAGAAAACGTCACCTCTTTTTTTATAAGAGCCACAACTGTTACTACTACTACTATTCTCGTTGTCACAACGACAACTACTAGTATTGTCGTTCTTGCTTTGACCGTCCCTGCCGCGAGCGTTACTACTGCTCCTATTGGGTGCCAGATGAGTGGGGGTCGCGCGAGCAACCGCTATCCAGGTAACAGACGGCGTAGAACGAAGAGTGGCTCGCTTTGGCTGAACTTGTCCCGGCCCTGCTGATGACCGACGCTTAGGGGACGACGACGACGACAATGAGGAGCTTATTGGCAATGCTGATGATGTCGACGTTGATGCTGGAGTAGTTGAAGATGGGTTGATCACACAAACTGCCATACTGATGACAAGGGTCTCCTCGGTTGGCGGACAGTAAAGGTGACACCGATTGCAGTAAGAAGAGCTGTGACAGCCGCAGTGGTTCTTCGTTTAGAAAGGGAAACACTTTTATTAATTGTCGCTGACGTTAATACCGTCGTGGTAGTGGTGGTGGTTTTTATACTTTCTGTCCCAACTCCAGACATTTGGACCGCTGAAACGAGACCAGTAAAAATTTTATAAGTGGCATAAATCAACATAAGTAATTTAACGACAAAATAACTGTTACATTGTATTCTCTTATCTGTTCCCTGAAAATGATTGCAAAAGTTTATAAAAGCGAAATAAGATTTTTTTTTAAATTTTAAAATATTAAACTTCCGGGATAGTCTGTTGCTTTCATTTTTACATAAATGCCCTTGAGAAAGGCACAGATCTGTTCATCGCCAGTTACGTATTTAATAATAGGGTAGACTGAGCTTTTTAGCCTTCGTTGGCAACCAGTCTAAGAGAAGGAAAACTCTGAATCCCAAACCGTAGAGAAAGAAAACGAGGAAACTACGCTATTATCTTTCCCAGGAATGCACAGAAATTCACAGTTAATAAAGAAAAGGACGCTGTAGAGAGTCATGATCGCCTACTTTCTTTAAGAACATGGTATTATAAAATTCAGTATTAATTTTGAAATATCGTTTTGTCATTTTGGAATATATTAGTTGTTTAATTTTCCTATTCCTGTTATTTCCGTTTAGACATTAAAAAATTGTTTCAAACTGATTTTAAAGTAATTTTATTTTTATAGTTGTCGTGAAATTACAAAAACTGATATTAAATAAATAAGAAGCGGTTTGGAGATATTTTTAAAATTTCAAATTAATTCGACAATGAGTTATAATCAACATAATGACTTCGAAGTTAATATAAAACAGCCATCATCAATATTTTACGGAATCCACAGAGTTGGTGTTGTAAAGAATTGGTTAATTAACCAGCGAAGTGCTTAATATTTGCGCCCGACATTGGATTAAATTAGTCAAAGAAATGCCTAACTTTTGTCACCCGATACCGGATTAAATTAACCAACGAAATGCCTAACTTTTCTCGCCAGGTACCAAATTAAATTAGCCAACGAAATGTCTGACTTTTCTCGCCCGGTACTGGATTACATTTTAGGCTTGTTAATTATCAAAACCGAGGTAACAAATATTTGTTCTTGCCAATTGAGCAGACGACACGTATTGTTCTGTTAAAGGGACCCGTGTTATAAAACTGACTCCTATTAAAGATCAGTAAATGTAAGATGCAAAAACAAAGAAGGCTTTTACTTTTTTATTTTATTATTCTCTATGTAAAGTTAGAAAATTTAGTTAGAAAAATTAAATATCTATCTTCTTCTTTCAGATATTTTTGAGCAATGTCAGCTTTTTGTTTTTTAACATCCATCAATGATTGAGTTTAACTATTTGTAAGATGAGAACTTTTTCACCACTGCATTCATCATAAAACTTAATAAAACTTAATAGACGGTATAGCAGCGAGTAAACTCTGGAACTAATATTTCAAGTAGAGATTTTCTATTTACAATGAACAGTGAAAATCATGGCCTTTACTTTGTTTTGAACTCTGTCTACCGCAGGCATTCCTCCTATTCGAATGAATGTTTGATTATAATTAATAGAAATAAAAGATCATACTAAATCCTTTTGATTGAACTTAATTTCAATTCGTTCCTTCATACACCAAATATATTTCTTTTTTAAAAAGAAAAAAATGGCTTATTTCGCTAGTGAACAGAAAATATTGATATATACTAGGAATATAGAGCAGGAAGAGTGTGATGCTTCACGTAACTAATTGAGGAAGTCCTGATTACCTGAAAAATAGCATTCAAATTAATCAACTACTGATTTATAGCATTTTTGCTGAAAAGTAGATTTTACAGTCAAAACGTCATCGGCCATCATTTTTACTTGATAACTTTTTTCAATTTTATTCAGCGTGAAAATTAACACACACACACACACACACACACACACACACACACACACACACACATATATAAATATAAAAGTGAACATAGAAGTCAACACTTAGAATGCTTGATGAAATCGTCAGGACTGACGATTGGATCTAGCATGAAACAGACTGTCGCCTCTAAGTGTTGACTTCCATGTCCACTTTTATATTTACACACGCTCTATCTCTGATATTGAACACTTTATCCCATAAATAGAGCACATCTTAAGACTATATTTCTTCATTCATATATATATATATATATATATATATATATATATATATGCGTGCGTGTGTGTGTGTGTGTGTATATATATATATATATATATATATATATATGAAAGTGGACATTGAAGTCAACACCCAGAGGCGAAAATATGAATAAAAAATTTCTAGCAAGGATCTCCATTAATTCAATTTTCAGAAACTTAGAATAACAGTATCTGTCTATATTTCTGAGATGAGGTATGATGATTACTTGCATTATTTACATTCTTCGGACTGTTACCCTCATCTTCATTGCCATATTCCCAACGTTTCGGCCGTTGTACGCTCCGGCCTTCTTCATGTGATTGGGTAAATTGTTCTAGCTCCACGTGCCATGCCTCTTCTAGATGTCTCTGTGAGTTGTGAGTTCAACGCCAGGCCATAGCAGCGGTAAACCAAAACCGGATATTTGTGTTAAAGGGAAATAACTGAGACATCCGGAAGAGGCATGGCACGTAGAGCTAAAACAGTCTGCCCCGGTGGACGAAATAAAGGGTTCGGTTCAAAATTCCAATCACCTGAAGAAGGCCGGATCGTTCAACGGCCGAAACGTTGTGAATATGGCAATGAAGATGGGGATAACAGTCCGAATAATGTAAATAATGTTAGAATAACAGGTGTGGCAAATTCCATAATTTCGTTCGTGTGAGAAATTTGTCCTTTTTCTGTTGCCAAATGAGAACCAATTGAGTAAAAGGGTAAAAGCGTCGAATATATTTTCTTTGACACCCATCTGATAATATTCAGCAGATGACATTTAACGGATAAAATATGAAAATCTCTTTTCCTCTTTCAAAATGTAATCGTGAGTCACGGAAAATTAAGATCATTTCCGAGATTTTATAAACATTTAAATTTGAGAAGTGAGTAATTGTTTGTAAGGAATGATATTTGAAATACTATGAGGATGAACATTTCACAATTAGGGGGGGATAAGCTGCCAGGACGCTTATTAAGTTTCTTTTCATTCTATCCACAAGAATTCTGGAATTACTGAACTCATCCGGTCTAAAAATGGCATTATTTAAATGTTTTTTTTTTTAATTCCTTTTTCATTACTTTTACTTTGGACAAGTACTTATTTTAAAAGATGAATTTTATTTTCATCACCGATAACGAATATCACCGTCCAGGCACCAGTGATAAAACCTTAGAACATGGGTCACATTAGTTTTTTTGCAATTTTAAACATTTACAAAGTCAGTCTAGATAGTATACACTTATTTGAAATGTCGCAGAAAGAAATGGCAACCTAGTACGGGAAAAAATCTGCCTCGTCAGTCATGTATCGAAAGATACATGATCGCCTAAGCGTGAATCACGCATGGCACATAACTGTGTGACTTATGAATCTGTTATGCGGCCTTGATGTAATTTATCAGTTAATCAGAGAGAACATACTGCTTATGTGCGAATGGGCCTTTTCTCGTGAGTTTAGTCAGTTGGCTGTGAGATGCTATAGAATGAGATTGTGTAGTGTGTGATCTTCGTATTCCCAGTGAATGGAAAGCAACTTTATCGTTAAACTTAACACATTCGTCCACAGAAATTGGGAAAAAACAAAAAGGCTTTCGGGAAAGATAAGTTATGCGAAGCTCAGATAAAAAAAAATGGTATCGACTGTTCAAACTTGGCCGGAAATTCGTTGGAAGCGTTCAACATTCTAGAAAACCTTCAACAAACAGAACTTAAGAAAATGTTGAACGCGTGAGGACATCTTAGCAAAGCATCGCATCCCCACTCTTTCAGATCTGACAGCTCTTCCTTTACAGTCAGATTTGGTCTACAGCGACTTTGGTTTTTCTCAAAACTAAAACCGCCGTTGAATGTGAGAGTACAGATCGTGGACGAGATTAAGGAGGATATAAAGAGGCAGTTGATAGCAATCTCGAAGGAGAGATTATTTTGGTAAGCGAAAGAAACAATTAGGTAAACGGTGTGTAATTAGGTGTGCGGTCCGAAGGAGAATACTTTACCCTAGGTTGGACACGTTTTCGTTAATATTAAATAGAGAGGAACTCGTATTAGCCGATTTCAAAGAGCTAGTTACACACTTCCCATTCAGTTAGTTATCAAAAAAAAAATTGTCGAATGTTCAGTTTTCCAAAAATTCTTCACTTTCTTCCTTCGTCTCCAAGGGTTGCTGAAAAATTCGCTTCTCAAATGACCAAAACGACCACCGACCTTTTATATTTGTCAGTTTCTATTTTCTATTCAGTCAGGTTACTCTATGAGTACCATGTAAACCAGTACTACCTGTCACACAGTTGGGTCATTGGCTTTTCTTGTGAGGATGGTGGCTAGATATCAAGTAAGATTAAAAACAAATAATGTCAAAGGGTGGATGAACCTCGAATGGTCAACGCTCATCTAGCACATTGGGATAGACTGCGCCACATAGGGATTTATGTAGTCAGGGCGGTGATGACCCGACATCGCTGGACGAAGGGCTCCCTGGACAGGTTCCGACAGAAACAACGGTCACGTATCCAAGGCGAGCCTTCCAGTTGGGGTACATCGGATATGCTTTGACCCGGAGAAGGATACGCTTCGCTAGATTTTCTTTCCCAAGACACGCTACGCACAAATGAATACATCTCCGGGTTTCAACCTAGATATGTGAAGGGAACAGGTTAGATGATCACCTGCTCAGCGACCCTATTAGATGATCACACCTGCTCAGCGACCCTATTAGATGATCACACCTGCTCAGCGACCCTATGACCACATCCGATCATAGGACTGATGATGATGACGACAACGATAATGATGATTTATCTTTCAGGTTAGCGTTTGTTTAGAAGTTTACATATGGTCAAATTTTTCAAATATTTTGGTTCGAATTCTAACGGGAAAATATCGCTTTTAAGTGCTTTTTATCAATGATAGTTCATAAGCGGAACATTATTGTTAAATGCTTGCCTCCCTTTGTTTGGTTTCAATTCAAAAGTTAACAGATCAAAAATCGTAACATTGATTATAATTGCAATAATATTTATTGGAAGACTGCTTTATAAACTCTTTAATTTACATAATCAACCATAAACTCGTCAAGTGTTTGAAAAACGAGTGAAAGCTAAAAGTTATAAATATCAAACAAAACACTTCAAAGTTTCTTGCAGTGCAATTATCAAGTGTCCGAAATAACTAGAAAAAAAACTTAAAATACTTTTCTTCTTCGTGTGATCAGAATTTTATCAATAACATAAGTTGTGAGCTTCCTGTAATAATGGCCGCATTTCTGATGTCGACCGAATTGATTTCATTCGTTCCCATAGTCGAATGATCAAACATTGAAAAAGCAAAGATCGCCTATCGATCCTTTTTGGTATTATAAGGTTATCGAACCAAGCAAAGCAGTTTACCTACTAATATTCATAAATTGATTTCTAATCGATTTTCCACTCGTCTGGAGCGACAAACGGTCCACATGACTGTCACGTAGATCAATGGTGATTTGATTTAACTGCTTGATTTTGATTGGACAATAAAGCTTATCACATTCTATGCGTTCGATCCTATTAAATATTCATGGCCTGTCAGTTTGGTCAAACCAAAAGAGGAGGTGAAACGTTAATTGCACCATACCATTTCAGGTGCCAGTGATGATAGAATTATTAATTGAGCGGTTCCAGAGAATGGAAACTAACCAAGGTTTGAAAGATCAATGGTCAGAATTGTCTTTTTTAATTTCGGTATTCAAAACACCTGAACAATATGGCAAATTAGAACGAGCCACTGACTAGATCTGTCCATTCATTTCTTCATCCTGTTTATACATGAAGCTTTTATTTAGAAAGATTGAGGTACACAGTATATCGTCGTCATCATTATTATTGTTGTTTGTCGTTGCTAATAATAATAATAATAATAATAATAATAATAATAATAATACTGAAAGAAACTTGGTACGAACACCACCCTGGCCCGGTTACGGGCAGAGGACCTGTTACAATTCTATGAGACAACACAATACACACTGAGAGAACAATCAAAGCCAACCGCCCAGGCATTGTTATTAAAGACACAAAAAAAGAAAAAGTGTTTCCTTATTGATATGGCAGTCCCTGCAGACTGCAATGTATCTTTGAAGATATTCGAAAAGCTGTCAAAATACAAGGCCCTCGGATTGATTGGAAAAGATTCCAGTAGACTAACTGAAGGGATTCCTGGAAGTCCATGCCTCAAAGAGATACAAAAGATTGTTCTAACAAGTACAGCCCACACTTTACGAAAGGCTTTATCTATGTAATCTTTTTTTTTTTTGCAGTGGAAAGTGTCATGATACCATTTCTAACCTTAGGTCCCTGGGCGGGACCCGGAAAGGAATGTGTAAACGTCAGATATCAAAGGAAATAATAATAATAATAATAATAATAATAATAATAATAATAATAATAATAATAATAATAATAATAATAATAATAATAACACAACAACGGAGAATCGTCAATATATTAAATATATGTAAACTGGATGTTATGTGGCAAATGCAAAGCGGAGAGAGGGGAAAAAGTGCCTTGAGCATACACCGCATCCAATAATGGAAAATGAGAGTGTAAAGCTTCTCTGAGACTTTACCGCGAAATATGATAAGATTAAAGGAAGAAGGTGTAGACATCATTAGTGTCCATAAGGAAAACAAACATTGGCGGAACACTGCTTTAAGAGGAGAGGTTAGGACAGAAAGAAAAATCTCAAGATTTGAAACATGAGATAGGACGCTTTTGGGATCTTAAGAAAGTTCCACGTGCTATGTTTAATGGATGTCAGTTATCAGTTATCTCCTGTTAATTTCCCTCTGAAAGTTTTCCACTGCCTTAACCGGGTATTGAACTCACACTCTTTAAACCTAATGTCTTCAGCAACCGTTCTTTACCAGTGGTCATATTGCAATTTTTGCTGTTATCATTACATGTTTTTACCAGAGCTCATATGAAAATTTTTGCTGTTATTATCGCTTTTCTCTGGCACTCCTTATTACCAGTAATAAAGTCTATCCCAGTGAACGAAATAAAGGGCCCAGTTCGATATTCCAACCACTTGAAGAAGGCCGGAGTGTACAACGGCCGAAACGTAATAAATATGGCGACAAAGATGAGGACAGTAGCCTGAATAATGTAAATAATGACCTAGGGTCATTTGTTATGTTGAATTTATAAGAGTATATTAGATGTGGCACAAGGCAGGAAGTATGGGGGCATCCAGTGAATACAAAGTGTCATTTGTAATGACCCAATACTAACCGTTAAATTACGGCATAAGATCTGCTTGAGAAAAAGAAGATGAAAATGTCATTTGATAAAAATACATAAATGCACGTTTCTTTGCTATGTTTTTTTTCCGTTTGGGGTTAAAACCAGTGTCAGATAATTACTTTCAATCCGGAAAAATGGCTTCAAACTCAATTGAATCCGATTTGCGTCGTTAGATGCAATAATAACAACAAATTACGATGTTTTCCTTTTTAAAATACGCAGGCATCTCTTTCCTCTTCTCTTTAATCTAGCGTTCTCTTATATAAAGAGAGTGAGAAAGATAGAGAGAAAGCGAGAGAAGGAAAGGGGGAGAGACTCTTTCACTTTTAAAATCAACAGGAATTAATGATTAAAAGTTTAAATGCTCATTTGTTTCACAGAAAATCTAATAAAGTGTTAATTGTCATCTGATGAAAAGAAAAATTTAAATTGAGGTAGATTCAAGTTTTGGAAGAAAAATGAATTGAACATTATATATATATATATATATATATATATATATATATTTGCGCTCCTGAAAAATTTATTTTGGTTGAGCTCTCTGGGGAGGAAGTGTGAGTTTGTAAACAGTGACTATTACTGTTAATAATGCAAAACTGTCCGGTAAAACGAATTGAATTGTCTCTGTGGGTTTATCTAAAAAAATAAATACACTTAAATTCGCCTTCATCCCTGCCGGGGTAAAATCTCCGACTGCCGCCAATTCAGCCGGGTTTCGATCCTAGCCAAAAGCAACCGGACGTCTATCTACACTGATGAACTGTCATACAGCGAAACAGTCTGTCTGTGGATGACAATATATATATATATATATATATATATATATATATATATATATATATATATATATATATATAAGACATTTATATAATATGTTTAACGTTAAACATATTATATAAATGTCTTTAAATAAATTGTCGGACTATGTCCAATTAAAATATATATATATATATATATATATATATATATATATATATATATATATATATATATATATATATATATATATATATCTACATGTATATAATGTTCAATTCATGTATATTTCATATAATGTATATTATATATATAGGTACATCAATAAGTCTGCAGCTTAAGGAGGAAAAAGCGTTTATTTTGCACAATAAATATTTACTTTTCCACATAATCGTTGTCAATGCACTTAATCCAACGTTTATCCATTAATCACTTATAACTTTATACAGTGAATGGTTCAGATCAAAATTCTGTTTCAGACTACGAACAGAGGTCATGTGATTATCCCTTTTTTTGTTGAAACGCTATCGTTGTTTTCCACAATCGATAATCGTACGCTGATTTATTATGTTCCCAAATGTTCGAAGATCTCTTTGTCTTTGAACGGAATTTTGTCGTGAAGAAATTTTACTAACAGAATTTTTTGTCCAGATTTTAAAACTCGTTTCTTCTACTCACCAATTTCTTTTTCCATTTGGAATCCTGAGTGTTTTTCTGTTGATGTGGAATTTGCAGAAGATTCCCAACATAAACAACATTCAAAAGATAATTTTCCCGCCAGCCTGTCTCAGTTGATTGTCTCAAAACGTGGCACCCCAGGGATGATGTCGCTTATAAAAAACACGAGGTGACTGAAAATTTCATTTTCCTCGCGGCAGGGGGAATTTGTAATGTCTATTCGTTTCCATAAACGGGAAGGCGTTCCCAATTCTGTACCTTCATAAAATAGCAATAATTTTATTATGCAGCATTTACTGAAACAAGTTTTTTTTGTGTGTGTATGTGTGTGTGTGTGTGTGTATGTGCATTTTATCTTTAAAAGTTGCTATACTGATAAGAACTGTAGCTATGTATAAAAAAGTATTCCCTAACCTCCTTTTACCAAAATACATAATGATTATTTTTTATTGTGTTGACAGGATTTATTAAACAAAGATTGTAGTAAAAAGATAAAAATCTATAAAAGGTAACACGTTATAAAACAAATGAATACACACATACGCATAAACATACACACTAAGCACTTCTTCCTCATTCAGAATCTAATTTTACCCTCCATCCTTATCCCCTTAAACAAAGTACTGTTCCTCTTCAGTCCAAATACTTGTTCTCTGCTTTTCAAGTGAATATGAAGAAGAATGTTTTTCAACGACCAAAACAATCACAAAAAGCTTATCTTTTGAACATCTATCATTTAATATAAATCATACAATAAAAATTGATTAAGTAACGGCAGATGACGAGAATTACCGTTAGTCTAGTCCATTAACTCACTTGCGAATGATGGAAATGTCCGCAGCATTTACTGTGTTAATAACCTTATAATTTCCTGTTAATTCCTGTAATGTCCGTGGAGTGAAAAGTTTTCAGCAGTCCAACTTCCTTAAATATAACGAAATTACCTGAATTATTTTGAAAGAACTTCTAGGATTGGTCGAGAAATCAGAATTATTGTGAAAGAACTTCTAGGATTGGTCGAGAAATCTTTAGCATATATAAATTCCTATCAATGTCCCTGGTTTATGTCGAAGAGAAAAAGGATGAAAATATAAATCGAAATAAATTGTAAGAATGAAATGAACAATAGATTGATTTATCAGTTTTGGACAGGATTTCGTGCAATGATCACTTGTAGCGATATACGATGTTGCTCATTAGACGAATTGAATAGAAGAATACCGCGTTAATTGTGCATGTCAGCAGAAAGTACCTGGGGATGAAACTACTATCTCCGATTAACTTTTCCATCACTTTTCCAGTATCCAGCTGCAGTCATCGCCTAAGATATGACCTCTAAATTCCAACCAGGTGCTGGTCCAAGACACAACGCTCCACACTCAGTGTGGAATGAACTCGTTGTCAATCGTTAAGTCGAGGCAGACGTTGAAAGAATAAGAAATAAGAAGAAAAAGGTCAAAGGCTGACTTTAAAGGAAACCATGGGAAAGATTGTCTTTCTTTCTAAAAGAGAAATATGAGATGATAGACATTAATAAGTGGTTAGATATATATTCAAGAAGCTGAGAGTGAAAGAGTAAGTTGCATTCAAAATGAATATTAAGTGAAAAGAGAGACAACCAAGAATTGAGAGAGAGAGAGAGAGAGAGAGAGAGAGAGAGAGAGAGAGAGAGAGAGAGAGAGATTGGATAATCAATAATTGCTGCAATTAATGAAATAATCCGTTTGCCCAGGTAGACATTATCGGAGGACAAATATGTAATGGAAACTTAAAAGTGCGCTGAGAACTTAAAAAGCTTCTATCATCGCTGACATAAGCAAGTTGATATAATGACCAGCCTTGATCAGGAGCATGTGTCCATTTATAATTAATAGGTAAACTTCAAACCTTTACTCAATTACAGTCAACATAATCAAGATAAATGTCATGACGGAAGAAGGCTAAAGAATAAATAAAAGCAGTTTTCCAAAAATCTTTCAATTCTTCATTGTCCACTTTTTGATTTCTCTTCTAAACAAAAAGCAAATCATGACACTTTCGAATCAACAGTAGAAATCTTTTTCACCCTTTGTGAGTAATTAAAAATATTTTATAATTTAATTAAACATTTAATATTTTCACTAAAATCTGGGCTTTTTTATATTGAATATGGCGGTTAGAGAGCTGGTTTCATGAGCTATAGGAAGTGAGTTCAATCTTCAGTCATTTCTCCAGATGAGTGGCTTCATTCACATTATTTGGGATGTTGTAACAGTCCGAAAAATGTAAATAATTACGATAACTCATCTCAGATATTGAAGAATCGCTAAGGACCCGATATACCAAAATATGGTGACAATTCGAAAAGTCCAACTAGAAGCTGGCGTGAATGTCGAACAATCTAACATTCCTACACCAATGCAGAGACTTACGACTCATCCCTTCAGGCTTCGTACCAAGACTTCCCGTCAATTCAAGGAGAGTCCGTCTGGACACAGAAAAAGCAGGACACAGCCTTGTCTGAGAAAGCGTTGGATAAAACAGAATCCGATATCTACGAGAGGCTCGAGGCCTTCTTTAACAGAATTACCGATGAAGAAAACCGAAAGAGGATCCAGCACGAACTGGATAAATCCGTCAGACACGAATTCGATGCTGTCAAAGCCCGCCAAGTATAAAACTGAAACAGATTGAAAGATCAGAAAGTAACGCACAAGATCCGTCACCCCCAATGAAGGCAGTAATCAACATCAGTCAACACCAGCTGAGTGCCTCCGAGGAGTCAGTACTAAGCAAGAGTTTCAACTTCGTCACAACCATCAGGCCGATAGCATACTTGGACATCATTGCCCGAATCGAGGAAATAGCTCGGGTGGATGAGTTAAGATAGAAAGTGAGGCAGATACTGGAGAAAGCCAAGCCGCTCAAATCAAAACTCACGAACCTGGAGAGGCTGGCAATCAGAACCCTACTGAGGAATGACAACATCATCATACTGATAAAGGCTGACAAAGGCAATGGGACTGTAGTGATGGACAAATCGGAATAAACAGTAAAATTGGAAAACCTTATTAGAAATGGTAGCTACAGTAAAGAAAGATCCAACAATGAAAACAGAACGAAAACTGCCGCAGATCCTAATCAAGAACAAAGGCCACTTCCCACTAATGACATGCAGGCAGTTGTCGCAGCGTTACACCAAGCTACCTCACGTATAAGGTCTCCCGGTCTCTCACAAAGACGGTATTCTACTCAGACTGATTGTTAGCTGCCAAGGCCTTGTGTGTCACCCTCTGAGTCGCTTCCTTGTAGATATAATTGACCCATTAATAGGAAAATGGTAGCCACAATAAAGTAAAGTAAAGATCCAGCAATGAAAACAGAACGAAAACTGTTGCAGATTCTAATCAAGAACAAGGGCCACTTTCCCACCTATGACATGCAGGCAGTAATCAACATTAGTCAACACCAGCTTAGCAATAAAAATGAGAACAACAGTAATTATTACAAAATACCTCCTCTCAGAAATATAGACAGCTAAGTGACTTTGTTCCACAATCTTCTCCCGTACTTTTCATGTAAATAAAACGAGTGATTCGGTAACAAACATTTAATTGACAAACCGGATTTACTACAAATGATATTTTAAGGATCATGTTCCCACCATAAAATGGCTGACATGGTTTGCAAAGTTAATATGAACATTGTTGTTTGTAGTTCAAATTTATAAGTTTATGATTTAGTTTATTTGTGTACTTTTAACATCTAACTACGGTTCATTCTACCGCTTAATACATGACGGAATGTATTGGAGATGGCATTTTAATAGCCAAATGAAAGAAGCAGAAGATCACGCCATTGAATGCTCAGCTTAAAACTCAAAGCAAACAAAAGCTTAACTGTAGAGAAGAAAATAACTTCAAACACCACCTCCTCCTTGACACAGGCGCTCAAGCAGTAAAAGGAAGAGCCAAAAAAAAGGGAACAATTCCGTGACCAGTCTTTTAACACGTAACTCTAATCTATAGGATTTTAAAAATAGTGAATCAGCAATTGCCACGAAATCTTTTTTGATAATATTTTTTTCGTTTAATCCTAACCTCAACTAAAAAACCCATCGGCTAAAAGCCAGTTCATTCCCTTAGCAATGGATATATCCCTATTTCCGCTTCAAAACTTTTCTTTTAAATATCTGTTTTCTCCTGAAGTAAACGTGTGGATGTGAAGTGTGCTTAAAGAGAAACCTTGCTATCTAACGGTGACCATTGATTTACGTATTCTGATAACAATAACAGTCGGTGGTGCAGTGAGCGATATATTAAACATACTTTTAAATTTCATCTTCTGAACAAAGATCTAATGGAACACCTGCCGTGTACGAAACTCACAAGCAATCGAGTGTTATCTTTGTTGTCATTTTAAATAAATAGAATCTGTAATTCATCATGAAGTGAATGTTTTGATTGCAATTAGTAAAATGTGTTAAATCTTAACATCATAACGCTGTTGTAATAACAAATCTTCTTTGCATTCCTGTTGGGTTTTGTAACAATTTTGTTCATTATTCGACCTCGAATTTCTTAGTTCTGTCATTTTCTTGGGAATATTCTTCTGGTTTGTTCCATTTCCAAACACTGCAATAATTATGTAACTGCTTATATTCCATGCTTTTCCCCCACTTCTCTTAAAATTTTTACATTCTTTTAACTTTATTCTGTTGTCTTTTGAAACGGCAACTTCTTTTGAAAGAACTTTTGTTGATCTCTTGCTTAATTCTAAGTGCTTCCTTTGAAGTTCATTGTTTCAAACAATATTACTACTGGTTTGCGATTGCAATACTTTTTTACCTGGTCAGATCCAAGTTATTTGCAAAATACCGAGTGAATCACAATTCCTACCCAGTCATTTTTGAAAACTTTATGATTTAACTTGCGCCATTCATTTATACGATTAAAATTTTTTGTCTTGGTATAGACAACTTAAAAAAAAATAAGCTGCATCTATTTTTGTTTCGTTCAAATGCACTTTTTATAGGGTTTTTATAGGCGACTATTAACAGGAATTATGTTTCATTCATCAATTGTCCTCTGCGCAATCATATTTTTATTATTAGTTCGCGGAAGCCTTCAACTGTTGATAAACAGTCGTACTTGATTTGACATGTAGCTCATCAACCTGTAACATATAGAGCTTTCAAAAGCTTTTAACGGCGCGCACACAGGCACACACACACACGTATATATATATATATATATATATATATATATATATATATATATATATCAGCAGTGCAGACATAGGTATCAATACTACTCATATTTACATACAATCTGTGTCTGATATTCAGCATTTATATAGCATAATTTAAAGCTATATGTTATATGTTATCATATATATATATGTTATATGTTATATGTTATCATATATATATATATATATATATATATATATATATATATACAGAAGTCCAAACATGTTGGTGCGACCAGCGGACAATCTGTCAAAAGACCTAGAACCTTAGGCAAGAATAAAGTCAGAAAATCAGAAAGAAAAAACCGCCAAAAGCAAACACCTACCTAAACAATAAATTAAAATACTCAACGCCCAAGATATCCAGACATAGAAAAAAAACTCTCAACAGAGCACAGCTCGAGTTGCTACTTTAGTTTCACGTTTTCGCAATTTTCAGGCGACTAGTTGTTTGTTCATTATATACATATATATATATATATATATATATATATATATATATATATATATATATGAATAAAGACTTGTACCCACAGAACCTCAGAATAGATTTAAACAACAAGGACGCCATTTTATTAATCAAACTTTTTTTTTCTTTTTTTTTTTAAATATAGACATAAACACCTGAGATATCTTTCGGCCAACACTTATTCATAGGTAACGCGTTGGGACATTATTTATTAGTATAAAGGGGACACATATATTGAAATATTTACTAAAATTAAAGAAAAATCCGAGCTCGTTTAAAATAAATTTATTGAAAATATAATTAAAGCGTAAGGGAGGTGTAAATCTCAGCTGAGAAAGAGTTAATAAAAGGAGAAAAAAAATTTAAACTCACAATCCTTCCAAGAGTTTTAATGATCTTGTGAAATGGTCCTTCTGCCTGCATAAATTTGGGCGATGTAATTTTAAATATACAGCTTCCAAAACACGTAAATTAAATTCGGTTTGGACGCTGTGAAGGACAGAAAACCAAGTGTCCTGATAAGCAGAGGCACAGTCCTGGTTGTCCATCAAATGTTGGCCAATAGCCAACTCCTGGACTGACTGAGAAACTCTATTCCTGTGTTCCGGGTTATGTAGATGTGATGTAACATGCTGAGAAACGCGCGTTTCCAAACGAAGACCAGTCCGTCCTATATATACCGAATCACATCGGCACTTAAATTGATAAATCACTGAATTTTTATTTAGATAGGACAGTCTATCCTTCATAAAGGCGGGGAACACATTTCTGGTCTTAAAAATGGTCCGCAATTTCACAGCAAAATAACATGAAGAAATGCAAGACGAAACCTTATTAGCGATAAGCTTACCGTTCCTGCCGAGCCAGGGTAACTTTAAGTAGATAGGACAACGACTTAAATCGTCTAACTTTTCTAGCGATAACACGCTTGATTATGTTGGATGGGTACCCATTATTTACAAAAATACTGTGTAACTTCTCAAGTTCACAGTCCAATAAATTGGGGGAACAAATCATCAAAGCTCAGTGAACCAGTGTTTCAATCAGACCTGTCTTACGGGACTTGGGGACAAAGAAATTCCAACTGGTATATAAACCAGTGAAAGTGGGTTTGCGAAAAATGGAAGTATCGAAAACCCCATCCCTACGTTGAACCAAGACATCCAAAAAGGGCAGAGACTCTTCTTTCTCCATTTCCATAGTGACCCTAAGGGAAGGATGAAGGGAATTTAAACCCGCCAAGAAATTGTCAGCATCACCAGAACATTCAAAAACGGAAAAAGTATCATCAACATACTTTTTATAAACTAAAGGCATGTTGATTTTCTCGAAAAGAACTTGCTCACAGTGACCAACAAAAATGTTGGCAAGCACCGGACCTAAAGGACTGCCCATAGCGACCCCATCTGTTTGGATATATATATATATATATATATATATATATATATATATATATATATATTGAGATCAACGCCAAATGACGACAGTCTGCTTCAAGCTTCAACGCAACCTGTTCGGTTCAAAGAACTGTACTGCTGCACCCTCATCGAAAAACAACGGGTGAATTCTTTATATATGTGGGGAGAGATATATATATATAGAGAGAGAGGGGAGGGAGAGAGAGTGAATAAGAAAGATGTGCATTATCTTGGCTAATATAGCGAGAAGATTTGAAATTTGCTTCTGAGATAAGTGAAGGCTTCCTTATCATATCTATAACACTAATGAGAGTGGAAACAATGGAATGTGTCGAGCAAATGTGACCTTTCTTTTTAATTTACCAAATACTAGTGACACATTTCATTACCTTTTATCTATGTTTATACATACGTGTATATATTTACATATCTATAAATGCCATATTTTCTAAATACTCCCACATAGGCATGAACATAAGTAGAGGAATGCAATTCCATTGGGGAAAAAGGATTATGTTCCTCAAAAACACAAAATGGTTGGTTGTCATGCCTTCATAGATAAATTTCATTTAAAGGATTTATCTTATTGCTTAAAATTAAAAGAAAATAATAAACAAAACTGAATTCTTCACGTATTATATTCACTCTTGTGTTTAACTCTCAATTCATAAAAGTTGAAATGTTTGTGTTACGTCTTTCGACTTATTACACACTGTGTCAGATTTTATTATGCAAGCCAATGTTTCCATGATAAAATTTGTATCACACAATCGATGATAGTAAAACAACAGGTTTTTGTTTAGTTTGATTTGTTTTACGGCATATCAACCTCAATGGGTTATTTAATACCGACAAAATTTTTATTGTAATATGATTTTCTTCAAAAATCTATTTCTGGGAATATTTTTCCCTGAAGAAATCTATAGCTGGTCATATTTTTTTCAAAGAATGTATAACTGTTTGTATTGCTGGAATTTTTTAAAAAGTATTGCTGATAATAATTTTTACTTCAAAAAGTATTTCTGGTATTAAAACTTATTTTTACAAAATTTTGGGTGTCAACTATTTGCCCATAGCTGGGGCCCTAACAGGTGCTAACACCCCGGGTCAGGGTAGACCTGGGAACGACAGCAGTTAAGAACAACAGGATATACTTATTTAAGTAATATGGTATGTGAACTTCGTCTTATAATATCGACTTTTATTTAAAATATTTCCAATAACTCGTGTCTTGGTTTGTGATTTTTTATGCAACTTGATGGTTGTTCATTATCTTGTAAATAAATATATAGAGTAGTACTTATTGATATTCTTTTTAAATTTCAGATAAGTCAAGATAGCCATGGTTCATAAAAATATATAACATCAAAGCACAAGACAATATATTGTAAATTTATTGAGTGATTGAGTCGATATTTCTCTAAATAAATTTTTTGAGATAGACACAGAGTGACATTAGATGACCTTTATGACCAGTGTTACGTCTAGGTCCTTCATGGAATAGTCAACTAACGATCTAAGGGGTGCGGATCCTTGCATGGAAATAGTCAGCCAACGGTCTAAGAGCCATGGATCCTTGCATGGAAATAGTCAACCAATGGTCTAAGGGCTGTTGGTCTTTGCATGGAAATAGTCTACCATTTGTCTAAGGGCTGAGGGTCGTTGCATGGAAATAGTCAACCAACGGTCTAAGACATGTGGGACCTAGCATGGAAATAGTCAACTAGGGGTTTAAGGGCCGTGGGTCCTTGCATGGAATTAGACAACCAGCGGCTAAGGGCTGTGGGTCCATGTATGGAAATAGTCAACGAACGGACTAAGGGCTGTGGGTCCATGTATGGAAATAGTCAACTAATGGTCTAAGAGATGTGGGACCTTGCATGGAAATAGTCAACTAGCGGTCTAAGGGCTGTGGATCCTTGCATGGAAATAGTCAACCAGCGGTCTAAGTGCTGTGGGTACACGCATGGAAATATTTAACCAGTGGTCTAAGGGATGTGGGTCATTGCACGTAAATAGTCAACCAGCGGTCTAAGGGCTGTGGGTCCTACCATAGTAATAGTCATCCAACGGTCTAAGGCTGTGGGTCCTTGCATGGAAATAGTCTTCCAGCGGTCTAAGGGCTGTGGGACCTTGCATGGAAATAGTCAACTAGCGGTCTAAGGACTGTGGGTCCTTGCATGGAAATATTTAACCAGTGGTCTAAGGGATGTGGGTCCTTGTACGGAAATAGTCAACCAGCGGTCTAAGGGCTGTGGGTCCTTACATAGTAAAAGTCATCCAACGGTCTAAGAGCTGTGGGTCCTTGCATGGGAATAGTCTACCAGCGGTCTAAGGGCTGTGTGTCCTTGCATGGTATTAGTCAACCAGCGGTCTAAGGGCTGTAGGTCTTTGCATGGAAATAGTCAACGAGCAGTCTAAGGTGATGTGGGTCCTGCATGGTAATAAGCAACCAGCTGTCAAAGGGCTGCAGTTCCTTGCATGGAAATAGACAACCAGTGGTCTAAGGGACGTGGGTCCTTGCATGGAAATAGTCAACTAGCGGTCTAAGAGCTGTGGGTCCTTGCATAGAAATATTTAAACAGTGGTCTAAGGGATGTGGGTCCTTGCATGGAAATAGTCAAACAGCGGTCTAAGGGCTGTGGGTCCTTGCATAGAAATATTTAAACAGCGGTCTAAGGGCTGTGGGTCCTTGCATAGAAATATTTAAACAGTGGTCTAAGGGCTGTGGCTCCTTGCATGGAAATAGTCAACCAGCTGTCTAAGGGCTGTAGGCCCTTGCATGGAAATAGTCAACCAGCTGTCTGAGGGCTGTAGGTCCTTGCACGGAAATAGTCTACCAGTGGTATAAGAGCAGTGGGTCATTGCATGAAATAGTCAACTAGCGATCTAAGGGCTGTGGGTCCTTGCATGGAAATAGTCAACCAGCGGACTAAGAGGTGTGGGTACTTGCATGGAAATAGTCAACCAGCGGCTTAACGGGTGTGGGTCCTTTCATGGAAATAGTCAATCAACTGTGTAAGAGAAGAGTGTCTTTGGATGGAATTAGTCAATTAACGGTCTAAGTGCTGTGGGTCCTTGCACTGAAATAGTCAACTAGCGGTCTAAGGGCTGTGGGTCCTTGCATGGAAATAGTCAACCGGTGGTCTAAGGCCTGTGGGTCATTGCATAGAAATAGTCAAACATCGGTCTAAGGGCTATGGATCCTTGCATGGAAATAGTCAACCAGCTGTTTAGGGACTGTTGATCTTTGCAAGGAAATAGTCAACCAACGGTCTAAGGGCTGTGGGTCCTTACACTGAAATAGTCAACCAGCGGTCTAAGGGCTGTGGTTCCTTGCATGGAAATAGTCAACCAGCGGTCTAAGGTCTGTGGGTCCTTTCATGGAAATAGTCAATCAACTGTGTAAGGGCTGAGGGTCTTTGGATGGAAATAATCAATCAACGGTCTAAGTACTGTGTGTTCTTGTATAGTAATAGTCAACCAGCGGTCCAAGGGCTGTGGGTACTTGCACGAAAATAGTCAACCAGCTGTCTCAGTGCTGTGGGTCCTTGCATAGTAATAGTCAACCAATGGTCTAAGAGATGTGGGTCCTTTAATGGAAATAGTCAACCACCGGTCTAAGGGCTGTTTGTCCTTGCATGGAAATAGTCAACGAACGCAATTTACAAGAAATCAGTAGGTAAGTAGAGAAAGTACCATAGGCTAATTTTGAAGAGAGTCAAAGACGAGATAAATGTAGAAAGTTATTATTTTCTGGAGAAAAAGTTTTTCAAGGTGTACAAGTCAAAAGCATGAAGTTAAAGAATCTAGTCACGCAAATGCTACAAAGCCGAATCTCTAAGAGACTCTAAGATTAATGAAATGGTCACGACCTCCTCCAAAATTAATCCAATAGATAATTTGCGGCTCATCATTGAAACAGAACTTTTAGAAAGAAGGAAAGGAATACTGGATTGCTATGTGGTATCTATCCTCTTATATGGCAATAAATGTTGTATAATCTTTCCAAAAATGAGGACAAAACTAGAAGTAGCAGAAATGTGGTTCTACAGAAGGATATTGAGAATTCCATGGATGGTGCGAGTAAGTAAAAAGGAAGGCTTAAAGAAAATGGCAACAGAAAGAACAATTCTATACAGAGTTCGGAAAAAGCAGCTGAGATTCCTTGGAAATATAATGAAGAAAGAGGGCTTGGAAAACTCAACACTCACAGGGCATATCGAGGACAATAGAGGTAAGGAAAGACGGTGAGCCACTTATCCGGGGAGCTTGTGTGAATGGATGGCGAAACAGGGACCTTAGCAAATGGAGAGGAGAAAAAACTACTAAGAGCCATCGAGATAAAACGTTGTAGAGAGCCATGAACACTTACGTCCTGGGGGGACATGACACATAAAAGAAGATTAGACAAGAAGGGAAAATAATATTCAGGCAGAGAAGATCTCTGGTAAAATAAAAACTGATAAAAAGGAAAATGCTAAAGTCGGAAATAGAAAAATGAATGAAAATGAATAATGGAAGACTTTATGAAGATTCTAAAATGTCAAGGAGTTCCTGTTAACATGTAAAAGTAACAAAATAATTGATTCTTTGTTTATGGGATATTGTATTATACCAATACATATTACTAGGCCTTAAATATTTTCTACTTATTTATAAACAAAAATTTAATTTTCACTTAGTTTGTACAGAGTGCGATGGATAAATTGTTGTCCAAATGAAGTAAAAATGAAAATAACACAGACATTTAAACAGATATATTTATGAAAATTACACAAAAATATCTTGAAATACTAAAGAGTAAATTTAATCAATAAAATCGCCATTGGCTTCAACCACGGCCTCCAGACAGCTTCGGAATCACCTGCAACTCTTCTGGACGTCCTCTTTGTTTAAGTTGGTCAATTCTGCCATAATCCTTACCATCAGTTCATATTTAGTGTTACAAGGAGTTTTGTTGGTCTCTCACTCAGCTGCACCCCAGATATAATAATCAAGGATGTTGCAGTCTGGGGAGTTAGGTGGTCAGATGTAAGGGGTGATATGGTTGCAGAGAGTGTCTGACAGCCATGACTGGGTTCTCCTGCTTGTGTGGCATGGTGTAGAGTCCTCTTGCCACACATAGGTTCTTCCAGCAGCCACCCTCTTGACCCAGGGCAGCATTACCTCTTTCAGGCACTTAATGCAGGCGTCCATGTTGAGTCTGAGGCCCTCACCAATAAATTCGGGAATACTTTTCTAATCAGAACGATCAGAGTGAGTTTTCAGAGTTGCCATACCTTCGTAATCACCATTAGACTCATCCAACTCTTTCCGAAACCACTGCACTGTTCTCAGATAGACACGCAAACGCTCGTACAGGTTTATCCGGTGAGAATGCCAAGCATTACATGTCGTTTGCAAATTTCTGTCGGAGTGAATTGCATCATTGTGCTCTTTTTCTAACAGACGGTGCCCAACTGACCCTACCATACTGTGCAGTCCACAAAACAAAAACAAACAACTCGAATGCGCGAAATTAGAAATATAAAATGGCACCAACTTACCCATCGTGTTCTGTATAATAAAACATGAGACACTGAAAACAAGCTATCGTCAATATTTATAATTAGTTTAGATATAGGCTAACACTCACGCGATCTATTCCTCATTTACGTCGATCCTGTACATTAGACAAATATTGCTTGATTAATATCAATTTTGAGGCTCGTACTGAGAAATTGGAGACCCGATTTCGAATTCCAGTCGAGTTCATTATATTCACTTACGTGTTAATATCCTTGGGAAAGGTATGAATCCATCTCTCCCCCACTAGCTATGGATAAATAGCAGGGCAGACTGGATTCTATAACCCTGGGTGGCAACCGGTCTAAGAGAAGGAAAACTCTGAATTTCAAACTGTATGTAGCTCTGGCGAAGCACATTCTATGCACCAAAGGATCGTTTGATGTTCCCGACTACGGACAACTTTTAATATCATTGGAAAAACATTGACTTAAGTCCATAAATTAGCCGTTGATTTTCACAAAAGATTAATTTGACTTTTTTCCCTTCAGGGTGTAATTTGTCAGAGAAGGACGGTTTAATTCCTAAGTCCGTTATATATCCTAATATTTACCTAAGCTTTTCTTAAAACAAAAGAAAAAAAAGAAAAAAAAAGAGAAAAAAAAAAGAAAGAAAGAGGACATGCAATTCAAATGGAAAACCTTACACCCAGTTTGCTCCTTTATTATCACTCGGTCTCCATAGAGTTTCTCATATTTCACCGTTGACCTGGATGTCTTGAAGTAAGAAAATGCGGGTGGAAAGTATGGAGTGTGATTGCAAGCGATCAGCACGGATCTTACGGAAAGAAATAGGTCACAATAAACCAGGTTTTGTTCCGGGGAGAAGGAGTAGTGTGCTTTGTTTGACAAAGAAACCGGTCTTCACGAAATTTTGGAGAAGCATTCACGTGCATATTGTTTCTGATTTGCATATGCGAGCCAGATGCAAGCATGTTGGCCATAATTATAATGGAAAGCGCATAAATTATCTTTTACCCCCCAGGCCCCGACCGGCGCAAGAAAATATCAGATACTGAATAGTTAATCATACAGATCTTCAATATCTTTTATTGATTAAAATGAATCTATCATTTTGTTGCATTCACATTTTACATGATATTTATAAAATAATTATAGGAAATTAAGGGTTTTGGTTTGGTTTGGTTTGTCTTACGGCATATCAACCACAATGGGTTATTTAATGCCAACAAAATATCCCTTTTTTCAAAAATGTATAGCTGGTAATATTCTTTAAAAATGTATCGTTTGGTTTGTTTTGCCTTGTGGCATATTAACCTCAATGTTTTTTTTAATGCTGACAAGGTTTTTATTTCTGGTAATATTTTCTTTTTTCAAATATTTATTGCTGATACTAATTTTTTTATAAAAGTATTTCTGGTATTAAAATCTATTTTTACACTTTCATAGTGTTTTGAGTCAGGTTGTGGGGTCAAATATTTGCCCATAGCTGGGACCCTAACAGGTGCTACCACCCCGGGTCAGGGTAGGCCTGTGAACACCAGCAATTAAAAGGTAGTTCCACGCTCCTCAAAACCTCCTAATCAGAGGTCTTGCTGCTGGATGTAGTTTATCGTCTTACCCAGGACGTGGATGCAGTTTATCGTCATATCCAGGACGCAAGAGTTTTGGAAAAAAGGTCAAGATATTTGATTTAAGTGTATCGCATTCTCTTAAAATATTTATCTTAAATTTTAATGTATCCGTTATTTTTCTGCTTGTATTTTAAATATGCCAAACGTGTTATGGATATAACGCAATTTTCAGCACGTTCTCACACTTCTGCGACTTCGAGGAATGTCATTTATTTAATGGCTATCGAAATTATTTCAGTGTCTTTTATTCCCAACAAAATAGTGTGTTTAACAGTACCTGATGGAGGGAGACTTTTAGCGGGCAAATTTCTCAAGCATTTCGCATTTAAAACTTTTCTCAACACTTTTGCTCGATACGACCTTATTCCACAATTAGCTTCATTCGCTAAAGACCGATGCTTTAATGTCCGTTAATATTGATATTTTTGTAATAATATTGCCCTGTTATTTCGTCGCATTTTCCCTTTTGCTTTGTCATATCCTCATGAATCCAGAGAATAGATGCCATTAGATTTCATTTATTCGGTTTTTATTCATTTATGTAGTGTAAACTTTACAAATAATGCATTAGTTCATTGCTTGTATAAATAATCATTTCAGTGGATATTTGAGGAAAAGACTCGGACCAGGTGTACATTTAATTTATGCTTGAGACAAGATTTTACTAGGAAAATAACACACACACACACACACATACATACATACATATATATATATATATATATATATATATATATATATATATATATATATATATATATATATATATATATTAAGCTTTTCACCGCAGGCAAAGTTGGAAGCCACTAGCACGCAAGGGGTTACAGAGGATTTGGAGCGAGAGCAGATAGGAGTGTTAGAGGAAAGGATGTGGACAAGGATAGAGGATATATGATAAAAATATAGTTTTAAGGTATGCTGTAAGTGCTCGATATCAGGGATAGAGCATGTGTAAATATAAAAGTGGATACTGAGGTCATCACCGAATTGCGACAGTCTGTTTCACGCTTGAAGGCCATATCTAGATCATATGTGTTGTGTTTCAGTTCGACTATTTAAATATGATGTTCAATGGTGAATTATGGGTCCTCTTCCACCCGTCCTGCTCCAGCATCGTCTCCGATGGTTCGAGCACGCAGCTCGACGCCCGGAGGGAGAGCTCATCCGCGATGTACTTCTCCCCCCATCTCCTCCTGGCTGGCGATGACGTGTCGGTGGGCAGCTGAGGACGTGGGCTAGCATGATCAAGGATGACCTAGCAGTATTATCGGGGCCGCAAGTAGTTGGTCTTCGACGATGGAATCGCGAGTGGCTCGCCGTTTCGTGTGACCTGGCTCAGGATCGCCGAACGTGGGCAGTGATGGTCCGAGATGCTGTACTTGCTCGGGTGGAAGCCGGTTCAACCCCACCCGGGTGAAAACCGATACAAGTCAAGTCAAGTATGGGTAGCAGGTTAATATTGGGTTATAACGGTTATTGGGTGGTCGATATGTTTCAAATTATTCTAGAGCAAAGGAATAACTATTCTCGAATAGGAATAATTGCGAATGTGAATCTGATTATTTGTAGCTATTTTATATTGTTGTTAACTTTTTATTTAGATGATAATGTTGGTCGAGGGAAGTTCACAAAGAAAATTGTGCTCCTAACAGGAATCG
The DNA here is from genome assembly GCA_964036315.1 of Acanthosepion esculentum. Classification (NCBI taxonomy): domain Eukaryota; kingdom Metazoa; phylum Mollusca; class Cephalopoda; order Sepiida; family Sepiidae; genus Acanthosepion; species Acanthosepion esculentum. The sequence goes on from OZ038476.1 coordinate 2,614,103, forward strand.
AACTTGCATCACATATTTCCATCAGGGAAACCGTTTTTTTTTTTTTCGTCTAAAGCGTATCGCTACCAGTTTGACCACTGAAGCCAGCTCTTCATCTAGGTTTTAATTTATCAGCAAAAAAAAATAATATGAACACCATATATATATATATATATATATATATATATATATATATATATATATATATATATATATATATATATATATATATATATATATATATATATATATATATATATATATATATATATATATATATATATATATATATATATATATATATATATATATATATATATAGGGTGTTCATAAAGTTCGTGTGCACTTTAAAAAATTTATAACTATTTGTTTTTGCGATAGAAATAATCTGTAAAAAATGTTATAATAATATAAGTTTAATGTACCTCGTGTTAAGTATAGCTAAAATAACTAATGTGATTTCAGGCATTACTGTAAATCAGTTGGCAAATGTTTTCCGTGTAACTGTAAAATCGTATTACCCTTTGTATTGCTAATGATGGAGGACATGTGGAAACTTAAATAAAATTTCAATAAAACCTTAAAAAAATAAAAATTTACTTCTTTCTAATCCTTTTTGCAAATTATTTCTATCGCAAATACAAATAAATTTATAAATTTTTAAAAATGTACATGAACTTTACGGACACCCTGTGTAAATATATATATATATATATATATATATATATTTGTGTGGGTGTATTATTTAAATAAAAAGAAAGAACTAACATATGTAATCCGATGTTCTTATTGAAATTTTTATTTTTTTAGCAAATAGTGCTCAATATAAATTTACAGAGCATTAATATTATAAATTAACTGATTTAAAATATGTTTTTTTCTCGCTACACAGTAATAACCATGTTTCAAAAATGGAAGCTAAAAACTCCAAATTTAATTTTATAATTAAATTAAAAACATTAGTTCCATTTCATACTCAAGCGAATTTTGGAGTAACTTATTTTTTAAATTTACAAAGTTTTAACTGTAAGGGAAATTCATAATTTACTGTTACCAAGGATACAGAGAAATCTAATCATCCAGACAAGGAGTGGTAGCGTGTTCATATTTATTAACTTTTGTTGTATCAGTTATTTGTTACGTCCGAAAAAGGGGTTGAGTTTAGGTAAGGGGTGGGGATGTATTTTTCAACGAATTCTGACATCCGTTAAATGCATGCCGTCTGGGTTGTTTGTTATTTTTTTAAAAATTTTATTGTTAACGGCAAAAATTATTTCGGCATTTTTTCTATTTGTATACTTAAAGATTTTTTGGGGATGTTTAGGTTAGAATACGTTTTATTTAACTACAATTTTAAAATATTTTAATTTTTAATTTTTAATAGACTATATTTCTTTTTAAAACAAGTAAATGTAATAGAATTACTTACAGTATGTAAAATTATTTTTTCATATCAAGTATAAGTATGCATATTACCAGGTCACATTTTTTAAAAAATTTATTTTTTAAAATATTATTAAAGGAAATGTTTTTGACAATGACGGCAAAAAATAGCTATTTCATTTCTCTGATTCAGTAAATCTTTTTTTTTATATAAACCTAGTAATATATAGTTTCTCGTGTATGCACAAAGGACATGGTTCATTTATTGGCGTACATTTTTTAGATTTTCTTATTAATTTCAATTTTACTTTAGGTGTTTTGTTGGATTCTTTTTAGTGTCAGAAGTACTTTGAGAGATATATTTAGGTTAGAATACGTTTTATTTTATTTAACTACAATTTTTAAATGATGTTTAGGTTAGACTAAGTTTTATTTAACTACAATTTTAAGATATTATCACTCTTAATTTTAATAGAGTATATTTCTTTTTAAAACAAGTAAATGTAATAGAATTACTTACATTATACAAAATTAATTTTTAATATCAAATACAAGTATGTATATTACCAGGTCGGATTTTTTAATTTTATTTTTAAATATTATTTAAGGCAAATTTTTGACAATGACGGCAAAAAAATAGCTATTTCATTTCTCTGATTCGGTAAGTTTTTATTTTTTAATAACCATGGTTATTAAAAACTCTACTAACTTTAAAATAGATAGAATTAGAAAGATATTATACAAAGAATTTAAAACCATGAACTTAAAAATTACGGTTAGCACTAAATTTAAAAAAGTTAACTTCCTTGATATAACATTAGATCTAAATAAAAATACATACGCACCTTATAAAAAAAAACAATACCAATCCTTTATATATACACCCTAAATCAAATCACCCACATTCTATAATTAAGCATATACCTTTATCTATCCGAAAAAGAATAAGTACAAATTCAGCAAATGACAAGATTTTCGATGAACATATTAATTTCTATAATAAAGCTCTAAAAGATAGTGGCTACAAAACCCAAAACTAACATATAAAAAATGAGAATGGAAAGCATAGAAAAAACAGAAGTAGAAAAATAATTTGGTATACGCCCTCATACAACGAAATGGTAAAGAACAAATTGGGACAAAAATTCCTTGCATTAATAGTCAAGCATTTTCCCAGTGAAATTAAACTAAGTACTATTTTCAATAAAAATACACTAAAATTAAGTTACAGCTGTACTGAAAACTTAGAAAAAATTATTAAGAAACATAATGCTAATATCTTAAATAAACACTTAGACCAGAAACAAAAAAATTTAGACAATAGAAAAATAAAAATAAAAACAGATGAAAATAAACAAAAATTATGTAACTGTAGAAACCCTCACAAATGTCCTCTACAAAATAAATGTCGCACGAAATCATTAGTATACCAATGCAATATTTCTTCTATTGAAAATCCTGAAAACATAAAAGCCAAGAGATCAAAAAACGTTTCAACCAACATCAAAGTTCATTTAGGATAAATAAAATTTATGCACTACTTCAAAAAAGTAGTGCATAAACCAACATATGAATAAGTGTGAACAACAATAACGATGGGGAAGGATTTTCTGTGAATGGATGGTAGAAAGCGGGATACTAAAGAGTAAAACGTCGCTTAGAGTTACACTGGAAATGAAGTTGTGAAGAGCCATGATCACCCATGTCCTGAAGGGATAGGGCGCATGAAAGATGATTACAAAAATACGACTTTTGTGATGGTCGCTCAAAACAATTTAGGCAGATATGCCAACAACAGTTTTTCATAATGTAGCATAATGTTTGTATTCGTAAAAACTCGCCATATTTAGCCAGCTATACAGATCCTTTTTTGACAAATTAACACCTAAACGATGTTCACGCATTGTAATTTCAAAATTCATTGTTTTCTCGTCTCTTATCTCAGATTCATTGTCCAGATTCTTTTCCGTTACGGGTGAATTCTCTTTCTCTTTTGTCTCTTTCCAGGTACCAGGTTATTCTTTGCGCCTAGTGGCGTGTGTCGCCAATAAGTAAATGTTTAACACCGGCGGGTAGCTTTACTTACTCTTTTATCCCATTTAAACGTCTTCGCATTCTGGCTCGCTCGTCTTTTTTTCTTATTTCTCCTCGTTTGTTCGAGACCTGCCCACTTTACTCCTCTTTTGTTCCACCTGCCCCGATGCTGTGTTAAGCACACGCTGTGAAGCACTTGAGAATTTAACCATTTTTTTGACAAGTTACCACCCTCTTGTCTTCTTTCTCTCCAGCCTACACCTAATAAATTGTAAGCACATAACAATGTGTATAGCTCGACATATATCGGATCTGACAGCCCGTAGAGGCTCATACGCGTAAAGAAAACACTCTTGATTTAAAACGCTAGTGTGTGCGTGCGCGTGTGTGTGCTTATAATTTAGCTATCCATTCATTGTTATCTGGCGGTGTTATATGAAGAGATGACCACTAACTGTGGCGAGTTCAGTTTTCACTAGGCGCTCCACGACACTAGATCAGTACTTGTCTCCGTAAAATTCTCAAAGTGTATGGTGGACTCTCCCGTCGTATTCGACGTATGAGGGTCAAGAAGCTCAGTTCCTAGGAACCGACAGCCAGACACCAGCACATATGATTTGATTATAGTGGTGAAGGGTTTGTACAGAACCATCCACACTTTTTGAAGGGCCGAATACTACGTGCCACAAGGTCCCCAAACGACCCTCCGCAGGTTTTGAATTCAGAGTTATCCTTCTTCTAGATCAGTTGCCATTCAAGGCTATAGAACCCAGTCCGAAGAGGATTAATACCTTTCCCAAGGGTATTAGCACATAAGTGAATGTAATGGATTCGACAGGAATTCGAACTCGGCTCTCCCATTCCTCAAGCCGCTATCCATTACTCCACCATGCCTCCTCCTAAGTGTATAATCATCCAGAATCTGGTCACTATCAATAATTAGGTCTCTCACATTACGTTTAGTGTAATGATCTTGTAGTCTAGTAGTAGTCTTGTAGTAGATTAAATGCTAATATTTATTGATTTAAGCGGAATGCAGATAATGATCGAAATTACTTGGGCTTTGTATTTCCGTTCGAATCATACGAAGATGAATTCGAACTTCATTGTAAATCTTACGCTAAATAAAGTAATAAATGTGACTAAAAAATTGATTAACTCACATTCCCAAATCATTATTTCAATGAGAAAAGATTAAAATCTTTATTTAGAAGTATTTAAAAAAATGAAGAAGTGATTATCCCAAGCGTTGTTGAAATGTGCGGCTGAAAATCTAATGAATGTTTCATGACTTTTGATTCTGCTTTTCTTGGTCAGACCAAGAACTTTTCAACTCCTATCAAATATACGGGCATATTGAATATACACATATCTTCTATTCGCTTTCCTTCGGCTGAAACGTTTTTATTTTTCTTCATTGAATGTGAGAAGTTGGATATCCTTCCATCAGTCTTATTATGTGTCGCGATATAGAACTTTGAACACAAATCGAAATTTCCTTGTCGGAAAAGAAGAATTTTCATTCTTTTTTTAAAAAAAGTCTCTCTATAAAATATAATAAATATCAGTGAAGTTTTGAAAGTTTGGCTTTCCTATAACAAAAACCTAAACATATAGAAATACAATTTTGATATTGTCGGTTGTACATTAAAAAAACGGGTTTTTGTTCTGTAACATTCAGAGGGAGAAATAAACTAATTAAAAAAATCTATACGTAGAATTTCGAAAAGAAAAACAGAGCATCTTAAGCATTTCCGAAAGCTTACTTTCTCTCTCTCTCTCTCTCTCTCTCTCTCTCTCTCTCTCTCTATATATATATATATATATATATATATATATATATATATGTATATATATATATATGAAGAAATATAGTCTTAAGATGTGCTATATTTATGAGATAAAGTGCTCAATATCAGAGATTGAGCGTGTGTAATTATAAAAGTGAACATAGAAGTCAACACTTAGAGGCGACAGGCTGTTTCATGCTAGATGGAATCGTCATGCAATTGGTGGCCTGACGATTGCATCTAGCATGAAACAGACTGTCGCCTCTAAGTGTTGACTTCTATGTTCACTTATATATATATATATATATATATATATATATATATATATATATATATATATATATATATATATCCCTCTCCCTCTAAAATACACACACACTATTACAGAATAGATGGCGTGTCTATAAATCTCTATCTCCTTATAAATCTGTACAGTCTGTGCAACAATTCAAAATTTAGATTCCAGTAGAGTGTCAAAACATTGACATCAGCTACCTAATAACGTGCAGTTCCCCCTTTGTCTGAATAACAGCGGCTATGCAACGTGGTTATATCTATCCAGACACGTTCTAGTGTGGTTCTCAACTGAACTATGTTTATAAAGGATGGCTACAGGGAATTTATTAACGTCAGCAACATATCCTAAGCATGCTCAATGGGCTTTAAATGAAACAATCGTAACTGGAAACCAGTCACGTGTTCTTAGAGTCAGTTTCGAGTGACCCGCACGAAATGGAGAGGGTGTGTTAACTTGTTAGATTAAATCATTATCACTGGAGAACATAGTGGATGTAAAGGGGTTTGTAAAAAGATCTGTGGGTGGCAAATCTGTCAAGATAAAACTCCAGTTTCACGAGAGGTCCGGACGAGCTTAAACACACAAAGGCTGATAGCATTTCATAGCCACCACCAGCTTGTACCACATCCTGCCGATAAGTTGGATTCATTGCCTCAGTCCTCCGCACACTATCTTGGCCATATACTCAAAAGAACTGGAAATGTGACTCTTTGCAAATAAAACGCCAGTCTAACACAATCCCATGGCAATGTTCTCTACTCTAAGTGAGGCGTGGTAACCGATGTCACAGCATCAATAATAGTACTCTTCTTTGTTGACAACAATAAAACTACGTGGAATGCAGAATACCATTTTTGACTAATGTGTTAAGTGGTACCAATGTTGAAGTAGGATGTGATCTGATCTTCTTTCATTGGTTCAAAAATGACATCGTCAGTCGCCGGTGTTCCTGTTCTTGCATCGTGTGCACGATCGCGGTTTTCACGTGAGACATTGATGAAGAAAAACACAGAGTAGTCGCCATCTCTTTGGCTCAATTAATCATTCTGGGATCAATGTTAAATCTGTCACAGCTACAATACCTCTTTACCTTTTACCTCACATATACGCCAGTCGGTTGAATCCATTTCTAAAAGGATGGGAAAGTGAAATCATTCAGTGTGCTTCTATCTAATCTTTTGAAGCATCAGTTTTTTTTTTATAGATGTTTAAAGTAAAAGCTAAACTGAGAGAGACACAGAAGACGAAAACAGAAAGGAAGAAAGACAGACAGAGAGAAGTGAGAGGGATAGAGAGTAAGAGGAAAATGAAAAGAGTAAAGAAAGACTACGAGAGGGAGGGTGTGTATGTAATAAGAAAGAAAGGACGAAATAGAAAAAATAAAGAGTGAGTGGGGTTTTGGGATAGGTAAAAGAAAAATGGATGGATAACAAGATATCCTGTTATTTTGCAATTTATTCGTTGCTATGGTGACCAGGTAGCTAAACACCTGTGCTTCCATGAGAACCTAAGACATAATTTGTGTGTGTGTGTGTCTGCATTATCAGAATTAACAGAAATAGAATTCTTGATCAAATCTCTCTCAGATGAAAAGGTTTTGTATAATTTAGATATGTACAAATAATCCCAGTGGTCTTTTTGGAAAAAACTAGTGATTGAATACACGCTTAAAAAAGTGGTTGTCGCTGGAAAAATTTGTACAAATTTAATAAGATACATAGACAGATAAAGGAAGATATATATATATATATATATATATATATATATATATATATATATATATATATATATATATATATATATATATATATTTGCGATAGAAATAATTTGTAAAAAGGATTAGAAAGAAGTAAATCTATATTTTTTAAGGTTTTATTGAAATGTTATTTAAGTTTCCACATGTCCTCCATCATTAGCAATACAAAGGGTAATACGATTTTGCAGTTCACGGAAAACATTTGCCAACTGATTTACAGTAATGCCTGAAATCACATTAGTTATTTTAGCTATACTTAAAACTAGGTACATTAAACTTTATAACATTTTTTACAGATTATTTCTATCGCAAATACAAATAAAGTTGTAATTTTTTAAAAGTGCACACGAACTTTATGGACACTCTGTATATATATAAAGCAAAAGAGAAATACAGATAAAGGTTGAGAGAGAGAGAGAGAGAGAGAGAGAGAGAGGGGGGGGGAGACAGACAGGCAGACAGACAGATAAAGAACGATAAAGAGAGAGAGAAAGAGTAGAGAGTGACAGATAAAGGAAGAGAGAGACATTAAAAGAAAAGAGAGACAGGCAGATAAAAGAAGAGAGAGAAACAGACAGATTAAGGAAGAGAGACAGATAAAGGAGAGAGATAAAGGAAGAGAGAGAGGCAGATAAAGAAAAACGGAGAGACAGATAAATGATGAAAAAGAGAGAGACAAACAGATAAAGGAAGAGAGACAGATAAAAGGGAGAGAAACAGATAAAAGAAGAGATAGAGAAAGAGAAAGAAAGAGAGAGACAGATAAATGAAGAGAGAGAAAGACAGATAAAGGAATGAGAGAGACAGTTAAAGGACGAGAGAGAGAGAGAGACAGCTAAAGGACGTGAGAGATAGAAAAAGGTAGAGAGAAAGACAGATAAAGGAAGAGACATAAAAAAAGAGAAATAGACAGATAAAGGACGAGAGAGAGATAGCTAAAGGAAGGGTGAGAGAGAGGGATAAAGGAAGAGAGAGAGATACAGACAGATAAAGGACGAGAGAGAGAGAGATAAAGAAAGAGAGAGAAATAAAGGAAAATAGAGTGACAGATAAAGAAAGAGAGAGACAGACAGACAGATAAAGAAAGAGAAAGACAGATAAAGGAAGAGAGAGAATGTTTTTCAATGCTTAGTATTTCGTGAATAATTTAAGAATTCTTAAACAGAATAAAGAATTTACTGCATCAAAAAATCATGAAGAATGTTGAAGCTCTATAAGAAAATATTTCTTTGGCTATAATTACCGGCAAAATATAATCCTATTTGGAATGAGGTCGGTTCACGAGAAAGAAGATAAAATTGATTCTCCATTTTGCATGTGCCCAGGCAAAGAGTCATAAGTGAACAAAACACATATCCCCATAGCAAAAGCTCAAACAGGTTTCAAATATGAGACGCGTGCAAAAGATCCGAGATCTTCGGGCGAATTTACTTAAGTTCTACGAGGTTTATCAGAAAACGAGTCAGTTTGTTAATATTAATGAAAAAATGTGTCCAACCTAGGGAAATAACGCTTTAGTCCACTTAAAAGCACCCAACTTAGTGTATCATACACTCACTCCAGCGTTCCTTCTACAGTTTACAAAATTCTCTGCAAACACTGCTTTGTCACGTTCTCTTTAATCTCGTACACGGTCCGAAATAGCCTTCCATTCAACAGCGGTTTTTAGTTACAGAGATCCGAATCTGAAGTGGGGAGAAGGATGCCGCTTCCGGTGGTTCTAGAGGTGATATTCAAAATTGCTGCATACTTTCCGGGCCGGAAATGCCCAGATTTTTTTTAGTTCTTACGCTGTTAATCTTCGATTTCCTTTGATTTCAATCAACACGCGTTAAAAATTATCGCAGTTCGTTGCAGTTCTTGCAGGACGTGGACCGATTCCAACAGATCCTCGGTTAAATTTGAAGCGTTATTATCAAAGTTTAATTGTGTTTCACTCATTGAATCTTCGAAAACTGTTGACTTATTCGAATATTTTCCATGGATGACCTTGATGTACATATACTGATCCACTTGTTCAATCATTGTGAAAGCAACACAGTACAAAATATCACTCAATTATATCTCACTACAGACTGAGAAACCCTATGAGAGAGTATCTTTTTGTTTCTGCAAAGCAAGTTCCCCGTTGATTGTGAGTGAAATTGTATAGCCAGAACTCTTTTGAACACATCGATGGTTCTGCGAGCAACTATTGAGAAGTCGTCGTGGCCGAGGACTTCAGTGAACTGGGCTTGTTCAACTACTTAGCACTCCAAATTGTGCCCCCTTCCACTGAAATTGTAACTAATGTTTGCTCAGAGTAGTTGCAGTATAAAGTTGACTTTTGTACGTGATGAAGAAATACAAATGTGTCTGAGAGGGGTGTCTGCAATAGGAATTGGTTAGTCACCCTAGCAGATGGATGTACTCGGTATATGAGTCGACATATACAGGGTGTCCATAAAGTTCGTGTGCACTTTAAAAAATTTATAACTTTATTTGTATTTGCGATAGAAATAATCTGTAAAAAAATGTTATAAAGTTTAATGTACCTAGTTTTAAGTATAGCTAGAATAACTAATGTGATTTCAGGCATTACTGTAAATCAATTGGCAAATGTTTTCCGTGAACTGTAAAATCGTATTACCCTTTGTATTGCTAAGGATGGAGGACATGTGGAAACTTAAATAAAATTCCAATAAAACCTTAAAAAATATAGATTTTCTTTCTTTTTTTTAATCCTTTTTACAAATTATTTCTATCGCAAATACAAATAAAGTTATTATTTTTTTTAAAGTGCACACGAACTTTATGGACATCCTGTATACAGTTTAAAAGATGAGTGAGAAATATAAAATATATTTTTATGAATTTCGTTGTGTTTTTCTTATTGTAATGATCATGTTTAATTTTTCTTTTTGAATTTTTAATTTACAATTTTTGCAGCGAATATGTTGAATTTTTAAGAATGATTGTAAATGTCTAAATGTCAATTTGAAAGTGTTTGATTTCGTAAATTAATTGCAATTAGAAGTTTGAAGGTAAAACAGATTTTCAGGAGTCATAAATCTAACGGTGTAGATGAAAAGAAACACGACAATCGCCAGATGCAGTGTAAGAGAGAATTGTAACATTTCCCATTTTCTGATGTCAATATTCAAATGTACATATTCTGGATTAGATTCTCTTTTTAAGTTTGAATTTCTCTCTGTATTTGAAAGTAAGTAGAAATAGGTTCGCCCATCGCCCGCTTCAAACACTTCAACGGTTTTATGAACAGGAATAGAGATTTATCCCTCGTTTCCTGTTTAGGATTTGGTTTCTGGTTCTGTCTAAAGTCTTTTATTCTCTTTCATTTCCATTATCACCTTGCGTCTTAGTGGCATTATCGCCTTGATTGGGGTGAAATGATTTAAGAAATAAATTGTTTCGGAAAGTCAGCGATTAAAATTGCGTTAATGAATCGACACTATCACGAAATGTTTTTGAATTCCTATCACTTTTCGTGATGATAATATTTTCAGAGTTTTGAACTTCAGCTTCTTCGTATTCATATGTGTCGCAAAACTTTTTATTGTTTGTACCGATGCATGCGTTAACTAATCTCGTGTGAACCAATGTTATTCCTTCAGCGAACAAGTGTCTATTCGACATTTTTATATGCAAACAAGTAAAACCAAGTGAAATTCTACATTAGGTGAAAATAACTCGTGTCGGAAACAAGTGCCATGTATGACATTTACAACCCGTTACCATCAGCCCAAATTACGTATTTCGTAGAGATAATGACGGAGCAAATTTGTATAGATTGTCATTAAGATTCACTGTTTTTCGTTTAACAAAGAATAAATTATTTATTACATTAAATTAGTACGTTAGTAAACAGGTTTACCAGCCGGTGGTTTTCCTTAAAATAGTTCTTTTACTCAAAACATGGAGGCACAGAAATCAGGAATCTCTTTGTACCATCGAAATAAGTTTTATTCTGAGCTTTACAAAATTGTTTGAATTAAAAAAAAATTCATTTCTCCTGTTGAAGGGATATTTTTAAAAAATAATTTTACACCAAACTAGGCAAAGATGCAAAGATGTTGTTCACAACATGAACAAATATGAGAAGAAAATCATTATTAGGGGGAGAAAATAATAATAAAATAAGAATTAAGAAAAACAGAAGATAACGATTGACATTGTTGTAAATTTTTAAAGATCAAAGTTCAAAGTGTAAAGCCAGAGTATGTCTATATATCTGTGATGAGGTAATATGTACATTATTTACATTATTCGGACTATTGTCCTCATCTTTGTCGCCATACTTATTACAACGTTTCAGCCCTTCAGTATCTGTCTATATTTCTGAGATGAGGTATTATGTACATTATTTACATTATTCGGACTATTGTCCTTATCTTTGTCGCCATATTTATTACAACATTTCGGCTCTTCAGTATCTGTCTATATTTCTGAGATGAGGTATTATGTACATTATTTACATTATTCGGACTATTGTCCTTATCTTTGTCGCCATATTTATTACAACATTTCGGCTCTTCAGTATCTGTCTATATTTCTGAGATGAGGTATTATGTTCACTATTTACATTATTCGGACTATTGTCCTTATCTTTGTCGCCATATTTATTACAACGTTTCGGCCCTTCAGTATCTGTCTATATTTCTGAGATGAGGTATTATGTACATTATTTACATTATTCGGACTATTGTCCTTATCTTTGTCGCCATATTTATTACAACATTTCGGCTCTTCAGTATCTGTCTATATTTCTGAGATGAGGTATTATGTACACTATTTACATTATTCGGACTATTGTCCTTATCTTTGTCGCCATATTTATTACAACGTTTCGGCCCTTCAGTATCTGTCTATATTTCTGAGATGAGGTATTATGTACATTATTTACATTATTCGGACTATTGTCCTTATCTTTGTCGCCATATTTATTACAACGTTTCGGCCCTTCAGTATCTGTCTATATTTCTGAGATGAGGTAATATGTACATCATTTACATTATTCGGACTATTGTCCTTATCTTTGTCGCCATATTTATTACAACGTTTCGGCCCTTCAGTATCTGTCTATATTTCTGAGATGAGGTAATATGTACATCATTTACATTATTCGGACTATTGTCCTTATCTTTGTCGCCATATTTATTACAACGTTTCGGCCCTTCAGTTTCTGTCTATATTTCTGAGATGAGGTATTAAGCGAAATAAAGGGTTCAAAGGGTTATTCGGTAGTTGTACGCTCCGACCGGTCTCTTTATGTAAAGCGGAAGCGAGGCACTTTATGTAAAGCGGAAACCAGATCTATGGAATTCTATGGAATTTAGTGAATAAAAGAAAAAATGGGAGACACGCATTTGCACCATTTCTTTTATGCTGCCTTACAAACGCCATGTAGCGGTTGTTAGCAGAAGTAGTTTGGCAGACAAGTGGGGTAATACTGCATCCACAAGATTGAAAAAGGCATTTAGTACAGTTTTTGCAGAAAAGATGACATTATGAAATTGCATGAAAGATGGTAGAGGATGATGGATCAAAATGGTATGTTATTCAATAAAGTTAATGTCGAAAATAAAATATTCGTTTTTTTCTTTACTTTATAAATGAAATGAAATTTATAAACGGGATGTAATAGTTTTAGAAATCAGTGGCGATGTACAAATCTGTTTTGAAATCTGTAAAATCATTGAAATAGACTCAAAAAAAAAAAAAGCAATAGAAACAATGATGAGAAAAGTGTTTTGATAAATAGGAACGCATCCGACAAAATTCTTGCTTCTAACGAACCAGTACCGCTGCAGACGATTAAAAAAGTTACCTCACTAAAATTGAATTACGAAATAATAAATCTGTTTATTTTTCTCGTGAATATTTTATATTGATCATCTTCCTTTTCGGTTTTGCCTTTCGAAATAAAAAAAAAAAACAAAACATTTTTCTTCGTATTTAAACTATGTTTCTAGAGAAGGAAAGTTTATTCTTCCTTACTTTTCTCTTCCATTTTGCCCGGTTGATTTTATTGATGGTGTTTTTTTAAATTGTAGTAAAAACAATGCTTGAGCGCGTTTTTCTTTCATATCGCTTTGTCATTAAAGTAGCTTTTGTAGTTTCTTTAAACTATGCGGGCTTCTTATGAACAATGTTTGTTTCTGAGAAGTGAGTCCTATATTCTTTAGTCATCAATTCTAATCCTTCGGTTACGTCGTGCAAGGCTAAATCGGCGCACTGATGGAACAATGAGGACTTATAAAACTGTATTCCATGTATCGTCTTTGCTATATTCATTGACAATGAGTGTCCAAATATCAGGCATAGAACAACAGTAGATATAGAAGCTGCAATGAACATTATAATGGCGGGTCAAAAGTTCAAGATTATATTTAAACAAAGCTTTAATTGATAAACATTTTGTATGTATTACTTTGAATAGCGCTTGATGAGTGAAATTGACAGTCATTATCCATTATCTCTCTATCTATCTATCTATCTATCTATCTATCTATCTATCTATCTATATATATATATATATATATATATATATATAGATTTTCTAAGCCTGGCTTAGATGTGGCACAAGGCTGAAAGTATGGGGCAACAGTAAGGATCGAACTCACTACTCAGTCGTAATTGATCTAGCAAGAGAAGCTTTCTAACCATTACACCACGTTGAGGTGCCACACTCTCTATATACATTACTTACATTATTCGGACTATTGTCCTCATCGTTGTCGCCATATTTATTACAACGTTTTGGTCGTTGTACGCTCCGGCCTTCTTCAGGGGGTTGGAATGTCGAACTGAACCCTTTATTTCGCTCACTGGGGTAGACTGTTCTAGTTCCACGTGCCATGTTTTAATGGATGTCAGTTATCAGTTATCTCCTGTTAATTTCTCCACTGCCTTGGGTCCTGTCACTGGATCTAACTAACGCCTTTATCCACTGTGCCATGTGTCTACCGCAGTGAGCGAAATAAAAGGTTCAGTTCGACATTCCAACCACCTGAATAAGGCCGGAGCGTACAACGGCCGAAACGTTGTAATAAATATGGCGACAAAGATGAGGACAATAGTCCGAATAATGTAAATAATTTACATAATACTTCATATCTATCTCTCTCTCTCTCTCTCTCTCTCTATATATATATATATATATATATATATATGTATATGTATGTGTGTATATACAGAAGGTGATTTTATATATTTATCCTTTCTTAGTAATGTGATATTTTAGTGTCGTAGTAAGAGGTGACAATACTCAATAACGACAAGTAAACGGACCTCATCTTATCATGTCTCGTTAGGCGAGATCAGAATTTTATTTATTTTGTTTTGTGTTAGGTTTATTTGGATATATAAGTTTTTTTTATGCGTAATGATTTAAAAAGCTGAATTAATAAAAGTTGAGTTAATTGAATGGATAAAAAGCCTACATGACACGTGTAGCAAATATAACCACTACGGATATTACTGAAATATATCTGTCAAGGTAATATGGACACACACACACACACACACACACGCACACACACACACACACACACACACTCACTCACTCGAACATATATATATATATATATATATATATATATATATATATATATATATATATATATATACAAGTATAGGATTGCTATATACGGAATAAATTCCAATAACTAACAATTACTATTCTTAAAAGAGTGCTCAATAAAGAGTAGAGCAAATATAATTATTTATTTAAAAATTATAACATAAATATGTTATAAAATCACTACAAAAATCAAGTGATGATGTTGAATCAAAATCATCACTTGATAAGACACTAGAGGTGTTGAAACA
Organism: Acanthosepion esculentum; assembly: GCA_964036315.1. Taxonomy (NCBI): domain Eukaryota; kingdom Metazoa; phylum Mollusca; class Cephalopoda; order Sepiida; family Sepiidae; genus Acanthosepion; species Acanthosepion esculentum. The sequence continues at coordinate 2,629,173 of OZ038476.1, forward strand.
AAATTGCTATTTTTGTAGTGTTTTAATAACATATTTATTTTATAATTTTTAAATATATATATATATATATATAATCTGTATAAAGTCTTTCTTTAATACGCAATTATTAAAGAAAGACCTTATGCAGCTAATAATTTTTAAAAACAAGGATCATAATATTCATCGAGTGATTTGTAGGTTAATGCATCTTTAAAATTTGTTAGCGAAGGGATTTCGCTATTTTATATCATTGACTTTACTAATCCACTTTTTGTATGAATGATTCATTGTAATATAAATTGATCTGCACCACATATTTGATTTAAAAGAACTGATCCGACACGCACATTTTCTTGATAACAACTGAGACATTACTCTACTTATTGAACAATTTAGTTCATGCCACATTGACTGATAAACTCCTACAACAAAAAATTTCTCAAATTGCCATATTAGTAAAAAACTCACTCTGTTACATGTTCAAAAATTCACCCTTAGCGTTGCGACTGCACGCCCCAAATACTTGTATCTAGTGCTGGCCCAAATCTTGAGTAGAGTTTCAAAAGATAAAAATTAGTAAAGGAAAAATTAATATTAAAAACTGTTTAGCATTTAATATGGAAAATTTGATTGCTACAAAATTAGGTTAAATACTAACTGGTCAAAAGTGTAAGACCATATTTAAACGAAGATTTAATTAGTAACGAAATTTAGTCATTTATAATCAAGTATTAGCAGAGTCAACATCTCCCAATGGTATCGGATGGTAAAAAAATGAAAAAGGATAAAATGTTGACATAGTTTGAACGTGGCAGAATTATAGAGCTGCAAAAGCAAGTTTTCTCTCAATGTATCATCGGTGGTACGATTGGGCGTAGTGAAACTGCCGTTGCAACTTTTTAAAAAGACCCTGAGAGATACGGAACGATTATTTCAAGTGGTCGGACCATGGAAATTACGTCGGGGTTAAGCAGGAAGATTCGACGGGTTGTCCGACAAGACATCAGCCGATCATCGAACCAGATTAAGGCCCTTACGGATGCCTACTTCCACACAACAGAAACAGCTTTCGGTTAAACTTTGTTGAAAAGCGCCAAACATGGGACAAAGAAAAGTGGAAGAAATATTTGTCCTCGGATTATAAATAATTTAACCTTGATGTTTCAGATGGCTTCCAACGTTACTGGCACGCGATAAGGATAATATTTTACACGACACAGTGGAAGAGAGGCCATTATTATCTGGAGAGCTACTAATAAAAATATGCATAAATAAGCAAAAACAAGTAAAAATATTCAAACCAAATAAATAATTTAAAAACTGTCCACCCGCCTAAATAACAGAATAGACTACGGCAAACAATCTAAACATTGGACGAATAAATAGCTTTAATTATCTTCCCAGACCAAAACAAACTATTAAATAAGCGACATAAGCACCCCCCCCAATTTTTTACTTCGTTAATAAAACATCAAAAAACAAAAAGAATAAATAATACAAAATGAAAATAAAAAACAAGTAAAATAAATTAACCCAAACAAATAAATAAACAAACAAGGCACTCTCACAAAAATAACCGCCAGAATAGATTACCCACAATGCACCACTAACCCATATATATAAATAGCCGAGGAAATATCCAGCATTCGCGACCTGACGATTGCGTCCAGCATGAAACAGCCTGTCGCCTCTGAGTGTTGACTGCAATGTTCACTTTTATATTTATATTTACATACGCTCTATCTCTGATATTGATCACTTTATCCCATAAATATAGCGCACCTTAAAACTATATTTCTTCATATATATATATATATATATATATATATATATATATATATATATGTATGTGTGTGTGTGTGTGTGTGTGTGTGTGTGTGTGTGCGTGTACACAATTGATACTGATAGAGTTTTAGGAATGACAAAACAATATCTCTCGTGAGACGATAAATCTTAATGAACAAACAGCCGGCTTAGTTAAGCGTCGGGCCCTGCCGTGGATATCGTAAATCCGCCCGACTTGTAATTAGATGCAAACGCATCAAATGAATCGACTGTGGAAGTCCATTCGGCTATTTGACATAAACCCCGAATCGATAGAGCCAGCAGAATTAATCTAACCTTCGTCATCAAAGTGTATTTGTTGCCACTTGATGTTAAGAGTAATCAATCGCAAGAAATGAGTCCTGCTTTAAAGAGAACAAGGAGAGCGCCTCTCGGCTTAAGGCTGAACGTCTTTCGTTTCGCTGTTCCTAATGAGCTTGAGACTTTGATGCTTTTATTCGCGACGCACTTGTCATCAAATGACACACTGACGGCAACAAATTGTCAAATTCTCAACGGCATCATCGCCATTATCAATCATTATTTCTAGCAAGTGTCATTATAGCTTTTGTACAGTTAATATCACTTTTCGCCAAATCAGTTTTTGTCTTTTCCATTTCCTTGACAGTGTTCATCTCTGGTAAGCGCTATTTTTGATATAATGAAAGCGAGCCTTGTTCAACAGACTATTACAAAGCGTAGCGCAGTTTAGTGTTGTACAACATCTCTTTTAAGGCTACTCACTTTTAACCCCAGACTTTCCTAATTGGTTTGTAGCAACAATTTATGTTATTTTATTCTAGTTATGATAAAAAGCTTTCTTTATTTTTACTAAATGTTCACGTAATAAAAGGCTCAAGAGCCACTCAAGGTAGAGGGTTACTAAATGAGATTGTTGTACAGACGTAAGAGAAGGAACTGCTGATTATGATGATATGTAGGATATATAAGGATTGAACCAAGACTTGAGGAGGATAAGATTGAAGTGATCAGGGAAACATTCTCAAGGGAGCCTGTTCCACAAAATGGTGATTATCGGGAAGATACTGAGTAGAACTCCCTCCTTATCAATGAAATACAAATGAAGTTGGGATGATTCGGCTCTGTGGATGTGGCATTGTCTGTCCTAGATGTAAAGGTATGCAATGATGGAACTAAGGAATATTACTCGTCTGAACATTTGCCATGGCAATAGTTATAGACTTGCGACGTTTCGTCTTTTGGGAAAAGGGCTGCAGAATGGAAAACAATTCATCACCCACAAAACTGCGTAAATGCTTCTGAACTCAAGTCAAGGCTGAAAGTGGATAGCTCCAGATATGACAGCCGATTTCTCCGACCGAGTCGCTAATCGAGTTCAGCCCAGAGATGACAGCCGATTTCCCCGACCGAGTCGCTAATCGAGTTCAGCCCAGATATGACAGCCGATTTCCCCGACCGAGTCGCTAATCGAGTTCAGCCCAGATATGACAGCCGATTTCCCCGATCGAGTCGCTAATCGAGTTCAGCCCAGAGATGACAGCCGATTTCCCCGACCGAGTCGCTAATCGAGTTCAGCCCAGATATGACAGCCGATTTCTCCGACCGAGTCGCTAATCGAGTTCAGCCCAGAGATGACAGCCGATTTCCCCGACCGAGTCGCTAATCGAGTTCAGCCCAGATATGACAGCCGATTTCTCCGACCGAGTCGCTAATCGAGTTCAGCCCAGAGATGACAGCCGATTTCCCCGACCGAGTCGCTAATCGAGTTCAGCCCAGAGATGACAGCCGATTTCTCCGACCGAGTCGCTAATCGAGTTCAGCCCAGAGATGACAGCCGATTTCCTCGACCGAGTCGCTAATCGAGTTCAGCCCAGAGATGACAGCCGATTTCTCCGACCGAGTCGCTAATCGAGTTCAGCCCAGAGATGACAGCCGATTTCCCCGACCGAGTCGCTAATCGAGTTCAGCCCAGATATGACAGCCGATTTCTCCGACCGAGTCGCTAATCGAGTTCAGCCCAGAGATGACAGCCGATTTCCCCGACCGAGTCGCTAATCGAGTTCAGCCCAGAGATGACAGCCGATTTCCCCGACCGAGTCGCTAATCGAGTTCAGCCCAGATATGACAGCCGATTTCTCCGACCGAGTCGCTAATCGAGTTCAGCCCAGAGATGACAGCCGATTTCCCCGACCGAGTCGCTAATCGAGTTCAGCCCAGAGATGACAGCCGATTTCTCCGACCGAGTCGCTAATCGAGTTCAGCCCAGAGATGACAGCAATATTCTTCCATTTTGGTTCTTTTCAGATTATTGAGATTTTTTGTTGAAAAAGTTTGATAGCTTTGATTCGAGGATGCAAATAATGCAAACGTAAAACTAAGACGAATATATTCTAGCATTACAGTTATTTTAAAAGTAAAAACATTCACTCCGACGGCAGAATAGCGTAAAATTCATAGGATAATTCATGCTTGAATGAATGAAGAAGAAAATACATAATTAATGTAAGGAATTATCACGTCACGAGCCCCATAATCCATTAAGGGTGTGTCGATGGCAAGAGAGCAAGACGGAGTTTATCTCCCGATATCCTGATTTTGAATTCTGAGTTTTCTTTCTCATATATTGGTTGCCCGTCAGCCCCGCTAAGCCTTCTATTTAACACGTCGCTGGAAGCGAGGAGATTGATTCGTTTTTTTCCGCAAGTGCGTGAAAGTGAACATAAGGAACTCAGTCGAAATTCGAACCCGGTTCGCCGATTTCTCCGATTGAGTCGCTAACCGTTACACTACTTGCATGAATTGAAGAGTGATTATTGGAAAGGCCTTATCCAGACATTGCAGTTGCATCCAAAAATGCATCGAGATAACCGTTTCTTGTTTCCCAAGTTTATAATTTAATAAAATGTCAGCTGAAAATGTTTCTACTAAATACCATTGTATTTTTATTTAAATAAGTTTTTCAGTTGTGCAAAATATTTAAATTCTAGAGAGAGGAGGAGAGATGGAGAGAGAGAGGAAGAGAGAGGAGAGAAAGACGAAGAGAGAGGAGAGGGAGAGAGAGGGAGAGAGAGGAGAGAGAGTGTGAGAGAGGAGAGAGAGAGAGAGAGGAGAGAGAGAGAGAGAGATTCGTTGGGTTTTCCGGATTCCGGATTTTATTGTGCTTTTATGGTGAGAATAGAAATTTATGAAATTATTTTTATTAGTTGATTTGTGATGGTCACTAGGGTGTAATATGATATTTAGGAAAAGTAAAGTATTGTTTCCGTTTCATAGTGACTTCTAAAGAATGTTTGACTTTGTTTAGTCTATCTACAAGGTTAGGTAAAGTAGATTTGCAGGTAAAATATTTTGGAAAGGGCCAGATTAAAATAAATGCCAGAATCTCGCTTAGATGCGAACACATTGTTAATCCAAACGTTTGCTTGTAAAAATTATTATTGAAGGTGAAATAGAATGGATTGGGGATGAGACGAGATATTTTTATTTTAGCTATTGTTACGGAGAGGTATACTTTTTATTGTTAGATGTTTTTTTAAAATAGATTTAAGATGTTTTAAGTTGTTTTTTTTTTTAAGATTTAAGCATGTGTGTTAGCAAGAAATGTAAAGGGATTTAGAATCTAAACTCACCATAAGTTTATCTGTCACATTTATTCCCCTTAGATTTTCAACCAGGTTGCCTGAGTTTTTAACATGTGACGTGATTGTTCCAAGGAGATGGGTTAAAATGTTTGTTATGCCTTTCGCCACTGTGGGAGCAGCGCTACTAATGCCTGATATGATGGGACGTATCGGAATGCAATCGCTTTGTGGATAAACTAAACAAAGTTGAGCATAAGAAAGAATTCACTTATGAAATGGAAATAAACAATACTTTACCTTTCCTAGATAAAGAAAACTGTGTTTAAAGTAGAGGCGTCATAAAGTAGCAAAAAGAAGAGTCATGTTCTTGATGACAAGATTCCAGGTAGCCATAAAAGTGTTTTAATGGTGAACTAAAATACAATTAAGTGAATGAAAATATTTTTTATTTGTTAAGCATTGAGAAAATCCAACAACGATGCAAAGGGAATGAAGAGAACAAAAAGTCTATTCAGTATTTGAAGACTTCAAAAAATAGTTTTAAATAAAACAAATTCAGGAATAATGAAAGTTGAATCATACTTTTATTTATTTATTTATTTAGCACTTCGAATGAAACGATGTTGGCAATAGTTTAATATTTTTTCACTTACAATGGGGGAATATTTAATGCAGGGGAAAATCGATCTCAAATCTTATAAGGTTTTATTTTTATAATACTGAATAAGAGTTAAACAATGGATCAATTACTGATAACTGATAATAATATTGATAAAATAAATAAAAGAAATGATTTTCTTATTTCTTTATCAAAATATATCCGGTTTTGCTTATTTAAACCTGTAAAATAATTCCAAGTTATTATTAATTAGAATTATGCTTGCTTCTTTCTTTCTTTCTTTCTTTCTTTCCTTCTTTCTTCTTCCTTCCTCCTCCTTGTCTTCTTCTTCTTCTTCTTCTTCTTCTTCTTCTTCTTCTTCTTCTTCTTCTTCTTCTTCTTCTTCTTTATTATTCCCTGCACTCATTTATATTGCCAATATTTTTTCTTCCCATTATTCAATCCAGCTTCTGCTTCATTTCTTCAATTTCTTCACGTCATCTTTTCTTGAATCCAAAGACTCTTTAGGGTTTCGCTTTTTAGGCTAAGTTCTTGAATAAGAAATTAACATAAAAAGCGAAACCTTAAAGAAATAGAAAAAATAAAAAATGTTTTTTATTTTCTCTTCAAATTATTAAAGATGGAATCTATTTTAGTTGTTAACATGTATGAAAATGGTATCTTATTTTTGTCGTCTTTCTTACTTGACGCTCTTTGATGAAGAAAGACAAATACATTTCTTTTATAAGTAAAATTATTTGTATTTTATTAATGCATCTTTATATATTTCTGAACGATTGTCGTCATCTTTGTTGTCTTCCAAAAACTATTACGGCCTTCTTCTTCGTATGCATTTGATATCCATTAGTCGCTTCGTCCTTTTTATTGTTGTGGCTTCAGAGGTTAAAGATCTTAGTAATTTCAAACGAGATTCTTATGAAGAAATAAGCCTATTTGAATTGATCTTTCCGTTCATAGTGTTGTAAGGAAAGCTCTTTTCAAATGCGCTTATACGACCGGCTTTAATTAATAAAATTACTTTTGGTATCTGTCTATATTTCTGAGATGAGGTATTATGTACCCTATTTACATTATTCGGACTATTGTTCTCATCTTTGCCGCCATATTTATTACAACGTTTCGGCCGTTGTACACTCCGGTCTTCTTCAGGTGGTTGGAATGTCGAACTGAACCCTTTATTTCGCTCACTGGGGTAGACTGTTCTAGTTCCACGTGCCATGTCGAATGGATGTCAGTTATCTGTTATCTTCTGTTAATTCCCCTCTTCAAGTTCTCCACCGCCTTAGCCAGGTATTGAACTCACACTCTTTGGGTCCTGTCACTGGATCTAACTAACGCCTTTATCCACTGTGTCATGTGTTCTTTTCTTCGGTTTTAAGTAGCGATTTATTAAAGGCGCTAAAATCTTCACTTACTCTGCTTATGCATTCCATTTTGGATAAATAATTACTAAGCTTGGCTTAGTAAGGCTTAAGGCCACAATTGTGGAGCGCTCAGTGAAGATCGAACTTAATGCAGTAGAAATAATCTGAGACATTAATTTGATAATTTTTACTCAATATCAATACGTTTAATATTAACTTTAACTTTGTCTTGCACAGAAACATCATAACGCTTCATTTAGTGAGAATTTAACTCACAGGATTATTGATTCCCCCCCCATATATAGCTTCCTTTAGTCTGGCTCAAGATCACAACAGCAAAAGGACTCTATGGTGATTGATTAGTGAAGTGTCGAGGAAGATTAGTTTAGAAACTATCTCTCTATGGTAGTCGCCCTGGTGACATTACAGGAATCCCTCGATTAGTGCTGCTAACGTGTACATCGGTAACTATAAAAAATGTCAATCTTCATTACAATGATTAAGCTGAAGGATGTTTTACCTCACTAATCGAGTTTTATGTATCGAATTTTGGTATATAAACAGTTTAGCTCACTAATAGAAAACGCATTAAACGAATGCGCATTAATCTAAGGTGACTGTATATAGGCATGAAGAAAACGAAATAGAAAGAGTTTCTTTCAGTCATGTGTTTGTACATGTGCCAATAATCAATAGTTCCAGATCAATCAAAATGTTCAATTAAATTTAGTTAAACTTTAACTAAATATATGAATATTTAAATTAGCTTGTAACAATAAATTACAGTGAAATCGTATTTCTTTAATGTTTTTACATAATTATAAACATCACATTTAATTTTTCTTTAAAATACAAAAAGTAACATTTTATTTCAAACTGAAATTATATCTATAATTGCTAATAACATTAATTAGGCTTAATTAATTAGAAAAATGATTTCAATCCTTATTATGGCAGAAACCGAATTAGGCGTAGTAGAGTTTGCTTGAATCTTTTTATTTTTTGATTGCGAGTTTGCGTGTGACGAATATTTGATAGACATACACGCATGCCTGCCAATTTTCATGGGTTTCCCAGAAACAAATGAACAAGAAACAATGAACATGTCTGCAGGTACACATAACATGGATGTAATATGTAGACGAGTATTTGTGGATGTAGATATGGATTTATAAATACATGAAGATTACTGTATAAAATTGGCACTCAATCGATAGGTGGGAAAGTCAGTAGAAAAACTGGATAATTTCTGTCTGCATATTTGGAATAAGGACTTATCATTATTTACATGATTTACATTAGAAATATTTTCCTAATTTTTATTGTTACAATGTTTTCGACCCTTGTACTCTCCGGCCTTCATCAAGTGCTTGTCGATTGGGATCAGCTTCGAGTAATTTCGAATAAATGATTCAGTTCGAAATTTTTAGCGTAAGAAGTTCATCCCCGTTATTCTGACAGTGCAACAGAAATAATTATCATTACCTGAAATTTTGTAACGGTTAGTGGGTTTGTCTTGCAGGCAACTGTTAGCCTAGAGCAGTGGTTTCCAAACTTTTTTCCTCTGGGTCGCATTTTCCGAATTAAAATTTGCTGACGCCTCCTCAAATTTCATATGATAAAAAACAGAGAGAGAGAGAGAGAGAGAGAGAGTGAGAGAGAGAGAAAGAGAGAGGGATAGAGAGAGAGAGAGAGAGAGTTAAAGGGAGATAAATCTGGATTTAAAGTCAGAACATTATCATTGATAACTCTCTCCAATTTGCAGACCCTAGTTACTATATTCTTAATATTTGATATAATGCAAAAATGTCACAATGATAAAATCGGTCAATAATTATTTATAACTATTTATACTGCGGCTCTTGCATGCAATTACAAGTAATCCATAATAATATTTAAAATTTTGAAATCATATTTATTTTTGGTATATGAATTTTTTAAAAGTTTCTAAATCTTTGATTGTCTTTCAATCATTTCGCCTCACCTGCTATCCTCTTCTGTCGTACCTCTAGGCGCGTCGCACTGTCTGTGAACCACTGGCGTAGAGTGTTCAATTCTCATTGGATATCCGACTATTATGGTCATAGGATAAAGCTTAAAACACGAATAAAGACTTGTTTTCTGGTGTCAACAGATTCGTGTCATTTATGGCACATAGGTTGACATGCAATCTCAGACAAATGCATATAATATAAATTCAGTTTATATTAGAATGATAAATTGGAAGAATATACACTTACGTAAGGCGTTTCGTCCATTGAAAGGACTTAATCAAACTAATTATGGTTTTAATGACGAAATCTTATCATCTATATGGAGCCAGATACGACAAATGCCGGTTACAATTTTACATTGAGAAATACTGAAGATAGAAAGATACTTAGTCTGGATAAATACTTTTGAAGGATTTCTTCCATTTTGTCATTCCATTACTATTAGTCAGATATCCACACACAAACACACACACACACACACACACACACACACACACACACACACACACACACACACACACACACACACACACACACACACTCCCCATATATATATATACAAATTTTAAACAATTTAATAATCAGGATCATAATACACGTTCCAAGGAAAATATTATTAATGAAACTGGCCAATGTAATTGTAGGAATTCTAACCAATACCCATTGCCAAACAAATGTTTAACTAAATCTTTTGTTTATCTTTGTACTATCTCTACAATACAGAATCCGACGGTTGAAAAATTCTATGTTGGTAGTACTAAGAATTCTTTCAGGACTAGGTGGTTTCAACATATCCTGTCCTTCACCAATAATAGTTACAGAAATAATACATCATTTTCTTAATATTTTGGATTTTATTTTATATATATATATATATATATATATATATATATATATATATATATATATATATATATATAGACACGATGAGAACGAATAGAGTGCAAGCCTCCATTTGATTGATAAACATTTTCCTAAAAATTAAAAGTAACCCTCTGAGTAAAATATTTAACAGAAACACATTAAAACTAAGTTATAGCTGCACCAATAATCTTGAGAAGATTGTAAAGTTACACACTAATATAATTTTAAACCAATTTAATAATCTGGATCATAATACACGTTCCAAGATAAATATTATTAATGATGCTGGCCAATGTCATTGTAGGAATTATGACCAATGTCCATTGCCAAACAAATGTTTAACTAAATCTCTTGTTTATCTTTGTACTATCTCTACAATATAGAATCCGACGGTTGAAAAATTCTATATTGGTAGTACTAAGAATTCTTTCAGGACTAGGGGGTATCAACATATCCTGTCCTTCCCTGATAGTAGTTACAGAAATAATGTATCACTTTGTAAATACTTTTGGAGTTTATTAGATGATAAGACTCTTCATTTAAAATGGAACATTTTAAAAAACGGCAAGGACATGTAGATCTTTATTTGAAACCTGTTTTCTGTGCTTACATGAAGAATTGGAAATTATCAGATTTAATAAAAATTAAATCGAAGAAGTGAATTAACAGTAAATTTAAACATTTACCTTACAATTTAGTTGCACCATATATGGCTTATCTTTCTGTTTGTAAGATTAATCTGGATTTAATACAATTTTGTATTAATGTCCTGGTAGTATTAGCAACATCTTGTATGGATGTATTGGTATTTGGTTGGTATTTTTGACATTTTACTTTCATTGGTTAATGTAATTAGCATCTTATTTGAAGAATCTTTATGCAACAGTTAATTTATCAAATAATTCTATACGTTTAAATTATTTACTAGTTTCTTAAAGAAGCCATTTATTTATCAACTACTAAAAATATTTTATTTAGGAAATTCACAAAGCACATAATTTGTTTAGCATTTACTTAAATTACCTATCTTTTATTTCTATGGAAAATGGATTGTATATTTTATGTAACCATATGTATCAGCTTTACATTAATAGCTGCCAATCTACGAGCCATGACCCCTTTATATAAAAATAATTTCTAATTTTTCTTCTCCGTTTAGTTTAAATTTAAATTAGGTGATACTTGATTGGTTGATAAGAGTAAATACCTCAAACCTCTTATATCTTTTTTTTTCGAAAAAAAGTGGTTGTATTTTGATTTTAAATCCAAATAAATCGTTCACTCGCCAGTAATTTACAATCGCCTGATGGGACGCATTGATATGCTTTGAAACACGACTGCAATTGTGTATCGATTTTTACATATTTTCGGTATAATATATATATATATATATATATATATATATATATATATATATATATATATATATAAAAGGCTCAAACACTAATATTCCATGGTTTTAATTTATTTAATTTATTACATTGGAATCGTAATTACGATCTAAATCATCAGACCTACAAATTCTTACTCTGTCATGGACATTGAGTTCTACCTGGATTCTATCCTCTTGGGAATTTATATATATATATATATATATATATATATATATATATATATATATATATATATATATATACATATATATAAGATTTCATAGAAGATAAAGCTGTTACTAGTCTGAAGAAGTCGACTTAAGAGGTTTTGACAATGATTATTCTTCATGACCGCAAAAAATGATCTGTCAAAAGGACGATAATTTCCTTGACACTGCTCTTACTCTATACACTATTGATTCCCTAGGCCATGTTTATTGTTTTAAATATCACATCCTTTAATGTTAAATATTGTCTAGTTCTTTTCCCCATTTTTCATTGAATTTGTATTAACACATCTTCCATAATATTGCAATATGTCAACTATTCCTTTTAATTGTTTTCAGATAGATTTCAATAGTTTTTAACGATAATATTCAATTAATAGTGAATTCTTTTAAACATTTTTAAAAGGGTTGAAATATATTTTTGTTATGGTAAATTACCCATACATAGATGGACTATACCAAGTTACAAATAAAAACAGATATTGCTTTTAGAAAAGCAGAGTTTCCAGCAGTCAGCTCTGACAGTTGAACTTAACATTCTTACTCGTTTATATATCATTGTATTACTGTTTTTCTGTTAATATATTTGTTAAACTCAATTGTTTTCTTTGTGTCTTTATTTCTGACCCCAACATGGCCGCAAGAATTTTAAAACTTCAAAAGTTTGAATGCCTCATAAAAAAGCTTTCTCATGTCCTTTTGTCGGAGTTCGAGTTTACAAATGATTATTTTTCTTACCTGTTGTTACCAATGAAGTTTCCAAAATCAAGTTTTTATCATGACAAAATAATCCTCGAAAATTCTGATTCTTTAACAATCTGAAATGAAATACAAATATAAAAATGTTGAATTTATTTTTAATTTGACATTTTTATTACTTCATCTTATCAACTAAAATCATTTAAAAAATTTTAAACGGTTGTTGAGAGGATATTATTATTTGCAGATTCGTAATCACTTCTGCTTCTAAGCTTATATATTTGGCACTTGTCTTCTTTGTAAAACTCTTCTTTATGATTGCGTAATTTGTTGGACGATTTGGCTCACTCTATGTCATGGATAACTCTCTATGTTTCTTGTAAGATTCACTTCTACAAAACTGGTTCGGATAAAACTGGTGTTTATTTAATTTCTTCATGCTTCTCATTGGCTGAAAAAGATTTTTTTGCTGTTTTAACAGAAAATAATTTCTCTGAAAGCCTTTGTTGATTTTAATTTTCAGTGTTACAAGCTGTTTGCGTTGATTTTTTAAGAGAGCTCCGACAAATAGACTCTTCACCAGATTCGAAATCCATTTTAAATGATAAATTAGTTAAATAACATAAGTAAAAACAGCCTTATCCTTTTATTTTTACGCTAATGTACATATTTATAAATTTATATATATACGTGTGTGTGTGTGTGTGTGTGTGTGTGTGTGTGTGTGTGTGTGTGTGTGTATAACTAAAATAAATCGTAAAGAGCCAGGAAAACCTACCTAGGTTTCACCTAAACGGATCTTCAGGGTTCAGGGTAAGCTGGCTAAAAAGGAAATGACGAAACAATATTTATTTATAAAACCATTAAAAACTAATAAGCATAAAACCACAGACACACACACACACACACACACACATATATATATATATATAATGTATATATAAAATTATATAAAATGTATGTCGGCTTGATTTTATTAGTTTTCTTCGATATGTGATAGGGTTTTGAGTTTTAGCTGTATTGTTGCAAGAATTTCTAAATTAATGTGTTTCCCTAGAAAAAAGCGCAAATACTAATCGTAATTATTACGTCGACCACTGACGGTTAAAATAATAATAAATATTAGTTTATCAGCAGAATTCAAACAATACTTCATTTCAGATGAGATTTTTTCATTAAGTTTATTTCTAAGAATTCTTATAAGAAGCTAAAAAAACAACTGATCATCTTTAATCTTAATCTTTACATTGATTTAATCTATATGGACGCCATTATATAATTGTCCGAAATATCTATAAAAATATCGACAATTTAAAGCTCTATAGCTTTGTTCATTTCTATCTGTTTTCTATTGGAAATATTTCTCCATAAATAAGAAAGGTGGTTCCGAAAACTTGTTTTCAAGCAACCAATATTTAGTTTTGTAAGTAATTTGATGTTCATTTATGTTGTCTTAAGGACATTCTAAATATAAGTGACGTGTGTTTATATATAAATGAAATATGGAAATAGTTTAACAAAAGCAGAGAATCTAAAGGAACAAAAATCAAAGGAGAACGACTCCTTCAGAAGAATGTCTTTACTGAAGTAATCGATAGTGGAATTAAAAAATATTGACGATGCAAAGTTTGAAGAGAAAAATGAGAAAAGAAACGCTAATGTTGTTTGAAAATGAGTTGCTTACTTGATTAATGATATGTGATTTAATTTCAAATTTAAGCTGGGAGGAAAATATAAAATTAATACTATATTTGATATTATATAATAGCCACCAGCATATAAGTCTTCACTTTCAGCGGGGAGAACATTAATACAAAAAAAAAAAGAAAAAAAAAGATTTGTTCATATTCTTAACTGTGGCTAATTTTTGATATTTGATCAGAAAAACGAATCAATGCCCAGGAAAAACTGTAAAGAAGAAATGACTCCAGTTTATAAGTAAAAGATGCAGATGTTGGTTCACGTGATATGTCACGTGATACACTGCATAAGAAATAAATTAGCTATGCCGATTATGAATAATACGCTATTCCTTGCTATCCATGAGAGTATTTTAATGTCTGTTTTTCTTCCTTTCATTACCATTTTTCATCTTAATTTTATTTTTTATTAATGTATCTTTCATTTTAATTCTTGCTTTTTTTAAAAAAAAATTTCTATCGCAATTTCCAAATCATCTCCCAAACAGCCGTATAAATAGTACTTTTTTTATTTTTCATTTGTTTTTAAATTCAGATGCAAAGAAATCAATTTGACGTTTGCGTTAAATTAGATTTATGAGCATTTTCTGTTTGGTTTACTTTTTTCTAATTATTTAAATGAAAGCCAGGAACGCCAGGCGTGTTTCCTGTCGATTGAGCAAAATCCTTTTCGAATTTTGGTAGCATTATCCTGTGGCAGGAATGGCCAGTTATTTTTTTATTTTGATAATTTGTTTATTTGTTCAGAACCTTAGTTAATTGGTGATTATGAGAATATATGCATGTATAGATTTTGTCTTTTCTGTTTATGTCTTCTTAAGAAATGCCAAATGTTAAATGTTTGGTCGAGGCATGAGAGCGAAATGCCGTATCATTGCCCACATTGGCGAAACAAACGATGTGGATGAAGCAAATGGCTGAGGAGAGAATTGTGATTTGTTATTCTGTTGTGTCGTCAAAATGCCTAAGTGTCAGTCCCATCTCAGCTTTGATATTTAGTAGATATTAGCGATAACCTTAAAGATTAGGACAGAGACGACATCTACTTGCACCTGGTATCCGCGCAATTGAACGGTAAGAAACAACAAAGTCCAGTAGTATGATGAGGTACAACGGGGACGTGTCATGGCTTCGGGGTAAGCAGACAGAATGAAATTGCTTTCTTTCACTTCCTCTTGTTCATTTTCATTCTTTATTTTTCATACTCACTCGTTGAACCCTACTTGAACTCAGGGTCATCCTCTGGGGAGGGTTTCGTTGGAGACAGCGATGGCTTTCTTTCAGCAGTCGTTGCATGAATGTATACACACATACGTATATCTATCTATCTATCTATCTATCTATCTATCTATCTATCTATCTATCTATCTATATAATAAAAGTGAACATTGAAGTCGACACTCAGAGGCGACAGACTGATTCCTGATAAACGCAATCAGCACCCCCCATATATATATATATATATATATATATATATATATATATGTATTAAATCCATTTAATAATGATAATTAGGATTTGTGAAAATGTACACCACATACACCCATCTCATACCAGGATAATACACACACACACACACACACATATATATATACATACACACGTATTAAATCCATCACCCATATTTTGAAGATGTACAGCACATACACCCATCTCCTACCAGGACAATCTAATCACATTTTAATCAATATTCGTTTTAAAAAGAAATTCTTAAACATTATTCGCTTACTTTTTGCTAGACTTTGAATTGTGACATTTTGTGTTCCCTACTTTTTTTGACTGATCTTTCCATCACCTGATGGACATTCATATGAACGTTTTCAAATTTAAAAGCCTTTATAAACCAAATGACATCCTCACGTTTGTATATAAACACGTGTAACAAAATAAATCCTACATTGCCTTGATAAAGTCCCTGCGAAGATAAAACGCGTCGGCTAAGAATAGTTTTTATTCTTGTCTCTCTTTATTCATTTTGTTCCTTTACAGGTCCACTCCATCTGTAAGTATTTTATCTATCTATCTATCTATCTATCTATGATTCCCAGACTTTACATTTCATATTACAGTATTGTGGGGTTAGGCTACGTAGAAAGTACTCTTAGACTATGTTGTCTCGAAACCCCTTGTTCGTATATCAGGGCTACTCAAAGTGGTGGTCCGCAGACTGGTTCCACTGTCCAGGCCATGCTAAGGAATCATTTGTAAAGATTAAGGTTATATATTTTTGTTTTTGTGTTAATAAACTGCTTACTTTTTATTACTTTTTATATGTTTTGATATTGAATTATTTTTTGCAAAATAAATAGAAGATAAAAAAATAGTCAACTTTTATTATATTAATTATATATATCGTTTCCGGTATAAATTAATATTACCACGAAATATTACAGGTACGTGAGACATTGAGAAAAATATTGCCGGTTCGCCATATGAGAGAGTTTGAGAAGCACTGGTATATATAACCAGATAAATATTTTTAAAACGTTTTCTGTATATTAAAAATCAAAATAGAAATTGTTGACCTGGGTAAGGAATATAAGAAAGTGAAATAAACAATTTTAATATTTTTCAAATATTCAAACAAAGTAACACGTTATTTCTCGCTTTTCAACTGAATTTAAGAAAATAATGCACAATTGAAATTTCAGTCGAGGACATTTCTTTGAAATCGTTCCGTTTGACTTACCGTGTCTCGCGTATTAAGCATTCCAACATTTGGGGGGGGGGATTTGTGTCGTCGAATATTTCTTAAAATGCCTGTTGACTTCCGCCAGAATAACTGACATGATCCGACCGATTTAAATCAAATGAAATTGAACAGGAGTAAAACTTTTATTCATTTTCAAAAAAGTATAAAAAATAAATTCTGAATATAAGCAATAATAAATGATTCATATTTTGATGAAAATGTTATTCCCAATTATTGTGAAATCTGGAGTGAATTTATTATGAAAATATAAAAGGGAAACATTTCGTAATTTGCTTTAAGGTGTGAAGTAATTTTTAGTTCTATAGCTGCGAAACAACTGTTATGCTAATGACACTAAAACAACAATTTTGTTGTTCTTCCCTAAATTTTGGAATTATTTAAACTAAATATTTGTTTTATGTAAAATGGAATACGCAGCTGATTTTTGTCTTGTTTTTGTAATAAATAATATTGAATTTATAAAATATTAATGTATTGTAGTAATTCTTTTTTAATATTGACTTTCGTCTATCAAACGACATTGCACATCACTTTGCCCGTTAATAGCTGAGTCTTGAACTTTTGCTTTGATTCCAATTCCATATCTCGTTACTGGTGATGATGTAGACTAAGAAACTGTCACTTCCAGTCTCGTCAATGGTACAACAAAACCAGAGAGCTTTGCATTCGGTGATCTTTCTCTTCTTGTGTGAGTTTCTGCAAGATCCACATGGCAAAACCTTGAGGCATCCTAATAATGCTTTTCCTTTCGTGCTTTCACAATAGTACAGTGCTGCCCGGAATGTGGCTTGTCATAGACATCGCTGTCGCCAATGATGAAATGTCTTACTCACCGCCTGACTGAACTCAAATCCAATGTTTGGTCTCAATAAATATTCATAAATTTATTAATGAATGTCAATGGATGCATTTTTTTCGGCAAGGGGGAATTCGATAACACACTTCATACGCACTTTCATGTCAGAGGCTATTTTGCCAAATTACCGCTCAGCTGTTATCCTTAAGAAGGTAAAATAAAACGGAAGACATTAGTTTCGGAGCAATTCTCGTGTAATTGTATTTATGCTTAATTTGATTCATTATTTAATGAAAATGAAAACTTGTAGGCGTTCATAATAAGGAGGTTGCTGTTTCTCTTTATAAATGAAATTAACTTAAATGTACGGAATCTTATTTATGCAACAATTAACGAACTGTTTCATGATAAAATGAAACACAAAGATAGAACTACTACTGTAAACCTAGCCGTGACTGAGATGAAATAGTCTACCTTGTGGTTACAGTAGTTGCATACTTCTCACTGGCAATGGATGTTCGAACCTAGGTAAACTGCTAAGGTTTCCATAAAAAAATGAAAGCAATAGTCAGGACATCTTCACTTAGAAGATTAGCGCATAATCTTTTTACCCCCCCTTCCCATTTTATTTGATCTTTATTAAGCTAATCTTAGTAGATGTTGATACGGGGTTGAATGGCTATAGTTTCGTTGATGGAAAAATATTGATCCTTAATAGTGACACATCTGAGATTAGATCTCTCAAGTGTGGAGTTCTCATCAGACTAGAAGTGAGGCCATATGAAACCAGTGAAAAACTCTATCCTTTCCCGCTATCATTTTGCCATTGTCAGATATTGATGAAATGATCCCACCCATGTTTGTATTCACATTACGATATCAGCATCTGATTGGTTGTTTACGTTGCTACGTCACTGGCTATGGACGCTGTTTCACTGCACTGTACAAAGCCGTTGTCCGTTTGCTTTGAAGGAAGTGCATCTCGGCTTATGTTGTGCTATCGGAGGTACAGGATGAGGAGGAGGAGGAGGAGGAGTAGAGGAGACATTATCGATGAAAAGATAAGTCAGGTGACATTACTACTACCTGGCTGGCATTATTGATCTACAGATGGCTATGGATGCGCATGCGCGCTAACACTTTCTCATTTCCTACTCCTATAGTTGTTATTGATTGTCAGTAGCGAGGACGAGCCTATATAAAACATATATTATATATTTGCTGGTGTATATGCAAACAAATATATATATATATATATATATATATATATATATATATATATATATATATATATATATATATATATATATGCAACCTTGAAAGTATTAAAAAGGTACAAAGGCAGAGAGAATGAGGAAGGAAGCGACCAATGAGGAGGAAAGGGAAAATGAAAGAAGAAAATGATAAAAAGATTTTTTAAATTATAAACAAAATAATAAAGAAATAAAGAAATAAAACAAAGAAAGAAAGAAAAAGAAAAAGAAAGAGAAAGAGAAAGAAAGAAAAATAAAACAATAGTGATAGAAGAGAAAGCGAGAGAAACTACATTTAAGGGAATAAAAAAAACATTAAGGAAAGAAAATAATAAATTGAAAAGAAAAAAGAAGATAGAAACGTGATAATAAAATATAAAAATAAAAGAAAAAAAGTCTCGTTGGGTTTATTAGGTGGTTATCTTTATTTTTGATTATGACAACGCATTTGCTTTTTAACGAAGCAGAAACACAAACGGGTTTAGGGGAAGGCGCAGAACGCAGTATCTGTAAGATATTCGGCAAAATGCAGCCAAGGAAGAAAAATTTAATGTCAGGTGTGTTGTAAAAAATAAATGAAAAGAAATTCAAAGGAAGAGAAAAGAACAAAAATGGAATAAGGGAAACATGGTGAAGAGAAAAAAAAATGAAAATAAAGTCCAAGACATGAATTAAAAAAGGAGAGAAAAGAAGAGAAAAATACATTAATAAAATATAATTTAAACTGAGATAAGTGGAGAGATAAACGAAGATTAAGGAAACAAATTATAACCCTCTTTTTGCCTTAAAGTCATTGGCAAAAGTGAAAATAATGTTTAAAAGTCAGGCAGCACTGGTAGAAAATCTA
Organism: Acanthosepion esculentum; assembly: GCA_964036315.1. Taxonomy (NCBI): domain Eukaryota; kingdom Metazoa; phylum Mollusca; class Cephalopoda; order Sepiida; family Sepiidae; genus Acanthosepion; species Acanthosepion esculentum. Next base: position 2,648,988 of record OZ038476.1, read on the forward strand.
CTTGAAAAATATTGAAATTGTTATTCTGAAGAAGCAGCCGACATTATATATAGTTTTTGGATAAGAAGAATAATTAGAAGAGGAGGAGGAGCCATGTTGATAAAGGATGATTAAACAATGCCGGATGAGACACTGGGTTAAATACAACTCAAACTGAAGAAATATTCGGCTTAAGTTGCTATGGTTACGAAAGCCTAAGCATCATTTGTTAGTATTGTAAGTAATTTCCATAAGCCGGTGGATTATTTGTTAATTCAATGTTTTCAGTTTTAACAAGATATTCACGATTTTTATAACCATTAGCCGCATTTATATAACAGTCATATTACCATAATTTATGATATTAAAATTACATAATAGATATTAGATATAAAATCTATAATAGTTATAACAATCTAGACTTTATACGAGAGCTGCTATTTCATAATTATAATAATTCAATCTACAGGTTTTCTTTTAGTATTTGGATGAAATGCGTGTGTGTATGTATGTGTGAGTGTGTGTGTATGAGTTAGTGAGTTTGTGTGGGGGTGTGTGACAAGGAGAGACAGAGATTGAAATCATATGCATAAGAAGAAAGAACGAAGGAATGAGAGAGACAGGAATAATTAGATTGTTCTTGATTTTTTTTATTCCTCCCCACACCTGATCCTCATCCAACTCTGTTTAGATCTGCAGCATTAAAAAAATTATTTCATTATCAGGGTTCAGCAGGCTGAACATTTTTAATGGCTTAACGACACAGATTTCATGTATTTGATGCGCACCATGTGTCTGTATGCAAATCAAGCGCATGCGCAGCGATCGACGCTGTTGTCATTGAGTTTATTCTTTTGATTTGTTTCAGGAACTTTAATATTTACAACAAGAAGAAAAAGTTGAGCGAAACAAAAGATGAGAAAATATTTGTCGAATTAATTTTGGTTCGCTTACAAATATTTTATTTTCAGAAGAAAAAAAAACGAATCTAATAAAACCTGTTAAACAAAGTGGAAAAACTGACTATAAAGGAACAAAAATCCTAGATTTCAATAAACGTTAATAAATTTAGGAATTTTTTTATTGTTTAAATATAACATCCTACTGAAGAGTACTCTTTACTCTTTTACACCACGACGAGTTTACTGGGTATATTCAATGAAAACTTCTTAAAAATCGAAGTCTCTCCTGACAAGACACATCATTGCTCATTTCACAATATGGTTAATTTTTCATCTTTATAATAAAAATGTTTTTTCTTTTGTTTTTAGTGAATATATAACTAGATTGGCAATGGATTTGTTTAGTGTGTAATGTTAACTCTACTTGAAGGTGTGTGTATGACAATCATGGCTACGTGAGGCCCGTTTAACTTTCTAAATAGCACACCTCATGTGGAAAATAACGTTTATTTATGAACATGTTGTTTCGTTTCCTGCTCACTTGTTGACTCACATTCTCTCTCACTGAAATTGATTTGGCAAAAGCTGTTGACAAAAGGTAATAACCTTCTGTATTTACGGATGTCTTTTACATTTGTGGGTACACCTGCTAGAAAAGTAAAAACATTTGCCATCGTCAATCATCCCTGTCATTTTTCATCGTATCTCAGTCATCCAAACATCGAAGGACCATACATTGGCACCTCTAATCAACGAAAGAAAAGTTTAGATTGAATTTAGATCAATTTCTGTTTTCATCGCTTGTAACAAATCATACGTAAGAGTGTGTGATAATCACACTGTCATCTTTGATAAAATTATACAAAGTCTTCAGTTTTTAATTAGAGAAAATATTTTCTCTCCCCCCGAGCAAAAAAAAAAAAAATTAAACTTTTCCCATTTCTAAGGCAGTTGATTACGCAGACGGTCTTTTGTAGAGAAAATGGCTGAGGTATCTTCATAAAAAATTACCTTGAATTTTTTAGTAGTGCGACCAGCCTTATGATGAGTCATATTCCATGCAGGCCACTGTTTGAAAAAAATTCCCATTCCTCGCGTATGCATCTCTTCGGCGTCAGTGGTTTGTGTTCGAGTCCATGTAAAAATCAGGATCTCGAAATTAGATTTACAAGGTAGAACTCTTCATGTCAACGATTGACGTTTCTTTCATTTGGCCTTTTGTGCTAAACTTTTGTCAGTCAGTTTTGGTTGTGCGAACACTTTATAGATTTACCAAGTCCGTCCCTTCTACAACTGCTGCATAATTATGAAAGAAAAAAAGCAATGGGATGATAACTTATTACAATGAGCTTCTTATGTATTATGAAGTTAAGATCTATTAATGAGAAACAGATTTAGATTAAGTAAAAACAATAGCTACTTATTTATAAATGTATGAAAATAATACAAAAATATCCGTAATTAATCAATATTTGATTAAAAAACAAGGGCGCGTATTTAATTTTGCTAATATTTCAGTATCGATCTCATCAGAATTAATATTCTGACGATGATGATAATAAACATAGAAATATTTACATTATTCGGACTATTGTCTTCATCTTTGTCGCCATATTTATTACAACATTTTGGCCTTTAAGTATCTGTCTATATTTCTGAGATGAGGTATTATGTACATTATTTACATTATTCGGACTATTGTTCTCATCTTTGTTGCCATATTTATTACAACGTTTCGGCCTTTTTTACTCTCCGGCCTTCTTTAGGTGGTTCGAATGTCGAACTGAACCCCTTTCGCTCACTGGAGTAGACTGTTCTAGTTCCACATGCCATGTTTAATGGATATCAGTTATCAGTTATCTCCTGCTTAATTCCCAAGTTCTCCACCGCCATAACCAGGTATTGAACTCACACTCTTTGGGTCCTGTCACTGGATCTAACTAACACCTTTATCCACTGTGCCATGTGTCCTGGTTAAGGCGGTAGAGAATTTGGAGACCGAATTAAGCAGGAGATAACTGATAACTGATATCCATTAAACATGGCACGTGAACTAGCTCTCTGGGGTAGACTGTTCTAGTTCCAGGTGCCATGTTTAATGGATGTTAGTTATCAGTTATCTCCTGTTAATTTCCCTCTGAAAGCTCTCCACTGCCTTAACCGGGTATTGAACTCATAATCTTTGGGTCCTGCGACTGGATCTAACTAACGCCTTTATCCACAGTGTCATGTGTCCTTGAAGCGACAAAGATGAGGACAATAGTCCGAATAATGTAAATAATGTACATAATACCTCATCTCAGAAATATAGACAGATATCGAAATATTTATATAAAAGTTTCCTGCTTGTTAATGACATAATAACTCTCAAGAATTATTTTTTAGTATTTTTCAATTTAATGCTTACAAAAAATGAACTATTTTAACAGGGTAAATTTGTTTTAAAGTTTCTGTTACTCTGATAGCTATAATCTCCAACTATTCAAATGTAATGTCAATCGACATCTCCAGTTGCCGTGATCTATCCCCTATCCTTCTCTTCATCCTTTCCTCTATCACTCATACTATTTGCTCTCGCTCCAAATCCTCTGTAACCCCTTGCAAGCTAGTGGCTTCCCGCCTTGCTTGGGGTGAAATGCTTAAAAAAAAAAGATCTCGAACGTTTTCTTTTTATTAAGGTCTGTAATCCCTGTTTGTCGTTTCATTTCGTTAGCAAAAACGGACCAACAAATGCATTTCAATTCACAGTGAATCTCTGTTCTCATATCCTTCATGTACGGTTCCTTGAATCAAACTCATATTATTAATTCTATCTAATGAGAAAAGAAAATGAAATGAGTGAATTATTTTACCAGTTTGTAAGCCTTTGCATCTTTTCTATACTAATCAAATTTAAACCGAAGTTTCTTTTTATTTCTCGGATTGTAACCCAAAAGTAAGTTTGTGTTAATTTATTCTAGTTTTAATCTTGCGAGTTTACGCAAACGTTTTATATTCTGTTGATTTCTTCAGTGAAACAAAATAAAGGCAAAGTTGTGATCTTGTGAAAAGTTTTGATGACATTTAAAAAAAGAAAATCAACGATTAAGGCAAAACCATTTGTCGTAGAGAAAGACGAAAAAATCAAATTATAATTTAGAAATTCTTTGTAAAGATCTGAAGAGAGTAAATTCTCATCGTCGATTGAAACTAGAAAAATGACCAGAAAATAATCGACAGAAAATATCGCGAAAAGAAGTCTTTTAAATGAAGTTAAAAAATTTACAAGAAGTAAATTAAAATGAAATAAAAAAACAAAAAGAAAAAATATAGAATAAAAAAAAGAAACAAAAATAGAATAAAAAAAGAAACAAAAATAGAAACAAATAAAAAACTCTAGCAATGATTTTAGGGGGTAAAAAATTATAATATAATGAGGTGTATAATATTTTAATTTGTAAATAAGAATAAAAGTAATAGTATTTTCATTTATTATTATTATTATTTTTATTTCCTTTGATTTCTGGCGTTTACACATTTCTTTCCGGGTCCCTCCCTGTGACCTAAGGTTAGAAATGGCATCATGACATTTTCCACTGACAAAAAAAACAAAACAACAAAAAAACATTTACATAGATAAAGCCCTTCGTAAAGTGTGGGCTGTACCCGTGAGAACAATTTTTTGTATCTCTTTGAGGCATGGACTTCCAGGAATCCCTTCAATTAGTCTACTGGAATCTTTTCCAACCAATCCTAGTGCTCCAACTACAACAGGGATTGTTGATGTTCCCATGTGCCACATTTGTGAGATTTCTTTATTATTATTATTATTTGCATATTTTGTGATTGAATCTTCATATAATCGATAAAGAAAAATGTAACATTTGTCAATAAGAAATGAAGCAAACATTCAATTCAAAGCAGCCAATGAGATATGAAAAACAAAAAAGAAAATTCAATGAAATCTGAGATTAACAGGTTTATGGATCACGTGATCATACAAAAGTAACGAAAGTTCAAAAGACGGATGTAAAACTGAGTCGATTGTTCGTTTTATAAAAATTATACGCATGAATAAAAACCCTGTAATGTTACGAAATTTTCAAGTCATAAAAAGCAAAAACACATCTTATATAAAGGAATTTCAATGTTATATTTGAAATCAAATAATTCTTTCTATAACAAAAATTTGATTTCAAACATAACGTTAGTGAATATATAGATATTAACTAAACTAATTTTGAAAAATACATATTTTAATAGATTATAATCGAAGTATGACTTATGTAATAATGAAATATAATTATTTTGTTTTAATGGAGCAAACAGCTGTTACACAAGTAAGAATGACTTCTTTGTTGTTAAAAACTAATTATTTCAAAATGGTTTTGAAGCATTTTTTTCTGATATTAAAAACTAATATTGATTGTCGGCTTCCATAAATATTTTTACTTGTGTTTCTCTAGAAAAACAACCCGGATTTTCTTATGAATTTCTTTTCATTTAAAATAAGATGAAAAAAAAAGTGGAACAGAAATTTTTGGGAAACAGTTAAGAAAAATAATTTGTAATATTGACTCAAGCAAACATTTTTCATTTACTTAAATCTATACATTTATCTGGTCTTTGACAAATATTTGATCATTAAGGAATAAAATAGAAGAAATCAAAGAGCATAATAATATTAGAAACTATAGAGGGGGGGTAAAATAAATTAATTTTAAAAATATACCATTGTTCATCAAATAAAAGACCCAAGAGCCACTCAAGTTAGAGATTAAGGAAATGAAGTTGCTGTAATTGCGTATAAGAAGAGAGTAAGTGGTGCTTGTAAAAGACTGGAAAAATTAAGATTGTAGTGATTGATGAATGCAGAAAAAATACATTATTCTGGATTCATAGTAAACCAATAATATATATATATATATATATATATATTTATATATATATATATATATATATATATATATATATATATATATATATATATATATACATATTTAAACATATAAATGTCGATTATGTCTGATCATGAGCCATTCTAAACTTCGTATGGTTGCTTTAATTTCGGGTGAAAATAAAGACAACTTAATAATAATTGGACAATTTTTGTCTTTATTTTCTCCCGAAATTAAAGCAACCATACGAAGTTTAGAACGGCTCCTGATCAGACATGAGAGACATTCATTTTCTGTTGTAAGTAATATTATATATTTAATTAATGATCTGCTGCCCCAATACACACACACACACACACACACACATATATATATGAAAACGCACACCTCTCTATGTCCTGTATGTGTATATATGTATATATATGTGTGTTTGTGTGTATGTGTATGTGCGTGCGTATATGAATGTGTGCGTTCGTGTGTGTGTGTGCGTACATGCATGCGTGTGTGTGTGTGTGTGTGTGCGTGTGCGCGCGCGCGTGCGTGTCTATGTGTTCGCGTGCGTGTGCCCTGCATATTATCACAGGTTACCTGAACAGATCTAATGGTATAAGCTCAATGTTTTATTTAATTACATTTTAGTCATTATGAAAAAAGAAACAATTTTCGAAACACATTAAAAATATGTTTGTACCCGAATTATTTACATGACTCTTATCACCACCACCGGCTTATATAAATTGTTTATTTGCAGATAATTTATCTTTCAAAAAGAACACATATACTTATGACCAATATCGATCGATAAAGAATAGTAGGAGTGGCTCTTGAATCCAATGCTAAGGTAAGCAACATTAAGACTGGCTGCAGGATGACATCAAGGAATGACTAAACTCGCATAGAAAGAATAAACATTCTAATTTTAAAGAGATCAAGAATATTACTGAATTTGCTTCTCTAAATATTTCAGATTTTAGAACATGAAAATTTCTTAAGTTACGACGATATAGACACTTGTAAAATATTCTATGAAAATGTTTTAAGGGTGCACGTCTGCTGCCAACTATCAAATTCATTATTTTGTTTTGAAAGTCGAAAACAGATCGATAGTTTTTAAACGAAAGATTTTAATGCACAAGGTTGAATTTTATATTCACATGAAGTTAATACTTATAAAAAACGTAAATCCGTTTCTTACATATATTTTATTTGAAAGTTACTTTTTTTTTCGGATTACTGCTCCCATTTTTGAAAACCTCTTCTTGGAAAGATAACAACCGAAGCCAATTTTAAACTGAACTTATCCGCTTTCTCCATCGTCCATATAAACTCCAGGTCACTCATCAGTGACTTTAAATGAATTACGATCGTTTTTTAAAATTTAAAATTATTAAACAGAAATAATGATACATGGCGTAATTATTAGCAACGGAATAAAAGAACCGATTTTAATTCCCGGTCGCTTCTTATCCCCCCCCCTTTGTGTTTACACCCCCATAGGATTTTTATGAATCAAAGATTTTTGTGTTGTGTGTCATCGTTGGATAGACTGATTATACTCTTCTTACATATACATAAGTAAAAAGACCAAGAAAGAGAAAATGACATAGAAAATCTGTTTTCGAGTCAATAAATGTCTGCTGTATCCATTGTTAACCTTGACAGACAGATGTTTCGGTGATGCCCATTCATTGGTTTTAACTCGTATCAATTATATTTGCAATTAAAAAAAAGTATATTTGAAGCGATTACAGCGGACATAGATTTACCTACTGGATATAAATTATATTTGTGCCAATAGAATGCGAGAATGAACGTCTATATCTATTGAGCCCTGACACCCGACATCCGACACAGCTACCCTTATTGAGTCACTGTATTCATCTGCACCCAACTGAGAAGAAGAAATACAACATAGCTGTGCACATCTTTTCTATATCATCTACCATGACGCATCAGTTCCATCTTCTCCTGATTCACTTTTCATGTCTCCTGACATCAGAGTAGGAAAAATATATTTTCGTGCTTTTCCTTATTTTCGAATATTACAGTAGTTTTTTTTAAAAGAAATGGAGAAAAATAAATTTAAAATGTTGTAGGCAATCTACTTGCAGATGTCTTTTACTTTATATAGAAGAATTTTAAACAGGTAACTAGTTATGCAACGTTATTGCGTCAAAGCATGACAGCTTATATATATATATATATATATATATATATATATATATATATATATATAAGAATTGCCTGACGATTGCGTCTAGCATAAAACAGCCTGTCGGCTCTAAGTGTTGACTTCAATGTTTACTTTTATATTTACACACGGTCTATCTCTGATATTGAGCACTTTATCCCATAAATATAGCACACCTTAAGAGTATATTTCTTCATATATATATATATATATATATATATATATATATATATATATATATATATATATATATATATATATATATATACGATGTCACACATTCTGAAAAAGACAAAGTCCGACAACTATTTTAAGGCATTTTTATGTTTATACATTCTATATTTTATAGATACAAATATTTACAAAGTAAAATAAGTTTCGCAGACATTCAGGGCGGTAAATGTTATTAATACTCTTTATTATAAACAGAGCATTTACTAAAATATTTGTATCTATAAAAAGAATGTATATATATATATATATATATATATATATATATATATATATATATATATATATATATATGGGAAAACAACATATATATTTTATTATATGAAGAAGAATTTTCTGGAAAAATTATGACAAAGTGGAAAAGGTTTCGAGTGACGCGTTTCGGACTTCATCAGACTAAAATCCTATTTTCCTGGCTGCTTCGACACATGAGCTCGAAGGAGAGGGTACGCGGCGGATTTAAAATTTAAATTTAATATTTTCTTTAAATATCTGTTTTGGTTATTTAGTTTGACATATTTCATTTAATTTATTTTTCTTTTTGTTCGTGTTTTCATCACATTTGATATTAAATATTCGACATTGTGATAGCAGAGAAAAATACTATTCTGAACAGAGAATATGTATCTGCTCCTGAAATGATAAGATGTTTGAAAAGTACTGGATCCGAACTTAATTTCAAGATCAATAGTTTAAGGACTAAGCATCAGGATATGGGGAAGATTCTTGGGTCGAGAAGATTTCAGTAGCCACACAGACACACACAGACAAACATATTGAATAATATCGACATATGTCTATTTATTTTTATAATGGTTCTTTCCAGTTGTCTAATCAGTTTCTTGATGTTAGATGAAATTCATCAAGGAAGTCGCCGTAGTTTTTTTCCTACCCAAGTACTTTCGATCTCGTCCGAGGTCATCCTCAAGGGTGTCTTACAAAAACAAACTTCTTGTAACTGTGATAAGATCTGCAATTTGTTGTGATGAAGATTTCTAAAAAAACACACATGAACGCGCTCTGTTATAAGGATTTTAAAAATTTAAATTTATCTGCTGTAGCTATGGAACTTTTTGAACAACAAGCGTCCCAATATAAGGGAGATAACCAAAAACTGGTAGAAATGCAAAATGGCCTTTAATATTTTGTCATAAGTACTAGAGCCCGTTGCTGCTACACGTTCAGTGTTGGTTGCTTGCTTTTGATATAGAGAGCCTCGAGAATTTGAAGTTTTTGTTCATTTTTTTCATGGTGTAATATATTGGAGTTGTCATGTCATGTATTTTCCTGTATTGGATCTGTCTTTAAATATTGTGCAATAGAACTTGTATCCAACAAATGAAATGTAAGACGTCTTGATAATGTCGTGGTTGTCAAGCCAAGATATGTACATACTTTTTGACTAAGATACAATCTCCCAAGGGACATTTAAACTGATATACAATGTTGGTCTTTTCCAAAACACTAGTTGACGGAGTTATTGCGTATGATTAAGTTGGTTGTGTTAAATTTAGTATGATATATAATTGGTTTAATTTTTTACTGGGACAGTGGGGAATATATTAATAATTATGAGATTTTAAAGGATGTTTTTCATCTTGTTTATGGTTAGAATGCATTTGATTACGGTGTAGTAGGTTGGTATGTTTAGGGTTATCTGAGGAAGTATTAGGTTCTTTTTGATTGATATTAATAATTCTAATGGCTCGTGCTAATTTGTTCATCAACGATGTAATTAGGAAAGTCATTATTAATGAGAGTTTATTTAATGATTTTTCATTTACTGTAGAACATTTTTTCGTGGATGAGTTAAATTTGCACGGTGTATTAAATTTTGGATAATAGCTATTTTGTAATAGTCAGGGAATTCCTTCTTATAGTTTAGAGTGCACGTGTTTATGCTAGTTGTCTTTTATATGGAGTAAATGTATTATTATTATTAGTGTCTATCAATCCTTAAAAAGGGATTTTATTATTATTAAGTTCATATGGGAAGTGAAGAACGGAAGTTTTTGTAGTTCATGTATTTCATCTAGGTTTTTAACTAAGATAGGAAAATCATCTACATATGTCAGGTACATGATGGTTTTTGTAGATGGCTTCATGCCTTCTATATCTAGAAAAGCTCTCACCCAGATAATGAATACTATTCTTTTATAAATATAACAAATTTTACACAAGATATCTATCTATCTATCTATCTATCTCAGTATAGTCATTATCTATCTATCTATCTATCTATCTATCTATCTATCTATCTCAGTATGGTCATTATCTATCTATCTATCTATCTATCTATCTATCTATCTATCTATCTATCTCAGTATGGTCATTATCTATCTATCTATCTATCTATCTATCTATCTATCTATCTATCTATCTATCTATCTCAGTATGGTCATTATCTATCTATCTATCTATCTATCTATCTATCTATCTATCTATCTATCTATCTATCTATCTATCTATCTATCTCGGTAGGGTCATTATCTATCTATCTATCTATCTATCTATCTATCTATCTATCTATCTATCTATTTCGGTATGGTCCTTATCTATCTATCTATCTATCTATCTATCTATCTATCTATCTATCTATCTATGTAAATGATAAATACAAAATTCCCAATATTAAAGAGATATTTGAGGAAACGTCTGCTTATAGTTTCATTGTGTAACCTTATGTGGATTTACATATATATATATATATATATATATATATATATATATATATATATATATATATATATATATATATATATATATATTACTTAAATCTTACTTTTAGTGGATGCTCGTATTTGATTAGACATCCGGTTTATTTATTAAACAGGCCTGAATATTAGAAAAATATCCGCTCTCCGCCATATTTTTTCTAATAAGATTTCACGAAGATTCAGGCCGGTAGACAAAAATAAATAAATATACTGCTTAATAAATAAATATGGGTATCCACTTTTAAACATTTAAACACTAATCTGTTGGATTAATAAATGAAAAAAACCATTCCTTTCTTTACACCCCCCACACATATATGTATTTCATTGAAAGATCAAGTATCTTTTAATTGCGTTTAGTTTGTCTTTGCAAAATCTGTAACGACGATCATACAACATTATGAATATATTTCCTGTGTTAACTGTCTCTCGTCTTCCTTCAAAAAGGGCACATCACTCACATTGTACCTGAAATCTAGTCTTCGATGACCAGTTTGTGGATATAGAAATTCAATAAAATCAGAATTTAGAACAAAATCATCAAAAATTAAGGCGCCAAAAAAGAATGAATAAAAATGTGAAACAACAAAACTGTTGTATGTGATGATCTCAACAGGCTTTCAAAGCGGAAGATGGTCAATCAATCACACTTTGCTGACAAATACATTGATAGTCAAAATGTCTACGGATCTCTGTCCAACTGCTTCCGGTTCAGGAGACGCTACCATTATTCATCCTTTACAGACTATTTGCAGAATACAAACCTAGATTTATCCATTAGGTTTATGGACAAACCATGTTAAAAAGAAATAGGCTAAGCAAATAAATCTGGTCTTCTGGATGAGTAGATACATAAAAATGTCTTCATCTTTGAACAGAGGGTTTTATATCTTGGTGTTATGAGAATTTAGCCAAAAGATTTCCAGTTGAAAACAAATTTGCAACAAAAAATACCACGTCATTCTTCTGTTCAGTGAGTACACAAAAATACGAGTAAAATAATATTTGAAATCTAGGTAATTATTTTGCTATGAATATTGCTTGTAATCATAGTAACTTAAACTGCAACACCCTGAAGCATAATTGACTACAGTATGTGTATGATACGGTAGGATATTTTCTAATAATAATTCTACGGCCATCTTGTCATGTTGGAACACTAATTCTAGTGTAAAGACATTTAGAATTCCAGCAGGATACATGAGGCCTCCTATAACTCTGAAATATGCTTAAAAACTTCTTTAGTCACCATGGACACTATACCTTTTCCCTATTAAATATACAAGGTGTCCATAAAGTTCGTGTGCACTTTAAAAAATATTATAAAGTTTAATGTACCTAGTTTTAAGTATAGCTAAAATAACTAATGTGATTTCAGGCATTACTATAAATCAGTTGACAAATGTTTTCCGTGAACTGCAAAATCATATGACCCTTTGTATTGCTAATGATGGAGGACATGTGGAAATTAAATAAAATTTCAATAAAACTGTTGTGGTGGGATCCACCTAATCTGCATATGTGACTACCAACTATATAAATAATGGTTGGTACCGGAAGACGAGGGAAGAAGAATCACGAGATCCAACTAGAGACTCTGATCGACTGCGACTAGTCAACACATTCTCCAGGAACGTCTTCCCAGAAATATACAGAAATACTATATGTACTTATTGTGTACACTTTCTTGTTATAATACATTCTTGTTCTAAGTACATTTTGTGTTGCATTATTATTCCATGCAATAGGCGAGATTCAACATTGAGTCAAGACTCAACAAAAACCTTAAAAAATATAGATTTACTTCTTTCTAATCCTTTTTACAAATTATTTCTATCGTAAATACAAATAAAGTTATAAATTTGTTAAAGTGCACACGAACTTTATGGACACCCTGTATATGAAACATGATGGGACAATGCATGTCTCATTCGTCTAACCTGCCTACAACTCATGCTGTATTAAGTCAACAGTTGCAAGATGCCTACGTGTATACGAGACGCTGAAGCGAAAATCGCATCGCAGCTCGTGACATCACACACGACCACGCGAGAGTGAAAAACGAGAAGTATTAAGTATGGGAAGCCATTGGTATAAACCAGTTACGTGAAAATTGAAATTGAAAGATAAAGTTAAGCGTCCTTTCATTTTTTTAGCGTTTCTCGTCATGTATAAGCGACGTTTGTTAGATTTCGTCACTCTCCACTCCTTTTAGATAGGATTCCTATTATTTAGTCTGAAGAAGTCCTTTCGAAGGAAGAAACGCATCACATGGGATTTTTCCCATTTTGTCATTCATTGAACCAAGATTTGATATTTCTAACATTACTCACTTTACCAAATATAAGGAACACTCTCTCATTGATTTGAAATTATCTGTTATTTTTAGCAACACAAAAGCAGAAAATCTAAAATAGTGTAAAGAGAACCAGTAGGTACGTCCACTGAATTTTCGCTAACGTAAGAAAAACAAAATTTTTAACCAAAATTTCAAACGTGCTAGAAAGGAGTAATAAAAAGATACTTTGGTCTTTCTTATTCGTAATAACATAAACATTTTGATGGCAAAACTTTGTTTTTATTGAGTTTGGAGCATTTTTTTACGTGACCTAGTGGAGGTACCTAAGTTAAAGGTGTTTAAATTTGATTTGACGTTGATTTTATTGATATTAATTAAGCTTAGCGTAAAATACGACACATGACCACAAAAAATGAACTCACGGCAGATGCAGAGGTCAGTAACCACTATACCACATATTCCACTTTGCAATAAATTGTATAATTTGTTATAATTTGTTATAAAGGTACTTTAAGATCGACTTCTATGCCTAAAACTGTTAACAACATGTTTGAAATCATGTTAAGAATGAGAATATGCAAGAAATTGATAGACAAAAAATATTCAAAACCTTTCCGTATCTTCTTCGAGCCACTAAATCTCTGTTGAAATAATTGTCAAGTGTTCGCACAGGCCCTATTAAAATGATTGCCGTCATTCCGCCTTTAAAACAGCAGGTGAGATTGTCAGGCCATTTTTGTCCCCAGAGCCATCAACAAAAGACAGGCAGTTTCTATTCGTGCTAGTAAGTGGACCTGCGCCAAAGACGTTCGATTAGTTTACTTGTCAGATCATACGGCGCCATAGCCTTCAGTCGACTACCAGGCTCGTTTCTTGTTCCTGCTGGCCTCGTAATTTGCACTAGAATTTGTTTTTATATCGTAAAACAACAGGAAACTTGCAATAAGAGTGGAGGAAAAAAATGTATATTGAATCTCATTATTTTGCTGTTATCTTGCCAACTATTGGCCCCTTCACCCTAAAACAGCTGACAGATCCCACAGAAAAATAAAGAAATACATTCATAAGGCCCTGCCGCTGGTCATTTTTCATGCACGTTCATGAGGCATATAAATAGCACACTTCAAGACCGCCCTCTTGTCGAAAATATAATTAAAACTCAGTGACTTCCCTTGCATTTATTTTGATGTATTTTTCCTTTTATTCAATTCGATCCTTACTAATGTAACTAACTTTCTTTCTTTCTTTCCTTCTTTCCTTCGTTCCTTCTTTCTTTGCATTTCGAATACATCTATTCGATTTTCCTTTGATTTCTTTTCAAATTTTCAGCGTTGTTGTATTCTTCCGATAGAAACAATTTTCTTCCTCATATTTTCTACAGTTTTTGTTTTATTATTATTATTTTGTTCATTTTCTTTAGTTTCTTTTCGGTTTTAATTTCTTTTTCACCATTTTTTCCCCTCTTCTTTAAGTTCATTCTCTTTCATTGGAATCCGCACGCTATTCGATTCATTGAAAGACGAGAGGACTCAAGCCGTGACAACCTTCCAATCTATTAAGTGTGAGTTAAATCCGAATGTCGAATACTCTAGAAATGCGACCTTTTGACAAAGTTGGCCTCGTTGAACTAATATGAACTGAAATAGCAAAAAAATATACATTTAGATGAATTTTCACAGAGAAGATATAAATAATTCTTAACTCATTTTATCAAATAATGTCATATCATTACGTTTACTTTTTATGGAAAGAAAAAGATAATGTTATAATTTTCAACTCTCTCCCTCCCTCTCTCTCTCTCTCTCTCTCTCTCTCTCTCTCTCTGGCTTACAGTCATATCACGTTGAAACACCGTTTCTCGTTCAGTCACCGAATTTAAGCAATGGCGTGTCTGGTCAATACCAAGATGGGTGACCACTTCAGAATACCAGAGGCTGGAATCTTGGATGTGCGTGTAATGTAATTGATAAAGAAATGTAATTGTTACATTTACATACACGTAAACATCTTTGGGAAAGGTATTAATCAACCTCTTCTCCTCCAGCTATGGGTTAAACAGTAGGACTTGTATCTGAAAATCATTATTATCTCCTAAAATCTTAATACAATATTTACTCACTGCAATATATATATATATATATATATATATATATATATATATATATATATATATATATATATATATATATATATATATATATATATATATATATATATATATATATATATATATATTAGAATCCCCAAAAGAAGTTTAGGCTAAAAATAACCTACAAAAGACTGCTAAGCTGTAAAACCAAACTGTTACACCCCCTACCTCTCTGTCTTTACATATTTTAGGACATTTTTATGTTTAACGTTCTTTTTATAGATACAAATATTTAAGTAAATGCTCTGTTTATAATAAACAGTATTAACAACATTTACCGGCCTGAATGTCTGAGAAATTTTCATAGAAAATATTCGTCCTCCGACAGGAATCGAACCTGTATCCTATAGAGAACCGTCATATAGTCTGACGTGCCTTTAACCGATCGGGCCACAGAGGAGCGTTCGGCTAGACAGGTCAATTTTACTGTCTTTAAACTACAATCTTCCATGAATCTCTCACGTACATTCATATCTGCTCAATGCGTATCCAAATGTAAACAAATGACGTCACACATTATGAAATGGACAAAGTCCGACAATTATTTTAAGACATTTTTATGTTTATACATTCTTTTTATAAAAATGTCTTAAAATAATTGTCGGACTTTGTCCATTTCATAATATATATATATATATATATATATATATATATATATATATATATATATATATATAGTTTACTGTTTCTGGCGTAATTATTACTACATTTCAGATATTTATTTGTTTTATAGATGTAGAATAGTATTGGAAGCATAAAAGTGGAGCTAAGACAGACACACACACACACACACACATTCATGGACACACACACACACACACACAGATAGATAGATAGATAGATAGATAATGGAAAAAGGTGGCAAGTTTTTTTAAACGAAAACGCATTTTACCAACGTGTGTTATGTTTGGCGGTTTCAAGAATAAAAGAAAACCTGCGTGTAAGAAAAATGTGTTCTTTTTGTAGGTTAAAGTCGTAATAAATTAAATTAAATTACCTTATCAGATCCGACTAGTAAGTTCTTTTTGTTTAGAGTCTTGTTGATGTCTCTTGGATTTGATATTAAACCACTTCGAGTAGATCTCTGTGCTTTTGCGGTGATCAGTGTTATATATGCATGTTCCTAGTATTAGGTTTATTGTCTAGATTTTTGAGATTAGCGCACTCCCAATGTATTTTTTTCTAAGTGAATCCTTTTCTCACCTGATCAAACTGATATTTATTAAGTCGAAATTGTTGTCAGATGTATTACGGTGAACTACCAGTGCATTTAAAGTGTTGTTATGTGGATTATATCTGCAATGCTCATATAGCCTTTTTTGAGGTTTCTAGATGTTTCACCGATGTACGATTTTGTACAATGAATTTTGTATATTTCTGCCTCTTTCCTGTTGCTGTTGTTGCTATTTTGTTTAGTGCCAACGATATCTCTTATTGTTTTATAGTTAGCATGAAACGGCATAGCAACAACAACAGGCGGAGGCAGGAATATAAAAAATAAATTGTACAAATTGTCCAATCGTGTTCATCGGAGAAATATCTAGAAATCTAAAAAAAGACTATATGTTCATAGCAGATATATGCTGCATAAAAAGAACACTCTGGTCGTAAGATCCAAAAAGGTAATTTAATTTATTGACCCCCTTAAACCTTAAAAGTTCAAACGCATTTTCCTTACAGTTTAATCTTTCATTCCGACCGGGAGACGCGAAGGCTAACACACGTTGGTAAAACGCGTTGTCGTTAAAAAATCTTTTCCACTTTGTACGTGTATTTGTGTGTCTGTGTGTGAGTAGGTGTGTATAATGACATTCATTTAAATTTCAGGGAGAGCGAAAACTATTCATTTTAATTGTTGAAGGAAAAGTTTTTGCAAATTGTTTCGAAATAAGAATCGAATTGTAGCCCTTGGCTAGGCAAGGATTTAAAAGAATCTTTACCTTTTATACAATGCATACATTTCAATGTGATAATTCAATAAGTGCTTCAAATGTCCACGGACTATGAGATTGACATGAATTTAAGTTCACAGTCGATAGATTTATACCAAAAGGATAGAAATATTGGTATATAATTGGCATTGTCGTTATTATGAAATTACATTATGAAATGCACATCCCTTGAATAATATTGTAATGCATTCACTTGCCGATTGCCGAATATATACAGCCCGCTAAAGGAGTAGTGGCATTGAAGGTTGCACTAAGGAGTAAAAATGACAACACCGTGCAGTGTTGATCCCTATGTTTACATTTTCTCTGTCTGTTAGCTATATATAAACACGCACACACACACACACACACACACACACACACACACACAAATATATATATATATATATATATATATATATATATATATATATATATAATAAACAAATAAATCCAAAATTACCTCATATGGGGAATAGACTAGGATCCATTTGGATTATATACTAACTGATTTACTTCTTAAACCAATTGTTCGCACTAATTTTACTCGTTGGTCTGCGTTTTGTGACTAATAGTCACTTTCTATGGAGAAAAGGCCTAAAAATGGTTACTTTCTCTGGAGAAAATGCCTAAAAATGGTCACTTTCTCTGGAGAAAATGCCTAAAAATGGTCACTTTCTATGGAGAAAATGCCTAAAAATGGTCACTTTCTATGGAGAAAATGCCTAAAAATGTTTACTTTCTCTAAAGAAAATGCCTAAAAATGGTCTCTTTCTCTAGAGGAAATGCCTAAAAAATAGTCACTTTCTCTAGAGGAAATGCCTAAAAGCCGCAGGTATTCAAAAGGATTTCTGTTGTTTTGAAAAGAAACGCGTTCTTTGGTAATCATTGAATCATTTTAAAAGATGGCGCCTTAAAAGAAATGTATGGAATTTTTTTTGTGTAGATCTAACAAGAGAATTTTAAATATAGATAATTGATTTTAATACATTTTTTTAAAAACTATTTCCACAAGAATTATTCCGACTTTAAAAAAATAATCATTTTACCCCAAGTAAGGCAATAATACAACTAACTCGTAAGGTATTACTGAGTTAGTGAATATGAAAAAAAAAAAAACTGGAATTAAGAAGACAAAAGATAATGGCTGACATCGCATTTAAATTTTTGAAGATCAAAGTTGAATGGGAAGCAAGAAACCAGAAGAGTTGCATCTCCATTTTTGCCGTTGATCCCATGATTCTTGAATAACGTATCAACTTCCGCCAGAATCTGAATTAGGAAAACACCCAAGTTCAAGTCCTAAAAGTAAATGACAAAAATGTTGCTGAAGGGAAGAATTGGATGATATTCAAAGATTAACGGATGAAACAGACATCTGAACTTAGGTTTAAGAACGCTCTGTGAGAAATATTATTCTTGGAATAATGACAATGGCTTCACCTGACCAAAACGCTTCCAAGAATGTTTTGTCGTTTGTGAAGTTATTTGAATACAGTGGAGTGCGTTTTTCCAACTTGACAAATGAATATTAGATGAATTCTGTTCTCCATATCAACTATCCCAAAAGAAATAAAGACTCTATAATATTATTATAGTAGAAAATGTTCCTATTTAAGAATTATGAGTATTGTTGATTTTATAATTGTTATTACCATTGAGGTAGGGACTTAGTCTCATGGAACCAAATGCTCTCGATTCCAGCCGTTACACTCTGCATTGTTAGTGGAACGTTGCTCTGCCTAAATCATTTCATAGCTACAAAGTACACAATGAATAAAAGAAAAGTCTTCTTTTAACACAGCAGAATAGAAAACAGCCGATCAGTACCAGAAATTTGTTATTGTGAATCTAGATCTCAACTAAATATGGAAATCGTACGAATTGACACTAAGTCTATGACATCTTACTAACTTATCCGTCATTCCCAACGGAAACAAAAGAATTATGTGCAAATTCATTTTAATGGATAACACTGAGAGACGCTTGAAAAGTTATTCAACGAGCCTCGTTATAAATCTTTAGATGAAAGAAAAAATAAATTTCACTTCAACCAGGCATATAATATTCTAATATGAAAAATATGAGATTCATATATATATATATATATATATATATATATATATATATATATATATATATATATATATATATATATATACTAAAATCGAGTTTAACAGGAAAATTCTAATAATTCACCGATACTGTTTTTTTGTTTCTTAAAAATATCGAAACAAATTTTTTGAAGCTGTTGTTAAAAGTCGATAGGAATTCATGGAGGTCAATGCCTCAAATGACATTTACTTAGTACAGCTTCAGATTTGAGTTGTCAAAATGGTAATAGAATTGAAGGTTTTGACGAAACAGCACTTAAAAGAATTGTTTATCGAATTTTATAAGTCGATGTATGGCTCAGAAAATCTTTTTAATGAGGGATTTTTGTATTATGTTTCTCTCTGATTTTGCCTCTGTTAATATGACGTTTTCTTCCGACAGCAAAAACTTATAATAGTGTAAGAATTTCTTAAATCACCTTATAACTAGCATTAATTATTTGGTGAACTCTCAAAGATAAGAGATCTCGATGGAGTCTTTTTTTCATTTCTAATTTATACCATTTATTCAAAAATGCTAGCAGAATTATTAAAAATCAACTGAAAGGAAAGAACTATTCTCATTTTGTTTCATCCAACAGGAAATAATAAGCAAAGATTGCAATAGAAAAGAAATCAGAAGAGGAAAGGAATCAATGGCGATGAAAACCTTCAGCGGTGTTTCTATTGCAGAACGAAGACTCAAAAAGTTAAATGGTAAAAACTGAAAAGTTATCAGTTACCATTCCCACCTGTTTCTCTTCCTTGCTTCCAACAATGGTCGTAGAATAGTGGTTCGGTAGTTGCATTAATAAGTAACAGAAACGAAATATTCTAGAATTATTCTATAAACAGATAAACGTATTTTTCTTTAAAAATATACAGACGCTAATATAGTCAACTGTTCTTATATATATATATATATATATATATATATATATATATATATATATATATATATATATATATATATATATATATATATATATATATATATATTTGAATCGTCTATATTTCAGCAAATCATCAATATGAAATCCTTAAGAAAATGAAAAAAAAAAAGAATAACCATTTTCGTCAATCTTCTTTGTCTATGATTCCTTTATTAATTCGTAGTTGGTTACTTTGCCACTACTAAAGGAAGGTGTCAAAACTGTGACAAAGTAATGGAAGCTCGTGAGAGAATTAAGTGGATTAGTTTTGACACGAAAATTGCCATCAAATTTAAAACATTTTAATTCGTTTCACTATCTACACCCAAAATGTTTTTTATTCGCGATCAGCAAAAACTGGCAAAAGTGGAATTCGTTAATCTAAAGAGGCAACTTTGCAGAAATGGTCCTTAAATCTTCTTATTTATTTATTTATTTATTTATTCAATACTAAATTAAAAATAACCAGTATGTACTCTTTCAGTTCTCTTTCAGTTCTCTTTCTGTTCTCTTTTAGTTCTCTTTCAGTTCTCTATCAGTTCTCTTTCTGTTCTCTTTCTGTTCACTTTCAGTTCTCTTTCAGTTCTCTTTCAGTTCTCTTTTAGTTCTCTTTCTGTTCTCTTTCAGTTCTCTTTCAGTTCTCTTTTAGTTCTCTTTCTGTTCACTTTCAGTTCTCTTTCAGTTCTCTTTCAGTTCTCTTTTAGTTCTCTTTCAGTTCTCTTTCAGTTCTCTTTTAGTTCTCTTTTAGTTCTCTTTCTGTTCACTTTCAGTTCTCTTTCAGTTCTCTTTCAGTTCTCTTTTAGTTCTCTTTTAGTTCTCTTTCTGTTCTCTTTCTGTTCTCTTTCAGTTCTCTTTCTGTTCACTTTCAGTTCTCTTTCTGTTCCCTTTTAGTTCTCTTTCTGTTCTCTTTCAGTTCTCTTTCTGTTTTCTTTTAGTTCTCTTTCAGTTCTCTTTCTGTTCTCTTTCTGTTCACTTTCAGTTCTCTTTCAGTTCTCTTTCAGTTCTCTTTTAGTTCTCTTTCTGTTCTCTTTCAGTTCTCTTTCAGTTCTCTTTTAGTTCTCTTTCTGTTCACTTTCAGTTCTCTTTCTGTTTTCTTTTAGTTCTTTTTCAGTTCTCTTTCTGTTCTCTTTCTGTTCACTTTCAGTTCTCTTTCAGTTCTCTTTTAGTTCTCTTTCTGTTCTCTTTCAGTTCTCTTTCAGTTCTCTTTTAGTTCTCTTTCTGTTCTCTTTCAGTTCTCTTTTTGTTCTCTTTCAGTTCTCTTTCTGTTCACTTTCAGTTCTCTTTCTGTTCCCTTTTAGTTCTCTTTCTGTTCTCTTTCAGTTCTCTTTCTGTTTTCTTTTAGTTCTCTTTTAGTTCTCTTTCTGTTCTCTTTCTGTTCACTTTCAGTTCTCTTTCAGTTCTCTTTTAGTTCTCTTTCTGTTCTCTTTCAGTTCTCTTTCAGTTCTCTTTTAGTTCTCTTTCTGTTCACTTTCAGTTCTCTTTCAGTTCTCTTTCAGTTCTCTTTCAGTTCTCTTTTAGTTCTCTTTTAGTTCTCTTTCTGTTCACTTTCAGTTCTCTTTCAGTTCTCTTTTAGTTCTCTTTTAGTTCTCTTTCTGTTCTTTTTCTGTTCTCTTTCAGTTCTCTTTCAGTTCTCTTTTTGTTCTCTTTCAGTTCTCTTTCTGTTCACTTTCCGTTCTCTTTCTGTTCCATTTTAGTTCTCTTTCTGTTCTCTTTCAGTTCTCTTTCTGTTTTCTTTTAGTTCTCTTTCAGTTCTCTTTCATTATCTTTATTTTTTTCTGAGAAGCTGCCAACAGCCTTAAATGTTTTTCTCGATTCGAATTCAAATTTTTGAATGTTTTATCTGGCCCTTTCTTATTTTCCACTAGCATTATCTTTCTTTTACCTTTTTTAAAAATCTTCCCTCTCTCCTAACCAATTCCTTTCTCTCAATTCCATACATCGTTTTCTCTCCTAACCTCTTTCGTTCTTTCCTTTATCTTAATCTCTTGCTAACAATTTCTGGTATTCTCACATCTTCTGTAAATATTCCTTCTACTTCTTTCTATCTTTTTCCTTCTCCATGATTTCCATTAATAATGACCGCGTCTTCGATTCCTTTGCTCCCCACTTGCTTTTCTTTTCTCCATTTTTATCTCTCCTCCATCTCGACCCTCCACAGCATTCTTTTTTTGTTATAGGACACTTTTTAATCATCTTTCCATCTCTATTCCTCACCTTATACTCACTTTGTCGTTCATTTACCCCCCCCCCACTTACTGTAAATGTTTCAAAAAGAATTGCTTAGAGATTTTCAATACGCGCGCGTTAATTACCTTCTTCATTTGAAACAAATAATTTTGTGTCTTTTATTCATTTTTCGTCTCTTTTCGTTTTTCATACGATTACTCATTCTTGAGGAAGACGAAAATTATAAATGCACATCTCCAAAATTTACTAATAGAATTAATGTGTGTCACTTGTAGAAATTGGAAACACATGCACTTACGCTGAACTTGATTGCAAGACGAAAAGAATAAATCAAAAAACAAAATGTTGGATCCTTACAGAAGCCACTGAAACAAAACATCAAATTGTTTCTAGTTGCTTCAAATCAGTAAAAAAAAATGAACATTAGGATTCAATAGTTTATACAGATGATTAAGCAGCCAGAGGTCATCCACCAGGGGTCATCCACCAGGGGTCATCCACGATAAATAAATAAATAAATAAAGTGTGGGTATTTTAAAAATAGAAACATTACGAAGAAGAATTTTTTCCTTCTTATCTGTTGGTTAATACTTGTAAATTTTTTGATTGGAAATTAAATTCAGAAAAGTTTGAAAAAAAACTAATAGAAGAAAAGAATATCTCGCATGTGGTTTTAACGAATTGTCAACAATTAAAGTAACTGTTTATTTTTCCAACGGAATATTTGTTGGTCGAGCCATATTAAAATTCTTCAGAGGAAATCTTAGACATGCGATATATTTTTTTTTATCGATATAACAGATCTTGTAAATAAATACATTTTAAAATAAATTTGTAAGTAAAGTTAGAGATAATTACTTTTTAAACCCGAAATCGAATTAAAACATTGAATCTCGCCAATAGATTATTATGGATTTCTTTGCAGGATTTTTATTATAAAGTCTTAAGATCGTAGGTGACAGTCAAGCAAGAAACTGAAGGAGAGTTCCACAAGCGAGAAGTGCGAGAAGTGCGAGAAGTGCGAGAAGTGCGAGAGAAGAAACTATTAGCATAGAACTTACGGTTGCAACTGGCTATTTCAACAGTAAAACGATGATACTTATTTGTCAATCTAGTTGTACTCTTAAAGTCTAGATACCAACGAGGAAAACTCATTAGAACAATTGCCATGAAAATATTTATCGAAAAGACAGAGGCTACGCCACGTCGGTCGGAAAGTGACTGAAGCCGAGATGCCAGGTCAGGACTTGCAGGCACTTCTATATTTCGCTGCGTCGGTCTAGCCAAAAAGGAGAATCTAAATATTTGCCATAAAAATCAGAATGTAAAATGTTAGCTTTTACCTGATCATAGAGACTTATCCAGTTAATAGCTTGTATATTAATTTGTGCCGATGTATACACATTTTCCCGCTTTTAGAGAGACGTACAAGTGAATAATGGAATGAACATCTATTGTCGTATTGTGTCGAAATATCGTCTATTGTATCAAAATAATTCTATTGGAAAGCATTACATCGTTTCATTTAGATGACGTTCTTTTCAGAAGTGGCGTCCTGTCATGTGGGTGTCACTTGTGACCAGATATTGATCAATTAAAAGAAAATACTAATTGTATTTATGTACCACTCTATTTCTGGTGAAATGATTAAATCTTATAAATTCCAAAATTACTGATATAAATAATGAAAAAAAATACAAATAGCAACAACTGGTCAACTCGACATAGTAATGACGATAAACAAAAGAAAATATTTACCAACAAATATTTCTAAAAGGTCCAACAACCAAAGACAATAACAAGTTCGTGGAAATTCTGAAAGCTGTCAGGTTATTTTTGAGGAGGAGGGCAATGCATGAAAGTCGGGTAAAGTTCAAGAGGAAGATGGCAAGGTATGAAAGAATATAATGTTAGGCTGATAGTATGGGGGGGAGAGAGGGGGGAGAGAGGGAGAGAGATCGGGGAAAAGATAACAGTCGGAGAAAGAGGGGGTGACAGATAAACAGTATGTAAAGAAAGAGGGTTGGACGAGAGGCAATCAGGTGATGACGTGTGAGACTGGTAATAATTTTAAATGAAAGCTGAATTAAAAGACGCATGCGCGTAACGATCCTTAATGAAGTACTACAAGGAACAAAGCGGAATTCAGTCGAATAAGTGAAACATTGGAAAACCAGATGAACTACTATAACAAGTATATAAAGAATAAAACGATCGAAATATAGTCTTGAATATTGAATTATATAAAACGAAATATAAAATCTTCAACACAATTTTAAATGTTGCAATGATGTTATGTGTCTATGGAGTTTTATTTCTTTGACTTGTAAATAACTTTAGAAGTAAGAAAGTAAAAAGAGATGAGGGACAAACTGCAATTATTTTATGTTTCTCTATCTTTGCTTCTCGTGATTTAAATTTACGTTCATAAGGGACAAACTGGTGAATGAAGTGTTTTTGTTCCGGTACACAAAAATGGCGGAATTTATTTGCTAAGAGTTTATGAAGGCTATCAAAAATAAAGGTATTTTAAATTTATTTTACGAAATATTATCTTTCACGGAATTGCACTTTTTAAAACCTTTCGGCTTCGTAAACATTTTGGAACAATCCACCACTGTCATAAAAAGACGGTGCCGCCAGTAATCAGAAACAAAAATCCGTTGGTATATTATACGTATAGGTTTATAAACAATATAAACAAAATAATACAACAAGGAAAATCATTTCAAAGAATGACGTTTAGAAGACCTAAGTCATGATAGATATCATTAAATATTTCTCCATGACATAAATTATGGGTGTTCTAGCCGAGACTTTCAAAAGCCGAAGGTTCTACCTGCTTGAAAAATTCCTTTTCATTTAGTCTTGCAAAGTATGGCATTCTTATTTCTTTAATATGAAGAATAAATTTAGAAAAAAGAATTGAAATTCAACGTTTTTGAGGGAAGAAGAGAAACAGTGAAATGCCAAATGCCAAACCATTTCAATCGATGACGATTAACAAACACATTTGGATCATTATTATTATTATAAAAGAAAGGAATAATAATCAACTGAAACGGTTTCGAGAAAATTGCATTAGAATGAAAGTCTTTTGCTTCAATCCAGGTTTTCGTTTTTCAAATTCTAATTCGGGTCAATGGTACTTTCTTCAGCTGCTGCACTCATTCTTTTAATATTTGGCTCTGCGTTTGAATAACTGGAAGGAATTGAAACGCATTTACTATTGTTAGCCAAAATGGCTGATTCAATGAGCATTACAATAGCGATTTTAAAGTACATCTCGATTCAGTCCCAGGTTTTAACGTCAATGCTTGACATTATATGGTGGACTAAATTGTCTCGTCGATAGAAAAGTTTGACATTTCTTTTTTCCAGAAAAAACTCAGTTATCGTTGCAGTCGCCATTAAAGCGAACAGCCTGTGCCATTGAATTAAAAAAACACACGATAAAACGATCGTCATTATAAAATAAATAGATGGGAGAACGAGGTTTCTATTCTAAGAGATTATGAACGCCAGTCAGGACGTTACTCTGTATTTTTTACATTGTTCATAAAAATGAAGAAAACTTTTGCCTTCATTTATTCCGACTTCTTTTGTAGCAAGTCATAATAAACTCCGGTTCTCACGCTTAGGCTAGAGCCAGAGAATGATTCACTTAGCCATTGCCTAAGATATATCCTCAAGAGAGCATTTTCATATGTCATTTGAAATTCTCAAATGTCCGAGCTGAGGTGCCCCATCGCATATCACCTGATACAGACAAATATCCTTTAATATCCTTTTCTGTAACGAGACAAAATGGCTGACATTTTTCAAACTAGAAATAAAACTGTTTATGGAATATAGCTTCCTAAGAGAATATGTAATCTGTAAAAATATTTAATTACTTAACAACTTGACATATAAAACTTTCTTCGTAATTTTATTAGCATTCTTCTTCTTCTTCTTCTTCTTCTTCTTCTTCTTCTTCTTCTTCTTCTTCTTCTTCTCCTCCTCCTCCTCTTCATCCTCTTTCTTCTTCTTCTTTTTCTTCTTCTTCTTCACCTCCTCCTCCTCTTTCTTCTTCTTCTTCTTCTCCTCCTCTTTCTTCTTCTTCTTCTTCTTCTTCTTCTTCTTCTTCTTCTTCTTCTTCTTCTTCTTCTTCTTCTCTTCATCCTCTTTCTTCTTCTTCTTTTTCTTCTTCTTCACCTCCTCCTCCTCTTTCTTCTTCTTCTTCTTCTTCTTCTTCTTCTTCTTCTTCTTCTTCTTCTTCTTCTTCTTCTTCTTCTTCTTCTTCTTCTTCTTCTATGTACCGCTTCTCTTCAAGAACCGGGCGATCATGACTCTCGACAACTTCCTATTCTTTGTAGCTCTTAGTAATATTTGTCTTTTTTACTATCCGCTCTGCCTGTTCAGTTACTCATTTAGCTTAGGTTACCCAATGCATTCTTCTATTAATATGTTCTGGGAGTATCAAATTCTCCAAGCCCACTTTTCTCATTATGTGACCCATAAATTTCAACTGTATCTCTGATTCTGAATACAAGTTTCCTCTTCCTTTCCATTTCCTTCGAAACTTCATTGTTGTTCATATGTGGCCCATCCGTAGTATTCTCGGTATCCTTCACGTCTCCTCTTCATCTGTGGGGAAATTGTCCAGAATCGATGACTTAAGATATTAAACAATGTCTGTAAATGGCATTTTGAAAGACGTTGAACAGAGTCAATCCTACCCATGAACAAGAACAGCATGAACCCAAAAAGAAGAACAGGATACAGTCAAAGATAGATAGATAGATAGAAACTGATAATGAAGAGACTGAGATAGATTAATATGAACAGATTAAATAGAGAGATGCGAATAAACTGTGATAGACAGATATATATATATATATATATATATATATATATATATATATATATATATATAAAGGAACGAGAGAGAGAGAGGGAAATAGAATGGAAGATCAAGATAAATTTCTGTGATCAAGAATTATTTACACTATTTACATTCGGACTATTGTCTTCACCCTTGTTGTTATCACAGTGTTTCGACCATTGTGCCCTCTGATCTTCATCAGGTGTAGATTGTAACTTGAGGGAATTCCGAACTAAACTCTTTATTTAATCTACGGTGGTAGACTGTTGTCATTCTACTCGACTATTTCCACTGAGTACACGATGCCTGGGATTGAACTCACAATTACTATGTTGTAAGCAAATTCACGAACTACCGCTTTAATTCACTTGGCTATTGTGCCGTAGGAAAATGTTTTTTGGAGAACTTGGAGCTTTGAACGCCGCCTACAACTTAACCTAGCCTAAGCCTAATCTTGAAAATGACATCACTCTGAATTTGCCGTATGGAGTTTTCTATATCATTTTTTTTAGCAATGGCTGTCACGTATGAAGCACACACACACGCGCGTGCGCAAATGTCATGGCCGATTTTATTCTACACAGTTATATTCAAAAGTTTAAACAAACCTGCAAAATCATACAAAAATAGAATGTATAATACAAATATGTATATATGTATATACAAATATATATATATGAGGGCGCGCTGAAAGGGATTAGGCCCGTAAAAGTCCTTGTAAAAAAAAAAATGAAAAACTGATGTTTGGTTAGAGTTTTGGGAAATGGATAAGGTTCAGAATTTTTCAGCGTTACCTTGTATGTAGCAACGCATTAAAAGGCAAATAGCAATATCATTTTCTATATTATATATCAAGAATGAAGGTAAACTCAAATATTATGATTGGATATAATCAATAATTAAAAAAGTCTAGTTACGTTTTCATTTTGTTCGTATGTGATTCTCAGATCAGAAACAATGAAAGTGATTTTCCAATTCCATTTATAAGAGAATATACACAAGAAGTAAACATATAAAAAATTGAGGGGAATAAAATGCATCCATAAGAATGATGCTCGGAGTTATATTCATTTTTGCGGCATAACGTCATCTGTCAGAATATGTTTACTCACACATCAGTATTATTATACAGAATACGTATTTACCTCTCTCTCTCTTTCACGCTTTCTCTCTGTTACTTTCTAACTTTTGCTCTCTCCGTCTCTTTCTCACTGTCTGAGACATTTATATTTGCAAACAGATTTCAAAACATTTCATAGTCTCGCTTAAAATTATGCCATTTAGAATTTTCCTAGTATAACAACGTTAGATTTGAAAGAGAAATAAAATGAGAGAAATAACAGTTAATAATAATAATCTATTTATTTTTAATATAATAGAAAAGAGTGAAGAGTATTTTTTTTTAGTAATATGCCAAACCTTAGAAATTACTTCAACACGCAGGATTAGATTTAAACTATAAAAAAATCCGGATCTTTTAACGAGTGAGAGAGCTTAAAAGTTCGTCCATTTATTGCTATGTTCGAAAGGTGATGTAGCAAAGTTTTTAATTTTGGGTTAAAAATGGAGAATGTAATTGCTCTTAAAGGTTCGAAATTATCTTTAGAAAAAGATATAAATTAATCGCATACGGGCATTGTATTTGCTGAAAGGAATTTTATAGTTGAAATATTAGATATTATTTCCTGAATGTATTTTGGGGAAATGTGAACGGATGATACGCGAGTCGACTTTAATACGAACTTCTGCCGTTACATTTAGGAGCAGTATACGTTGTGAAATCGTTGTATTCATGCTTAAGGAAACTACTTCGATGGAGATAGTAGAAACTATGTAACTGAATAAGTTACAGCATTTATTGGATGTCAATGGCTTTAGTATTGTTTAGTCTTTTTTGCTATTGGATTTACAGAATATTTTCGTGTTATTTATAATGAGTTGTCGAATTTTACTATAATTATTGTGGTTCTTTAATAGCACGTAAGTCTGCCGGAAAGATTGGTTGGGGAAATTGAATGACAAAGTGGAACAAGTTTACGTGTGACGCGTTCCCTCTTTCAGGACATCATTGGACTAAATTTGTTATGTCGATACGAAAAATTTAGTCCGATGAGGCCCTGAACGACAAAACATGTCACAAATAAACTTTTTCCACATCGTCATACAATTTCCCCAATACTGTTTTTAATACCCACACAAGACAGACGTGCTTATGGGGGTGTTGAGGTCTCAAACTTATACACACACCCATAGTAATATACACACTTACACACATCATACTCACTCACTCCCTAAGAACCAAACAACACACACACAAACTTAATAGAGACACATCCCCTTTTCCAGGAACTAATAAATCTGCCAAACTGATCAAGGGAATTCAAAGCAGCATGAATCCATCCAGCTCTTATCTTAAATAACAACTTAAAAGAGACTGTTTGACCAACACAAGGACTGACCAAAATTCATGTTAAAAAAAACAAAAAAAACAAACAAATGAAAACTACAGACAAAAGTTAATTTTCTCCATCAAGACATTCATTTCTGTAGTTCACTACTACCAGCAAGCAGAATTTTTTTTTCTCCTGATGATGGCCATATTGGCCGAAACTAGTCAAGGAATCTACCTGAAATAATAATAAAAACGAAAGAATATTAATATACAACCCAGTATATTTTTTAATATTTTTTATTGTTCAATCTATCTATCTATCTATCTATCTATCTATCTATCTATCTATCTATCTATCTATCTCTATATATCTCTATATATGAAGAAATATACTCTTAAGGTGTGCTATATTTATGGGATAAAGTGCTCAATATCAGAGATAGAGCGTGTGTAAATATATAAGTGAACATTGACGTCAACACTTAGAGGCGACAGGCTGTTTCATGCTAGACGCAATCGACAGTCCTGACTACAATGTTCATTTATATATATATATATATATATATATATATATATATATATATATATATATATATATATATATATATATATATATATATGGAACTTTTATTGAAACGACTGGAAAATTACAGTGATTAAGCTTTTTTATTTTGATTGAGCGGTATTTCCAATATTTTCAATATTTTCTATGAAGTTCTCTCATGTCGTTAACAGTTTTCACAAAATAAAGTCACGGTACCTTGTTAGTTGTCTTTAATAAACATTGTATAAAGGGATTGCTACTCAAAATACATAATATCTATCTATCTATCTATCTATCTATATATATATATATATATATATATATATATATATATATATATATATATATATATATATATAATTGGGCAGACAGACCACACGCACAAATACATGCACGCACACACACACACATACACACACATATATATCGTAATAAGGCAACATTTTTCTTGTTTTTTTCTAAATTGCAAATAATCTCTCGAAAACTTTCTTACTGCAGATGCACAAGATATCCATAATCAAGGCTGTATTCAAGCTTTCGACTCACGTGAGTCATCATCAGGAGTGTGTAGAAGTAAAGTAAGGTGAAGAAAATCAATTTTATTAAAGTGGCATTATATTTTTTAATTTAATCAGATAAATCCAAACCCATGAAGTCTTTTTGGCTATATTCAATACTAAGTTGTACCCGTGACATGCATAGTAACATATTATTTTATATACATTGAAGAATTTGGGATCGGAGACTAAAATTAGTTTTATAGATTTACTGAAGAAGAAAGTTGGACGCTGTCAATCTTGGTGAGAAAAATGTTTTTCTGTGACTCTTTTTCTTCTAAAATCCAACGACACTTAAAACAGCAAGAATAAAGATTTGGGTGATAATTTTCTTATTGTTAGCAAAATAGTCATTTCAACAGAATGAATTATCTTTTTATTTTTGCTGAAAGTTCTTGACATTTCCATTGCGAAGAATTTTTGGTAAGAAATGTCAGATTTTTATCAACGTCTCTCCTTTAGATCGCAATGTCCTGCAGTGTGATAGAAAACATGTTCGATTACCTTCTTCGTGGTGCGCACTGATTACTGAAATGGTTTCGCAAGATACAGTCGGTTGGATGATGCCTCGATGAATGCCATAGAAATGCAGCCTTATACATTTTGTTGTCTCATTCACACGTAGCCATGTATGTTAGCTTCTGTGATTATAACTGGCTTTCCTCTTGGTGAAAATAGTCATTTTATTGCAAACAGTGCCAGAGGTCGAGGTTTGATCAATAGTTTTACGAGATTAAAAAGTTTCGATTAAAATAGTTACCGAGAATAGACGAACATATTTCGTCTCTAAATTTCAGAATGTTTTTATTGGAAAGCAATGGAATCCGAACATAGCAGAAGAAAAAAAGAAAAAGTATTATTCAGGAAAGGAGAATTTTTCATTCTTGGTACGATATTAACAAGTTTCTTAGTCTTTGTGAACGAAAATCGAAGAATAATTGAGTACGATGGATATTATTAATTATTATTTTATAAAAGTAAGTTTTATGCATCAAGTATGGCTTTGTTCTGTATGACACATAAACATCGTTACGCTTAGAATTTGGACAAATGATGTTTTAATGAAAAACTCGTGATAAATCAATGCCAACTAGCAAACCAACACATGAATCTTTTTGAAAATATTAATTTATAAGTTTGTTTGTAGATAAATAAACCTTCGAAATAATTTGACAAACAAATCATATATTAAGTAAAGTGGGGCGTATCGTAAGTGGTAGTACCTTTTTAGCGAAGCGGTCGACCTTGCGTTATTCAGGTGAGAATTGGGAAGCGGAACTGTATTGGTCCACGCTTTACATCCAACTCTCACACCTGGGCACTTTGACGGTCATATCCCGGTCAATGGAATCGGCCTGCCGGCTAAACGGTGTGAGGGTTGTCGGAAGAGTTTTCTGCTGAAGGGGGACGTCTCTTTCTCAACCCACCTGTGCCAGGAGGCTATCGACCAGTCCCCAGCCTGGGCATAACAGCTGCACCTTAGAGGCCAGCGGCTTTACCAGTGGATGGAGAAACCTCTGAAAGGAGGGACGAGGGTAAAGAAAGAAACCGGTTAGCCATTGCACTATCTTGTCTAGAAGATCACCATGAAGCCCAGTTATAACAGTACTGGGTGACTACAGCGGCGCAACATGCGCTGGCTGAATGAATGATGATGATGTTCAAGATTACATTTAAAAGTGTAAAATAGCCAAATGAGTGGGTGAACTTTTGTCTTCAAAACGAGTCTGGCAAATGGCTACTAAATGATGAGCGTTTTGCTTGAAGAATGAAACATTGATTAGTGCACACATTAAAGTCATATGATGTGCCATGGCGAAAAAATATCAGTTGTACATTTGGAACTATTGAACAATGCGTAATTGTTATCTTTCGATTTCTGTGTAGAAAGCGAAAATTATGAAGTCACATTACCCAGAATGCACCAGGAGAGCATATCTGTCAGCTGTGAATAAAAACTATATACAAGTTAACAACTATCTGTATCATCGCTAAAACGGAAGAATGTTTGATTAGTTGTTAAATGAAGGACAATTTATATTTGAGGAAATATGCCAAGGGGGAAATAGTGACGACGACGACGACAACGAAGAAAGGCGCGAAAGATAAGATAAAGTTATTTCCAACAGGTTTTGATAAATAATGAAAATGTGCTGACAGCAGCAATTTATTTTTTTTTTTTGTTTATCTGCAATAATTGAGTTATGTATGTGAGGAAAAGGAGAGCTTTGAAAATATGCAGTAAACAAACTGATTTTCAGAAGAATATATATGTAAATATGTGTGTGTGTGTGCGTGTGTGTGCGCGTGCGCGCGTGTGTGTGTGTATGTGTGTATGTGTGTGTGTGTGTGTGTGTGTGAGTGATAAAAATATAGTATGCTATATTTATTGGTTAAATTGCTCAATATCAGAGATAGAGTGTATGTAAATGTAAAGGTGGACATAGAAGTCAACACCCAGCAGCGAGAGTCTGTTTCATGCTTAAACGCAATTGTCAGGGAATGTGCGTTGTGTTTTTGAACGACTATTTATATATACTGGCTGCTGATGCATTTTGGATAGGTCTACTTTATTATTCTAATGCTTATTTCGGTGGGCAGTAGCGGCTATGTTTGGAATTATTCTAGGGACTATTGAGTGGAAATAATTGTGGATCTTGGTGCAGTTTTGTGGCGATTTTATTGTGTTGTTTGTTAACTTTATATAAATTCCTGATGACCGACCACAAATAAAAGTTTAATGCTGTTGAAAATGGCCATTTTATACACTAACGGCAAGTTCAAGATGTTACAACGAGAGTAGTTGATTTGTACATACTATGCAAGTACCAACCAAACTCACTGACGGGGTTGGGATGTCCATACAGATGGAAATGCCGAAAAATCACAACTACTTAGAGAAAAAAAAAACAAATCTCAGAAAAATAAATTGAAATCATACCTAGAAAGTATTCGGTAGAATTCCTTCAAGTTCAAAAATACATTTTACTAAAACTCATCTAAGTTGATTCATTGAAACGATTCTCTGTTGAATTTATCCACACCTGGACAAAGAATTATTTTAAAATAACCAAATCAAATTTTTTTCGCTGGAGTCGATCCTTTAAATCTACAAATCAACCAGTCGCCCTTGCATGGAGTATTGCTGCCATATATGGTCTATATATATCCACTACAAAATTGTACATTTCTGTTACAGTGTGATTCCCCACCTGAGGAGACGTCTAAAAAAGGTTTTCCCTTTTTTGACGTTGAAACAAAAATGTACAATTTTGTAGTGGATATGTTCAGGTTCTATGGTGACACTGCATTATATAAATAAATATGTACGCTTCTACTATTTTAAAATTAATATTTAAGATAAATATTATATATATATATATATATATATATATATATATATATATATAAAACGATTGATACAGCAACAAGAGTGATGTCTCTAACAATAGTCTCTAACAGTGGTGTCTTCAGCATAATCATCACATGGCATCATTACCACTAACTCGAGTTGCTCCAGCAGTAACTCGTGATACCACCAGGCTTTGTTAGTTCTCTGTTACATTGCAGAAAACTCAGGTGCACGCAGATGCAGACTGGGCGCCAATCTAAAAGCATACCTTCTTTGATATCAACCGAAAATCAGTCAGATATATCAAGACTGAATAGGAAATATCATCTCGCCATCTGACTACAACAGGATAAATATTAGCCATAAAATAAATATTTCTACCCCAAATCCCGACATAGTTTAAAATAAAAATTCCCTATTCTATATTCAACTCAGAAAACTCAATGACCAAACAGGGAAATAGAATTGAATTAATAATTGTATAATTAACGAAAGACGAAAATTACACCGAAACTTCTCACTGAACCGTAAAACCATACGTAGATATTATTAGCGACCAACTTGTAAAGAAGCCAAAATTAGCTCGCAAGTAAGCGTGCCCATCACTTGTGACAGCGTGTGCGTGCCATTCATTCTTCAATGATCCAGTTTGTTTATCTCAGGAATGGACTTGAACGCTGCGCTTGATTCCTGTTGTCTGTTTACTCAGTTCATGGAATGATTCGGCAACTCGTGTTCATACTCCAACAGAACATTAAACATTCGACATGTCCTAATCAGGCATAAACATAAAGCAACGATCTAAACACATGTACCTCCTCAAAATCTCCTAGGATCGACTAATAACAAAGAAATCAACCATCAACCACCAAATAATAATAATAATTGGCCGTTCCAATCTCAATAGCTTTAAATAGGTTGTATTTCTGTGTACATAATACGCATTATATATATATATATATATATATATATATATATATATATATATATATGTATTACTACAGGAATGTAGGACGCCCATGGGTAAGATACAAAGAGCAACTTGTCAGCTGCCATTTACCTCATAGCGCCCTTGAGCGCTTAGCCTTGGAGCGGGTAGAATGGAGATCATCGTGTTTTGGTGGACTCAGCAGTTTTCAATCTGCTTGTCTGAATCATCTTCAAGAAGCGAGAGCAAGATCTAAAAGGTCAGCCAATCTAATAGTGATCTCATCTCACAATCCTCACTCTTGCTCCATATGTGGTCTCCTTTGTAAATCACTTGCGGGTCTTAAGTGCCACTTAAGATTATCGCAGAAGATTTCATAACTGAATCAACTAAGCTGACAGATCCTAATACGTCGAAACCAACAGGAGAGTCCATTAGGAGGATTGGAGATAATTATAATTAAGTAATTCATCGAGTCTAGAAGAAACCTCAAGAGAATGCAGAAAGCACTGGACGGCCGTTTTGTATATATATATATATATATATATATATATATATATATATATATATATATATATATATATATATATATATATATATATATGTATATGTACATACATATATATATACATACATATATATATACATACATATATATATATATATATACATACATACATACATACATATATATATATATATATATATATATATATATATATATATATATATACATACATACATATATATATATACATATATATATATATATATATATATATATATATATATATATATATACGACTAAAGCATATATATTTGGCAGTAGGCAAGTATTAATTTTAACATGTCTACCTTTAAGACATATGTGTTTGTGTAGGCATGTGCATGTATGTGTGTGTGTTTTTAAAGTGTATAATACCTATGAATATATATATATATATATATATATATATATATATATATATATATATATATATATATAAATTCCGATATTTATACAAAGGAAAATTTCAAAAAGCTGACAGGGATATATAAATTTCATTGGACTTTTATGAACAGATATAAATAAGATTAGATAGATAGATAGATAGATAGATATGAACAGACTGAGATAGATAGATAGATAGATAGATAGATAGATAGATAGATAGGTGTTCTTATAAAACTTTCCCCATTAAGTTATATTCGCATGAAAAAGTTTTTTTGTTTCTTCATCGTAAGTTGTGGCATAAAAGAAAGCAAATTTGCTGATTGCAATGAAGATTCTGCTGTTCCAATTGTGCCAACACTTTATCAATGACGGAATTTTATTTGGAATTCATAGCTGAGAAAGTGAAAGACAAAATATAACATTTTTTATCAAATTTGATTCGGTTGATATACTAAACGAATAAAATATATTTCCAAAAGATCAGCGTAAAATCTTTGAAAGATTTGACTGAAAAGTAATACCGCTATTCTTACAAAGAATGTGATCTCTTGAAGCGAGTTGAGTCTTTTAGCCTAAACATTCTGGAACAGGTTTTGTTACCCTAAAACTAGCAAAGAATTAAAACTGTTTCGCAATCCATTTTCGGAAATCATTGTCAGCCTATTCATGAAATCTCCTACTTTTTCTTAACATATACAAAAGCGATCAGCGGACAAGTTTAGGTCGAACACTATCTTCTTACGTATCTTCTATCTGCCTATGTGAATTTGTTTCGCTGTCTTTTTTCATTCTTCTGCGCTGAAATCGTAAAAGTGACGTATTTCCTTTTTTGTTGGTATACATTTGTAGTGAATGACAGCTAAAACGTCTATTTTCATCGAAAAAGGTTCCTACGGGCTCGTGGAAAATGATAGTCTATTATTAAATGTAACATAATTATCCGAAGAAAAGTCTATAAAACATTACCTGAAGGTGTTATTATCTATGAATTCACTTTTAATGTGTACAGAATGATAAAATTTACTTGTAAGAACGTATCATTGATGAAACTAATACAGGCCTGTGTATGACGATAAACGACATCCATCAGCAAGACTTCTGATCGGGAGATTGGAGGTTTTGAGGAGCGTGTATTCCAAAATATAACTTCAACAAGACTGTGTATAATCTACCATGTACTCAATTGTGAAAGGAGAATAACGTATATCTTATCTTTATTACTTCAAAACTCCCAAGAAAATTCAATTTCGGCATTAAATGACCCATAAGGAGTTGATATGCCGTTAAACAATAACAAACAATAAAACCAATAGACATACTTTAAATATACATGGAATAGATTAACATCAGTTCAGTTTTGAAACTTGGTCACATTTATGAGCAAAAACATTACAACTGCCAGTCTAATAAGGTGAGCTGTTTTTCCATTTGTCTGAAAAGCCACTTTTACCTAATCAGGTATGAACTTTATATGACTTCTAGATCTCGAATCAGGATGTTGACCAAAGGAGATTTAACTGTTGCAAAATAAGTGGTAGCCGCGTCCTGCGAAGCGAAATTGTTGGTTCCACACATCCCAGAAGGGCTCAATGGGTTTGAGATCTGGAATGATTCGTGGACATGGCCGCGAGGTCTTCTGATGTCTGAAGGTTTTCTCGCACAACTCGTGCAGTTTGGCAGGAGGTGCTGTTGCAAGATGCAACTACCATATTAGAAAACTTTTGTCCTGAAGGAGTGTATGCTGTTCAGGGAGGCGATACGCGGTAAAATATATACAATCTCGCGTTTCTCAATAGAACATTGCCCAAAACATGACACAATCTTCCCCGTCTTATAGATATAAGACGACTGGCAGTTTGACGCCTTCAGCTATGATCAATCCATGTGGTCAGATGAGTGCCTAAGGCATAAAAACTACCACTCACAATGCAGTGCAGATAGATATGAACAGAGTGAGATAGATAGATAGATAGATAGATAGATAGATAGATAGATAGATAGATATTTTCTTCGGGTTTAAAGTTTGGTATTTGAAATAAAGTTATTAGATTTAGTCTATGCGTTATTAATTATTTAATCTTTTGAGTCATAATTTGATTTGAAGTTAGCGAAGTAGGAATTTGTTTTCATGGCGGTTGTATAAAACTTAGTAGCTACCTACAACCACAGCAAAACTAAAAAAAGCAAAAAAAAGAAAAAGAATAATAATAACACATAAGCCAAAGACAAAAGCTTTATTTATTTTCTTTAGAGCGCAGAGTGTTAAAGTTGATGGCAAATCAAAGGTATCCCCTGATGTCCCGTTCCCTGGACGATCTTTCAAAGTTGACTGTGTAGGTTAAAATCTTAAATGACGGAAGCTTCTTTGTCACCATTTCCAACAAAAACCGAACGGCCATCCCTGGTTCACGGCAGAAGGTGCTACAGCCGTAGATCACTATAAACGCTACTGCTATCTCTATCACAGGGAACGGTGTAGGACGTTTGCTGCATCCAAAACTGCCCGTAATCAAAAGAGTTGTAGAAAAGCTCTGTTTTTTTTTTAATTACAAAATCGAAACCTGCCAGTGGATGCATATTTTACTGACAAGATTTCTAAAATATTCAGGCCAGCAAAAATAATGTACAAAATAAATAAAAATAACAATATGTAGCATTTAATCCATTTCCTAAAAATAAATTGTCTTTGTTGACATTAAGATAAGATATAGAGAAGATATGAATGTTTTGAGAACCGGCAGGGACGCGTGTGTTCAAAAAGTCCTATTCGGGCTTTTTTTTGACCGGAAGTGGTCAGATTTTATGACGGTTCCCCATAGGGGATGAACGTTCGAAACTTGACGCATATTTTTCTGACAAGATTTCTTGAATATTCAGGTCGGTGGATATACAGTGTAACCCGGATATAAGAGAGTTGTCGGGACCGGATAATAAGTATCTTATATGAGGGTTTATCTTATATCCGGGTTTGGTCTATTTTGTTTAGGTAAGTATGGCTCTAATTCGGGACCAGAGAAAATCTCTCTTATATCAGGGTTTATCTTATATCCGGGTTACACTGTAGTTGGATAAAAAATACTGTTTAATTAAAAAAACAAAACTTCTATTCGAATATGAGTAGGGACCTCCACTTTTTCGGCATAAATTTTCGATAACTAAGTTTAAAATGAATTTTTTAAAACGAAAAAATATTCTTGAAGATTTCATTTTAGCTTTAATTGAATGTTTAATAATTAAATTTATTATTTCCATTAAGTAAACAATTCTGGTGTATTTAGGATAGAAACTATATACATTGGAATGTCAAATTTAATTTCGATTTCTTAAATTTTCTTAAAAGCGGCCATTTTCTTAATTTTAAGAACTTTGTAAACAAACAAAAATTTATCGATTTTAAAAACATTTAAAAAAATTTCTGACACGTTATTTTAGCAAAATTAGAAAATTTAAAGTTAAATTCATCCGATTTGGAATAAATATTACTTACGTAGCGCATAAAAAAGTAATATACAACCAATTAGTAACGATTGGTCCTGTTCATCTGATCCAACGTTTGATGGACTGTTGATTGACGAAGCGATGACAGCTACTACGGATGACCATAAATGAGAATTTTTAGAAATCTGAGTGAACGTTATTTTTTTTTAGTTTTACTGTTATGTTTATTTATTAGAATAAAGGGACAAAACTCTTAGATCACGTGACCTTTTCATAATAATGGCAATTTCAGTCTACCATACATGGAAATAAGGAACGTATAATTAAAAAAATAGGGAATAAAAAATTATTTTAAAAATAGAATAGCGTAACTATTTTATATTAATCTTTTCAATTTTGGATTCGGAAATTTCGTTTCCACTTAATTACTATATCACATCCAGGAAAAAAGCCCAATACAGAATTTTACACGATTTTTAAATTATTATAAATTATTATAATTAAAATTTTTAGAAAAATGAAAAAATTCTTGTAAAAATTCATTATTCATCAGAAAAATTTATTTCTTCAGACAATAATGTCCTTAATATAACTTATTTACAAAAGCAATTAAAAACTTTTCTAATTAACTTATGTCATAGTTTTATTGGATTCATTATTTTTCAATTCAGAGCAGATTTACAGTTAGAATAGCCAAAATTTGAAAAAAAAAATGTAGGTGATTTACAATCTCCAAAGAATTTACTTGTAACAAAAAAAAAAAAAATTCAGGAAATAGAAAGGTTTTGTGCGAAATTCTATAAAATTAAGTAGGGGGGGGGGGCAAAATATTAAAAAATTTTTTTTTACCAAAATCTTCTAAAAAATTATATATATACTTGTCTGTTAAATAATAAACATGTGAATACGTATGCGAATCATACGTGGTGCATATTCTCAGTTGAAATGCGCCGATATATTGTATTTATCTCTTTATCCATATTTGCACATATGCATGCGTGCATTTCCTAACATATCAAATCTTCAATTATCTTAAAAGTTGTAATACATTAGCCTCACGCTCATTTTGTTGTCAAACATGTGTGTGCTCATGCGCATATAAAGTTTATTAGAAGTAGTATTTTTTGCTACTTAATTTTCTGACTGGATTGGGATTATCTCTTGTACAATATTGCTATCCCAAAGCCTTTCAAATCTGTTTTTCTTTTGCTAATTCTTTCAGTAAGCAAACTCTTATTGAATATAAATCCTACCGTATGAAGGGATTGACTCAAGAGGACAGGCAAATCTTGTCATTCCAACTGTGATTTATTTATAACATAATAAATGACAAGGATAGTTAGTCGGAACATGTTAGCCCGAACCATTCATTGACTGATGAAAATGATTCAGCTTAGATTTCTAGGTAGTATTCAATGATTTCACATTAAGAATTTCTAATGGAATTATTGAAAGTTTCAGGGAAAACCAAATATTTGTGTGCAGACCACAAAATATTTGAAAGAACAATTGTTATTGGCTTATAACCTCAATGTAAATATTTAACCTATAAGTAGGAGCAATTAAAATGGTATAATTAACAGTGACTTTCCTGTTTTCTTAGCGGGAAAATATATTTGATATTTGAAGATCAAAATGTAATCAGTTGTGGATCAAATAAGTTTACAAATCTTCGTTTAAAAGTATTGCAACATTTGATTTATCTTTAAATAGTTCAAATTTCGGATTATTATTTTCAGATTATTATTTTGCATTTTTGTTGTAGCATACCTATGGACGATTTACATAGATACAGTAGTAAATACTGTATGTTGGTCTGCAGTTGGAGATTCGTCTCCAGCTGTGCTGGTTAAACTCTCTGCGTCCGGGTAGAGAGGATTCCCCAGACGAGGTACAGCCTCGTCTCTGGAAACCGCTACCCGAATCCGTTTTATACAGGGTCTACGGGGAATTTTTGGCCGAGCCTACGGACTCGGACACTCCACATTAAATTCGGTTTTGTGCCACATCTGACCGCGTGGGGCGGTTAGTAGATATCCTGCAGTTGGAGATTCGTCTCCAGCTGAGCTGGTCAAACTCTCTGCCTACGGGTAGAGAAGATCCCCCAAACGAGGCTATGTCAAAGGGCAGAGTTTCGTATTAAAACGCGGTCTACGGGGAATTTTTGGACGAGCCTACGGGCTCGGATACAGCACATTAAATTCGGCCTTGTGCCACATCTGACCGCGGGAGGCAGTTAGTAGATATCCATTGTTGAATTCACTTCTAGCAGTTGACTACTACTTCTATGCGCCGCTGGTGTATCTTATATGTGTTGTTCTTGTCTTAAGTATTATCGTTCATTACCAACCTCCGTTTGATGATTCTATTCAGTAACCTTCCCTAGGTTACAACAATATTCTTACAAGGTTTTTCATATATTGATTTTTGATCATAAAGTATTTTGTCTATGTTCTTTAATGTTGAAATTTAGATGAGCATGCGAGTCATTTTTTTAGATGTCAGTTAAGTCTGTGTTAAAAATCGGCAAAAAGTATGAAGTGAAAAACAGGATTCATCATTGGATACAACTTAAAGTACGAGCACAGTTTCTTATTCCCCTGTGTTATATGAATCGACTAGTTTAACGTGGCTGAACTTGTGATGAAATGTGTCAAATATAAATTATCGAATGCTGTCATTTTATCAATATTTTGGGGAAAAAAAACCCTTAGCATCTAAAATTTACTTTTATCAAAATTTTGAAATTATAAACGAAAATGGATGTCAGAATAAAAAAAAAGTATTTAACGACTAAATTTTTTTCCTGAAAATGTTTCCCATTGGAAAGATCGATAATGAGTTTTCTGTTTCTAGAAAGAGAATTCGATTATGATCAAAATCTTTGAACGCTTTTCATACTTTTTACTTTATTTTTAGCCAAACTTGCTGTTTCTGTGTTATTGATTACTTGTCATAGAATGATAAAAGTTGTGTAAATTCATTAATAATCAAATATAAACTTAGTTTTGCATAAGATTTTTATTTCGAATAAGAGGAATATTCAGAATGCACCAATGAAAACCTCTAATAAATCACCAATGAGATTCAAGCCAACAATCAGACATTATACAGCATATAGGTTAGTTTGCTTTTAACTCACGCAGAAAGTAGCGGCTCCTGTCTGATCATTAAAGTTAAGCAATGAAAGACATGATTAAATTTTATTTGAGTAACAACTCATGTAGTGCAAGCTACTTGAAGTTTTACGTGAGGCTTAAATAGCCATGCTGAATGTTAGCGTCTGCGTTCGTGCAGTTAAAATGTCGGTCCCCCTCGTCCATTGATTTCAGTCTTGGAAGCTCTTCATCCAGTAACGCCGTGTCATGTCCGCGCTGGATGCATACATAGCTATCGATCCCCCGGTCTACCCATTGTGAAAGGTGGGCATTGATCATACAAGATTCGCCTACCCTCCACGGATCTTCTTTGTAATCCTTATTTCTTTGAATCCTGTGTTTCTAGGCATCCTACCACACAAGAAAAGCCTGGTAGGGGAACCGGTTTAGTCATCAATGACCCACCCATCTGGCAGGTAGTATTGGATTATATACTACCCGGTGCACTCATACAGTGACCCGACACAATTATACCAAATGAAACACATGAAATATATAATGACGTTTTATTTATCAGAATACCATAAACAACAAAGTAAGTTGCTCGAGGTAATCACTTTATTACTTGAACGATCTTCTTTTGTGTGGGTCATAAGAAGAATTACTTTGAAATGTTCATTAACAGCCTGCCATCATATGCCAGCCTCGGATGACGAAATATCCTGCATCTATTAGAATCTTTATATCCTGATAAAAACTCACCACTTATTCTACACTAAAATCACCAGATTCTGCTATAATGAAATTGTAACTTTACACTCCTATTAGCATTCAAATGTTTGAAGTCATTTAACGTTTTACTACCATTTATTTATATTTCGCTGCTTTGTGGTTACCAACCCCCCACATCCCCTTAACCCATGGTTCCCTCCTGATATTCACTGCACCTACACCCAGCCTTTCCCTTACAGACCATATTACATTTTTTCTACTGATCTCACTTTGTCCAGCTAATCCCACAAGCAAATGAAATACGAGCACATTTTGTATCCACTTTGCTGCCCCAAAAACCAATTCATCATTTATAGGCCAAAACAAATAGACCTTTGGTTTTCGTGATAGCAAACAAGCGAAAGTAGAAAGTTTTCATTTTTATTAAGCTTTGTTGAGCGAACAGTTAAATGAGATACATAGCGCTTTGCAACAGATAACTCTCCCCCCCCCCCCAATGTAGCATATTAACCTTGGAAAGCAGGAGTGGTAGGTTCGATCTCCACAAGTTATATATCCAAATATTGAACAAATTATAAGCTTATCAAATCATTTTTCCTGAGCAATTTTTACACCCTACTTTTATTTTAAAAAAAGTGCATATATTTTTATGGTTAGAAGTGATCATTTATTTTATATTTGTAAATAAGATGAAACCACGTGACCCCATTTCTTACCGAGTTTAAGTTGAATAATTTACAAATCTTTTAAGCTCCAGTGAAACTGATCAATAACTTACCTTACTTATCATTCATCTAACATTAACTAAGACATTACATTAATGCCATTATGGGTAAGAATAGTTTTTGAATCTGTTAATAAAGCTTAGTTCCCTGTGTTCATTGTAAATGAGACAATGATCAGCAGAATAAACCTTTCAAAATGATTTTTTTCGACAAAAGTTAGAAAAACGTATAGAGAAACAAGAGCAGTGTCGGAGTT
Source organism: Acanthosepion esculentum (assembly GCA_964036315.1). NCBI lineage: Eukaryota > Metazoa > Mollusca > Cephalopoda > Sepiida > Sepiidae > Acanthosepion > Acanthosepion esculentum. The sequence continues at coordinate 2,693,299 of OZ038476.1, forward strand.
AACTCCTCCTTAATTTCCTAATGGTCCACTAGGGGTCGCTCTCCTCACACTATAAATACTGGGCGACATCTTGTCTCCTTCTCTTTTTACTTTGCATTTCAGCGGACACATTTACAAAAATGTGATCACTCGCAGAGATCCACGTTTTCGCCCACTTGTGGGAAAACACCATGAATCACACATGCACGGACGTACGAACATTCACCAAAATACAAACTCTTTACGTTCACACACAAACACAATTGTTGATGTCTTTGTCACGTGTATATTTGTTGTTTAATACATATATTTGTTGACACACACACACACACACACACACACACACACACACACACACACACACACACACACACACACACACACACACACACACACGTATATATATCGGTCTTGTTTGTTTTCTTTACATCTTCGGTTGGACTCAACTTGAGTCCGCCATGTTCTTGTAGTCGGACCTTCTTCTATCAGGAATAAACAGCACCTGTTCCTAATTTAACAACACGAAAATCCACACCGGTCCGCTGCAGCGGTAAAGATTAAAAACATCCTTTTCCCAGGAGAATTGAAATGTGAGATTCAATCAGAATTCTCTTTTGGGTAGTAGACGTAGCCTCGAAAAATAACTTCGACAATTTAAGAGTTTCTCTGTCTGATTATCTTATTTTAGATTTGGGTGCAAATAGTTTATTAAATAATGCATTTTGATATCAATTAGTTTGAAACAAGTAAAGCATAAATTTCAGAAAGCGTAACTTTCGCGTGATAGTAACAGTTTTAAATCGAAATGATAGACATTTAGTTATCTTCACAGCCGTCTTTTGGCCACTAGTTACCATATCTGTTCACTAAAAATTAATGTCAGTAAACTGAAATATATATTTAGAGTAATTTCACTGCTTTTCGTTATATCTAAATGACAGTGCACGTGTGTGAGCAAAATGAAAAAGTTCCGAAACTAATATTTAAAAAAAAAATAGATTGTTGGACAAATATTTTAATTCTTAATGATTCTTCCGAAAAAGCAACACGTTTACAGATAATAAATTCAGTGGAAATATTTACTTGAAAACTTATTAAGATGATAGGATTTTTTTTTCACATCAAGAAGTTTGATATTAAATAATGATCTATGTTTAATCTACCTGGAAAAGTGCTGAAAGGTTTTCATTTGATCTATTTCCTAAAATCTGAGAAAAAAAATCACATTTTCTCATTGAATTGGTTCTTGGTCGCACCAAGAACCATTCAGTGTCCACTCGAATAGAATTGCTTTCCAAATGGAAAGAAAGAATTATCATCTTCGTTTGCAGTCGTATTTTAATAGTAACTAGTATTACTCGTGAAAATTTCACGGTTTCCCGATCTGAATTTTCTGATGAATTATTCTTAAGTGAACGACTGAATAGAATCCTTGCGGGTTTCTGGACAATAAAATACCCGAGGAAATCCCCTCCCCCCAAAATTGCCTTGTTAAAGATTTGAGTTTAAGAACTTAAGAAAAACATCACAATAAAACGTATAAGTACGAATGCAGGTCATTATTTACAGAAGTAAGAGGGTACAAATGGAAAGATTTGAAATTGACAAGTTTTTCCGTTTCACTGTAGCAGACATTAGACCCAGAGTTCGTTATCGCCTCCTCTATCTTCTCTTTTCTTTCTTTCTTTCTTAAACCATACAGCGTTTCGGATTTGTCCTTTCCGTCTGTCCTCGCGATCAAAACGGAATAGTCCATTATTTCTTAGGTTATTGCAGGGTGTAATGTCGGCGCAAACTAACTAAGGAACAAAGATAATAAATTCAAAGGAAGAAGTTTCTCTCCCGAAACAAATCGCATTTCTTTCATTTTTATTTGTCAGATACGAAAAACGGTTTGATTTACCAATTAAAATAAATTGATTTTTATAAGTTATTTTAATTAGAAAACTGAAAACTGTTTAATTTACTTAGATAAAAGCAACTCATTTAAACGACATTTAATTGACATTCATATTTTAACGCTTTTGAACCTAAGGGGTGGGTATATGCGAGAAGGACGTACTGAAAAGGTCTCGGCCTGACCAGTAAGTTTTTCCAAGTATGTTTCAGTGGGTCATGCCGAAAAACCATTTGCCTCTCCGTACGTCTTAAGAAAATATTAGTAAAAAATACATTTATTGGTTACCACAATAATGATGTTGCGATATTTATGTCCCATTTCTAGAAAAAAAATTACATTGGATCTAAAGTGTTAGGGTTTACTGAAAAGTCTCATGAATTATTATAAAACTATTGCTAAAAATATTGTGTAAAAGTCCCGAGGGAAGTAATTTGTGCGGCTATCGCGTTTTTGCAAAGAAATACGAGTGATTAAACCAATTGATATATTCGAAATGTCTTTTGAATTCTTTATCCTGACAAAGAATCGCAATTTTTAAATTTTTGAGCAATGCTTTCAACAATATTCTCACAGCCGCTGGAATTTACAGAAATGCGAAGAATTATTGTCCTTTTTGGATGTTTTGCGTTCATTTACACATTCATTTGACTTCGATTGCTAAAACGGCCCTAAAAGTTACAATTTGATATATCAACAAAATCACTTACTTTGTTTGGTTGAAAGAATAATGTAATGTTTCGATCTTTGCAATGGTAATCCAGGTGATATGTGATGATCGCTGAAGAAAAAAAAAGAAGAAATATTGTGATGACTATTACACATATAGAATATATGATTATTATAAATAAAAATAAATGTTTTATTTACCTGCTGTCTGTGTAACCTATGACATCACGATTAACATTGATGAAAGAACGACTTCTACGCTTTCATTTGTTCTAATTTTTATACACTCAATGCGTCAAGTAATTGAGAACAAATTGGGATATAAAAAGCAGATATTTATTTGAAAATACAAACTGTTATTTAGTCTCGAGGTCAGCCTAGGTGTAATCGTGGAAAGAAATGAATTCCTGTGTAACCGGGCATTAGCCCTTTTTAATCGTTTAATTGAATGAAATTACAGGGTGGTGGTTTAGAGCGATGACTAATCGGATAATAATTATTAAAGTTCTCGGGAGATGAGCTTGAATAGTTAAGAAAGCAATGAAAAAAGAGGCGCAGTAAAAATTATGTTTTAAACTAAAAACATATTTTTGAACACTTCCAACGACAATCAAACCCAGAATTAACTAGACAAGAATCAATAAAATTGAGCAGAACCAAGGGTACCAACCCTATCCACTTCCAGCCGATAAGAAGAAGACATGATTAACGTGTTGCCGGAGTTTCTTCGGTCCTGACAAATTAAATTTGAATGTTTATTTACATTATACTATCTGTCCAAAGCGTGTGTGTCCTTACAAATTATTCCAGAAAAGAAGAATTTTGAAATTAAATTGGAAAATTTGTTTTCATTAGGCTATTTGTCCAAAATTTGTGTCGTCACAGAAAAGAATGATCTAAATTATTCTAGACAAAGAACAAATTTCTGGATTTGTTTATACGGATCACCCAAGAACACAATTATCTTTACAGAAAGATATCTAGGAACATTTTAAACAATGAAAAAATCATATGGTGTTTTAACAAGGTCTGCTAAGATTACAATGGAGATTAGAAGAAATTATATATATATTAATGTAAAATCTTTCTCGTGGGGAGGCTTGTATATAAACGAGAACTCCCTAGGCCGAGAATCGGGCCCAACAAAAAAGGTCGCTAAAGATTTGCTCCGGTCGCAGGAAATGCAACCGCAGCGAAAACAAACGCAGAGACAATCGAAATTTGTCGGGCTAGATATTACTTTGAAGAATTGAGTGAGATTCGGCCGATTGGTTATTATTTTGCGGAATTGGGAAAGAATCGACTGGCTGGTTATTAGTTTAGCGTTTGCGTCTAGATTTCCAAAACCCCCATTCTGCAATAGAGGACTTGATTTTGTGGGAGATAATAGAGACATTCAACTAATTTTTCTTTATATTCAATATAATATTATCAACATTTTATTGAAAGATTTCTTAGACCAGTCTAATTCTGACGCCCGCTTCAATGCAAATAAACATAAGTTACCACGGTTACAAAAAGGAATTACACAATCTTGTCTATGGTACAAAACGTACACAGAAGGCTTAATACTAGACTTCGCCGTCAACCACCAAATATTGTAAGATTTTGGGAAACCTGAATCAACCCTATCGAGACGACACACAGACTGCAACCAGGAAGTGAAGAAAGAAAAATGGTCATAGCCGAGAAAGGGTGTGGTGTGTTAGACTTGTCAATGACGAGACTTACGTTGTTGTCGTTCATATAGGTCACCTCGTCCAAAATAGTGGCTTTTAACGAATTCTTGCTCTTATAAACCTGCTGTTTGTTGTATTCTTGATAATACAAGGAGATCCAAGTTAGGAGAATTAAGAGGCCACGTGGTAGCAGTGATATGATAGAAAACAATCTTGATCAAACACTCTTGGGTCCTAGGAGCTCTGTTAGGAGGTTATCGTGCAGGAACACATATGTCAGTCAGCCCCTCTCGATCCCTGGCTATACAACTGCGTCTAACGTCTCGATGTACAGTCAGTGGACTTGCACCTGAGACCCCGTGGGAAGAAATGTGGTGGCATGATAAGCTCTTTGTTGCTCACAACACCTACGACTATAAAAAATCAGTATGAAAGGGATAGTCGGCGGTCAGGAATTAATGCAAGTATTACAGACAAAATATGACTATTATTAATTTCAATGCGTTCCCATGCATTAAAATAAAAAAGAAGGTATTGTTAATGGCCATGAATTATATGCATAATATAAATAAAATGTCAAAATGATTTTTTTGTTTTCTTTTCAGGGATAATGTTATAATTTTAGTAATAATTATGAAAAGTGATAGAGAGCGAAATAAGAGAAAATAAATCTTTATGTATCTCGAGGTAAATCGTTCAGAAAAGATTATTAATTAAATAATTTCATCTGTAGCCATGAACGATACAAATCGGAAAGGAAGCTGTTTTCTCTGGGTTAGGATCCTGTATTCCCGTCCGTATGTTAAGCAAAGCACACAGAAAATATTTTGGACGACAAATAGGACAACGTATTTCCAAAATTTATTTCACGATTTCTGAAACGTGAACATAAGTCCAATGGTAAATGATTTTTTGATAAATAATTAATCTGTGTATGAGTGAATGTCTATATCTATGCCGATGAATATACTAATGAAAATTAATATAATCTGGCATAAGAGCCAATAGTACGCTTAGCAAGTCAGGATCTAATTTACTAACAAGGTCTGCTAACCATCATTCTATATAGTGTGCTTGTGTGTTCGAAACTAGGTATTAAATGAGGCTAGAATTGTCTGGCACAAGGATACAGTAGTGAATGCCACACAAGGACCGAAAATCTAACACAGCAGTTATTATTATTTAACAATTTAATGCGTGTATATTTTTATGAGTAGAGCAAATTTATGCATCGTAGGGGCACTAATTATACTGAGGTAGCCCAAATCACGCCAGAATGGATTCGATTCAGGGCTTTTCTTCTCCTACACTTGTTCCCAGTCAAGGCTATAGGGCTTAGTCTGCCCTGCTATTTCCTCGTAGCTGTGAGGAGAAGAGATGGATTCATATCTTTGTCTAAGGGCATTTGTGCGTAAGTAGATGCCACGAACTGTCACCGCTTGGTGTTGGCCTTAGTGCTCACTTTTATATTTGCATACTCTCTCTATCTCTGATACTCAGCCCTTTTATACATAAATATAACATACCATAAAACTATATCTTTATCATATATATATATATATATATATATATATATATATATATTTGAAATATATATATAGTAGATATTAGCTCAACACCAAGCGGCAACAGTCTGTTTCATGCTTGAACGCAATCTTCAGGCCATTGCGTTCAAGCATGAAACTGTCGCCTCACTGTCAACTTTTATATTTACATACGCTCTATCACCTTCTCAAAATCTCCTAGGATCGACTAATGACAAAGAAATCAACCACCAAATAATAATAATAATTGGCCGTTCCAATCTCAATAGCTTTAAATAGGTTGTATTTGTGTGTGCATAATATGCATATATATATATATATATATATATATATATATATATATATATATATATATATATATTACAATATATTACAATAATATATATATATATATATATATATATATATATATTACAATATATTACAATAATATATATATATATATATATATATATTACAATATATTACAATGAATCATTCATACAAAAAGTAAATTAGTAAAGTTAATGCGATAAAATGTCGAATTCCCTTCGCTAACTGAATTTTAAAAATGCATTAACCCACTAACCACTTGATGAATGTTATGATCCTTGTTTTTTTTAAATTTTAAACTTTATTATATCTTCCTTAAAAATGCAAGTACTTTCGGTCATCATCAAGCATGGAAACTATTTTCTTTTTGGTAAAATCCAGGTAACATCCGAAACAAAAAAATATAATGCAAATCGAAATATGTTTTTTGAAGTGTGTTATTGATACAAACTTGTGGACAGTACAGTCACAGCGCTAAGGTTGAATTTTTGAAAATTTAAGTGAGAGCGTCTTTTACTAATATGGCAATTTAAGAATTTTTTTGTTTTAGGAGTTTATCAGTCAACGTGACATGAATTAAATAGTTCATATATATATATATATATATATATATATATATATATATATATATATATATATATATACACACAAATATATATATATTTTTTGTCATCCACAAACAGACTGATTCGGTGTTTCACAGCTCATCAGTGTGGCTAGACGGTCGGTTGCCTCTAGCTACGATCGAAACCCGACTGAATTTGCGTCAGTCCGAACTTCTCCCACTAAGCCGTCAGCGTACGTTACGGGATGAAGGTGAATTTTACCGTGTTTATTTTTAGATTCAGATAAACACACAGTGACTGACAGTGACTCAATTCTGTCGAAGAGTCGTGCAGTATTAGCTTAAATAGCCACTGTTTACAAATTCACACCTCAAACCAGAGGGCTCAACCGAAATTAAATTTTTCAGGAGCTAATATATATATATATATATATATATATATATATATATATATGTGTGTATATATATAGGGTGCGATGGATAAATTGTCGATTAAATTACGCAAGTATGAAATTAACACTGACATCACTTTTTAACAGATATATTTTCTAAAATTACACAAAAATATCTTGAAATACTAAAGAGTAAATTTATTCAATAAAATCCGCTTTGGCTCCAACCACGGCCATCAGACGACTTCGGAATCTCCCGCAACACTTCTGGATGGTCTCCTTGTTTAAGTTGATGAATGTTGCATTAATTCTTACCATCAGTTCATCTCTGGTGTTACAAGGACAGTTTTGTTCGCTCAACTGTTCTCCACAGATAATAATCAAGGGAGTTGCAGTCTGAAGAGTTAGGGGGCAAGATATAATGTGGTTGCAGATAATTGTCTGACAGCCATGACTGGGTTCTCCTGATCACGTGGCATGGTGCAGAGTCTTGTTGTCAGATATAGGGTCTTCCAGCAGCTACCCTCTTCAACCAGGGCAGCGCTACATCCTTAAGGCACTTGATGTAGACTTCCGTGTTGAGTCACAGGCCTTGTGGAAAGGTGAATGAAGACATATCATCATCACTAGTAATCATTCCAAACTCCTTCGTAATCGCCATTAGACTCATCCAACTCTTTCTGAATCATGCACTGCCCTCAGATTGACCCCCCAGACACTCTGAAATATTCGTATTGGCGCTTCCGGCATGAAAGGCCAAGCAGTACACCAAATTTCTGGCGGAGTGAATTGCGTCTTGGTGCTATTTTTCTCAGAGACGATGCCTAACTGACCCTACTATACTGTGCACTCGACAAAATCGAAAACAGACAATTTAAACATCATATATATATATATATATATATATATATATATATATATATATATATATAGTTTATTATATATATATATATTATAAATTAACTGATGCAAGATATGTTTTTTCTCGCTACACAGTAATAACCATGTTTCAAAACCTGAAGCTAAAAATTTCAAATTTAATTATATAATTAAATTAAAAGCACTAGTTCCGTTTCATCTTCAAGCGAATAATGGAATAACTTATTTACTGAGTTTTAAACACACATATAAATTCATAATTTCCTGTTTCCAAGGATACAGAGAAATCCAATCATTTAGACAGGTGCGGTAGCGGGTTCATTTTATTAACTATTGTTGCATCAATTATGAGTTACGTTCGAAAAGGAGGTTAAGTTTCTGACATCCGTTAAATTGCATGTCGTCTGTTTTTTTTATATTAACGGCAAAAAGTTTTTCGGCATTTTTTTCTTACTTGTATACTTAAAGATTCTTTCTAGAGGTGTTTATGCTCTATATATTTACATTGAGCAATGTTTTGTAAAAATAAAAAATATCAATGAGAACACCGTATTATATATCTTACTGTTCTTTCTTTATATATATATATATATATATATATATATATATATATATATATATATATGAGATGTCTAGCAAAATATTATTATAATATTTTTTATTATTATAAAACATTTTTACTTTTTATTGTAATCTATTACAATAAAAATATTATAATATATATATATATATATATATATATATATATATATAAAGACACAAGAGGAAAACTATACTTAGCTACTTTTTATTTATTTTGTCTCTTCTACAGAAACACTCTATCTGAGAATATTTACACATATATATATATAATAAACCACTGAAGTGCAAAATACACGCAAATAGACATACACACATATATATGTAGTGCGTGTATGTGCGTGAGAAAGAAAGAAAGAAAGAAAGAGAGAGAGAGAGTGATGAGTATACACTAAACACCCTTTCACACACAAGACTAATCTAACATTCATATATATATATATTTCCTCGACACATGATCATTATTGATAATATATTACTCGAATACATTTTATATATCTCAGTATCAATAGCTGAATAAAAAAGTATATATATATATATATATATATATATATAAATATATATATATATATATATATATATATATATATATATATATATATATATATCGGCAGGGCATATCTGTAAAAAGATATCGATTCCAGAGAATGATGCATGTGTAGTGATTGTATTACGCAAGTTCAATTCAGAGTCTTTGTGAATGGTGCAGCAGAAAAATTGGTTAGGATGTTTCAATGTTTATTATTTGATCATTTTCAGTCCGGAAATTGAATGATCGCCTGTTCATTGCGTGTTGAGCGACAAAAGAACTTAACCCCAATGAGAGGCAAAAGACCAAAGTGCATGAAGAGCTTTAGAAGCACAAACATTATCGTGAAAGGAAAGCGCGTTCTCATTCGGTTTTCTCGGGTCGAATCTTTGGCGCCACAAAGAAAGCGCGCGCGCTGACAAATCGAATTGAATGCAAAGGAAACAAAAATACAGAAATCGAGTTTGAAAGCGGGAAGGGCCTTCGTCGGATGTTAGTCACGTGACGAGACCGTGTTGCCGAATGTCACACTTTTGGTTAAAACACGATGAATGCAAAGACAAAGATAGGAGAAAACATAGATCAACACACACACACACACACACACACACACACACACACACACACACACACACACACACACACACATATATATATATATATATATATATATCCGGTGAGATTTATGTTAAATCAGATAAGACGGCTAACTTTTATAAGTTATCCCCTAAGAATTATGACACATTAGTTAAAAATAGTCTAACTAGTAGTTACAAAAAATTAGTGATCGGGTCAGTAAACTACAAACTAAGGAAGCATATGTCTTGTTAAAAGATCATAAACCCGAATTCAGATCTAAGCCATCTACTAGGCTTATAAACCCTACTAGACCGGAAATCGGCAGGATCAGTAAGAATATCTTGGAAAAAACCAACCACTCCATAAAAAACACCCTTGGACTACTACAGTGGATTAATACAGCTGATGTTATCAACTGGTTTACCAACATCCGATATAAGGACAACTGTACTTTCATACAGTTCGATATTACCAATTATTATCCCTCTATATCGAAAAATCTATTCACTTTGGCCTTAGATTCCGTTCGGGAATACTCCAATATTTCTGAGAGTGAAGTGGATATTATCATGAAGTGCCGAAATTCTGTTCTAGTCTACAAGGATGAACAGTGGACCAAAAAGTCTTGTAACGAAAATTTTGACATCTCAATGGGTTCTTTGGATTCTGCAGAAGCTTCTGACCTGGTCGGGTTATTTCTTTTGTATAATTTAAGTGCCTTTGATTGTCTAGATTCTGATAGTGTAGGATTGTATAGGGATGATGGATTATTAGTTGTTAAAAACTCCACTAAAATTAAGGTTGACCGTATTAGGAAAATGATTCATAAGGTATTTAAGGATTTGGGTCTTAGGACAATAGTTACCACTAATATTAAACAAGTAGATTTTCTAGACGTTACCCTGGACCTTGCCAGCAACACTTTCCAACCATATGTGAAGATTAATTCCAATCCAATATACGTGCATCCAAATTCCAACCACCCCCCTTCAGTCATCAAACACATACCCTCCTCCATTGGATTTAGGATCAGTAATAACTCTTTGAACAAAGATGTTTTTAATAAACATCGGGATTTTTACAATTCTGCACTAAAAAATAGTGGATATAAAGATATCACTATTCAATATAAAAGCCCTGTTAATAGCAACCATAATAAGAAAAAGAGATCTAGAAAGATCATATGGTTTACTCCCTCTTTTAATATTATGGTTAAAACTAAATTGGGGCGTATATTTCTAAACCTCATCAAAAAACATTTCCCCAACTCTGAAACTAACCCACTGAGTTAAATATTTAATCCTAATACTCTTAAGTTAAGCTATAGTTGTGCAGATAACCTGGAGAAAATAATTAAAAAAACATAACAACAGAGTCTTTAACAAGTATAGGGACTCAGAAAACTTGATAACTCACCAGGTTGCAAGCAGCAATACTAAGCATAATGACACGAATAATAAATTATGTAATTGTAGGAATCCTAATAATAGTCCACTAAAAATAATTGTTTGGCTAGTTCTGTAGTTTATCTTAGTACAATATCAACACTAGACAATCCAAATATAAAGAAATTTCACATGGGTAGCACCATGAAACCATTCAAGGAACGTTGGTGGGGTCATATGCAATCTTTTAATAACAGTAACTATAAGTATATGACTTCATTATCCAAATACTTTTGGAGTCTAAAAGAAAAGAATAAAACACCTACGGTTAAATGGAAATTGATTAAGAAAGCACGGACATGTAACTCCCTATATGACCCGTGTTACTTATGTCTTAATGAAAAATTTGAAATAATTAGATTTAAAAATAAGACTGATCTTTTAAATCAAAGATATGAACTAACAGTTAACTGTAAACACCGTTTTAAATTTAACTTAGTATAGAGATCATATACTTTCAATGATAATGATAAGTTAAATTTAATAGATTATTACCTTTATAACATGATGGTCACCTGGTCGATATGAATGTATATTGTGTACTTACAAAGTGTTATACGTGTCTGTATTTGTATGTATATATTTGTATGTTATGTATGTGTGTTTGTACTGTTAGATGTGTATGTGTGTATATAGGGGTATATATATGTTAGTAGGTTTTTTTATGTGAGGGTATATATGTGTGTATATTGACACCTATCATATGTTAACCTGTTTATGTGTACGAGTAGGGATGTAAACTTTGGTAGGTAATACGTGTGTAAGTATATGTATGTGTATATGGGTATGTATGTGTACTTGTGTGTGTGTGTAAATGTGTATATATATGTATATGTATATATAAGTATATGTGAGTGTACGTATGTGTGTATATGTGTATGTGTATTTATAAATATATATATATATGTGTGTGTGTGTATGTATGTATGTATGTGTAAATGTATTCGTTTAAATATGTATATATGTATGTATATGTGTTTGTATATAGGTATATATATGTGTGTAGGTATTTATATGTATGCGCTCAGATGTGGGTGTACTTATATATATATATATATATATATATATATATATATGTATATCTGGATGTGTTGATATGGGTATTTATATATGATTATATATTTATGTATATATGGATGTATGTTCGTATGTCGTAGTATGTGTATTTGTATGTATACCTTAGTGTCTTGAGTGTATCATAGATACTAACTAAAATCTACTTTTGTTGATAAGGAGTTTTTAATTGCTTATAGACTGTCTGTTGTTACTTTTAAAAAAATATTATAAACTTTTAATGTATTTTATCATCAATAAGTTAATATTGTTAGAATATATGTTGGTCTCTGTATACATATTCCTTTCCCTTTTTGTGTGTGTGTCTATATGTTTATATATGGATATATATATATATATTTCCATCTTCAGATAGATATATATGTATGAATTCATATCTTTGTGTAAAGTCTATGAATTAAACATCTTTTTATAGAGATATTCGAATCTACAACTGGTCTCGCTGGAATCCTGAGTTCAATCCTTATCCTGGTACTGCATTAGATGTAAGTAAATATCTTCATAGAAAGGTTTTAATCTTGACACAGATTACAATATTAAGAACCTAACTTAGAGTAATTGTAAGCAATTTAATGTTACAGTTTATCACGAGTGGTTTCAATTCTAACTTCCTATTATTGACTCGTCACAATGACGAATTACATTTACACATATGTACACATACAATTAATGATTCAGATCAGTGTCATCACATATTATAGTTACACACGTTCTATCAAGAATATTGAACACTTTTAAACTATAAATATAGCATTGTAGCATGCCTTAAAACGATTTTTATCATATATATATATATATATATATATATATATATATATATATATATAATATCAACACTTAGAGGCGACAGTCTGTTTCATGCTAGATATATATGTATATATATAATGTTTTGTAATTTTTTTTAATCAATTCACCCCAAACAAGGCGATAATGCCACTAAGACGCAGGAGAGTCACAGGGAGAAAAGAGAAGATTTTAGTGAGAAAATATAGGTATACATATATATGATAAAAATATAGTTTTAAAGTCGACACATGAAACAGATTGTCGCCGTTTAGTGTTCGCTATATATATATATATATATATATATATATATGTATATATATATATATATATATATATATATATATATATATATATATATATTTCATTAATATGATCTGATACTATTCTACATCCTACTAAGCCGCATATATATATATATATATATATATATATATATATATATATATATATATATATATATATATAAAGAAATATAGTCTTAAGGTGTGGTATATTTATGGCATAAAGTGCTCAATATCAGAGATAGAGCGTGTGTAAAGATAAAAATATGGCCTGACGATTGCGTCTAGCATGAATCAAACTCTCGCCTCTAAGTGTTGACTTCTATGTTCACTTTATATATATATATATATATATATACAGTGTAACCCGGATATAAGAGACCTTGATATGAGATAAACCCGGATATAAGAGAGATTTTATCTGGTCCCAAATTAGAGCCATACTTACCAAACCCGGATATAAGAGAAACCCGGATATAAGAGACTTCTTCTCCGGTCCCGACCACTCTATTATATCCGGGTTTCACTATATATATATATATATATATATATATATATATGTGTGTGTGTGTGTATGTGTGTGTGTGTGTGTGTGGTGCGAGCGTGTGTGTGTGCGTGTGAGACACAGAGAGAGAGAGAGATGGAGAAGGGAGAAGATAGAAAGAGAGAGAACAGACTTTCGAAATAGAAATCGACATGGTATGGCAGTTGCACACGATTATCAGGTCATGTCAGCATTATTTATATTTACACATGATCTATCTGCAATAGAGCACTTTTCCCTATGAATTTAGCAGACTTCAAACAATATATATAATCTTTAGACAATTTTCAAATATTCATATTTCTGTTACAGAAAGAAATAACAAAGACAATTCCGAAAATTATATATATATATAATTCTTTTGTATCCCGTGAAGAATTTTCTGTTCGTGAATGTCACATTCACTCTATCCTTCATTTCTAAAAACAAAATTATTTCCCTCAAAAACTTTTATTTTCTTTTTATGCGAGTCAAAATGGAGAATTCCTTAATGATTTTGTAATTTCGTTTCGATAAGGAAATCAAATCTGTGACATTCTAAGAAATACTCGGTCTCTTTAATCAGATTAGCATAACTAAAAAAAGAAAAATTGTTACCGAAAGTTAATCAACCACCTTAAAGCAAAACGGGTTTGCTTGTATTTTCTTGACGAAAGTGCGTTCTAAAAAGTTTAGTAGTCTGATTTACGAAGGAGAAATCAGAAAAAGAAAAATGTTTTCCATTGGAAAGAGTTTGACAAGAAGTTTGACAAGAAACAGTGAAAATAATCATAAAACGGTGAACATAAAAAGTTGAATTTCTGCGTTCGACGAGAAGGGGCGGTGCTGAAAATCTTTCTTCCCTCCACTTTACAGAATCCGAGAAGATTCATTTTTAAAATCTCTTTTACGTCAGGCCGATAACTTTTCAGCGCCCCGCGTAGATTGCAGGCTTGATTCTGGTCGCGGATTTAAAATAAATAAACAAATGCTAATAGATAAACTGATTACTGAATATCGAAAACTGATTTGCTGCATTAGATCGATATTTGCCAAAGAAAGATCAACATCATCAGATGTGAATCTCTTCGAGGGTGTGTGACGAGATAATAAAGAACAAGAAACAAGAAACGGAAGATGACGGCAAATGGGAACTGAGAAAGAAAATTGTCTAAAAAATAAAGTAAAATAAAAAGCATCAGAAATAAATTTCCAGTTAAAGAAAATGTGCCTCACCCTTCGGCAAAATTGTCAGTTGAATCAAATATAATATCGAGCGAGGAAAGTCAGTTCGGTATTTTGTTGAAAGGAAAAGAAAATGCAAAGACAAAAGCGAAACGACCTTTCGACTATCGTTTCTTCAGTTCAATATCGATTGCTAATGAACAACATCAATAATATGTGAACAGGGTTTGCTAAGGCAGCGTTCATATTTTTATAGCGCTTGTAAATGCAGATTTTATAAGAAGTAAAAATTGTAATATTAAAAAGAAGAGTAATATATACATACACATACATATACATATATATATATTTTTGTCATCCACAGACAGACTGTTTCGATGTTTCACAGCTCATCAGTGTGGCTAGACGTCCGGTTGCCTCTAGCTAGGATCGAAACCCGACTGAAT
This sequence comes from Acanthosepion esculentum, assembly GCA_964036315.1. NCBI lineage: Eukaryota > Metazoa > Mollusca > Cephalopoda > Sepiida > Sepiidae > Acanthosepion > Acanthosepion esculentum. The sequence goes on from OZ038476.1 coordinate 2,708,642, forward strand.
TGGTGTCAGTCGGAACTTCTACCACTAAGCTCACGGCAGGGATGAAGGTGAATTTTAGCGTGTTTATTTTTTTTAGATTTAGATAAACACACAGTGACTGACAGTGACTCAATTCTGCCGAAGTCATGCTATATATATATATATATATATATATATATATATATATATATATATATATGTGTGTGTGTGTGTGTGTGTGTGTGTGTGTGTGTGTGTGTGTGTGTGTGTGTGTGTGTGTGTGCAGGTGTGCAGAAAAATAGGAAAGAACACGTTAGGTAGATAATCCGGTGTTCCTTAGTATTTAGCTTTTATTTTCAAAAAGACAGTGCTCCCTACAGAAGTAGAGCTTATATTATAATATTTTTAGTTTTTAAAAATATGATTCCTTCGCTACATAAGAGTTCTCATGTTTCAAAAGCGAGAGCCGAGACCCCTAAAAATAATTTTTTAAGTTATGTAGAGTTAAGGTGTCTGGACCCGCTTCCTTGTCAAGAAATTCTCGCTTGACAAGGAAGCGGGTCCAGACACCTTAACTCTACATAACTTCAAAACTTATGTTAGGGGTCTCGGCTCTCGCTTTTGAAACATGAGAACTCTTATGTAGCGAAGGAATCATATTTTTAAAAACTAAAAATATTATAATATATATATATATATATATATATATATATATATATATATATATATAAAATATATATGTGTGTGTGTGTGTGTATGTGTGTGCGTGTGTGAGGTTGAAACTCCACGAAAGGACACCATTGTCTTTCAAAAGGACAAAATCAAACCAGTGTTTAGATAATATGTGAATCAACACAAATACCAAAATATTCCAACTCATATCAGCTTCTTTAATGGATAAGCACAAATAACTTCGTAATGGAAACACGCGAAATAGACGGCAATAATATTATAGGAATTTTTCAATGATTAAATTATATTATTGTCAATTATTTTTTAATGTAACAGATTTTCTTTTTATTATTATTATTATTAGTAGTATTAGTTTGGCATCAGGGGGGCCATCGCTCGCAGTTAAGGTACAGCATATTTCCTCAAGCCTTTAAAACTCTCATTAATATCATTGCAGACTTCCATAGTTTTGGGGTTCGAATTGTTTCAATTTTTTGTCGGATCTCAAATTTTTCATTTTTTTACTAATTGCTTCATCATATTGGAAAGATTGCTGGTGTCAAGGTGCAAATAACGATGATGATGATGATGATGATGATGATGATGATGATGATGGTGGTGGTGGTGGTGGTGGTGATGTAAGAAAGACAAAAACAAATGAAACCTTCTCTTAAAGACGCTCGCCATATTGAATCTTCGTCCTCTTTCCGTTCGACAATTGATCACGTGATTATTCGTAAATATCCAGTTGTTTTGTGAGGAAAAAGAAAAAGAAAACAACTAAGAAGTGGTTTAAGATTAGCTTTATCATGTCGACAATCTTTCTCTCTTACTCAAGGAGATTTGGATTAGAAAAATAGAAAAAAGGGAAGAAATATTTATTTATGTGCGTCGTCACTGGCACAAGTGTGCACTGATGATCGTATTGTGCACCATCAGACGTGCAACATGTAAAGTGCAATAAATAGACTTATAGGCGCGCTAAGTTAAAGAAATAAATATTGTTATTGATAATTGGCTAGATTTATGGAAACTTGTCTATTTTAAGATGGAAACGATGCAGGAAACGCCGAAATAATAAGTATTATCAGTTTTCGATTAACAATATCGTAAGTAGTTCTGTTAACAATCCGATCTTTGTTAACATCAATCCATAGAATATTTGCAGGTAATCAACATTATTAATAGGGATTTTTGTTAATTCGTGCACGTGACGCATTTCTAGTAATCGCATATTGATTATCTACCATCTGTTTTTTTCATTTCGAGTTATTTCCTTAGAAATATATCCCATGTCGTTTAATACTTGATGCAAATACAATAAGAAAAGAAGAAAATTTTGTTTCCTAACAAGCGACAGGAAGTATTTTCATTATTCGGGTCTTTAACAACAAAATATAATGAAATTATAAGCATAAACATTGAACAATAAGCTTATGAAAGTTTTATATATGAAAATTATTACTTCGTAAACGAAATGGAAAATTAAGAATTATATTATGACAATGTCGTCGTTAGTCCCATAAACCATCAGGGTCTTAGGAACACCACACGTACAGTAGCAGGCTAGTTTTGAATTCAAAAAGCCCAAACAGTTTTATTATCTAACCCATAGCTGGTTGGGTGGACAAGAAATAGTGTATTTGTATGAACGCGAATGTAATGAACCCAACCGGAATTCGAACTGAGTTCCTCGATTTAATTTTTTAAGTCTGCAGCCATTACAGTACCCACGTGCAAGAAATCATTAAAGATCTTTGTGAAAGTCATAAATCCTTTTTTTTTTGTTGAAATTCTAGACTATTTAAACAAAAAGAACTTCCATTTTTGGAAAATATTTTTACTTGGCGCCTTTGGATTTATACAGTTACTTTTTTTAATCTATTATTTTAAATCTCATCACATAATCTCTGAAGCTCATCGCAACTCAATTATCTTCCGATTTTGTTAATTCAATATGAAATAAAGAAAATATGAAACAAGAGAGACAGAAAATGAATATATGAATTAAAAAGTTGACAACAAATCGAAAATAAGGTTTAGTTGAAGAAGCGAATTCCGCAAAGGTGGCGGTATTTTATTCCTTTTTATCTTAACTCTATTTTAGACTTCCATCTTTCAAGATATTTCTTTCTTTTCTCTCATCTCCCTTTAACTACCTACTCTATTTTTCTCTTTGCATTTCCTTTGGCAAAAATGTGATTATATCAAATTTGTTGAAATCGTGGAGAGAACTTAATGCCTCATTCTGCTAAATATGACGTCATTCCTCCAAACGCTGGAGACGATGAGATGAAAATATCGAAGAAAAGTTTTTCAACACCGATATATTTATGCATTTTACCTTTTATTTGTAGAAATGAATTAAATATTTTTAATTATTTTTTTTTTCTTATTTTGATTTTCGTATTTTGGGTTCGAGAGGAAAAGATGTTAACTTAATTTCTGCTTAAATTGTAATTTTTTTTCTATATGAGTATAATAGTACTATGACTATATGAGTATAATAGTACTATGACTATATGAGTATAATAGTACTATGACTATATGAGTATAATAGTACTATGACTTTCTGGAGCCTTCTAAAACTTTCTGGAATATTCTAGGACTTCTTTTTTTATTTGTAATAATAGCAGTAAACTATTAAATTCGTTAAACATACATAAATTCGATTCAATGACATCATTAACAAATTGAAACGAAAAAGCTTTTGAAATATTTTGATTTTTTACCCTTATTGCGTATATGACAAAATCGAATTTTTGATTTGGGGATGGCTTTTTTCAAGAACAAAAACAAATTAACGTCTTTTTCAATTACTTTGAACAAAAGTTCATCGATTTATGAACATCAGGTTACAAAAAATTAAAAACCATAATATATATATGAAATGAACAAAGTCCGACAATTATTTAAGACATTTTTTATGCTTATACGTTCTTTTTATAGATACAAATATTTACGTAAATGCTCTGTTTATAATAAACAGTATTAACAACATCTACCGGCCTGAATGTCCGAGAAATTTTCATAGAAAATATGCGTCCTTCGACAGGAATCGAACCTGTATCCTATACGGAACCGTCATATAGCCTGACGTGCCTTAACCGATTTGGCCACAGAGGAGCGTTCGGTTAGCAAGGTCGATTTTCCTGATTTTAAACACAATTCTCCATGATTTTCTCTCATACATTCATATCTGCTCAAAGCGTATCCAAATGTAAATAAATGACGTCACAAATTATGAAATGGGCAAAGTCCGACAATTACCTTTTAAGACATTTTTTTTATGTCTATACGTTCTTTTTATAGATACAAATATTTAAGTAAATGGCCTGTTTATAATAAACAGTATTAACAACATTTATCGGCCTGAATGTCCTGTCGGAGGACGCATATTTTCTATGAAAATTTATCGGACATTATATATATATATATATATATATATATATATATATATATAATGAATACAGACAATGCTTAAAAAACCATTTCATGAATATACAAATATTCATCACTTCAGACCGAAGTTTTTAAGAAATGGAGACAATCTATCCAGACGAAAGGAAAAGGGAGAGGAAAAAAGGAAAAAAGAAAAGGAAAAAAAATTAATATTAAAAAAGGATGAAATAAAACTAAAAATTTCACTATAAGGTTTAAAAAAAAAATTTTTGTCTGGACAAAATGATTCCATTTATTAAAAAACTTCGGTTTGAGGAGATGAATATTTGTATCTCCATGAAATAAATTATAACCGAATTATTATTTAGGGTCATCTGCATTCATTATTATATTGCTTTGTCACGTACATTAAGCTCTATTTGGATTAAGGTAGAACTGTTCTGGTGTAGGAAGTGTCGGAGGGGAATTATTTGGAATAAACGGATCTTGATCGCTTGACATACATGCACACACAAACACACGCATATACATGCATACATATATATATATATATATATATATATATATATATATATATATATATATATATATATATAAAGATTTAAGAAACATATTTTATATATAGTGCCCAATATAAAAATATTAAATAATATCAAAAATTATTATATAAAAAATATTATATAAAAAAGATTACTTAACATTTAAATTTAAATTTTACCCCGACTTCGAAGTTTCCTGGTAAGATTTCCGGTTCGGTTCGGTTTTAAATGATATTTCTAGAACCCGAACTTCCTGAAGAACGGAAATTTTACCAAGAAACTTCGAAGTCCGGGTAAAATTGATATTTAATTATTAAGTAATCTTTATATATATATATATATATATATATATATATATATTTTAAATAAAAATAAAAACAGACCACTTTAATGTTCCATGTAATAAATTATTTATAAACTTGGCGTCAGTAACAACAACTCGACTGCAAGATCCAAATTATAGAGAACTAATATTATTTATGAATTCGCTTAATTCCCTTAAGGAACTGTATTCCTGTTCGAAACAAATCCATGAATAATAATATCGGACATATCACTGCATGCCTATCAAGAATAGTCACGTGACCATAGCACTATTAGGACTCATTCAAACACATACGGAACACATACCAAATTTCACCCGAAACATGTACAAAATACGACTATAATAGCCTCATCCACAAAGAATGATAAAATAAATTCATCATTTATAAAAGAAAAGCCAACACTCAATAGCATTAACTATGAACACGGTCACAAAATGATGACAGTTTTTGAAAAACAAAAAAAATTCTCATAACTCTAGATGCATTCATAAAAATAAATGAATAAAAAGTCCTTAATAATGGCTAAGAATGGCTGAGAATAGCCTAAGGCGCTCGGATGTACAAAATATTCTGACAATTTTTACAAACTTTATGACAGGAACAGAAATCATATCTATGAACAAAAGAACAACATTGAATAAAAAGCTGAACCGTAGTACATTATCAGTCGCCTTTAGTGAAACTTGTATAAAAGTGAGATTGCTGGCCAAATATACAATTATATATATTAGTAATGATACTAGGTTGTTGAAAAAACCCGGATGACGTAATTCGCAAATATAAATATATCGAAACAAATTGGTATCTGTGGAAAAAATTAGAAAAAAAGAAAGAACTAGCAGGGGAAAAAAATAAAAATAAAAAAATAGTCCAGTGCCTTAATTTCCAGTCCAAAGAAAAACCGATCAAGTAAATAAGATAAAACGTAAAGTGCTCAATACTCTAAGTGGAGCAGAAAATTATTTATTTATATATATACGAAATGATCATCTGTATGAGGTAAATTGTTTGGATCTCATTAATTGTAATTCACTTATGTGCTCTATAATAAAAATTATATTGAGCTGTCTTTTGTGGATCAGTTTTAATATTTTATATTAATATGACTACTTGGATTACTTACCCACCGATTTTTTACCTATATATATATATATATATATATATATATATATATATATATATATGTGTGTGTGTGTGTGTGTGTGTGTGTCTGTGTGTGCGTGAATATCTGCGAGAGTGTCTAGTACAAATTTTTTAAATCAAGAAATTGGTTTGCCTTGCCTCTTTTTCTTTTGTTTTTGTTTTTAAAGTAACGCTGTCAATGCCAGAGTCCTTCATCTATACTAAAATGTCAGACTCATGTAACGTCATTATGAGCGGGGAGTTCCTTGTAGACCATTTCGTAGGAACCTGGTATTAGACTTTTATTTACTTATATTTGAATTTTTGAAGAGAACAAGAACAAGAAATATACACAGCACCTCAAAAAACTTTCTCATAGGAACGAAATTAAACTGAAAGGATTTTACACTCGGCGAAAAATGAAGATAAAAAGAAACAATAAATGAAGATAAAAAGAAACAAAAATGAAGAGAAAGAGAAACAAAAATGAAGACAAAAAGAAACAAAAAAGCAACATAAAATGAAACAAAAAAGGAAGATAAAAAGAAACAAAAATGAAGAGAAAAAGAAACAAAAATGAAGAGAAAAAGAAACAAAAATGAAGAGAAAAAGAAACAAAAACTTAAGTGCGCGTTTGGAAATAAAATAACAAAAGTGAAACCCAAAGAAATAAAAATTGACTGAATTTTTCATCCGTCTATGATGTTATAATGTTGTCTGTTAAAACTCTCGAAAAGAAATACAGTTAAACAGTTAAATCTGTGGAAAAGCTTTTAAGCGTCACCCCGTTTATAGTTACCTATTCCTTCATTGCTGACTTGCATCAGATCGATCAACGACTTTATGCGATCAACTGCCAGAGAAAATATGAAGTTGCGAAATGCGCATGCGCAGTTTATTCGTTAGCTCATAGTCGAAGTAGTAATGGGAGAAAAAGTAGGCTGACGAGAAAGAGAAAGTGATTGTGTGTGAGTGTGTGATGTCAGCATTCACCGAATGCCCACGCGCCTCGTTGGTTATTTGACGAATATCTGTTTATTTATTTATCTCTTCAATCTTGGCAAATTGCATTAGAGTAATTATTTCTCTCGTCCACTCCTTAAGGCGTTTTCACTCTCTTATCGAGAGATTGTCATTTATCGCTTCATTCTAAGCACAGCCTTCTCCCAATGCCCCTTTCTTTTCTTCAGAGGAGCATCGCTGTCGCCATAGAACATCTTTCTCTATAAGTCACTGATTTACTCAATTTCCCTATCATCTTTTTAAAAAGTGTTTTCTTTTTTATTGAATACTAGGATTAGTAGATTAATGTTTATCTACCTTTTGTTGCTATAAACAAGATTATTGCTATCCGCCCCTGGAAAATACATTTTAAAAGGATATAACTCTATTGACTACAATGAACGTGTAATTAAAAATACTTCCTTATTATGAAACAGTATCTGCAACTAAGCAAATGCTTGCATTTTCGTTTTTTTTCTTGAGAACTGAATAAGAAAACTGTTAAAATGGCAGATTTTACAAGCAACTGGATGAATGCAGTGACATCCTTTTAGTAGAGAGCGAATCAGTGAACAAACGGTAAGCTTGTAAGAACGTTTTTACAATTTCTTTAGACGGAATCTTGAAGACTTGGAGGGGAGTCAAAGAAAGTTCGGCAGGCAGTAAAGTCACGAACATCCATGCATAAGAGGCGGCTCGAAACGTGTTCAATAATTCAGCTTTAGTAAAAATGCCTCAAGCAAGAATATCAAAAATGGATATAAATGAATCGAGAGGAGGATACACATCGACGCTTACATATTGGCATTGATAAATGCAATCGGATCCACCTGCATAATAGATTGGGGAAATATATCCGCATGTCTAAAAACGTGTATAGCTAAACATGCGTTTATATATTAGAATGTGTTTATACAAGATTGATGATGCATCTTGATATATATATATATATATATATATATATATATATATATATATATATAAGTATGTATATATATCAATATGCATATATATATATATGTATGTGTGTGTATGGTAAATAAATATATGCTAACTTACACATATAATTGCATATAAATATATATTTTTGTGCTTTGGTACACTCGCAAGTAAGGGCAATACATATATACAAATTTAAATAAACTGCGTCTAGAGATTATATGCATGTTATTAATTGGTATAAAGAGTTGCGTCTTTAATGTTAAAAGTCCTATTATGATGTTGTTTAGATTCTACTCAATATCATTAACTTAGATATATAGTGATAGAGAAAACTATTGTTTTTGGTTGGAAAAAATTTTACTAAGTTAACAAAACAGACTAATTTGACTGTCAGTAGTTTATTTGCAACTATTTATTTTGATACTTTTACATTATTATACGTTGTAAAACTAATGTAAAAAATAATATGAAAAGTTTTTATAACAAATTCGTCAATTTCTTAAAGGAAAAACAAAAAAAACATTTTATTTTAAAAATAAAAGATATATTAACAAAAAATAATAAGAACCTCCTAAAATTTATTGCACAAATGATCTTTTTTTCCAATAACTCTTAGCAGCCTATTGTTAACTTCTGATGTTAGATTTGCAATTTTAGCGGCTGGTAAGTTGTTTGCAGCAACTTTAAATGCCTCCCAGAGGTCACACTTGCTGTTGAATTGCCTTCCATTAGAATAAATATCTCTCTTGAGGATGCTCCACAGGTTCTCAATGGGAGTCAAGTCACAGCTATTTGAAGGCCAGTCTATAAGAGAATCTGCAACAAATCCCTTTTCTTTCAACCAGGATTTAGTAAACTTTGATGCATGACTTTGTGCGTTGTCTTGCATAAAGATCATAGATCTACGCTTAGCTAAAGACTGGTTATCAAGCCATTCAAAGAAATATTGCTCTAGAAAATCACAGTAACTTTTGGAATTCATTTTAACCCTGTCTTTCAGTTTAAATGGACCCACGAGCTCATTACCAATAATCCCAGCCCATATCATGATCCCACCGCCGCCTTGTTGGCGTTTAAAAAAATTTCTTGAGTCATGTTGCTTGCAAACCCAGCCTCGAGCCCATCCATCAGGCCCATCGAGGGTGATCCTTGATTCGTCTGTAAAAAGCACTTTACTGAAATCAGTCTTCATTTATTTTTTGCCCACTACAATCTTCTTTCCTTATGTTTTTTTGTTAAAATGGGTTTCTTTATTTGATTTTTTACATCAGTAAACTTCCTTAATGCTTTACACCTTGTTTCCCTTGACACCATAGGAGCTCCAGCGGCCTCAAATATGAACGCACTTGACGCATTTGGGTTTCTTATTAATTCTCTTCCGATATGTGATAGATCTCGCTTTGTTAAATTCCTGAATTCAGCCTGATACTTTTTTTCCTTGGTTGAATTCCCATTTGACATATTTTCTTGATTGTTCGATGATCCCTTTTCAAATCCTTAGAAATTGGAAGCGAAGACTTTCCTTTGCTAATTTCTTTGATTATATAGTTCTTTTCATTCATTGTTAGTTCGTTTTTATGAGCCATAATACTAAATTCTAGTTCTTGCAAATAATCTCTTGACACTGCAAATTGCTATAATTACTGAAAAAATACTAAATATCAATCTGAAATTGAAAATTGGGACTTAGTTGCTTTCATGCTTACTCGCTATACATAATAGTACAAATTATTTCATTGGATAACACATATCTATGAATTTTACATAAAATATTTGACAATACCTCTTTTGCATATAATCTCTAGACGCAGTTTATATATATATATATATATATATATATATATATATATGGCATAAAATGACAATTGGAAAAAAATCTTAGATTTTGTCGACGCGTTTCGTCTTCCGACTTTTTCAAGGCAAAAATGAAATCGAAATGTCTTTGTTGTTATAGTTACATTAAAAAAATCCAGATTTAAAAAGCTCGACGCTTCTGTCTAACCCTTTTTCTGGTTAATGTAAATTTCCTTTATACTAAGAGATTTACATTAACCAGAAAAAAGATTAGACAGAAGCGTGTATCTTTTTAAATTTGGATTTTTATCTTCAGCGTCCTATCTACATAAAAGTTATAATAATTTAGAAATAATAAAATTATTTTATTTTATTCGACACCTTAATTCGGCATAATCTTTCTTCATAAACGTAACTGATCTCCGTAGTTTGTTTGCATTTATTTTGCGCGGAATTTTTATTTTCTTTCATTATTCTTTATGATCCCTTCATATAAAGTCACTCTTAGAAGACATTAGGGAACCCGAACTATGTAATATTTCGAATACGTCACAGTACGCGTGTTAAAAAAAGAAGAAAAAAAAAGATCAACGTATTTTGCTCCGCTTAAGTTTAAATTATGGTTTATTTAGACGATTCAGTTGTGACGAAAAGCGAAATTAATGTTAAACTTTTAATAAAGAATAGTTTTTTTAAAAACTTTCACCCTGATCAATGTTTAAATTTCACTTTAAATGTGTTATTTATTTAATTTTTAATCGCGTGCTATATATTACTTCAAGTTGTCTATGATTCCCCAAGATCGAAAAACAGACAGACAGATGGAAACACGTACACTTCGCTATATTTATATAGACTATTAAACTATTAATTTTCCATATCTTGGTATTAAACAATATCATTACAAAAACTGCCAGTTGTAAAAACGTGATCATAAAACGTTATTTTAAGTGGGTAACGGTGTTTGATATAGACCCCACTTTTTTTATTTTAAACAGTGTCTATTCGGTCTATCGGATTGCACACTCGAGAAAACATAAAGAAAATATGCTAATCGGTAGGGTTCGAACATGCGTCCGCCTTTACAGGAGAAAATACCATCTGATCCGACATCGGTCTATCGCAGGCAGCGTTACGGGCCAGCAAGGTTCTGTCTACTCTTTTATGGAATGTGTTCTTCCTCGTTCAGCTGTTATCGAAAGTCCATGTCTGTTCAATTTCGTAGCAGAAATAAAACAAAGCAATTTCTACAGAATTAATGAATTTATTTTTAATTCGATATTGCACAGATTGAGTTTGTTTGGCTTTATACCCCCCCACATCTCTGAGAGTTTTATAAATTTGTATGTTTTTAAATATGCACTTGTGTGCATGAGGCTCGATTAATATGTTTTTAGCTTCCCACAGTTATTAACTGAATTTTGGTCTGACATTTCTTCTTCTTCTTTTCCCAAGAATTTTGAATTATTGTTCGTTACAAGTCTGTGTTTTACTTTTGCATTTAAACTTAAAATTTAAATCAATGTAAATCTTTGGCTGATGAAGGGAACAGAAGTCCCGAAAGGTGTACCAACATTAAGTAAAAAAATAAAATAAATATGAAACTAATCGAAAGAAAATAAAGACTATGTCCTCCCCAAATTCTCTGAAAGGAAGCCAATTTGTAATGAACAAAAATGACCAGATGTAGTTTTCTGAAAATCAGCGTCGAAAAGGTAAAGTTCTTAACGCATGTTAACGTGCTTGCCAAGAAAACCCAGTCCAAATAATACATTCCGAACTGAGTATTCTGTGATGGTGGTCTTGTGCCAAACTTGACCATTACTAACAAACATGTAGAATCGTATCTCTTTTGCAAACAACAATACAGTATCTTTTTCACATATGACGTGACAGGAAAAATTATGTCGAGTCCATAATACGTTACGTTACCAGGATATCTGACTGAGAGCAATTTTTTGCTTACTTCCTTTTGAAAACGATTGCTAGTGAAACTGATACTCATTCAGTGCGCCATAAATCTGCCTCCTAGATCCAGTCTCGCCTCCTCCAACTCAATAATCTGCTGTTTGCGTTCATTAACCATCAAGTCTTATAGTGCAATGGCAATAAGTTCGATCCTAAATGAGGCTCAATAAATAGTGCCTTTTGTCACACTTGATCCATTCCAATATCTGTTGCATTATATTCTAAAGCCGACCATATCTCAAAATAGTAGACCATTTGTGTACTAAACATTTCATTTCGTGTCATCGATAGTTTAATAAACAGCGTTGTTTTTATAACTTCTTGTAACATGTTTTACTTATATAATGATAGACATCTCAAATATTATTGAAAATAAAGTGCATGTCTATAACTCATTTTATTCAAACTGGCTCATGAATTGGGGACAACTTTATCGAGATTTCAATCGGATTTGGTTTCGTTAATAAATCACTCCACCCACACGCATCGAAAGGCAGGTTGGGTACCTCGACGTGGTGCAATTGTTAGCAAGTTTGCCTCGCTATAACAATTACGACTGAGAAGTGAATTCGATCCTCACTGGGTGCCCTATACTTTTGGCCTTGTGACACGTCTAAGCTGCTCTTTAAAAATCACCATAGAGAGGCAGGCTGACGCCAAAATTCGCATTAGAAACTTTGACGCGTTTAATTTCGAAAGGAACAGAGAGAGAGAGAGAGAGAGAGAGAGTATATATATATATATATATATATATATATATATATATATGTGTGTGTGTGTGTGTGTGTGTGTGTTTGTATATATGTATATACATATCCTTACTTGTTAGATACACATGTTTGACTATTATACTGTTTCAAAGACGTCTAATCCTGTCAGTAGCGATTCTGTGACTTTTTCTTGGCTCGTCTTACTGAAACTGAAGTGTCTACTGTTTGCTTTTCTGACATGCTCTTTATTGTTTCTCTGGTCAGAGAAATATAAGACAAAAAAGCGCCACATCCTGCCGCCCATTGTTCAAGAAATACGGTTATCGCTTTTGGAAAGAAACAGATAGCCTCATATTTGTGTTATCATTAACCTAAAAGGAAAAAAAAGTTCTCATTTAAGATCTAGATAAGTAAAATCACGCATGAGTTGAAAAGAACATAAAAATGTATTGGTTTGGCAAATATGTACCCCACCTACACACACACACACACACACACACACACACACACACACACATATATATATATATATATATATATATATATATATATATATATATATATAGAGGGCGTCCATAAAGTTCGGGTGCACTTTAAAAATTTATAACTTTATTTGTCTTTGCGATAGAAATAATTTGTAAAAAGGATTAGAAAGAAGTAAATCTATATTTGTTTAAGGTGTTATTGAAATTTTATTTAAGTTTCCACATGTCCTCCATCATTAGCAATACAAAGGGTAATACGATTTTGCAGTTCACGGAAAACATTTGCCAACTGATTTACAGTAATGCCTGAAATCACATTAGTTATTTTAGCTATACTTAAAACTAGGTACATTAAACTTTATAACATTTTTTACAGATTATTTCTATCGCAAAGACAAATAAAGTTATAATTTTTTTAAAGTGCACACGAACTTTATGGACACCCTGTATATATTGAACAATAAAAAAAAAATCTTCAGACACACTGGGTGGTATATTAATATTCTTTCGTTTTTATTATTATTTTAGTTAGATTCCTCGACTAGTTTCAGCCAACATGGCCATCATCAGAAGAAAAAATTTCTGCTTGCTGGTAGCAGTGAACTACAGAAATTAATGTTTTGATGGAAAAAATGAACTTTTGTCTGTAGTTTTCATTTGTTTTTCATTTATATATATATATATTTGTGTGTGTGTGTAATTTCTCTTGAGTATATTGTTAAAATGCTAAAAGCAAATCTTCTCTAAACACAAAAACTAATTAGCAATCAAAATCAAATAAAATGCCTTTACATTGACATTTAACATGTTGCGTCTTTCTGGAATTTTCTTTTTCAGAGTCGCCTACTGACGTTCAAGTGTAAGTCAATAGAGAACATTGCATTGTGGGAAATAAATTTAAAGGAAAGAAAGGTCAGCTCAGCTGTCGGGTGGAGTAAGGTAAAGCCAAAAAAAAAAAAGAAAAAAGAAAGAAAGAGAAAATGAGAAGATATGTGTACAATGTGACCAACCAAAGGAGCAACACCATGATTTATTTATCAACAATTTAGTCTTCATGAGTTTTAGACGATGACACTACCAAGTCGCTGGTTAATTAACAATGACACGATAAAGGTTTGTTTTTAAGTGTCACATTTTCTATGGACTTAATCTTTATCTCAGTATATTTACTTTTGGACATTTTTCCATTCGTGTCTATGTTAGATATTGTTTTAAATTTATCTGACGAAATGTTTTGGAGGGTGTGCAGCAGAGGTTCATTCTGTACTTGCCTTTGTAGAAATAATGACTTTTATCAACCGATTATGGAGGTATACATTTCCTATACGCTTAAAAATGTTATTACCTACACCAGCGCGTCTCTAGAAACGAAAACGTTGAACGGTCAGTTAAGTCTGTCGTCTTAGCGGGCGACTGTAACTAAAGATACCTCTAAGGGATTTCACAATCAATGCATAGAATTTTATCTGTAACTTTCAATAGTGTTATACAGAGAGAAACAAATGGAAATCTAAATTAATGTATTCATTTGGCGATGAATTCTGATAGAGCAGAAAAATACGATATTATCTTTTATCAAACAAAGAGAATACTGAGTTACATAAGCCATTATCAAAGATGACAATTTCAATATATCAAACAATACACGGACGAAACAACAATGATAATCCGCCCTTGCTGCATGAAAAATTTCAAAGCAACGACAAACCGTGTATACGAGACGCGGAAACGAAAATTGCGTCGCAGCTCTTGACGTCACACATGACCACGCGAGAGTGAAAAACGAGAAGTATTAAGTACGGGAATTCCGGAAAATCCTTGTTGACAACACAACTATACTTAAACATGAAAACAATAAACAAAAATTAAAATTTTTTGAACCTATATACATAAAACAGTTGAAACCTAACCTGAACAAAATAAACTATGAAATCTCCACAAATATTCTTAAATGCCTATAATTTATAACAGAAGCCATTGGTTTATACCAATAGGCTCCCCATACTTAATACTTATCGTTTTCACTCTCGCGTGGTCATGTGTGACGTCACGAGCTGCGACCCGATATTCGCTTCCGCGTCTCGTATACACGATTTAGTCGTTGCTTTGAAATTTTTCATGCAACAAAAACAGACTATCATTATTGTTTCGTCCGTGTGTTGTTTGATATATTGAAATGTAATTGTCATCTTTGATAGTGGCTTATGTAAGCCGAAAGCTTAGATTCGATTTAAACATGTATCAATATGGTGTTTTCCTTTCGTCTTTCAATGATAATGTGATTAAGCTTATCAGACAATATGAAAGGAACTTACCTAAAATAAATAGACAAAACTTGTCTATATTATTTAATGAAACATGCATTAATATATATATATATATATATATATATATATATATATCTATATATATATATATACTCTGGTAGACGACAAATGAGGGCTCAATAAAATAAAGAGATGCTTAACTTCTATGGTCACGTATGTGTCTCGCGAGGTCTGCCTGTGTTTTGCAAACGTTTACACAGGTGCAACATATTTGAGCCATTTTACACGACTGGTTGAGGATCAATTGGTACATATTTCCGCGACTGGAGAGCAAAGCCTGTTTTACTGTGTGCGACAAAGCGACAGTGTTCGATAAGAGGCTATCATTGAAAGGAGTAGCACGCTGCCAACTTTCATTAATATTTGCACGCAGCTGATCCTGATGTTCAAGTCAGCCTCGCTGAAACCTTTGTATAGATGATAAGCAGGACAGGCGCCCGGCTCCTTCGTTTTGAAGCTTTATTTTCCCCGAAAGAAAAGGGGATGTTGCATCACTTAAGATTGTCTTCGATTTGGTGGTCCTGAAACGCAAGACCAGCCTTTCAAATAACGTGCTTGTTAAGTGCTAGCCACAAAGGAGTTATTTTGGAAGTTTGCTTATATTATAATTATTTAAAAAAAATATGATTCCATCGCTACATAAGAATTACCATGTTCAAAAACAGAAGCTAAAAACTTCCAATTCAATTATAGAAATTAAATTAAATTAAAGTACCTAGTTCTGTTTCATTTTCAAGCGAATTTTGGAATAACTAATTTTTAAATTTACGGAGGTTTATAAGCATATACATTCATAATATTAGTTTCTATGGAAATGGAGAAAACCAATCATTTTAATAATGGTCGTTAGGGTATTAATTTTCATTGACAACTATTGTATCAACATATTAGTTACTTTCAAAAAGAGGTAGGGTAGGGGTGTCTTTTTTGAAACGAATGATGACATCCGTTCAACGCATATCGTCTGGTCTTTTTCAACGAAAGAAAGTTTTTGGCACTTTTGTTACGCCGTTAAATTTGTATTTGTACATTGGACATTCGTAAATAATATTTGTTCTATTTATTTTGGAGTAAGAGGTGAATTATTATTTTTAACTATAAGGTTGGCGGTTTAAATTTTTTGTAATAAATAATTAATCTAATTTTTTTCCTGTTGTTTACTGGGGTTGTGCATTTTTTATAATGTTCTTAATTCTAGTTTCATCTTCTTTGTAATTTTCGTTCATCTGATTTTTATAAAAAAATATTAATGTTATTGTTTCTATTCTTGCCGTTGCTATTAGCTACCTTAGACAGAAAACGCCTAATATGGAAATCCAACAAGTGATTTGGAAATCCGTTATTAATAAGCGTTTGTTTTACGTTATCTAATTCTTTTAAAAAAAAAAAGCGTGTGAGAGGATGAATTCTCGTACCGCTCTCTTGATAAAATTTTTAATAACACCCGGTTTATATCTAACAGGGAATTCACTAGAGAAATTAAGATGGCAAGAGTCTTTACTAGTTGTTTTTATAAACTGGTGTTGTAAAATTAGTATTACTAAAATCAATGAGAACATCTAAGAAAGGGAGTTTATTTTTTCACTAAGTTTTTTTATGTAAAATTAAGAACGGAATTTTGTTGAAATGTAGTTTTCAATTTTCAATTTCCTTTTTGTTATTAGCCAAAATAAATATATCGTCTACATAATGGCCATATATTTTAGGTTGCTTTAGAAAAACATAGTTTTCATCATAGGACATATAATAATTGGAGAAGCAAGGTCCGTGAGGTTTTCCCATACTTACTCCATCGGTTTGTGTGTAAATAGTACCATTCTGGCTATGAAAAGGAACTCTAGTGGTACAAGCGAGCAATAGTTTTATTAAAGTATTAGGTTGGATTGATGGAAGTGGAATTAAATTATTTTATACACCAAATTAATGATAATATCAATAGTGACGGTAAAGTTAGTAAATAAATTCTCTACGACAAGCGAAGCAAGAAACTTGCATGAAAGTAGGATTGCTGCCTAAATACACAATATATATAAATATATATATTCAAGTTATAAAATCAAGGTCGCTAATAATCAAAAGGGAGTTGGGTGTTGCATCATTGCAATGTTCTGCAGTATTGTAAATTTTCTAATTGTCAGAGTTTGTTAAGCATGACACAGACTGGTACAGAGCCTACAATAATAGATCACTCAAGGTTCTATCGATTTTTATTCTTACTTTAGATGCCACAATAGGATAGCACCGGCTTGTTAACCATCTCTAAATTCGTAACAGTGTGTTATCAATGCATCTGACTCTTGGCTTTTTATAATGTTACGTTATCTTTCTGTTAAATTGTCTATTCCACCAAAAACTAACGATTCTTGAAATTCATCGGAATGTTATATATCTAGAATCCGATGCATAGACGAAAAGTTTGAAATGGAACGCGATTTCTCGAACAGACTCCAAGAACTGATCATCTCATTCTAATTGTTGTCCCACATTTTCAACATGAGAACAGGTGTTGTTATTAAGCAAAATCATTGTCAGCTTCCTTATCCTGTTTCATCGTGTCATTTAAACGTGCCAGTTACTCCTTGTAGCGTTATGCATTAACAGTATGTTCAACTTCCAGCAATTTGAAATACTACCAAAATAGTTTTTGCATCAACCTAATGCTGTTGGGACAAACTAAGCTGAGAAGAGTGCAATGCCAAATAAAAGCAAATATTGGGAACCACTTTCCTTTGTACGAACATTGATTTGAAAAACAATATTCAAAACCTTAACTTGAATTATCTTGAATGCCGACCGACCTCTGAAAGTAGTGGAAAAAACACAACTACCTTTTTATATTTTAGCAAGTTTCATTATGTAAGAATGTTAGGAAAACACTCTGCATAACTTGCTTAAGTATTGCTCTAGGGCATGTGTCCAGTATCATTCAGGTAAATCTTTGTTAATTATCGATAAGAAGTGAAGTGAATAAAGAAAACAATTTCAATTACATTTTGTATGCAAATACATTCTATGAGTCGAGGTAAAAAAATTCCATGTCTCTTCGGGGCGTAGACAATCATGACTCTTCACAAATTCCTCTTCTATATTATCGGGGAATTGCCATGCGTCCTTTCGAATTTTCCGTCTATTAGACTGGTTACCACTCAAGGCAAGACTGATATTTAACCTACATCTCAGAGAAGAGATGGAGTCAAGCCTTTCCCAAAGGTTTGGAGGCTAAAGTGAAAGCAACACCATTCAGCAAAATTTGAACCCGGTTACCCGACATGCGGGGAGTAAAAATTGCATCAGAAACTTGACGTACGACGCCTGTGACTTGATGTTTTGCTACTATAAAATAATTCAAATCTTTCAGTTATTATGCATAAACTTTGACTAGACCCGACGACATTGTAGGCAATTGTTTGTTTATCGTAGGCAAAAGTTGGTCTTGAACTTCTTCCGATATCTGATCAGAGGCACGTCCATGTTTACGCTTTCTTTTCTCATTCTTTCTGATTATTTACCGAAAGAGATCATTTCATTAATGTAACTTTACACAAAGGCGTATAAAAGCGATGGTTTATTTATTTCTTCTGTCAGAAATGCAAAGTTAAATAAGTTGTTTTTTTATGTTTAGAAAATCTAAAACGTTTTATATTCAACTGATATAAGACCGCTGCAATTAAGTTGTTACTTTTAGAGGAGAATAGAAATAACATACGAAACTCTTTTTATTTGAATACCAGTTTTCATGCTTCATAAATTCGGCCATATTGTTTAACATCACTTTCACTCGAGCATAATCATCTTTTACAATTGTTATTATAATAAATCGTTGAATGTTTTAGTTTTGTCTGGACGTCAACAGTAGATAGAATATAGTTTCAAAGGATGAATTTTGCCAAGAAAAGACTATTAAATGAAAAAAAAAGAA
Organism: Acanthosepion esculentum; assembly: GCA_964036315.1. Classification (NCBI taxonomy): domain Eukaryota; kingdom Metazoa; phylum Mollusca; class Cephalopoda; order Sepiida; family Sepiidae; genus Acanthosepion; species Acanthosepion esculentum. The sequence continues at coordinate 2,727,808 of OZ038476.1, forward strand.
AGAAAAAAGACATCTTTGCCGATATTTCGATGTTTATTTACATCGTCCTCAAAGTAAATATTTGCTTTGAAGTAAATATTTAATTAAAAAAGATAAATCGTTGTTGGTTTTGTTAATGCTTTCCTCATTTTTTTCTTGTCCATTGTCAAAAACTTAGAAGTGATAATTTATTTGCCCGCTACTGTCAGGATATGACACAAGGTTGTGTTTAGAAAGTTCACGCGTACATGGACGAAGGATAAAAAAAAATCGATAAAGCCCCCGTGGCATATGTACTTTGGGTACTGCCTAGGCACCAGGTAATAGCCCTAACCCCCTCGAAAGGAATCTATGCCTGGAGGGACGGACCCTGGGGGTCTCAGCATATTAAATTTTCATCTCCCGGCCTGACAGTAAAAGCTAAATATTAGAAGTGACTTTCGGAAGACTCATCAAAAGAAAACTTGTATAAAAAGTAATAAATGAGACAGAATAATGGATGTCGTTAATAGAACAATATGAACATACCTCTTAGTTCAGCCACTATTCCAGTTGACTGAATAATTTATTCTTTATTTATTTTAATTCTTACATATATTAAGTTCTCTATTTAAACAAAAGAAGTAATTTCTGTTCTTAAATATTAACAGAATTAGCAATGAATAGCGGTGCTTGGAAAGAGATATTTCCAGTGGCCCTATTATAGACATTAATATATCCATGACATACTAACACATTAATAAAAACAAAAGGAAGTTTTTTGAATATCTGGAAAAAAAGGAATGATAAACAGGCCTTACGCCTAAAGAGATTTTATATACCGCTGCCGTACAAGATATTACCGTATATACTCACGTATCATGCCACCTTTGAAGACCTAATTTTGAAGCTAATTTGACTACAGTAAATGGATATATAGTTTGGCCAACAGTACATGCGCTAAATTTATATCTCGTGTATGATGCGACCCTCTTAAAATTAGCTTTATAATTAGGTGTTCAAAAGTCGCTTGATACACGAGTATATACGGTATACACATAGATGTATCTACCTGCCACTGTTTGTCTCAAACAGATAAATTATAACACATGTGAATATAACAAGCGATATAAACGAGAGAGATTAACTTGTAATATTTCCCGAATGAAAACGAGCAGGCCGATGACGTCTCATATATGTTCCTTATCGGGACCACGTGGTTTCCATTTGTTAGCGCCACCGCTGCAGTCTTATAAGGGCGTATGTATTTCCGAGCGGGGGTCTATATAGCAACTTGGGTTCGTCGCCCCACGGACTCACCGGCCGTCACGCGAGCCTCGGGAATTCATCTTACCCAAAAGAAGATAATCTCCGTCTCTATTCCTCTAGACCAAGGTCACACCGATGACAGTCGGGCAAATCCAACCAGTCCCCACCCCTAAGGCTACGGCATTGATAGTCCATTCAGGGTTGCTGAGGTAATCCGCCGCTGGCGCCCAAGACCAGAAAGAGCGCAACTTAGTCTCCGACAAGCCGAGCCGCCCACAGAGAGGAGCCTTCGCAATCCCCTCTACTAATTTCCAATACAATAGTTTCCTAGACCGTGAAAGGTCACTGGACCGAGGAATGGCCTGAAAGGAGGCCACTCGACACTTTCCGAATAAATAAAGATAAAATTAAATAAAGATTGTATATTTGATGACGTGTCCAATATGTTAATAAAGGCTCTTGAAAAGATTTGAACACATTGCAGGAAAAAAGTTAACTGAAAAATGACTGCTGTATATAAAGATTCTCGTTAATACTTTGATGTATTTTGATTTTCTCTTCATCATTTTCTCATAGTTTTGAAATTAAGGAACAAAATTTGAAATTTCGTTTCTCTTTCCTCCACTAAGTCCAACTAAATCTGGCACAAGGCTACATTTTTAGTTGTAACGTATATAGGATGATGGGTTAAGGAACGAAAACGATAAGCATGAAACAACTGGCAAAGTTCCATTTATCAGATAATCCAAATCTGTTTATTCTTTTGAATGCTGGAAATTAGATTGGTTATAAAAAAGAGGTTTGAATTCAATTTGAATATATCCTTCGTCAAAAAAATCATTTCTGTGTTGTGTCATATTTACTGTTTATTTTTACGTCAATATCGTCTGATGCCTGACAAAAAATCTCTACGTAATTCATGTTAATGAATTGGACATTGAATAAGTAATTAAAGAAAATATTTATGTTGTCCATTCTTGTCTTACCGATTCGACACAATTTTTGAAGATGTTCGCTGTTTAAAATGTATTGTAGTTTAGGAAACGTTGACCTCTAGATAAGTTGACCTCTAGATAAGTTGACCTCTGGATAAGTTGACCTCTGGATGGAATTAAGTAAAGTCAACGAGACGCTTTAAATTCTCAAATTTATGAACTAAAATCTTTTTTCCAGCAGAAATTCATATCGATATTACGATAATTAATTAAAATGTCTGCTATAAACAAATTCTTTAACTATTATCGTTTCTCCAAAGAATATTGAAGTTATGTTAGAAAGAAATAACACTTCTTTAATGAAAGTTGAAATTGGGGAATAATAAAATGGAGCTTACAGCAGTCGATATCCTGGTCATATCCTGGTTAATCGGTTTGTTTACTTGTAAAATCCACTCTTGAAAGAGCGTAAATTTGTATTCAAACGTGAATGTATCAGTGCCTCACTACAGTGGCATTTCTTTTAAAATACGATTGAATAAACCGCAGGTAATTGCTAGTTCGAGCCTTTGCGTTTTACATGAAGTATGTAAAAAGATTTAATTAAATTCAGTTTACTTATTTATCAATTGAAAATATTTATCATTTATTCGGATTTAAGGCTTTTATTCTCAAACTAAGCAAAAAAAAAAAGGCTGATTTTATATTCACGTCTTAAATATAAATAACAATTAGAGACGAATAAAGAGACGTGAGAATCTCGTATAAAAACCTTTACACTTGTGACAGCAGAAATATTTATGACTGGTTTTGAAGAGACCAGCTACGTTCTTCTCTTTTTCTTTTTCATCTAAATAGAAACGCTTATTTTTACTGTGTAAACTTTGAAAAAGAAGCAGCATTAAGAAGCTTTTGAGACTAATTTCCGGTCTAATTGCAAAATACAAACAAGAAAAATTTCCTTTCAATGAAAATTTTGATAGCCATTTTGAACTCTGTTTTATGTGAGCAACGATGAAATTTCATAGAAAATGGAAACAAAAAGGAAACTTATACTTAAAATTAGCAAATAAAATTTATAGGGCGCATAATGAGGAAAGAAGGATTGGAAAATCTGATACATAGAAGACAGTTAAAAGGCAAGAGGAACAGAAGAAAACAATGAATAACATACTTCATGAGTTTGAGTGGCGGAATAGGGAAGAAATAGAAGAATGTCTATTAAGAGTTATAAGGACAGGAAGTTGTGGAGAACCATATTTGCCTACGTCCCGAGGGGACATGGCACATAAAGAAGTCTTGTGAGAAGTTTGGATAATACGAAATTAAAGCTTAAGGATAATGGAAAACAATAAAGTTAAGTGTCTGTCAAGAGCGTAAGCAGGAGATTTTGGCACTTTCGTTGCAATTAATGACAATATCTAATATCTGACAAACCTCTATCAGTGTGCCCTCAGAAGCACGCCCTTTTTTGAAAAGTAGAATTCACTAAATTATCTTACATAGTTTGAAGAAAATCTCTAATAAGACTTTTACTTCTGATTTGAATGTCAGGAGTTCTTTCGTTTACCAAGAATACTAAATAATTTAACTTCTTAGTAGCAAAAAGGCGTATCTACACCAATGAATTATCTTTTCCTATTATGAATATTGACATATATTCTCGAATTTTGATAAGTTCTTCCAAGTTTACTCGGCCTTTCCGAACTAAAATATTCAATCAGTTCATAAAAACAGGTTTAATGTCTTGTTATAAATTACGAAATAAAAAAAATCTAATGTTTGATAACGGAAAATTCACAGAAAATGTTATATTTCTGATGCAATATTTTGCCACTCTAAAAGAAAGAGATTTTATTTTTGCTAAATAATGTGTTTGACTTAGATTTTTGCCATTGGGGGAAATCTGCGTTGCAACGTGTGTCTGAGTTCAGGTAAGATACATGCAATCATATAAACATCTGATTGGTATTTATAGCTTATTCGTTCAATCAAGCCATCAGAAAACATCGCCAATTTTAAATGCATGTAGATAATGCTAATCATCTTTCTGAATTTTCGTTTTTTTTTTCTTTTTCTCTCACCTAACTGCTGAAGTGGTCAAGCATTTTACGACCTACTCTTTGGCAAATAATTTAGTTTCCGTTTTGCCCGGTCTACCGCTGACGTGTCCACGGCCATCACTGAATGTGTATACGAAGCTATTGATAATTACGGCGAAGCTCGAGCTATAGCTCTAGATATCTCAAAGGCAGGGTTTGACATGTTGGTCTTCTACAAAAGCTTTAGGGCTACGGTATTACAGGACGATTGCTTGATTTCATCCATTCATTCCTATCAATTCTGAACGGACTTGATTCTAGATCCTTTCACACAAACGCGGGTGACCCCCAAGGCTCTATCCTGGGCCCTACGCTGTTTTCTGATCTTCATCAATGATCTTCCTGATGGCATCAGTTTCCAAGTAGGTATTTACGCAGATGACACTACCATTTACTTCTATCTCAATAGCAAATCCGTCAGAGCTGACAAAGTTAACCTGATCTCCAATCAATGATTAACTGGGGCAGGAAATGGCTTGTAAATTTTAATGACTCCAAAACAAAACTGCTCTCATGTAACCATCACAGAGAAACTTCCCTGCCCGCTGCAATCAGCATGGCTGTTTCTCGACTCCAGGAGAGCGTCTCACCTTCTTGGCCTCACGTTTTCAACTGACTTCAAATAGAACAATTACATTGAATCAATAGCTGCAAGCTGGAAAGATGGTTCATTGTGTCGCGCCAGAAAGTTTTCCTTGACAGAGTCCATCTTGCACTTCTACAAATCTACCATTCGTTCTGCATTGAATATGTTGCCATATCGCATCTGGTGCTCCTGCTATTCATCTCGAAGTTCTTGACAAAATCCAAAGACAGATCTGCAATGTAGTCGATACCTGACCTGGCATCTCGACTTCAGTCACTTTCTCACCGACGTGAGGTGGCTTCCCTCTGTCTTTTCTACAAATATTTTCATGGCAACTGCCCTGACGAGCTTTCTTTACATGGTATCTCGACTATATGAATTTAAGCATGCTACTAGACTGGCATTTAGGTCGCACCATTTTACTGTTAAAATAGTTAAATGTAACCGTCACTTCTACCCAAACAGTTTATTTTCTCGTACTTCTCACCTGTGGAATTCCTTCCTGTTTATTTGCTTCCCTGATAACTACAATTTTCAAAATTTTAAATGCAACGTCAATCGCTATCTTCAGTCGTCTTGAAACCCGTTCATCTTTTAACCTTTCCTTAATCCTCCCTACCCAATATTTTCTCTCACTTTCACTCCCTGTAACCCCCCTGCGTACTAGTGACACTCCCGTCTTTCTTAGGGTGAAATGATTAAAAAAATCAATATTTATCTCCTTAGGCCCATACACAGACATATAAAGGGTGTTCCAATAAATGGGACCGATTTTAAATGTGAATTAAGTTTAAGCGTCTAATGATTTTTTTTTCTTTTTCTTTCAGATTTGGCGGACATTTGTGCGATATTATATTTCACACCTAATTGCCTTGACTTAGATAACATAAACACCCTTATATATAATCCGTCTTAATGAAACACCCTTTATTTCTCCTTGTAAGCGTACTTCACTATAGTAGGCTAAGTCCTATCTTCTAACCACTGATCCAAATCCACGTGTACAATTTAAAAAAAAATATTTAATAGAAGATTTTAAAAAAATGAAATGCGATTCTTCTGTAGCTTTTATATAAATGTCTGCATCAATGACTTGAGTGAGCGGATATATTGATTGTCGGTGCCTTCATGCGTAAAAAAGAGCAAAAACAGAAAATAGCAAATAACAATGTTTCTAGAATATTGATTCTGAAGTTGCCAACATTTGTGGATACGTTTTTTATGGTTATTAATGGAATTGCACGAGCGTAGGGAAAGTAGTAAACGTTCATCTGTTTGATGCATTAAGAGAATTGGAAAGAGGAGACTTTATTTAAACGTAAACGACAATTAAAAAGACTTTGGACTTTCTACTCAACGATTTTATGAGACATTTAGCGAAGGAATTAACACTAAATAATTATTATGCGAACAAAAAACAATATAAGAATGAAACCATCTGTGAAAACAAACAAACATCTGTCGTCACTATTGTTGAACCCGGTTTCATAGATTCCTTTCTACGTAAAGGTATTCGTATTTGTATCAAGTGAGAATCACATATTTCAGATGAGCGATATAAACCTCTTGGGGAAAGTTAACGATTCTTCTGATAGGAAACTTATATTTCTTTGTTGCATAAAAAGGGATCTCACTAAGCGAGGCTCAGAACATCCCGTGTGTCACGTACTACAATAAATTAAACATATTTGTTTTGGACATTGATATATCAATAAAACGTGTTTGAATTTAATATTGAATTAATCTTATTTAAAGATTCAAGGGTTTCATTCGTTTTTTTTTTGTATCATAATTATGTCTTTTGCTTTTCTCTTCATTAAATTGCTAATGGATTTATAGGTTTGTTCATAATTATGAGAGCATATTTAAATGGCTTAACTTGAGGAAAATATATGTACATATATGTAAACACACACAAACATATATATAGATAGATATAGGTATGATAAAAAAACATATGAATACGCATATATAATTGCATTTATAGATATATATATTTTTTCTCAGTGGTTATAAAACTGTGTTCAGTGTTATATAATAGAGCTATTAAGCATATATTAGTGAATATACATTCTAATCAACGTCGATAGCACGGCTCGGAGTTTCATGCAAACATGCAATCTTCAGGCGCAAAATACACAATGACCGTTAAAGCGTTATGAAAATCGCGTTCCCGTATTGATGATTTAAAATTGTTTGTTAAGATTTTTTTAAATTTTATTATTGTTGCCTATAATATTATAATTAATTATTTATAAATTATATCTTTCGAATTCTTAATTTCGAAAGAAGAAAAATTTAAAAATTATTTTAAATAATTAGAAAAAAAAATTGAATTTACGTAAACACGCTATCAAGGGGAATAACTCTCTTTTTGTGTTAAAATCGTCGTTATAATATATTATTAATATAATGTCTTATGGGATAAAGTAATTATAGTTTCAGATTATATATCTAATGCATTTGAAACTTATAAAGGTGAAATTAATTATACACCCGTCATAAATTAATCGGGTACAATCTTTAATATGGAATTATATATTTGTATAGATATATAAAAATGTTATTAATGATGGGTTCTATGAATATTAATAGGTGTTACATATTTATAATCGTAAAATCACTTTGGAAATCTATTTTAATCGAGGTCAATATGCTTGAGCAGGTATTTATTTTAAGGTATACATTCAGGTATCAACTCACTTCCCCTGTTCAGCAAGTTAGGGGTATTTAAGTGTTTTAATATGATAAGCTTCTCCAACAAACACAAGTTACATCTGTTTCATTTTCCATAGTATGGTTTTGTTTCCGCGATTATCTCCCAGCTAATCGATAGGTTCTAATAGTTGTTTTTTAATCGCCAAAAATACTTAGTGAGTGTTCAGTTTTTGTATTTAATATTGTTTAGCTTCACTTGGTGATAGTAAAAACGCAATTCCCAGTTGTTCTCGTTGGAACCAAAGTAATATTTAAGATCATCGTCTCAATTCAGACGATGATGTTAAATATAAGACAATGTTTGTGGAAGGCATCAAGTTTATGAGTGTTGCTGCGTAAAGTGTCACTAACTTCAAAACGTATAAATGTGTTGTCAGTCCAAGCGGTACGTTAAACTTTTGTTTCAGGAATATATACCTATGATAACCCATAAACGGTGATGTAGTCTACCAAAAGCGTAAGTTGTCTTTTCATCCAGGAAAGGAGAGTGGGTCACTTTTCTGCCAAGATAAACAGCTTGAACAAGGCTAGTTCACTAAAAAAACTTGGTCACGATGACTGGGAACTTTGTGCCAACTAAAGGCAGATTTCGAACATTTTCGTCTAATAATTTTACTCACAAGCTTTGGGTTAATCGAACCAAAATCTCAAAGTTCCAACCACTCGACCATAACTATATATATATATATATATATATATATATATATATATATATATATATATATATGTGTGTGTGTGTGTGTGTGTGTGTGTGTGTGTGTGTGTGTGTAATTTGGCAGCAACTTTTCTTTTAAACATGTTGTGTTGAATGTTAAAGACAACATCGTCCTGCATATTTTCTTTTGAATTTTCTCATATTTTCTAATGAGACTTTTTATTTGAAAATGATATTGAAATAAATATTGTCCGTACGATAACCTAGTACTTTCGAACATCATTGTTCATCTTCAGGGTCAAAATTTTATTTAGTCAAAATCTTTTAAAAACATTTGCCAATTGTCTTGTAGCGTAATCATGTTGCTACATTTTTTACAAACTAAATAAATAAAATAAACGTTAAAATCCTTTTAATTTCAAAATTTTGAAATTAAAAGGATTTTAACGTGCCTTAACCTTTCGGCCATAGAGAAGCTTCTGGTTAGCAAGGTCGATCTTACTTAAAAATTGTTACAATTAAAATATGTAAGGGAAGAAAATTTCCTGATTGTGAATGTGTCTCAGAGCGACTTCACTTCAGTTGACGAATATAATCGAATTTTTAGTGACCTATTTTTCTAATATACACAGCCATCTTTGTGTCTCCGGTTCTACAACTGTAGCCACAGCCGACTAACAACAATATGAATCAATAGCGCATATTTAATGTCATTATAAATGTTTTTCGTATTAACCTAATATTTCTGTGGGAATATTGAGTTCAGCTGTAGACGAAGACATCCTGTTTTATGTCAGTATTTCCTCTGGTTAAACTAGTTCCCTTGACATTGCCTCAGTAAAAGTCATGCATTTGAGCAAACGATTGACTCTATTGTAAGCAATACACATACTTTTTGTATTGTTAACATGTGGACCTATGCAAATAAAGCTATCACAAATGGCGTTTCGAAATGTCGTAATTAATTTTTGACAGATTTCATGATACGTTATATTATTATATAATCTATGTTTTCTGGACCAATGGATGTGTTTCTGTTATATCTTATGGCTTCCAAATTAAATTGGGAAGAAAATGTCCTCGAATTTTTTAAACCAAAGATTTCTTATTTTATTTAAATGCTTTTCTAAATTTTCATTGGCTTATGACCACATCACATTGAAAGTCCGGTTCCCGTTCGATCACCGAAATTAAGCCACGCCGAAACTGGTCAGTACCTAGATGGCAATACCAGATACTGCAAGCTTGGATGTGTGGGTGGTGTAATGGATAATGGCTGGTAATCGTCAATCAGCGAACTGAGTTCCAATTCCAGTCGGGTTCGTTATATTCACTTACGCGCAAATATCATTGGGAAAGGTACGAATCCACCTCTTCTCCCCCAGCTATGGATTAATTAGTAGGATTTGTATCACTAAACCATTATTATCTAAAATAAACTAATTCTTGCAATCTATAAAATATTTTCTGGTTTTAAATAACCTTCGAAAGGCTGATAAACCGTAAAAAATGAATGAATCAATAAATTTTAATTTATGTCGACGCCCATTCCAAGAATAAAACATTCACGTGAAATGTAAAAAAATAATATTTAGTTTACGACAGTTTGATCGAAGCTATAAAAGAAAATGAAAAATGAAATCATTACATGAAAACCGCCAATCAAATTATGATTTATAACTTATAGGTTTATTTTAATTTTTAAAGTAATTGATTTTTTAAACATCCAAAATTTAAATGTGAAATGAATCGATAAAAGTTAAAAAGGATTGCCTCTTTTGTTTAAAACCAAATGGCAATAAAATTCCGATCGACATTTTCTGGCATTAAAATATTTAAAAAGGTCTTTGAATGCATCGGAAATTTTAAAATCATTTGGTGGAAACTGGAACAAGAACTGAAGTCTTTAAGATTAGAATCAGTGCTGGTGAGTACTACCCCACGACCGGAGTAGCCCAGCCTGATTGGGGGCCCCGGGCACTGCTTTCTTATCAACATTTACTTTTTTCTATCTAAATTTATATACGCTAAAAATTAAACTAAGGCCATTTAAGGATCAAAAACTCTCACAGATTTTGACTTCAGTTTGGCGTTTTTGCTGTTGTCCAAATCCATTAATTTGTTTTGCTCATGCTAAATCAGGAAAAATATAAAATTCAATATTTTTTTTCTCCATAATGTTGAATGTGCTAACATTATTCAACTTTTTAACAAGAAAAATCTCAAGTTGCTGTTAAAAATTGCCACAAAACATTGTTGATTTATTTAAGATGGAATGATCTATTATGACATGTTTCTAATTTGGATTTAGATACATTGTATTTATTTTCAATTTTTATAGTTTAATTGTTCACATGTGTTGCCTATGATCTATAATTTTAAATAATTAGGTTACAATAAAATTTGTATTTTATACGAATGCAACCGTATGAAAATTGAGATGTAGTAGAGTGGGGGGGCGTATCATAGATTGGGGGCCACGCGACCCTTGCACCGGTGTTGATTAGAATTTCTATCGAATAAAGCAATACAAATGCTGAAAAGCGTATATCTGTGTTTCATCGACCTCGCAAAAGTATTTCATAAGGATATACATGAATAGTTATTTCAACTGCTTGGAAAGCTTGATTCATTTGGGAAAATATCTTCGATTAATCTAGAATATTTACTGGGACTAAACAGCCTGCATACGGATAGAAAAGGAGTACAAGAAAAGGGAAAGGGACGTTAGGCAAAGATTTGTCTTTTCGGCGGATTTAGTTAATCTCTACAATGATGTATTCCGAAGAGAACGAAATGTCCTATGAGGTTTCATCGTCGGTAGGCACATACACAGATGACATTGTATTAATGACAGACACAAAACGTAAACCGAAGGAACCTCTACAAAGATTAGGAAAAGAAAGCGAGAAGAAAGGACTGATCACCAATTGTAAGAAGACACAATGTATGGCCGTCATGAAGAGGAACAACTCAAGATATGAATTAATGATATCAGAATCAAGCCAGTACAGAAATGTAAATATCTGGTAAATGTTTTAGTCGACGGCAGAAAAGGTGAAACCAAAATCTAAAGCGACATTAGAATACGAAAAGATGCCTTCCTAAAGTTAAGCAAAAGGATTATGAAACGTAAATTTGATTAAAATCAACAAAGTACTGAACTGCTATGTAATATCAGTGCTACTGTTTTAATGAATCCTGTACATTCTTCTGACGGATAAAGAAGAGATTTGAAGCAACTCAGATTGGCTTCCAGGAAGGATGTTGAAAATACCATCGACAGAATAAAGTTTTAAGGAAAATGGAAACAAAAAGACACTTATACTTAGAATCAGAAAGAGACAGATGAAAATTCTTGCAAAACATAATGAAGAAAGAATGTTTGGAGAATTTGACACTCACAGGACATATCAAAAGCAAGAGGAGCAGAGGAAAACAGTGAGTAACCTATTTAGCGATCTTGTGTCAATAGAAGTGGTGGAGAGCCATGATCTACCTACCCAACGATCTTGTGTAAATGGATGGCAAACCAGAATGTGGGTGGCATAATAAAAAGAGAAACAATACTACAAGCTACAAAGGATAGGAAGTTGCGGAGAGCTATAATCGCACACGCCCTGAAGTGACATGGTACATCAAAAAAGAAGAATAACTTCCGTAAGTTACAAATACCTTAAACTACCAGGATGAATGATATTTTCTATTCAGAGAATTGATAATGAAAACAAAAAATGGCGGTGATTCCTTATGAGAAAATCGGTCATTTTCATTGATTCAGACAACCCAGAAAATTCAACGGACATAAAAATTTCAAGTTCATTTTTGTGTTTTTCTCTTGTTTTCAAATTGTCGGTTAATTCACACGATTAGCTTTAAAAAAAATGTCTTCATAAGAGTACAAAGAAAATATTTCCCAACTCATTGCATTAGTTGCCGTACGACTATTATTTTAAATAGAACCTGCTTACAAAAGACACAAAATTAGATATAAATGAATTGCTCTCTTAATATATACACATTTACACATAGACAAACTCGTACACACACACACACACACACACACACACACACACACACACACACACACACACACACACACACACACAGAGAATGCGATGAATAAATTGTCTAACTTACGTAAAAATGAAAATAAAACTGACTTTAAAAATATATATTTATCAAAATTACGCAAAAATATCTTGAAATACTAAAGAGTAAATTTATTTAATAAAATCGCTATTGGCTTCAATCACGGCCTCCACATAACTGAATTTTATTATGGATTTATTGTATACAAGTCACCCGAAGGTTTTACAAAAGTACTGAAATATCTCAAGTTGGATCAATAAGTCCGTAGCCTAACCAGATTAACTTAAGTTTTGATCTGAAATTTTCATTGTATAATGTTCGATATATAGAAATAATAGAGAAGATTTAGCTGAAAAATAAATGCCTTTTTGCTTTCACCATTAGGCTATGAACTTGTTGATCTTATTATGAGCTTATTATATCGGATTTTATTAGTAAAAAATCCGTGTGCCAACGATTGTCTGTTAAGAAATAAAGGCACACGGCCTTAAGCGACCTGTAAAGGTGTATGGCGAGATAATGCTTCCGCCTCAATGTTAATTAGATATTGATTTCTTGGCTCACCTGTGTTACAAATCTGAAAGCGTTCGGCTTGGCACACTTAATTCTGTTTTATATTCACACAACTTTGTGACTGATTGATAACAGAGTTAGTTGTGTATGTCCAATCAGCGCTAGGGGAGGGTAGACGCAACATAATCTTCCGCCCCGTCACTCACGACCTTGTCTCAAACTAAGATAAGCTTCGTAAATATCATTAGTTGCAGTCGTCTTCATGCATAAATAATAGTTTTCCTGAATGTATGCATAAAGTCCATCGGCCATCCAAATAGTCGTTCATTTGAAGATATTTTATGCTGTTTAAATGAAACTAAAAAGTTCTCAAGAGATTTGTATGAAAAGGTGCTGAAATATTCTCAACCCAAACAAGAAGTAGGAACTGAGTTGGCCTGAAAATATTACAATTGCCCTTAGTAACACTTCATAGATTCTAAAATCAGTGGAAAAGAGTTGTTAACTAAGATTTAAAGGGATTCAAAGGGGTTAGAAATGACGTGTTTGTTGATGTTACTTTGTTTCTTATGTTGCGTCTACCCTCTCCTAGAACTGATTGGACATACACATACATACACTTAAGCACGAACATAAATATATATATATATATATATATATATATATATATATATATATATATATATATATGTATATAAATTTAAAATTTAAATGTATATAAATTTGAAATTTAAATATATATAAATTTAAATATAAAATATATATAAATATATTAATATATATAAAATATATATAAATTATATAAATATTAAAATATATATAAAATATTATATAAATATATAAATATATATAAAATTTTATTTAAATATATATAAATATTATATAGATATATATCAAATATTATATAAATATATAAATATATATAAAATATATATATAAATTTAAATATAAAATATATATAAATTTAAATTTTAAATTCATTTTTCGTTTCACCTTTTGAAAGTAATGTCTGAAGATCTAGAGAAAAATAAAATTCTCTGGTGAAATAAAGGGGAAATGGAGGGAGGCAAAGCAAGAGTAGAAGGACTGGAAGGGGGGAGCAAAGCAAGAGTAGAAGGACTGGAAGGGGAGGGGAGAAAAGCAAGAGTAGAAGGACTAGAAGGGGAGGGGGAGCAAAGCAAGAGTAGAAGGACTGGAAGGGAAGGGGGTGAAATTGTACATGTACTCTTATCCGGGTTCATACAAACCCAAAATGTATTTTCTACTATTCTTGCATCCTGACATCACTTCAGACCTTTCATTTAAAAGTTGATATTGGTCGGGATACGACATTATGTTGTAAGGTTTGACCCTTTTTAAAATGCTCCAATGCACAATAGGGTTTTTTCTATTTTTCTCTTTTACTTTCCATACACGGTTGGCTAGTTTCATACAATTTCTATATTTTTCCAGCCTGAATGATGACCGATAATTGTGCCATCTTCTTTTTGAAGCTGCCTTCAATATCCCTACATATACCTTACTTTGGCCAACTTTCGTTCCTACCTCAGTTTTTGTTTTACAAGCCCCCCCCCCCGTTAAGCAAATATTTGCTTCTATCTTTACAGTTTTTTACACATTTCATTATTTATGTCCTTATTTTGCACGCTATCTTTGAAATCCCCAGAATTCTTCTTTTTTTATGCTAGTTTCCAAATTGCTGGTACAATTATATCTTCACTACTGAAGATCTTTTATAATTCAGAATTATTAGGGAAGTGCTTATCAAGATTTTGAAAAACATTCTCCCTCTTTTCGATTTAACTTCCAAATTAAAGGTGGGAATTAATTGGTTAGTATTTCTTTATTTCAATATTTAACAGCTCTACATTATCGATTTTTTGCATCGTTTTTGGGCAAGTTTGTATTTGACCGGATAAAACTATTATATATATATATATATATATATATATATATATATATATAGATATATATATAAAATCTGTCAAATTAATAAATAAAAATATACTGTACACACACACACACACACACACACACAGACACACACACACACACACACATATATATATATATATATATAATATCCTATATTGATTGTACGACTCGGAGTTTCATGCTGTCTGCAATCGTCAGGTGCCAATTTTTGATTACATTATATATATATATATATATATATATATATATATATATATATATATATATGTGTGTAAGTATGTATGTATACCAGAGTGTATGTTGAAAATTTCCGATCGACTTTTGCAAAAGTTTGAGGAATCCCTACTTAAGAAGGTTAAGAAATTTTCAGTATCTACATTCGGTAGCAAGGGCTTCAGATCGGGAGACTGGAGGTTTTAAGGAGCGTGGAACCACGTTTTAATTGCTGCTGCTCCCAGGTCCACGCTGACCCAGAGTAGTAGCAGCTGTTAGGGACACAGCTATGGGCAAATAGCGAATCCCTCAACAAAAAACAAAACATTATGAAAATATAAATATACATTTTCATAGTAAAATTACTAACAATACATATTTATAGTAAAATGACCAACAATACATTTTATAGCAAAATGACCAACAATACATTTTATCTGTAGTTGAAGCCATAAAATGGTATTCAACATATTTAGATTTCGACATTAAATAACCTCTAGAGGTGTTGATATGCCGCTAAATAAACTCAACCAACCAACCCGTGACTAAATTTCAATATGGCACAGAGAAAAGCTAGCAGTGGCTAGCTAATTACATGGAAGTTTCTTTCATATTGAATAAACGACAGAAGAGCCCTAACCGGAATATATACTCAGTATGCATTCTTTTGTAAGGGAGGAAAGGAAATCGAGGTAATATCTGCTTTTTCTAATTATCAAAATGTAACGTCTACGTTATTGTTGTTCAATGTTTGTTATGCACGCCATTTGGGTGTAGGGAGGGCAAATTGTTGCAAATAAAACAAAATAAAGAATAAAAAAATGAATATCTTCTTTCTTCCTTTAGGGAGTGTTCTCAGATCATTGTAGTAAGACGCAGATAATGTCTTTCTTTTATGGATGACCTCATTCACATACGTAAGTCTGGTGGCGGTTGAAGTGGTTTCCATTTTTTCCCCGCTTACTTGAAATGCATCCATTTTATTTCTTTACCTTTATTCAAAATGTCCTTGTCGGCCTGAAATATGCAGCTTTTGGGGTTTGTTTTTAGGATTATACTCTTTATTTTGTCCTTGTAAATTTGAGAATTAGAATCGGTCGTCATCAATTAATTTTATAAATTAACGGGCCATTTTAGCTAGACGAAATTAATTTTCAATGGATTTTCTATATAAACATTATTAAAGATCAAGTCATGTTTACAAATTAGTATATATTAATTTCATACCATATCTAACGGAAGAGCAGCAATTTTTTAATCAGTCCATCTCAAGCAAGATTATAAAGACGAAAGCCGTAAGACGAAAGGTGTTACTGCGAATGAAAGTCAATAAAGTGAAAGAAAGAATGAAATTCAAGGAAAGAAAAGCTGACAGTTGACGTCACATGTAAAGTTTTCTAGATTATAATTCAAAATCTGTCCTCTTTTAGAACTGCATATTATTTACTTTAATTAATCTTGACATTAAAATAAGTGATAAGAAACTATGATGTTACCTGTCTCAAATTGAAGGGCAATTCGTAATAAGATGGTTGGTTGACTTTGTTTAGCGGCATATCAGCACCTCCATAGGTTATTTAGTGACGAAATCTAAATATTTTGTACGTAATTTTATACTTTCAACTACAGTTATTTTCTACATAATCTTAAACTTTCAGAGTAAAGCTATGCTTTTTAGATAAACAATTTGTAGTTGATGAACTGTATTGTTGGCAATTTTACTATAAAAATGTATTTTTATATTTTTAAAGTTGCATTTATTGTCATTTTGCTCTAAAAAGGTATTGTTGCTCATTTTATTATAAAAATCTACCTTTGATTTTTGTTTGGGGTTCATTACTTGCCCATAGATGAGACCCTAACAGGTGTTAACATCCCAAGTAAGGGTGGATCTTGGAACGACAGCAATTAAGAGATGGTTCCACTGTCCTCAAAATCTCCAATCTTTCGACCAGAGGCTTTGCTGCCGGATGTAGTTTATCGTCAGATCCAGGACGAGTAATTCATAATAATTACGCTGTTATATTAAATAAGTTATCAATGTATGATAAAACATTCTTGTTACAGAATTTATTCCTGTAATTGTTGGAACTCAATTCGCAGCTTTCTTTTTGGTAATATCTTTATAATCAGGTTCGCTAGGAGGAGTAATGGATAGCGCCTCGGATTGAGGAATCGGAGAGCCGAGTTCGAATTCCAGTCGAATCCATTACATTCACTTACATGCTAATGTCCTTGGTATGAATCCTCTTCTCCCCCCAGCTATTGGTAAATAGCAGGACAGACCAGCTCAATAACCTTGGATGGCATCTGCTCTACCGCAGAAAGAAATGACAAATTACTGCAAAAATCTGCCTCGTCATGCATTACGCAATGGCGCATAATTGAGTTCCATCACTGTTAGGATATTCTTTAGATTTCTGTCTCTTGAAATGACTCGATCCGTTAAAATTGTTAAATGTACTAAATTTATTGGAGTGTCGATTAAGCACATCAATTACTAATCAGAATTGTTTTACGAATCTATACTTATAAAATCATTAATAGTTATTCTAGTCATTTCACGAATCCCAAAACCCCCCATGAGGATCGATCGTAAGGCCACCAGATGTACTACATACATCTATAACAGTCGCGGCAAAGTTATTATTGAACTACGATAAAACTGCACTGTTCGAAGGACGAATAGAACACACGCTGTAGTTTTTAAGGTGTTAAGATTTGCAATCTAATCTTATTTCAATTCAAGCACAAAGTTAAACAGTCGTGGCGAACTGAGTCAGATGTTAAATTTTAAGGTTTCCTGATCCCATATTGTTTTTATTATTTGACTCTCTTACAAAAAGCTTATTTTTATATCTGTAAACATATTTTGCTTTTATTTTGAATAAATATTTGTGGTCTTCATTTGTACTTTCCGAGATGAGGCTTATAAACATTTTCTACCCATATAAGACTTATATAAAAGTTTTAGAAGTTAATTTTTTGAAAATAAATGAAAATGAAATTTTCTATATTATTTTGAATATTAATGGCCGCAGTGAATCTAGACACAGCTCAGCTCATTAACATTGTCATAGATTGAGGCCAAGAAAACAAATCGAGATTTCGTTTAGTTTTTAGTTCCAGCAAACACTGAATGACCTCCCACTATGAATCACAGTAAAGGTATTGTTTTCATATTTACTAAGCTTATTTTTGTTTAGAACAAAGAGTCGTGGACACTCATGATTACATTCATGTATACCACATAAAGATCGAATTAACTACATCAACAATAGCATGCGAGGCGAGTTTGCTAACCAGTTGTTCTGCAAGCAACAGTTTCGTTTGATTAGGGCAAAAACAGGACACATAATTATGCCCCTTTGTGATTGTGGATCGACGCACATAATAACCCGGAAACAATTTTCTGGCCTGCTTTAAAATGAATTACCTTGAGCAATGTCTTCACCACTTTCATCAAAGCGCTTCAAAGAAAACAACGGACTTTACATTATTTGGTGTAAAGCATTTTTATTTGTAAATTCAACTCGAAAATGAGGCTGCATGTTTGTATGACAAGCGCTCATCTTTATTCTTCCTTTTTATAACTGACACATGTTTCTTCGGTTCATTTGATGTAAAAAAATTAGTTTATCTTTTGTTTTAGTATTTTCTAACTTTAGTATCAGTATAAATATATAACAACTATATAATATCGTGAAGATGCCTTATTGAAAATTTTAATCGGAAATATTTCGATGTAAGTGATTAAGGTAGCAACTGAATAAAATCATTTAGATTAAATAAAATTAATTGCGATTTTTCAGACCAAAGCACCTATTTTTTAAAATTGTTTTATTTAAAGTGTCATTCATAAATATATTTTGATATGTTTTTCGCATACAATTAAGAGGGAATATCCTATTGTGCACGATTGAATAACTTTTGCTAGTTCATTTCAAAGACTTTTGCTAATTTGACAAATTAACTTTTGTGTAAAAAGTAAGGATATTTGTTCAGGGCTGGTTCGAGTTTTGTTCTATCGCATTTGATGTCAAGTCATCCACTTCCCTTAAAAACATAAGGCTTAAGAAACACTGAGTTTTATTATGTGCGTGGTTGAGGCATCAACTAGAGTAATATTTACCCTGATAGCATTGAACACCAGTACTTGTATTTAATCCAAATCTATAATAATGTTAAATGTAGATAAAGGCTATTATACACCACCAAATACAGTAGCAGCCAAATAAATATATCTTCTCTTTTAAGGATGACCTCATTCGTATAAACAAACCCGTGGTTGGTTATGTTATTCTATTGGCATTTGAGAATATAGTTGATCTTCGTACATTGATATTTAAAAAGATTTATTTTGAAAATTAGTCTGCTGCTTTTCGCTGGGTTTACCTAATCTATGCACAAGTAATATTAAAAGATCAAGTTAGGCTTACTAATTAATTTGAAAACAAAATTCACATCGTATCTAATGGAAGAATGGCTACTTTACATGAAAAAGAATAAAAACATTTAAATATGTTGATAAGAAAATACGTGTTGATGCTTGTGGATCTCCATAATAAATTAATCCAATTGCTTTCTTTTTATTGTTTGAATTCGTTTCACTTCATATATAAATAATCATAATAATGAGAACGAGATGGTTAAAATTCAAATATTAAAATCATATGAGAAAGTAATGGAAAAATATTTCTCGAAGGGAAATATATATATAAATATAAATATATATATATAAATATAAATATTCAATACAGATTATCATATAATAATATGAAAAGTAATATAATAATCTTTATTATGGCAATATTAGTACTGTAAATCTCTATCATGTACATAAGAGGATTAGCCTTTCAAGATTATAATTTGTGTAGTTCTCAAATCTCCAGATAGTGGGCGCAATCTTCAATATTTACCAACTCTCTTCCGCCATCTTTCCTTTCTTATGCTTTATGCTTTGTTATTCATTTATCAGGTTTCTCTTTCAATTTCCTTAGTACTTCTTTTTGTTTAGTTTAGGAAGGGTCCAGCATATCTCAACATAGAAATTGTCCAGACGTTATCTGTTCCATTCACTAAAGTTCTGCTCTTGTGTTCTTAATATTTTCCTTGCTCTTCGATGTCCATTTTGCCAAAATTTATTCCTCTCATTATTATTATTATTATTATTTATTATTGCTGTTGGAGATGTTAGAAGAAGAAGAAGAAGAAGAAGAAGAAGAAGATATCCCCAAACAATCGAGGGTAATTGTTGTGACACAACAAAGAGAAAAGTGTTGCCATATTCACAGTTTTGCAATGAAACTTCCTTGCAACATGGATTAATCTTCATTGAAACGAAATCGTATGGTGTTTAAGAAAAAGAGAAAATAAAACAAATAGGTTCGAAAGAATGTTTGCTATCAAGAAGAATGTGTTTTCGCGTTTGGCTTAATATTTAGTGACGAATCTGAGGTGATCCTGAAGTCCGCCTTGACATTGCATCTATTGACGTTTTCGTTCTTTCCTAATCAGCCCACCGTATCATCGCCCCCACTCACCTGACCTCGACCCTCACTGCCTCTAGGACAGAAGTGACACATGAAAGAATACACTTTCTTAGATCTTATTCACCGGCATCTCTCCACTACACAAACCCCTAACACTGATATTTTTCTAAGCGCACATATTTACCCAAAAGGCAAATAATACGCTACCGCACCCCCACCCAACCCTTAATCTTGCTGCCAAGGAAATCTACGGAAAAAAAATTCATAGCATTTTCCTTTTCTCAAAATCTTCTCAGATCGCTCATTACACAATTGTTTTGCTTCGTTTAATTTTAAGATTTTAACTTTTCTTTTTAAATAAAACAAAGTGCAAAAGAAACGTGATCTAAACAAACGGGAAGCGAGCGGATTTAGCAGAAATAGGAAAAAGAATATGAGATATTTTTATACAGGAATAGGATTTTCATATATATATATATATATATATATATATATATATATATATATATATATATATATATATATATATATATATATACTACTTAATATGGCCCGAAGATTGAGTTCAATCACGAAACAGAGGGTCAGCGCACGGTGTTCACATCAGTGTCTACTTGGATATTTATAAAATCTTACACACACACACACACACACACACACACACACACACACACACACACACACACACACACACACATACATATATATATATATATAGAGAGAGAGAGAGAGAGGGGAGGCACGGTGGAGTAATGGATAGCGGATTGGATTGAGGAATAGGAGAGCCGAATGCTAATACCCTTGGGAAGCGTGTGAATCCTCCTCTTCTCCCTCCAGGTATGGGTAAATAGCCTTGGTTGGGTACTGGTCTACGAGAAGGACAACACTGAATTCAAACCCGGAGTGGAGCCCCGGAGGCGGATGGACAGCAATTTTTGCTACCTTCCGGCAACTCCTGCAGCCGCGTTGGTACTAAACTGTATTGGTTTATCCTCTCCTTTGGACTCTGCTAGTAAGGCTGAGAGGGGGAACTAGACGTCTTCCATATATCCCGCCCAGGCTCGTAGCGCACCGGGCTACTACATTGTCTCTCGAGACGGACGACGATATATATATATATATATATATATATATATATATATATATATATATATATGTATATACACTCATAGAAGATATATATACACTCATATATATATATATATATATATATATATATATATATATATATACACACATTTTACTAGCCTGCCACCTGATTCCATGTCAGTAGTGTATTCTCTTTTACAATAAACGTCTCTTCTTTCATCTACGCGCGTGTTGCAGTTCCTTCACTCGAGTGCCTCTTTTGTCTGTTTTTAACCTCTTTAAGGATACAAAATTATATATTATATATGCACGGTACCTATTGAAAAGTGCTCAATATCAGTGACAGAGATAAAATATTTTGTTGGATTGATTTGAGTTTGTGACCCTGGATGTAAAATGTGTATGTATATAAATATACCAGACGGATAGAAGGTGTGTGAACGCGCGTACATACGTATATATGTGTGTAAGAAAACATTATTCCACGAACAAAATAGACGAACGATCTGTGCGTTGACACTGCGACTTGGAAAGAAGTTCGCTACACAATCCATCATTGAATAAAGCGACCAATTGCGTATGTATGTACGCAATGACACATGGATGCGCATATACGCCCAGTCCCACACTGTTCATATATGTTTATGTTTGTGTGCGCTGCAATGCGTGAACGTGCTTGTATGTTTGTCTGCGTACGTATGAGTGGCGTTCTGACGACAATTTCTCCTCCCACAACCATAACACATCAATATCCGCAATCATAAATAAACCCAAAATTTCAAAAATTAATCAGTTTGTCTGACGATCGCAGAGAGCGTGAACCCCAGAGTCACAAAATCACAAACTAACATCAATCTAACTATATATATATATATATATATATATATATATATATATATATATATATATATATTTCGTTTCACCTTTGAAAGTGAAGTCTGAAGATCCAGAGAAAAATATAATTCTCTGGAGAAATAAATTATAACTAATGGAGCCTTAAGTGGTCTTTAAATTAATATATATATATATATATATATATATATATATATATATATATATATATATATATATATATGCCATAATAGACTACCCACAATAAGCTATATAAACAAATTTTTACAACGTTAATAAAAACACCGATCAAAAAAAAAAAAATATATATAAGATAAAAAATAAAAATAAAATTAAATAAAAACAATTTGACACAAATAAATAAATAAACAAATAAACGACTTCCGTAAAATATCCGCCAAAATAGACTACCCACAATGCACCATTATATACATGACCCGTATATATAAATAGCCGAGAAAAATAACAGCACTGGTGGCCTGACAATTGCATCTAGCATGAAACAGACTGTCGTCTCTAAGTGTTGACTTCTATGTTCACTTTTATATTTACACACGCTCTATCTCTGATATTGATCACTTTATAAATATAGTAAACTTTAAGACTATATTTCTTCATATATATATATATACTCATTTGTATTTGGGCAGCAACTTTTCTTTCAAGCATGTTTCTTTGAAAATGGCCCACGAGGAATATTTAATTAATCTTTTAATGAGTTTTTAGAGCATTCTAACCTATTTTTCGTTTTTCAGAATGTAAGTATTGTTCATAGTTATAATGCTGGAAAAACTCATTAAAAGATTAGTCGTCGGCGGTGTTCAACGAATCATGCTTGAATATATACACATATATATGACATGAAGATCAAATGTAGATAAAATATTTATAGAAATCCGACAAGGTGATAAAATAAAATGAAGAACAAGTAAGAAACGTATCCCAATCTGACATGTTTCACTTATATGAGAGGTTCGTCAGAGATCAAGAATAAAAATGAAACAACTAAAAAGACAGAGTAGTGGATATATTTTTGCTTAGATCTTATTGGTCAGATACGTGTCACGTGTATAAAGACAATAGATAATATTTAAATATGTGTAAGGATCATTTTGGATGTAAAAGTGTGTGATAGTTTAAGAGTGTGTATGTAAAGAAACGCTTATGTTATATGTTGGACGGTAACGTTAATTCATGTAAGTGTTTAAGTGTGTGTGTGAGGAATTTCTATAGATATCACCCTCGTTTTTGTCGGTGAAATGTAGCAAGATGCTGCAATAATATATACGTATATAATTATCTATATAATCAGAAAAAAAATTAATAATTTTATATATATATATATATATATATAATCATAGAGATGAAGAAAATCATTTATATGTAACAAATTGAAAAAGTAACATAAGAGAAGGATTGTCAAAATTATTTAAGGTAAGTATAAAAGTGTTAAGCAAAGTGTCGTTGGAAAGTTTACACGAGACAGAGAAGTATGAAACGAGTAAAGGAATTCAATCGACTCTCACTTCTTGAATAAATATAAAAGAACGAACTCAAAAGGGTTACAATTAAAATTACCTGGAACACAAAATCTATTATACATGCAAATTACTATGTAAATATTTCCGGGAATTTGAATGTGAAAATATTACGCTAATATTTCGTTTCTACTGTCTCCTTCGAAGTTTCCTCGTGAGGAAAGGGTAACTGATCACAAATAGTTACGGCAAAATTTTAGTCTGCGCGTCGAAAGTTAATCTTCCTGAACTTCTGCGTAAGAACTCGTATATAAAACGAAAGGCGCTTACCATAAAATGATGTTTGGCAAATTAGTGTATAGCAATAAATTGTAGAAAGTATATACGACAAAAATAGTTATTAAAATGAGGATAAGACCCCAAATGAAATTGTGAAAGAAATTAAAATTAAATCCGTGTTAAATTCTTTTTCCTATATATGTAAAATCTTTTACTTATCTGTTCGAATAATGTTGAGATTTAACACACACACACACACACACACACACACACACACGCACGCACGCACGCACACACACACACACACACACACGCACGCACACACGCACGCGCACACACACACACACACACACACACACACACACACACACACGTGTGTATGTATATATGGAAATAAATATAAATATTTATAGTACCGGTAATAGATCGGTTGGTATATAATCCAGGTGGATCCTAATAATATCAAATATTAAAACTGATCCACAAAAAGAGGTCAGTGTATTTATTGTAACAAAGCATATAAATTACACAGAACAGAAATCCAAAATGATCTCATGGGGGGAGGAGATCTGTTTCAGCCAACGCGATGTACGTCGGTCTTATTCAACCCCGGTAAGATGGACTGCACTCATGTCGGAATTAGTAATTGACAGCAGTCGAAAAGTAGATACAAAACCTACCCATATCGACGCCTCAATCAGACAAAATGCCCGATTCAGTGGAAAGGGGAGGGCGGAAAGTATCTGTTTTAAAGGGAATTCCACCCAGATATTAACCCAATGACCCTAAGTTAGGTTTCTATGAAAAATGAGGTGTTGAATTGAAACGAAAAGAGGGCCGAAAAGGGAGTTTTATATATAAAAATTTTTAAATTATATATATGAAAAGAGTTAGATTCCCCTTATATTTATATATATATATTTAAACATAAGAATAAGTAGAAAAAGCTAAGAGACAAACGAATTTTCTATATTTTTTCCTTATTTCACATATTTAGGATAATTTTCATTTGGTGGCTTAATCCAAAGATCAAATAAGATAAAAAAATAAACATTCTTTTTTTTAATAACATGACCTTGTCACGAATATATTTCATTCAATCGACATTCGTGGAATCATTCTATTAGACTAAAATATTAATTGATATTATTTCTTTCTTAATCGTTTCTGTAATTAGAAAAATTATAATTGACAGACTGAAAAAAAAGAAATTTACGCGTCAACACCAACTTGATACAATTTTAATATTTTGGTAACAGATCTTGCTATTTATGTCAGTGGGTTGCTGCATATTTTACAAGTTCACTATTAAAAGTTAGAGAACTTGTAAGAAGTTTTACTTCCACTGAAAGAATATTTTGTATTAAAAAAAACATTTTTCCGATCGAGTCTCACAGAAGGAAACGGTCCTGAATTGGAAACCGTGAAGAAGGCAACGGCAAACTACTCCACTATCTTTCCCATGAAGACAGCGCATGTCATTGAAAATAAAGAAAAGGAATTCGTCCTGAAGTAACATGGCGTTTTATAAAAATTATTTGGTCGAAAATACGCGCTTTTATTATTGTCGTCGAAACCCTTTTTTTTGCCTTCTCCTTTTGTTCAATATAGTTTCAAGCAAGAAAAATTTAGTCAAACTTTTCTGCTTCAAATTTGTCTATTTTTTCTTATACATTAAAACAGAGTTGAATTCTTATTTTTGAAAACTTAAAAACGAAAAATTATTATTATTATTTGCTAGTTTTAACGGAAAATGTTCAAATAAATTACTCGTTCTTTGTATTTCAATTATCAAAGAGCTTTGTAAACGTCAATATCATTTGTAAAGGCTATATTTTTCCATGTTTCTATGTTTCAGTAAGACAAGTAAATGTTAACTCATGAAAGTTTTTCTAGTTTCACTAAAAAATCTAAATTTAATTTGTATTTGTTACATTGTTATTCAGGTTGATGTTATAATTTTGGGGAAACGGCTTCAGTTTCAAGGAAGCAGATGCAGTGTGTGTTGGGAGTCGGAATTATTGATCTGTTATTTGTTGGAAATTGGTGTCGGTGGGGGGTTTCACATGCAGTGTAAAATGGGAGAAGCGAGGGAAAGAATGGTAAGATGGGTGTGTGGAAACGCTTCAGGCAGATAGGGTTGGGAATAAAGGTCGTAAGAAGTACGGAGATAGAGACAGAGTGACAATGACAAGGGTCAAACAGAGAGGGTGATGATGATGAAGATCCCTCCTTGAAGGATAACGAAACCTGAGAAGGATGAAGAAAAATATTATGTTGTGCTCTTATTTTGGACTCGGTTATAGCTCCGATCTTTCAAAGATGATAGTCTGTCTACAACCCGACCAAATTTGAATTTCCTACTGTAAACTTTATTACTGCTATTTTTTGTTGATCATGATTTATCTTGAAAGATAAATGAAAAGTAATGCAATTTCAAATTAAACCTTATGGTGATTAAAAACCTAATCAGCTGATTCTTCTTCCAAAAGGTAGAAGCAGAGTTGTTAAAGATATTTTCTATCAGATCAAAAAGAAATTAAAAAATTAATACTTTCAACTGAGTCACGACAGAAATGGTTATCGTTTTTTTTTTTTTTTATAAAACTTTGAAAAATTATTATGTTTTTTTTTTATAATACACATTGTGTAGTAAAAGATTAGAAAATAAATATGAGTTGTTCGTTTACATCATAAAAGTAAACAAGAAGTGTATATGTCACTTATCAGGTGATGGGAGGAAATTGGAACTGAATACATTAAAGAAAATGCACTGAAAATAAAGTGAAAAATGTTAGAAAAATTCTATGAAAAAAATGTTAAAACTAGAACGATTGATGTGGGGGATGCCGGGTAAAAATATGGAGGATGCCGGATAAAAATGGATTGGATGTGGAAGAAAAAAAAGAATGAATCAGATGCCAAAGCAAATATTTCATGGTGAATGAGGAAGAAAGAAAAAAAGACACAATGTAAAATGTACATCAAAATACAAAAATATCGACAATTTTTACATCCATTCCCTTTCATTTTTAATCTATAAAAGGTGTGGGTAATAAACTACAAGACTTTCTTCCTGCAGGAACGACCATTTATTTCCACAACTCGGATCTTGGAACAGGATTTTCTAAATCCCTAAGTTCTATATTTCGATGGTGATTAATGTTTGATCTTCGAAATGGATGATGATGAAAAAGGATTTTCAATCAGTTTTCTTATTCCAAATGAAACGTTCAGGTAGGAAATGAAGGCGCGGAATCGTAGAATCGACAAGAAACGTTAAAATCAATGCGACGTGATCAGA
This sequence comes from Acanthosepion esculentum, assembly GCA_964036315.1. Taxonomy (NCBI): domain Eukaryota; kingdom Metazoa; phylum Mollusca; class Cephalopoda; order Sepiida; family Sepiidae; genus Acanthosepion; species Acanthosepion esculentum. The sequence goes on from OZ038476.1 coordinate 2,755,278, forward strand.
ATATACAAAGAAAATGTCTCTCATTTGCCAGTTGGACTGAGGACAATAAACATATTTCGATTGTAGGAAAACCTGTATAAATAGAAGATCCTTATTTTCATTTTTAAATTTTAACGAGGAAAACATTAAAAGGTTCCATTTCGTTATTTCTGTTACTAATAAATACAAACTTTATTGCCAATATTTTTACCTGTTTTTATTTTGATTAAAGCTAAAAAGCCAACATGCTTTTATCGCTTTCATTCTATATATATTTACTAAGCTTAGCTTTGTCAGCAGCAAAATGAGCACGAAGAAAAATTGTGTGGCGTCATTTTTAGAGTGAGACAGAGTTTCGGATATCAGTATTTGAAATTTGAATTTTTTATCTATCGCAGCCACATGAGAGACCTATTCTTATTTATTCTATATTTGAATTGTATGTATGAGCATTTTGTATATCCACGGATGCAATATACGGCAATGTCTTTTTCATCATAAGTTAATTGTCAAAAATATATGTCTTAGCTGCAGACATTAGGGTGTACTCTGTGACACTAACAGTCTTAATACAATGACGAAGCTCTCTGGATTCGTATCATAAGATAATAGCAGTTCACTATATAGAAGATAACATTCTCTTTCAAACTGTTTAAATAGCTCCCCCCCTATCGGTCAGTTTAATGAGAGTGACATTGGCATCGTATAAATAATTATAATTTAATAGTAAAGAAATGGCGAAAGAATTCAAGGCTCAAACTAAAGTTTCGGATTTTTCTGATCCTTTACCACAATGAACAAGATAAAACGTTTTTGTTAATGCAAAAGAGCTTTTTTTTCATGTGAAAGGTATTTATTTACTTTTTTCTCATAGGTTTGCCTATCGTCCGGTTCACACTCCTCCCAGGTCTTTTGAACAGGAGTAGAGATTTATCCCTTCTTTCCTGTTTCGGATTGAGTTTCCGGTCCCTTCTAAAGTCTACTTCAATTCTACACTTCTGTGGTCTCTGAACTCTGACATTTTATTTACTAATTATTTGTTCAGCTCAATATGAGTAGATAGGTTTGCCTATTGTCCGGTTCACACTTCTCCCAGGTCTTTTGAACTGGAGTTGAGATTTATCCGTTGTTTTCTGCTTAGGATTGGGTTTCCGGTTCCTTCTAAAGTTTGTTCCTTCTTTTTCACTCCCAGTAACCCCTTGCGTCTTAAAAACAAAACATTATCAGGTGATTGCGTGATTCCTACAGTAAAAGGACAAACGACTGGTTGAAAATGAACAATAGAAAGGTGTTTTGTTTGAGTGACTCATATAGAGAAAGCAAATGTCACCGTTTCAGAAGACATCTTCAAAAATGAATATTTCTGATTGAAGCTCGATCAACAAATTATGACTAAAATTTCTTGAACCTATCATAACTTCCCGCGTTGCATTAAAACTGTAATCCCTGAACCTTTTAAAAACGAATGAAAGATAAAACAGGGCCTTAGCTCAAAATAAACCTGAATCTTATATCACCGCATAAAATCAAAAGATACGCGTATATAAAAAGTAAAATACAATCAATGTAAATATATTTGCTCACCATTCCGGTATAGATTAGTGCTCCTAAATAACATGATACGTTCACCAGCTCGATTAATTCATGGACGATGAAGAGGATTTTAATTTTAATTCAGTTTATAAAATTATCGCAGCTGCTAACTAAAGCGGAAGAGAACAGGACATTTTTCAACCTTGACCTTTCCATCGTGATCCCTACACGCTTGTAATTTCGTTTAGAGATGAACTAATTACCTTTTTAGTTCGCTGTTATTACGAACCTAGTCGTAATACGCCTCTAAGCGTTTTTACACCTTCAGTTTTGCATAGAAAATCTCTACACATTTTTAGAGAGATTTTTAGCATTTTAGTGATGCCATTTCTGCTGTAAGTCCCCTTCAACATAACACAGCGACTCCTCGTCGAATTCGAAGGGGGTACTGACCTGTCGGCTCTGACACGGTCGGTTCACAGGCTCCTGGCCTCAAAGGCCAGGATGCCGCCCCGGGCTGTGTATTAAGTTATTTTTTGTCTGCCAACTGGACGCGAGTTGGAACTCTATCTCTCTCTACTTCAACTCTCTACTCCTGGCCCATGTTCTACTCTCGGCATTCCACTCCTACTGGCTGCCCGCACGTCGTCCGCAACCTTTCTCCGTACACACCAGTTGTAATTATTACGGGAGGTTTCGATTGGACTCGACACGGCAGACCCGCAACGCCAGTACCAAATATCCGATATACCGAATAACTCCGCAAAGCCAGCAACCATCCACAGCGATAACCAGACCAGCCGACCAACAGTACTAACCATACCAGACGACCAGCAAAGCCCACCTGCGACGACTAACCAACCTTTCCCGTACACTATTGTTAGTAACTATTACGGCAGGTTTTTCGACGCCACTTCAACCGTCGACCCGACCAGAGCATCCGCATCATCAACCCTCAACCGGAGCGTCCGCATCTGCAACGTCGAACCAATGATTCAACCAGAACGTCAGCACCTCAACGTCCAACCGTCAGCATTACCAATATAATCCACTAGTTTTCTCCTTCATGTAATAAAACCCAGCGTAAATCAGACATATCTTCGTTCTGTTGTCCATATTGTTTCACCTGGTCTGGTCATAAAGTAAAAATGTGGCGGGCTCCTTGTGACATCATCATTTACGACACGGGGACGCTCGGGCCATCCCCCCCTCCAAGGTGTCCGCTACAAACTAAATTTACATCACAAAAACCAAATCCATTGCGTAAACACAAAATACCTTCATTTTAGTGAGAGGAAGATCTATTGTGAATTGCTTTTCTATGTGTGTTTTCAATTTTTTCGTTTACTACTAAATATTTATGTCTCTTTCAAAAAACCCAGTTGTTGAGTTATTTAAAAGCACGTATTCTTTGGAGGAAATCGTCTGTTTCACGGTACGGCAAATATAAACAAATATTGTCGCTCAATGACGTCACAGTCACGAATAATGGAATGATCAAATGAACACGAATGAAGAATAATAGCTGAAACGTTTTATCTGCTTGATGAAGTTTTCTTAAAGATAACTGATGTTGCGAGTGAATTGTTAATGATTATTGAACCTGTTTTAAGTTAATACATTCGAATGATTTACATCATTAATAAAGAAAACTTTCTGTATTCAAAAAGAAAAAAAACAAACTGTCATGCAAAAAGTGATACTTGTTGCAATAAAAAAGAAAAGAAACGAACAGTAAGATTAACAATGATTGTCGAGTCAGCAAAAATATTCGATTAAGTAGGAATTACGATTAAAGACGTTGATCATCATCTCTTTGTCTGCATTTGTTTATCTGTCTACAGAATCTATATCTATCTATCTATCTATCTATCTATATATATATATATATATATATATATATATATATATATATATATATATATAATTCATTAAAGACGACAGACAAGATACTGCGATTAAGCTTTTTTATTTAATTTTTCTTGAGTTCGAACAAGTGTCTTCTTTTCAGGACACAAAGTGTGTAGAAACTGTCCTAATGTTCTGTAATTCCGAGCTATAATTCGGCTATACTTTTAGCCATTATTAAGGATGATTTTATTTTTTGCTTATTAACAAGGTGTATGGGTTGTGTGTATGTTTATAGGGATATTTTATTTTCCGAACACAGTCAGCGCATTGTGGCCGTATTCGTTAATATTAATTGAATGTTGGCATTTTCTTTTTTATTATTAAGGATTCCATTATTTTTAATGTTTTTTTTACATGTGGATGAGGTTATTATGCTTGTATTTTCTACTGGTAAGTTTGTGTGTGTGTTTAAATGGCTTCTAATAGAGCTGTGATTAGCTAGGTGTAATGTAATGCGTCTGGATAGGCATGTAGTCATGTGACTGATGTAATTATTTATGAATTCCGTTTGATCAGGAACGCAGTTCCTTAAGGAGCATTCGAACTTATAGATAATGTTCGTTCGTTGCAATTTTGATTTTGTTGGTTGTTTGTCGTCTATAATGAAACACACACACACACACACACACACACACACACACATATATATATATATATATATATATATATATATATATATATATATATATATATATATATATATCGAAAAGGGACCGTGCGGATTTAGGAAACAACACTATATGGTGACTGAATGCATCTTATAAATGCCAGTCGTTTTTTATGTTGATAGAAAACAAAAGATAATTCGATTCTCCGGTCTTTGACACATGTATCAATGGATAGTCTTAACGTTATCTTAGAAATTTATTAACTATAACTTCGTGTGACTCAAGTTTATCCAAAAAAGATCAAATAAAGATCACAATAGTAATGATTTGCGAAATTAACTTATTAGCCACTGATCTAAGGTTAGTCATCTATATAAAAAAATTTAATCTAGTTTTGTCACTAATTATAGCGTTGAAAATTTCGGAAACATCGTATTTTTTAATTATTGCGAATAAAAAAAATGTAAACTTCATAAAAATTAAGTAGTATGAATAAAATTATTTAGTATGAAAATATCTGCGCAAATTTTAAAAAATAAAAAAATAAAATAAACTAAATAATCTGAACATAATGATCAACTTATTTTGAAATTATATTCTTTAAAGGTAAATAAGGAAAATTAACAGCTTGTTAGTAATCAGAAATGAAAGTCATGTATTTTGTTTAAGATTTGACTTTCTAAATTATCCTCGGCAAGGTATCCGTATGTAAATTTGAAAAAGAATTCAGAATTTATTTGAGTTAAATTCTATCATTTTACGTTGAAATTTCAGCAAAATTCTTTTGTTAAAATAAAGTTCGTGACACAAAAGTAGTTTCTTAAAAAAAAGTAATTACATTTAAAATTTCTCAAAATAAGAGGATAAAATATTCAGTATTTAGAAGAAAATAATTTTAAATTCCAACAAGAATTTAGTTAAACAGCTTATAGTAAAACCGAAGAATCTCAAATACTGCGTTAAAAATACACATTTTCTAAGTTTGCAATACAGATAAAAAGTTGTGGACTTGTTTGAAAATGGAAATATTTTCATTCTTCAGGCACAAACATGTTTCAGTCGTAGTGGTTTTTTGTGTCCCTAGTGGAAGGATTAAGTGTGCCGTCAAATCCGACAGCAACTGCACCGTGGCTGTGAAGAGTGCTGGCTAGGTGAGCATTCCAGAGTTTATTACCTGCCAAGTTACACCTGGGAAGCCGGCAGCTGCTGCTGTTTTCAAAATAGACTCCTCTTATCTTAATCTGTCACTGCATCAAACTGACACTAAAGCCTCTTCACAAAGATTCTGGCTCTTTAGTGTTTTTCCATTATTAAATCGTTTCTTCCGCATTGCTTTCAACAGTGAATTGGCGCGACTGTAAGCGAGAGTGAAGCACGGATATTACATATGCGCATGGGAAAGTAGTGCACAAATGACCTGTCATCGGGCCAGCATTTCTAATCGACACAGAGGTTGCTATGATATTATTAGATAACATTAAAGCTCATTTGAAATGAAAATCTAGTCACCAATTTTCATTTTGACAAAAGATTGTTTTCCCTACGACGGGAGGAAAGTTGAGCATTATATCTGGAATAAGGTAAATTGCAGTACTTAATATTTCTTTCAAGATTTAGAGTTGCATATATATATATATATATATATATATATATATATATATATATATATATATATATATATATATATACAATTTAGCTCTAGAAAATGTATTTAAATTGAGCACTGTTGAGTGATAAGCTGATTCTATAAACAATAAACAACAACCACCTGCGTTAATGCAAAGCTCTTCAGAAAAATGAATAGAGCACTCTGGTTGATTGCTATTTGTTTACATTCGTAAAAAAATACGGTAGATTTAGCTGTTTCACACTGCCGAATGAAGATAGCTTAGTAGTAGAAGTTCTAAATGACACCAAATCGGTTGGGTTTCGATCCTGGCTTTAGGCAATTGGATGTTTAGTCGCACTGAGTAGCTGTGATACAGCGAAACAGTACTGTCTACGAATGACATATATATATATATATATATATATATATATATATATATGTGTGTGTGTGTGTGTGTGTGTGTGGTGCTGCGCAAAAGTAAGAGAGTAAAAGTAAGAGTAATATTAAGAGAAATTGTCTCTTTTTTCCAGATAGTCAACATATCGGAATTAAATTATATATTCACCAAGAAAAGCCTTTATTAATCCACTTTCAAAATTTTTTTTATAAAGTTGGAATAAAAGTATTAATGAAACAAAAGTAAGTTAGCCCTTAAATTTGAACTCTGTATTTTTGTATTACACGGTTGCCAGTGCAAATAGTTTTTTGTGTACTTGTAAAATTCAAAATGACACGAGTTCATTTTTTTGGTAAGCTGTGTATACTGCAGTCAACCAATGTAACATACTGTGTGCAAAAAGGAGGCTAAATTTTTAAAAATGCCATGATTAAAAGAATTTCCTAAAGCTTTAAAAATCGTATAGTTGAAGCCTATAATGATGGAGAATGCTAAAAACGTTATCAAAACGATTTGGAGTGTACGTCCCACCCCATGCAACAAATTATTTATAAAGGTAATGGCATTGGTATGACAGCATCGCAATCAAGAAGTGGCCGTCTGCGAAAAATAACAGCATGAACAAGTAGGCATCTAGTTCAGCAAGCCCAAGCTAATCCTGCTGTGACGTCTGTGGCCTTCCACGACTCCCTGACCAATTTGGAATCAATGTGCATACGTTTACAGTGCGACGAAATCTGAGCGATGCCGGTTTTGATGGCAGAATGCCTAGAAAAAAAAAAACACTACTTACGAAAAAACACAAACACGCTAGGCTCAACTATGCCAAAGTTCATATTAATAAGCTAGAAACGTTCTGGTAAAAGATTTTGCGGTTGTATGAGAGCAAAGTAGAGATTTTTGGGAGGAACAAGAGGTGGGATGTCTGGCGAGTTCCTTTTACGGCTTTTGAAGTGAAGAATTTGAGGCCAACTGTAAAACATGGCTGATGCAGCAATATTATTATGTAGGTGTGCTTTGCTGCAGCTGCATCAGGCAAAATAGTACAAATTGACGGCACAATGTACTCTGAAAGATACAAAGAAATTTTGAAAGAAAGTGTCTTGTCCTCAGCTTTAAAGTTGGGTTGGGGTTAGATTTTCCATCAAGATAATGATCCGAAGCATCAAAGCAAATCCAAAAAAAGAATGAGTTCGAAAAAGAAATTTCAAGTCTTGGAATGGCCTAATCAAAATACTGATCGAAACCCAATTGCAAATATGGGGTTCAAGTTAAAGAAGAGAATACATGTTATCTTAAGGGTTCACTTACTTTTGCGCATTTCTCTCTCTCTCTCTCTCTCTCTCTCTCTCTCTCTCTATCTATCTATATATATATATATATATATATATATATATATATATATATGATAAAATATAGTTTAAAGGGGTGCTATATGGGTTGAAGTGATCAATATTAGAATATTAGGGATAAAGAGCATGTAAATAGAAAAGTGGACATGAAATTCAACACCCACAAGTGACAGTCTGTTTCATGTTAAACACAATCATCAGACCTGATATATATATATATATATATATATATATATATATATATATATGTAAAAATTGACATACACACACGTGCGCGCACACACACACACACATTATATATATATATATATATATATATATATATATATATATATATATATATATATATATATATATATATATATATAAGAAGCGTTAACGACCATGGGTCGGGTATAAAGACAAGTTAAAGAGTAATCTCTCATCTATCACTGTGCCTGATACTAACTTCGAGCGTGTTGCCGTGGATAGAAGTAACTGGAGATTTTTGTGTCAGAGTGTGGTATCAGAAATTGGGAAATCAATCATATTTTGACCTCGATTAAGAGACGAAATATTTCTGTTGTTATGTTCCGACATCCTCGCTGTTGCACAATATGTTGACTTGTATGCAAGTTACGAGCAGGACTGAAGGTTGTCGGACCCTTATACGACGAAATTGACGCGAGACTGCATCATTTATATATATATATATATATATATATATATGAGAGAGAGAGAGAGATAGTGAGATAGAGAGGGGGATATATATGAATAGTGCCTTTAAACACAGATCGATTCTTTTCTTTACAAATTGCTTTCTTTACATTACGACACGAAACTGAGTAGGTATGTTTATTTCAAGTGTCAGAGAAAAATCCGTGTTTAAAGTCGCTATTCAGCTTTGCTTGGCCATCGTAGCTGATATGACAACGCACGTCATATTTCGATGGTTTCTCCTTAGGGTACGCAAGATATATAGGAATGGGTGGGAAAAAAATCTACGTACATGTACATATACTTGCACATACGTATGTATAAATATATTTCTTCCTCAGATGTTATAAGTATATATTAATGAATATACATAATATCTATCAAATTTTTGTAGCACAAATCGGAGTTTCATGCAGCTCTTGCAATCTTCAGGTACAAATATTTTCTGACCCTTATGGAGTTCGCGTTCTTCGTAGTGATGATTCAGAATTCTGTGTTAAAACTTGTTTGTTTAATTATTGTCGTGTAAAATATTAAAATTAACTAATTAATAATTTACATCGTTCAAATTCTTCAGTTTGAAAGGCGAAGAATTAAAAAAATGGAAGAAATCTTTTTTTTAAATCATTTAAATTTAGATAATTTTAAAAACGTTTTTCTTTCCTTTTTTTTAATTCTTCGCCTTTAGAACTTAAGAATTTGAACGATATAAATAATGTGAGCGATCATTATTCGTTCCGCCATTAATTCACAGGTAGTTGACCCACTGCCTTCCCCAGTCTTATTTGCTATCAATAGGTCCCTGTGAGTGTCAAATTCTCCAAACCCTTCTTTCTTCATAATGTGTCCAAGAAATTTCAGCTGTCGCTTTCTGATTCTGATTCTGAGTTTTCTTGAAGACTTCTTCGTTGCTTACGCGCTCCGTCCATGGAATTCTTTGTATTCTTTTGCAGAGTCATATTTCACTTATCTCTTCTTCATCTTTGTGGAAAATGTTGAGCATTAACTGCCACACGAAAGGAATAAATAGCAGTTCAGCACTCTTTTCTTTATTACCAATGAAATTTTCCTGTTTCTTCTTACTTTGCTTAAATTTTGGAAAAAAATTAAATACGAAACCTTTCTTGGGAATAATTTGGTAAAAATATTCATATTTTAAACAAAATACATGCGACTTTCATCGCATCAATTACTGATAACTTAAAAGCTTGCATTTAGAAAAAAGTTTTTTTTCTAAAAAATATTTCAATATTATTACAGATTAACATAAACATTTCAAATTGTTTAAATATCAATATAATAAAAAAATTAAATTATTAATTAAAAAATACGATGGCTCCAAAATTTGAAATGCTTTAGTTGTGTGTTTTCCTTTTAACTATATTTACGAGGGCACGCATTTAAAATGGCGGAAGCATTATATCAAAAATCGTAGTGAATGTAGCCAAATGAAAATCGTTCCTGCCTGTCTCATAATCTTCTTAAAATATATGTTTGAATCCGCTTTTAAAATCTCGTGATAAATATGGAAGCAATAATTCAGCTTCTAATTCAATAAGATTAAATCGATTATTAATAAGGGTCATAGTAAGTAACAGGGAAAAATCTTCGGATGATTATCTTTACCGAAGCTAAACATGGTTACAATACTGAGACAATGACTTGAGAATTCCAAGTTGTGTCTTGTCGGAAAATCTTGAAAAGACATCAGAGCTGCATTAATAGTTCAGAATTTTGTTTATATATCAACCGCATCCTTCATCACGTGCTTGTCTCCCTTTTTACATTTTCTTCATCTGATAGCAGAACTTTCTGCTCTCAAAGTGAATAACAACCCCCCCCCCAAAAAAAAACCCCAAACCAAACAGTTATAGGGAGAGATACGGTTGAAATCAAAAATTGAACATCAACACCGGAAACATATTTACCACTAAGAGAATTACGGAAGTGCGATTGACTGCGTTATTGTGCAACGAGGGTTAAAAGTCAAGATAAAAAAAATCGTATTTCGAATGTCGATTTTCATGGTGTGATGTCATGAGCTGCGGTGCGATTTTCGCTTCCAGCGTCTCATATGCACGAGTTTGTCGTTGCTTGGAAATCTTCCATGCAAAACAAAAACGGACTATCATTATTGTTTTGTCCATGTATTGATTAATATATTGTAATGTAATTGTCATCTTTGATAATGGCTTATGCAAACCGAAAGCTTAGATAAGATTAAAAAATATGTAGCAATATTGTGATTTTTTTCTTCGTTTAATGATAATGTTATTAAGCTTATCAGACGATATGAAAGGAATTTACATAAAATAAATAGACAAAACTTGTCTATATTATTTAATGAAACATACATATATATATATATATATATATATATATATATATATATATATATATATATATATATATATATATCCATTTTGAATAAAACAATATAAGCTTCCTAGCATTAAATGTCGAAGACGTGGAAAGAACTAGAAGAAAACAACGTTTACTTCGGAATAGTTTTTTCATGATTATTCATAAGTTTGAAATTTTCTTGAATCTTTTCTGCAAATTTGTTGTCAGAGTGAAATACGATATGCATTTTGTTTATTTCTATCGAATTTTTTTATTTATTGTAATCCAGTAAATGTGTATTTTTTAAATATATTTTCTTTATTAGAGTATTTATAAAATTCTTACAATAGACGCAGTTTTGGAGACCCTAATGAGAATCGAAACACAAACCACTGATCTATGACACGTGTCTATATAAATAATATTAATTAATATATGAGAAATGATTTAAAAAATATTGCTTGATATAACATAAAATGAGTGGATTTACTTCTATATAAATGTCTTTCTTTAAGTGCTTGCAAAGAAACAAAGAAAAAAAAAACAGAATTACAAGAAAGTAATGAGGGCTTCCATTTTTTTTATATGCTTTGGTTTGGTTTGTTTTACGGTATATCAACCTCAATGGATTATTTAATGCCGACAATATTTGTTATTGCTGGTAATAATTTTTTCCTTAAAAAATTCATTGCTGTAATTTACATTTACAAAAATGTATTGCTGGTATTAAAACCTATTTCTACACTTTCATAGTGTTTTGACCACAGTTTGGAGACGCTAACAGGTGCTACCACACCGGGTCAGGGTGAACCTGGGAACACCATCAATTAAGAGGTGGTTCCACACTCCTCAAAACATCCTGATCTTGCTGTTGGATGTAGTTTATCGTCTTACCCATAACGCGGATGTAGTTTATCGTTTTACCCAGGAGGGTTTCCTACTTTGAGTTTTATGTAAGTCAAACTTCATTTTCCTCCGAAAATAAATTCTTTTTAATGCTTTTACATACAAATCAGATTTATACCTTTTAATTAATGTAAAATACGGATAGGTTTGACTTCATATGTATTATTTACAATGTGAATGTATTTATCAAATAAGTGGTCTCAAATCTGATTATCTATTTCTATCAGGATAATAGAAAACAGGGTATCTTGGCGAGGGTTAATCGTTTTGCTGCGAGGATTATCTTTTATTATTAGTCGCTTTCAGTCGACAAATTAAATCTTCCATTGTTCATTTATACTAAATACCAAGCATAAGTCGGGGTCCTTTACTTCTTCCTGCAAGCTCTTCTTCCTCGTATTTAAAATGTAAATCTATACCCAATCCAGTGGTTCGTCTTGTATGGATTCTTTGAGAAGTATTATACTTGGAGTATATTTCTCTTTAACTGATATGTGAATTAATAAACTAGATGGTCATGGCCCTCTACAGCCTTCTTTTAATATCTGTAAACTGTGCATTGCTATAATCGTTCGCGGACAAAATACTGTCGTGATTTCCCGTTGTTTTTCCAGATGTTTTTTTAATTCAGAATTTTTATTCTCTTACACTGGTTGTCAACCAAATTTAGAAATTTATACTCTGTTATTTAATCCATAAGTAGGAGGAGAAAAGATGCATTTATGCCCTTCCCTAGGACATTAGTGCGAAGTTAACACAAACTGCCTCAGCTGGAAGTTGAACTTGAAAAAAATTTGAATTTTTCGTTCATTCACCCGCATCTTCTCAAGTTAGAAAATTATTTTTAAGATATGAGTCATTAAATCTATGTATCTTTTTTTTTCATAATTATTGAATTTGAGACTCAAAAACTGATTGCAAAAATAATGTAAACATCTGCATAATTTATTCATTTTTTCAGTTCATTTCTTTTTTATAACTTTTAGATTCCATTTAAAAACTAACAATGTTTTTTAAAAAAAAACAAAAACTTTTTACTTTGATATAAGTAAGAGTCAGAGAAAGATCTAATTTCGCTTTTTCTTTTCTTTTCTTTTCCTTTTTTAGGACAGAAAAAAACATCTTTAAAATTCCATATTGAATTTGCAGATTTCAGTTTTATAAAAACGCCTTTTTTTCAGATCGTAATTTTCTCCCAGTCAAAGTTAAATGGCGGACTGCCAAAGCCTGAGAGATTTATCTCAAGTACTTATAATAATGTCCTAATCTAAAACAGCAAATAGACTAGTAAAGACTTATTCTTAATTAACATAGACGCACCACGTGGTAGACTTGGCCTGATGTTTTTCACCTTAATTCCTCTCTAAGCGTCCGCATTAATCAGGCGTTTTGAAGCAATCCAGTCGATAAGAATTCTATTTCATGTTTGTCCATGCAGCTGATAACCTACTGTTGTGTGCTCGGTGATCACTGATTGGATTCATGTAAAGAGCCAACATTCAGAATGCTGAGTTTCAAGGTCGGCAGGCATTTTTTTTCCGCTTGGAAAATTTTCGGAACATCATTTAAACAAAATGAGTCCACGACAGATATAAATATTCTGTGTACGTTATATAATAGCAATCAACGTAAAACTTCCTTTATAAAAAATCTGAAGAGAAACTTTACAAATCTTACAATTGATATCCATGTTCATGGCGGGAAAAACTTAGCACCAGAAATATTCGATGTTCACAACTGTTCCATTGTTGAGGTTTGTTATCAATGAAATGTATTGATTAACCAGATCAATTGGACAATAAATTCCTGTATTGATTCCATCATTTCTTTAATAACCCGATATATGCAAGTAAACAGATCCCAGTAAGTAATTCTGTAAACCTTTCTCTAGCTTCAGGTGATAATTAAACAAAGCAAAACCGAATTAATCATGAAGCAATTCATATCTTCTGTTCAAATATAATTTTTCAGCATTTGATAGTGATTTTCTAAACGTAGCTTAGATGTTGCATAAGGCCAAAAGCACAGCGCACATAAGTGTAGAGCGAACTCACTACTCAGTCGTAATTATTCTCGCTAGAAGCTTGTTTACCATTACACCACGTCGAGGTGCCTAATTTTTCAACATGTGATGATGAAATAATAATTTTGATTAATGTTTAGATAACCGAGCAAAAGGATTTTGTGTAGAAAAGTTATAAGAAACAATATATTCTTTCTATTATTTTTAACAAAAAATAAATAATAATTATAAATATGAAAACATTTGACTAAAAAAGTTATTTTCTACCATTTTTTGTCCATAAAGTTTGATTTTAATATAAAACCTTTTCCGTTTTCTAAATGTGTTATTTCAACAGAATTATTGATTTTTCATACCCACAACAGATGTGGCATTTTGTCATTATTTAAAAGTCATACGCATTAAAAGGCAGCATCCAAACAAAATAATATTGACTTTTTGGCTGGATTTGGGGTCTTGTAAATCGGATAAATAAAAGCAATTCCAACTGAATAGGAACATTTGAGATGTTCGCGGTTTTAATTCACTTTCAGAGATGAAAGTGCCACTGGAAAGCTTTTGGTTCGATTATTTTGCAAGTAACTGAGAATAAAACTTACACAATATCAAGTGTTATCTATTCGGTAGACACATATGTAGACTGCGCCAGGTAAATGAGAACAAATGATAAAGAAAACCAAAGATATTTGATGGAAAGAAATAAGCATATTTTCAAAAACATTTGTCCACAAATTCCACTTAGAAAAAGATTAAAAAAAAAAAGATTAAAAAAAAAAAAGATTATTTTACAAAACTGACTTCCGGACGGCATTCATACCGGCTCAGAAGATTCCTTGAAGTCCGTTCTTCCTGATCATCTGAACACATTTAGCAAAGATTTGTAGTTTTATGAGGTTAAGTCTCTCGCTCTCTCTCTCGCTCTCTCGCTCTCTCTCACACACACACACATATATATATATATATAAATATGAATAAATATAGTCTTAAAGTGTGCTATATTTATGGGATAAAGTGCTCAATATCAGAGATAGAGCGTGTGTAAATATAAAATATAAAAGTGAACATAGAAGTCAACACTTAGAGGCGACAGTCTGTTTCATGCTAGTGCAATCGTCAGTTGCCTGACGATTGCACTAGCATGAAACAGACTGTCGCCTCTAAGTGTTGACTTCTATGTTCACTTTTATATATATATATATATATATATATATATATATATATATATATATATATATATATATATATATATATATATATATATATATACGAATACAAGTTTGGTATAAATGGAATAAATTTCCAGTAACCAAAAACACTATTAAAAAAAATGCTCAATACAGAGTAGAGTGAATAATATTTATTTAAAAATTATAACATAATTTGTCAAGTGAGAGTGTTGTAAGTAAAAATGTTTTACTTGCAACACCATCACTTGACAAGACACCAGAAGTATTGAAACAAAATGACTATTTTTGTAGTGATGTTATAACATACATATGTTACAATTTTAAAATAAATAATATATATTTTAATAAATTCACCTCAAGCAAGGTGAAAATGTCGCTAAGACGGAAGTGGGCTACTGGAAGTGAAGCAGAATAAGAAAACTTTATAGGTAACCAGAAATCCAATCCTGAACAGGAAACAAGTGATAAATCTCTACGTCTGTTCAAAAAGTGGTTACAACTTGTGTTTGATTTGTGGGGTATTCACTGACACCACGGTAGTAAGAATTAGCCTTGTATTTTACGAAGATAAAACCAGGAAAATAAACGTACACAATCACAGGGAAAGTATGTTAATTTCATACAATTTTATTTATGTATTTGTGTCTATAGGCGACTTTATCTTTTTTACGTTACAATAGTGTTACTGTTATGTTACATATTATAAAAGGGAGTCAATTACAAGTCATACCACAGAGAGAATTTACACACGTGTTGTCTTCTTGACGCTTCTTACGCGAATGTGGATAACACTCAGAGGAGAGAATCTTTCTAATGATGACGAGATGAAAGTAACAATTCGGAGATATCTTAAAAAACAACCAAGAATGTGTGTGGGAAGGTGTTGATATATCTCGTTTTGTATAAACGATGACAACGCCAACAAACACAAAAGCTATATGTAAGCGCTTCAGCAGTGAGGCTTGACAGGTAGGCATCAATATTTGATGGCGTCCAATGAAAACAAGGTGTGACCAGGTCACGAGAATTTCGGATTTAATGTTTTTTAACGAAGAGTACCTGGAATGAGGCTATTTGCCCATGCGGATATGTGGCTTTGGGGGTCGTTCTTTTGGCAGGCGGCAGTTATCAATCAACCAGTGCAGATAAAACTGGACACTGGTGCTAAGTTAACTTCAAGGCAGTAAAAATGTATGGCTGATATTTCACTAGAGTCTTGCCAGTTGTGCGGTTGTCAGATGACTTGAGTGAAAAAAGAAATTCCAGCCGTAATTTAATCTCTCTCATTTTACCCCGAGACATATTTATTCTAAATATTTCATTCTTTTATCTCTAATATATTCTATTATTATAACTATTTTATTCTAAATATTTTATTTTATTATACTAAATATTTAATTCTATTATTCTAAATATTTTATTCTCTTATTTTAAATATTTTATTTTGTTGTTCTAAATATTTCATTCTATTATTCTAAATATTTTATTTTATTATTCTAAATATTTTATTCTGTCATTTTTATTATTCGTATTAATTATTTTAATTTTTTTATTCTAAATATTTTATACTAAATATTTTATTTTACTATTCTAAATATTTCATTCTATTATTCTAAATGTTTTATTCTATTATTCTAAATATTTAATTTTATTATTCCCAATATTTTCTTCTATTATTCTTATTAATTACTTTAATTCTTTTTATTCTAAATATTTTATTCTATTATTCTAAATATTTTATTCTGTTAATCTAACCATTTTGTTCTATTATTTTTCTTTTTCTTATTAAGTAATCTAATTCTTTTTTATTCTAAATATTCGTTATATTTACAAGGATATCTCAACATCAAAAAGATATTCGTATTCCATTTCGACGGTCCTTCCACTAAGCTGACGATTACCGACCAACGAAAAACTATGAAGATGAAGAAATTTATTACATTAGAATAAAAAAAAAAGTATTTTATGATGATGATGATGATGATGATGATGATGATGATGATGATGATGATGATGATGTATTAAAAAAACACCATGTTAATTTGTTATGTCCGTCAAACATCATTTATTTGAATTTTTTGCTTTTTCGACGTTTTTTCACATTATTTTGCAATGTACAATATTTTAAAAAAGGTTTGAAAAAATCACTTCAGTTTTTTAAGATGATGTAAATAACTATCAAAATTTTTAAAAGTTCCGGCAAGACTGATCGAAAGACTAAGAGGTATAAGTATGACAGATATATGCATGGCGAGTTTAAATGTTAAATCTCTATAAACCAACATAATTATCAACAAATGCTGGTATCTTTAAAAATTATCAAAAATATCAATAAAGTCAACCGCAAGTTTAGCTTTTTAATGAGGTCATAATTATCAATAGTTAAGTTTGAATTCTCATGCTACTGAGGCGCGCGCGCATGCGTCAAGACATAGAGAAAAAGGGAGAAGGGGAAGGAGACAGAAAGGGAGTAACAGATGCGTAGAAATGTGTAGAAATGTGACTTTTAAATAAATATTTTTTCTGACTTATGTACCAAATGACAAAGAGAAGCTAATGACTGCAAAACACGACGAGACACTAATTGCATCTATTTACTAAGCTTAGCATTGTTTATGACTATTAAGAATAAATTATATTTAACATTACAAAGACACGAATTTGATATCCCTTTTATCAGAAAATGGAAAGAAAAATTAGATAAAGCCTTTTCAGTAAAAAAAATAGTGCAAATTGGAAAAAAGAAAGTTGAAGGCTTTTGCTAATACTTGAAGGCTCACTCTGACTCTTATAGACCTTTCATTGGCAATTTGGGTTGTTAATGTCTAAGGATAAATGCGGACTAGCGCTCAGTCTTCCACCCCTTCTTCTTCAATTCTCTCGATATCTTTGTTTTGAAACATTCCTATTTCTTATTTCCTATTTCTTGTTTTTGATAAGCTTTTTTTTTAAATTTTGATATTATTATTATTATTTATTTCCTTTGATATCTGCCGTTTACACATTTCTTTCCGGGTCCCGCCCAGGTACCTAAGGTTAGAAATGGTATCATGACACTTTCCACCGCAAAAAAAAAAAAAAAAAAAAAATTACATAGATAAAGCCCTTCGTAAAGTGTGGGCTGTACTTGTCAGAATAATTTTTTGTATCTCTTTGAGGCATGGACCTCCAGGGATCCCTTCAATTAGTCTACTGGAATCTTTTCCAACCAATCCTAAAGCTCCAACTACAACAGGGATTGTTGATGTTCCCATGTGCCACATTTTTGAGATTTCTATTTCAAGGTCCTTGTATTTTGACTGCTTTTCGAATATCTTCAAAGATACATTGCAGTCTGCAGGGACTGCCATATCAATAAGGAGGCACTTCTTTGTTTGTGGTCTCTAATAACAATGTCTGGGCGGTTGGCTTTGATTGTTCTGTCAGTGTGTATCGTGTAGTCCCATAGAATTGTAACAGGTCTTATCTCTGTAACCGGGTCTGGGTGGTGTTCGTACCAATTTCTTTCAGTTTCCTTCCCGTAGAAGTTGCAAATTTTCCAGTGCAGATATTGGCCCACTCTGTCATGCCGGTTTTTATATTCAGTGGGTGTCAATATCGTGCAACCTGATACAAGATGATTATTATTATTTTTATTATTATTATTGTTGTTGTTGTTGTTGTTGTTGTTACCACCACCACCACCACCACCACCACCACCACCACCACATTTATAATGGTTTCCTTTTCGGAATCACATCATTTATCTGAGCTGACAGAATAATCAGCAATTGACTTGATTCAAATACACCTTCTTCACTGCACTGAGACGGTGGGTGGGTGGTGATCAGGATATTGTGAGCCTCATCGAAATGACACAGGAAAGAACTTTGGTATTTCTCTGATTCTCTCCAAATATAATTCAACGAACATATCTTCTTGACGGAAGGAGAATTTTTTAAAAGTAAATTTACAGGACATTATTTACCACCGGCAATTTTTGCCAAGTTAGGAAGCAAAACTGATTTTATAAATTGTAAAAACAGATAAAATTAAAGAATGAATTTTGCGAGAGACGGACATCAAATGCGCTTTCCAAGTTTTTATTCACACTGACTAGAGAGACAGTTAATTGAGGAGATTAGAAATCCATTTTTATTTCCAGCTGAACTTTGACTGATGTCTCTGAAACCAAATATGCTACTGTCCTTCACCACGTTGGCTCCATTACACAATAAACAAATACTTAGGAAGAACCTTTCTACAACTCTTCAAGAATAATTTGTTTAAGTATTGAATTCATGACATGATTTTTTTCCTGAAAGGCTGACACGACATAAAAACCCATAACCTTATTTTGACATGTTTTTGGTTTGAAAAGTTTTATGAGAAAGCTTTAAGCCAAGTGGATTGACCTTTATTAAATCGAAACGCGATAAACATTTTCTTAATGACTTTTCATAAGGTTTTTTAGACGTTCTCGTTTCAATTTTTTACATCCACATTGTAAAAAGAAAATCCTTTAAACATTTCGGATGCTATATAGAATGGATCCCTTAACGAGGATGGGATAAATGATAATGCGTGATTACAGAGTTGTTAACGATGCCAACTCTTAAACAACATTTCCGAAAGCTGAAATTTCGAATAATGTAAATTTCAACTTGGAAATGACAACAAATTAGGAAAAAAAATCTCAAAATTACGTTACGTGTTTGTTAAGATTTAAACGATTTGATTTCGAAAGAAGACAAAAGCAGTATAAAATCAATGCTGATTGATTGCCAATATATGATGTCAGTTTTCTACTATCAGTCGTTGATCAGAGATTTCGGACCATTGCTCTATCTACGTTTTCAATCATCATTTCAATTCTATGGATTTGAAAATTATTGCCTGCTGATATTTAAAAGAAAATGAGCAAATTGAATCTTGGATTAACACTTTTCCTACCTTTTCCTTTTATAGACAAGAAAACAGAGATCATCTTGATGTGTGTGTGTGGTGGTGGTGGGGATGTAATGACCAGTGGTTCGTGAAAAGAGAAATCAATGAGCCGAATTCGAATTCCAGCCTCATGCGAAACCAATACACTTGGAAAAGGTATGAAATCTCTTTTATCTCCCAATTATGGGTTAAATAGCAGAGACAGAATGTGTACTGTAGCCTTGATTGGCAACCAGTCTAGAAAAAGGACAATTCTGAATTGAAAACCGTATGAAGCCCTAACGATCCGCAAGCCATTAAAATGATGATGGAATTCAAGATTAACTGCGAAACGCGATTTTGAAGTCAATGATCTTGACTGAGGTCGAATAAAAAACACTTTTTCCAAGAGTTATTTTTATTTTAAAAACTTCATTTTTTCTTATGTAGATACCCAAACTGTTTGCATACAAAGACGCTCAAATATACTGCTTTTATGATTTATATTTTCTACTTATAAAAGCACCAATACAGCCACCACCACCACCACCACCACCACCACCACTAACAACAACAACAACAACAACAACAACAACAACTTCATTATAGGCGATTATGGCTTTTAGCAGATTTCGGTTTTTATTATCTGTGCATTGTCATGTCTTCTTGGAGAAATAATGGAATGGTTTCTCCACAGTTTAGAATTCAGAAGATTCCTTATCCAAGAGTGCCTACCGCCTAATTCAGTCTACTGTACTATTTAACTTGTAGAGAAGACATTGTTTCATTCCTTTACCAAAATGGCATTCGAGCTATCAGACGAATCCGGAATTTAATCACTGCTCGCCTATGCCACTTTCACTACTAATAACCGTCATCCTACCAGCACATGATAATAATTTGGGCTGAAAATTTAAAAAAAGGAATTGACGTCTTGCTATTGTAATTTATTCAAGAATCAAGGATTGTGTGATCAAAGGACAAAGTTTTCGTTTTCGATAACATGTCAGGATTAAACGAAAACGCGTTGCACAAGCGTGTACATGTCGCCAGAGACTGATGTAAATTTGATCAGAAGATGCATTTATAAAATGACTAGATAACATCCTCACAAAAGTATTTACCTGCCTTTCTAGCAACCAGCATTTTGGTGCAAAATTATTGTTAAGTTACACACACTGCCAGAAGTGCTTAAGTAATTTAAAATAAGCCAATGTTGTTGATTTTTAAAAACTTTGAACTCTCTTTGTCTCCATTCGACGTCTGAATAGATTGAAAAGTTCTGAATCAATAAATTTACACAAACAGTTAGGATCTTCAACCAAGACATATGCAATGTTGGCTATGCACAAAGGACGCTGAGGCAGCAAAGAGAACCACAACTTTCTGTGACTACTGGAAAAAAATGAAGGAAGAAATAAATAAAGAATGCCACAGTTGTGCCTAACATTATTAATTTGGAAGACTTTTGGTGAGACTCAGAAAGAGTCTGAAAGCACAAAAAAAACTTTTCAACATTGGAAACCCTACAGAAGATAACATTATCAAAATTAACTTAAATACTGAGGAGAGTGCTGGAGTACTGAGGAAACTTGCTGTCACTTGATATTCAATGAAACCTACACGTTCTCATTTCTGTGAAACTTAAATTATTATTAATAATAATAATAATAATAATATAAAATGAAACAATGTGTAAATTGAAAATCATAATTTTCAATTTTATGTTTTATATTTCAACCTGTAATATCTTAAAATTTCCTAAAAACATATTTTAATAAAATATCTCGACAAAATGGTATATAAAATTAAATGAAAAAAGACCACAGACATGTTATACCGGGTGTAACAGCAAAATTTTACAAATCGTGTAACAGCAAAATTGTCCAATTGTTACGTTTAGCTTCCAACAGTTGTACCTTAGAAACGATTAAAATGATCTTACTGGAATTCTCCGCGCTTTCTATAACACTATTGGACTCTACTTTGAGCAATAAAAATGTATAATTACTCTCCAAGCTTAACAGAAGAATCGTAATGAAATTGATCATTAACAAAAATCACATGTTCATCATTAATTAATCATAGCTAAGGATCAGAAGCTCATGAAGGGTTGAAATAAAGTTCAAATACATATATTATTCTAGGATAATTTTCCAACTTCTTCAAGATGATCTTCGCCCTCTCTAACCTTCTAACTTTTTATCCTGGAGTAACAAGGTGTCTCACACGTTTCACGTACGATTTCATTTTCAAGTTTTTTTAAACTGCTCTTTTGACTGTCATAGGTGAAACTCTTCTCTCACATAACAAACGTCTTATGGATTGAATTGGATCTTTTCTAATTGGTCTCTTTAGCTCTAAGTTGAAATGATGAACCCTCTTCCTGTTGTGACCTTCTGATCCAATTTTCCTCTCCACTGTACACTCATTTTAAAACTTATTCACCTTTCTCTGGATGATTCTTGAATGGATTAGAAGATGCAAGCCAGAATGTTGGTACCATTACTGAAGGGCTGAATGATCTTTTCCTCTCACCATTGCTCATTTCGGAAGACAGTGGAGCTGACTCAAAACGATTTTAACCTGTTCTCTTTCTAGCTGAATAACGTAAAGGGTTTTTCAGTGATTCTTACGACAAATGGTGTAAAGATGGCTAAACGTCATATCTGAAAACCTGGAAAAAGAAACTCAATTAATTTAGTGCTTTTTTATATTAAAAAGTTTGAGGGATAGACAATTATATTGTTAAAGGATTTTGACAATTTTGCTGTTACACGCGGAATATATAAAGTTTTTTCTAAGTCCCTTTCAATTTACTGAGAACACTCAATCCCAACCTGACCTCCAGTGACTTCAAATGACCTCAGAAGGCAGCGCAATCTATCCGATTTTTACTGCCGCGTTACCCATCTCCCCACATACGTATGAATTTACTTCCAAGAATGTAACTGGGACTCTAATACACATCCTCAAAGATGACGAAATATTTCTATCTCTTATGAACCGCGTTTGACTCAGTTGCCGAATTTGATCTTATCTGTCCTGTTTTCTTTTTTCACAACTATTTTATTTGGCTTTAATGGCAGCTCGTAATTGTTGATGATCAATGGCGCCAACGAAGGACTTCTGAATTTAGCCTCACATAGTCTATGTAACACCTATGGGCCTTGTAAGTATTCATGTAATATATATATATATATATATATGTATATATGTATATATATATATATATATGTATGTATGTATGTATAATCATTCGTTCGAAAATTATAACATAAAAATGTTGTTTCAACACTTCTGGTGTCTTATCAAGTGATGGTGTTGAATGACCAGAAGTGTTGAAACAAAATGGCTATTTTTGTAGTAAATGTATAACATTTTTATGTTATAATTTTCGAATAAATGCTTATATTTGCTCTACTCTGTATTGAGCACTCTTTTAAGAATAGTATTTGTTGGTTATTGGAATTTATTTCGTATACACCAATCCTCTACTTGGATATATATATATATATATATATATATATATATATATATATATATATATATATATATATATATATATATTCTGTGTGTATGTGTGTGTATCTGTGTTTAGGAATTGTCACTTCTTTACACTTATGTCGTCTTTATGGCTATGATTGTTGAAAAACTGGATTCCCCATCAGGGAAATCAAATGATGAGATTAGTTCACTCGAATTTCAAAGCAAGAAAAATGTCTCTTTTCTTTCATGCCAATAAATAAATAGATTCAAGCAGAATCTATTTATTTATTTATGTTTTAACATTAAGTTTGTTATTGAATTTAATTGTGGTAATATACTTTATTTGGCATGCGTGATACCCGCTTAGTTGATCATCTATCGCTCGATACATGACTGACGTGGCAGATTTCTTTCCGCAGTAGATTTCTGCCATATCTTTCTAAGGTAAACCAATTGCCATCTAAGGTTATAGAACCCGGTCTGTCCTACTATTTACCTATAACTGGGGGAGAAGAAGAGGATTCATACCTTTCGTAAGGGTATTAGCAGGTAAGTGAATGTAATATATTCGACTGGAATTCGAACTCGGCTCTCCGATTCCTTAATCCTAGACGCTATCCATTAGCCTCCTGTAATATGTGCCAAATATCAGACTTTCGCTTCAGACGAGGAAATACTGTTTTTAAATGCATTTTGCGGAATAGATTGCTAAAGAAATCTCATTGCTAATGATGGAGTCATCCCTTCAGTTGATTTCTTCTACCCGTCAATGAAATTACACATACACCCACAGACACACACAAATATATATATATATATATATATATATATATATATATATATATATATATATATATATATATATATATATATGTATATATATATATATATATATATATATATATATATATATATATATATACAGAGACTATATATATATATATATATATATATATATACAGAGACTATATATATATATATATATATATATATGTGTGTGTGTGTGTGTGTGTACAGACAGACATTGAGGTCAACACCAATCTTCACAACATGATCATCTCGTGTTGGCATCAATGTCCATTTTTATATTTATGTACGCTCAATCTGTGCTATTGACTATTTTTACTCATAAATATAACATATCTTAAAACTATATATAGATGAGATTTAGTGACAAATTATTTATATATAATAATATATATACTTTATATATATATATTAGCAGTATGGTCCGGCGTTGCCCGTGCTTGATTCAAAAATCGTACGACTCATACAGCAATCGATATCACTTGACTTAAAATATTTTTGCCCTTCCTTGCCTTTAAAGGAGTGCCCTTTGCCGTGCTGATGTTGCTACATGCTTTACTTCTTGCCTATCTCACACTGCGAATT